>JAIOJX010000002.1:157391592-158001092 GCA_022376925.1 Tragulus kanchil | reverse complement strand
GGCGCCGGTTCGATCCCTGGCCTGGGAAGATCCCACGCGCCGCGGAGCGGCTGGACCCATGTGTTCAATTACCGAGCCGGAGCTCTGGAGCGCATGCGCCCGGAGCCGGTGCTCTGCGACAACAGAGGCCACCGCGATGGGAGGCCCACACGGGCCAAAAACAAAAGATGGATGAAAATGGACAAATGAAAGACCAACTGAAGTGGCCTGCCTGCTCTCCTCCCTCCCCACCCCTCCCCCACTGAAATAAATAAATAAATAAATAAATAAATAAATCTTTAAAAAAAAAAAAACTACATTGAGATATCACCTCACACCTGTCAGAATGGCCATCATCCACAAATCGACAGACAATAAATGCTGGAGAGGCTGCGGAGAAAAGGGAACACTCCTGCATTGCTAGTGGGAATGTAGACTGACACAGTCTCTATGGAAGACAGTCTGGAGATTTCTTAAAAAAACTAAAAATAGAAGCACCATATGACCCCACAATCTGACTCTTAGGCTTATACCGTGATGAAATTAAGTCTGAAAGAAGCACCTGCACCCAATGTTCACTGCAGCTCTCTATACAATAGCCAGAACATGGAAGCAACCTAGATGCCCATCGACGAACGAATGGACACAAAAGCTCTGGTACATATATACAATGGAATACTACACAGCTGTAAAGAGAAATGCAGAAGAATCAGCCCTAATGAGGTGGCTGGATCTAGAACGTATCATAAAAATGAAGTCAGTCAGAAAGAGAAGGACAAATACAGTATATTAACGCATATATATGGAATCTAGTAGGATGGTGATGATGGCACATGCAGTGAATCGACGGAAAGACAGACATGGACAGTGGACATATGGACATTGTGGGGAAGGAACAGTGGGTGAGAGGCGTAAAGGAAGTAGCATGAAGGCCTGTACTATCATATGTGAAGAAAATAGCTATAGTCATTGCTCTGTGAGAAAAGCAGATCCTTCACGGGTGCTGTGTGATGGTCTGGAGGGGTAGGAAGGGGGGGATATACATATGACTAACCTGGGAACATACATATCTGTAAGCAACAAAACTCTGTAAAAGTTAAAAGTAAAATAAGTTTAAAAAGAAAAGAAAAGCAAACCTCGAGGTGTAGGAAGTGCTCAAGAAGTGAATCAGCACCATTAGCTAGAAATGGTGGTTCTCCCTATGAATTAATAAAAAGGAAAAAAGGAACTCCACACCAGTGCAGAATTCTTCAGATTTCCCAAACTAGAACGTGAAAAGCTGCACTGAAGGTCAGAACACAGGAGCCAGCAGACGGACCGTGTTTGCAGTCGCCTCCTGGAGCCATGCGCTGACCACCTGTGTCTCACCCACTCAGTGTGAGCTGGAAGCTACCAGACTAAATGTTTCACTAAGTGTTACAAAGACAACAGTGGGGGCTGGCGGGGTGGGGGTGGGGTGGGGAGGGTAAGTGAAGCTTTCCTGTAGAGTGCAGAAAATATGAGAGAAACTTGAGAATAAATAAATACTAAGTATCATCCCAAGAGGAAAAAACCCTTTAAACACCACAAACAGGTGACACAGCTTAAAGGGTGTGTTCACAGGGTTTTCAAAAGTGAAGCTGGGGTTCACACTATGAAATAATTTAGTGAGAATTTTAAAAACAAAATATAAACTAAATATTAAATAGAATATAAAATTAAATATAGTTGTAAGTACCTGAATAAATTATAAATAGGAAGTGCTTCATCAAATCCCTGTTTCAGTTCAGACAGACGTGCACATAGAGAGCCAGACACACACGGGCGGGCGTGTGTGTGAGCTCAGCTCGTCTCTGTGGCAGTGTGAAGTGGGCAGTATTGAGCCCACTTCACAGATGAGAAAATGGAAGCCCAGCCACCAGGCCATGGAGGGTGATGGAGGGACTCTGAAGCGCGTGTCCTCTCCTCCTCCGTGGGAGCGGAGATGAGGGAGCAAGAGAGGCAGAGGGAGACGTCGGGTTCGTTGCCCGTTCTTCACACAGTTAATGGCAGAACCATCTGGACTGACCTTCCATGACCCAGCAATTGTAGTTTTCTCCAGAACTTTTTTGTTTTAGGGAGTAATTAAATCTAGAAGCATGGGATATGCTACACGCCTGGTTAAATTAGAGGACATTTAGTAAGTTCAGATTTGACTTGACTCTCTCAACAGTGGAAACCCTCATCTACACCATCCTGGGAGCCCAGACTCAGGACAGCCCGTGGCTGCTGCGTCCAGCAGAGATGCCCGCAGCCACCCGGGCTGCTGAGCAGTGGATCGTGGCCAGTCTGGACTGAGATGGGTCACAAATACATACTGGACTTCAGAGAATGACTATGAAAGAGAAATGCATGTTGTCTTTTAATAGTGACTGCACGTTGAAATCATAACATTTTAGATAGTTCAGGTTATTAAAATACAGTATTAAAATTACATTTGTGTCTCTTAATGTGGTAAAGCACATTTCTTGCTCACATTATATTTCTGTTGGACAGCTCTGCTTATAAGCACATTTCTCAAGGCAGAATTTGTTTCTTATTCCAATACTTCCAGTGTAGAACACAGAGGAAACATAGAAATGCATAAAAAAGATAATTAAATCCTCAAGAATATTCGCCATCTAGAAATAACTTTTGTTACCATCTTAGAATGTTATCTGTATCGCTCTATATGTAAAGTCTCTTTAGGGCTTCCTGGTGGAAAAGGTAAAGACAGATGGTAAAGACTGCCTGCCATGCAGGAGACCTGGGTTTGATCCCTGGCTTGGGAAGATCCCCTGGAGAAGGGAATGGCAACCCGCTCCAGAGTTCGTGCCTGCAGAATTCCATGGACAGGAGCCTGGCAGGCTATATAGTCCATGGGGTCAAAGTATGTACCAATATTTTATAAACATTTAAAAACATTTCAAGCTATATATCAAACATTTGCCCATGTCATGAAATATTCCAAGATGTCAAGGTGGGTAGCGGCTGCAGAACACTCCAACCCTGGGCCGTGCCGCCCTGCTGCCGCGCCTCGGAACTGCGTCCAGAGTGCGTCCCGTGGGGACACTGGCCGGGGCCCCCTGGTGCAGGAGTACCACACCCGACTGCTCCCTGTGACACATTCTAGAAGTGGAGCTGCTGAGCCAGAGCATGCACACCTCTTGAGGAGTCTGATAATTATTACTAAGCTGCTCTCCAATTTACACATTTATATTTGGTAGTTCTTCCTTTTCCTTTAATTTTCCTCAAATTCTTTTTTTTTCTTTAATTTTTTTGGGGGGGGCCGGTTAGGGAGGGAGGGGGGTGGGCGGGCCACTTCTGTTGGTCTTTCATTTCTCTATTTTCATCCATCTTTGTTCTTTGGCCCGTGGGGGCCTCCCATCGCGGTGGCCTCTGTTGTCGCAGAGCACCGGCTCCGGGCGCATGCGCTCCAGAGCTCCGGCTCAGTCATTGGACCCATCGGTCCAGCCGCTCCGTGGCACGTGGGATCTTCCCAGGCCAGGGATCGAACCGGCGCCCTTGCACTGCAAGGCGGTGTCCTTACCCACTGGACCACCAGGGAAGCCCTCTTTGTCTTCTTTTTTAATTGGGTTGCTTGCTTTGCTAAAATTCTCCTCCAATAATATTTAAACAGTCACATCCTTAAACCATAGCTCCTTGAGAAACAACAGTAATTAGTAACTGATAATGAAGCAAATGTGTATGTGTGTGTACTGACGACCAAGAGTTAGGGGAACATATAAAATTAATAGGCATTTGGCTTCTCTATTTCAAATAAGTATGTATTTGAAATAACATCGCTATTTGTAATTAATGTAAGTATTAATTTCCCCTTCTGAGCCCTAAGTCCTATTAATAACATTAATTAGATAAATAAGTTGACACAATAAATGAATGATAAAGAGAAAATAATAAAGCAACCATTAATAATAAAAATCCATGACTTTCCCAAGCATGTGTTGATGTCTAATGTCTCTCACTTCGCATCAGAGAATGAGGACCCGCCCATAGACTCAATAAAACATTTTATGTCAAAGCACAAAGAAGAATTCAAAATATGCAGCCCAAGTTCTTAGGAGAAGTTTCCAACTCAGGAGAGCCTTGATCTGGCTCTGTAAACAGACATCCCTTGAAACAATGAGGCCTTCTGATACGGAATAAGAGAGGACAGCGGCAGATGACACACTGGCCTGGTCACTGTCCCCACCCCTCCCACCTGACGCCGTCTGATGGACAATCTGCAGCTGGCTTGAAGACTGACTATAGCAGAGTTGAAAGAAGATAAAATGACTACTGCAGAAGTCAATCACTACGCCACAGGGATGAGTTCTGACTTAGAAGGCGATCACCCCAGAAGGGGAGGGGATCTCTCATGAATTAACGAGCTTAGAGTTTCAGGGGTTGCTGTGAAGGTGTTAAAGCAACAGACGTAATAAAGGTGAAACAACAGACCTAACAATAACCACCAGGTCACCTCCTCTAGGAGGAACTTGGCTCAGGAGCCTAATGAGCATAAGAAGAATTTGGATCTGAACTGGTAGATCAGAGCAATCAAGAGATAGATAGTAAGAAAAAAAACCGAGGAAGCGGGCCCACGAAGGATGACTGACACTCACAGGACACCGAGGTGGCAGCTCAGCCTCTGTCATTAGCAGGTGCACAGTCAGGAGAGAGACTCCTCTCGTGCAGGCAGGTGAGGGGGCTCCGTCCCCTACAGCCACAGGGGGCCAGCCCTGGAGAGAGCCCACAGATGGAGGCCCGGGCCTGTGGGATCCCCGGGGCCAGGAGGCTCCGACAGACCCAGAAAGGCAGGCCCAGTGGCCCCCAGGCGTCCTTCCTGTGCCCTGGCCTCACAGCACCGGGCCTGCGCGTGTGGAGGTGAATCACACCATCCTACAGGGAACAGACACGGGCGACTTCCTGATCCTCAGATAAACTTTATGTGTCAGAGTGACTGTTACCAAACTTGTTTACTCCACCCACTTCTTAAAAGGTCCTCTGAGAAGAGCCCGCCAAGCACAGCGCGCACACCTGGAAGCGCCCAGGCCCCCCAGGTGCTACAGAGGCCAAGAGGCCCGGGCACTAGGCTCGCTGGGCGGATGGGCTCGCGGGAGACGCACTCGGCTCGAGTCAGCTCCGCCAGCCCTCGGGGGCGGCACCGCCGGCTTCCAGCGGACGCACAGAACAGGTGCTCCAGCCGCAGGTTCTGCTGGTGGCCGGTTCAAAGACGGTCCAGCAGGACACCAGCGTCCTCCTCCTAAAAGGCGCCTTCCATGGAGCACCAGGTGACCTCATGTGTCCCTCCACATCAACCACCAAAGGAGACCTGACATTTGACCCCTAGAGCGCGGGTTATTTGTTGTGTGACAGAACCTCCTGGAAGCTTCCCGGGCATCTTCGTGAGAAGACAAACCGCGTCCCGGGCTCCGCAGCACCCGCTCTCCACAGCCTTCTTCACTAGAAATCTGCAAGCTGAGTTAATCCCTTTACTACCAATTCTGAGAAAAAAAAGTATTTTCAGTTTTCAAGTGAGGAAGAACACTTCCTTAAGGACCCACATCTGCTTTTCCTCAAAATTATGACACATCATTCAGACAGGGTTTCTCTGAGCTTACTTTCTTTCTCGTGTAAAGCTGCCTGGACACCACAAGGGCGTCTCCAGGCTGCGGGCGCTGGCTCGCGCCAGGTGACCTCTGCTCCCGACTGGTCGCTCCCGGTTTTGACGACTTCTGCGGAGCCCCACCACCATTCAGACCTTCGTCACAAACCTCGAGCTCCGCCTTGATAACGTGGGGCGCACAGAAAAACAGAAAGATGCCATAGGACCCCAACCCCTAACTAACGGTAAAGTTGGCAAATGGAAGCAGTTACTCAGCATTGTTAGGTGGGTTTAAGGATAAACACATATGTGACGATCAAAAGAACTTGATACCTTTGAAGAATAGTTGTGATGGCCAATAAACTCATGAAAAGACACTCAACACTGCTCACTATGATCAAATCTACAGTGAGGGGTCATCTCACACCAACTAGGACGGCCGTCATCAAACAATAACCAAAACTTCCCTGATGGTCCAGCGGCTGAGAATCTGCCTTGCAATACAATTTCGAGACCTGCTCCCACACTTAGTTATGGTCTCCTTGTGGGCTCCAACCCTGGTCGGGGGACTAAGATCCTACATGCCTCCAAGCAACCAAGCCCAAGTGCCACCGTAACTAGAGAATTCCTGTGCCACAGGAAAGGTCCCACATGACACAGTCAACATCCCGCAAGTCCACGTCCACACTCTGGAGAACCTTGGGCTGCAGTGCGCCGCGGACACGGCCAGCGAGGCACCAGGGTCACAGTGAGAACAGAAAGCCACCCGCTGTGCGCCAGCAGGGCGCGGTCACCCACCATGGTGGTCCCTGCGACCGTTCAAGTGAACAGACGAGACGTGCAGGCGTCAACACGGACAGAACACAGACACTCCCTTGCTCAGCCAGCCAGCGTTTTAAACAGTACACCATTAACAAACTGCTAAATACACATAAACTGTATGTACTGGCACGAATATGAACTGTGTCTACTGGTGTGGACATACATATGGAGAGCAGAAGTATAACATCACACACATGACACGTGCAATTCACGACAGCGGTCGCCTCCGGGGAGACAGGCAGCAACGGCCGTGGAAGCAAACACAGAGCAAGGGTGCCCTGAGCTCCCCGCTACATCAGCACAAGCCCGGCAAGCGTCCACCCGGTCAGTTCTTGGAACAACCGTGAGAGAGAGCACAATCATCTCCCTTCACGGATGTGAACACCGAGGCTGGTGAGGTGACAACCATTTCCACCTCAGCAGAGACCCGAGCGAACGCGCTGATGGCTGCCCTCCTCCCAGGGGCCCCGGCCCCCCGGCCCCCTCCCGCTCCCCAGCCCCTGTGTGTTCCCCGCCCAGTACACCGAGCCGTCCGCTAAAGCCTGAAGTCGGACGGGTTTGCTTCTCTACTGAGAGCTTCCCAGTGGCTTCCTGCTGCACACGCTCAGCGCAGCTCACAAGGCCTGTGAAATCTCCCATCCCTGCCGCCCGGCCTCTGATGCTCACCCCACTCACCCGCGCTGGGCCTGGGCACACCCTCTCCCCAGAGGCGGCGTGGGGCTCCGCTCCTCTGCAGGTCTCTGCCCGCTGCTTTGAGACCTGCTCCCACACTCAGTCATGATCTCCCGGAGCGGGGGCCGCTATGGCCCTTTCTTAGAACTTTAGAGAGAAGGAGCTGTAGCCACATTTTAATCAACACAGACAAAATCCCATGGGGATCACTCACATTCTACAGAAACATCCCACAAGTGAAAAGACGCTGACTGGCCTTCTGAGTAACAGTCTGTTTATCATGGGCTTGAGAATTTTTGTGAAGATTCTTAGATTACGGATGTTCCACAAGACAGGCTGAGAAATAAAACCACTCTGATGACCCCGACTGTGCTTCAAAAGAGAATCCTTGGGGGGGGGGGCGGCGAGGGCTGGGTGCTGCCTCCAGTCAGGACAATCATGTGACTAAGCCAACCAGCTAACTAACCAGCCCCGAGTCGTAAACACCCCAGTGTGAGAAAATGGAGGTCAGGCTCCAGCTGACAGTGGAGAAGAGCTAGACACCCACGTGTTTTCAGTTACAAAGAAGAATGACTTAGACAACTGCCGCGCCCTTGAAACTCCCGAGCTGTGTGAATGACTCCACGGGAGCAAACAGTGCTGCACCTCCCAGGGTGGCCCCGAGCAAGGCAGCTCGCCCTCCGGGACTTCCTTAGCGGAGAGAGGCAGTTCCTCCAGCTACTCTATTGCCTTCCCTCTGCCTGGGCGCCAGGGAACCTGGCGAGCCTCCTGGCCCAGCGCAGGCTGGGCCGGCCTTCTTGGAACAACCGTGAGAGAGAGCACAATCATCTCCCTTCACGGATGTGAACACCGAGGCTGGTGAGGTGACAACCATTTCCACCTCAGCAGAGACCCGAGCGAACGCGCTGATGGCTGCCCTCCTCCCAGGGGCCCCGGCCCCGGCCCCTCCGCTCCCCAGCCCCTGTGTGTTCCCCGCCCAGTACACCGAGCCGTCCGCTAAAGCCTGAAGTCGGACGGGTTTGCTTCTCTACTGAGAGCTTCCCAGTGGCTTCCTGCTGCACACGCTCAGCGCAGCTCACAAGGCCTGTGAAATCTCCCATCCCTGCCGCCCGGCCTCTGATGCTCACCCCACTCACCCGCGCTGGGCCTGGGCACACCCTCTCCCCAGAGGCGGCGTGGGGCTCCGCTCCTCTGCAGGTCTCTGCCCGCTGCTTTGAGACCTGCTCCCACACTCAGTCATGATCTCCCGGAGCGGGGGCCGCTATGGCCCTTTCTTAGAACTTTAGAGAGAAGGAGCTGTAGCCACATTTTAATCAACACAGACAAAATCCCATGGGGATCACTCACATTCTACAGAAACATCCCACAAGTGAAAAGACGCTGACTGGCCTTCTGAGTAACAGTCTGTTTATCATGGGCTTGAGAATTTTTGTGAAGATTCTTAGATTACGGATGTTCCACAAGACAGGCTGAGAAATAAAACCACTCTGATGACCCCGACTGTGCTTCAAAAGAGAATCCTTGGGGGGGGGGGCGGCGAGGGCTGGGTGCTGCCTCCAGTCAGGACAATCATGTGACTAAGCCAACCAGCTAACTAACCAGCCCCGAGTCGTAAACACCCCAGTGTGAGAAAATGGAGGTCAGGCTCCAGCTGACAGTGGAGAAGAGCTAGACACCCACGTGTTTTCAGTTACAAAGAAGAATGACTTAGACAACTGCCGCGCCCTTGAAACTCCCGAGCTGTGTGAATGACTCCACGGGAGCAAACAGTGCTGCACCTCCCAGGGTGGCCCCGAGCAAGGCAGCTCGCCCTCCGGGACTTCCTTAGCGGAGAGAGGCAGTTCCTCCAGCTACTCTATTGCCTTCCCTCTGCCTGGGCGCCAGGGAACCTGGCGAGCCTCCTGGCCCAGCGCAGGCTGCCGGGAAACACAGGGTATCTTACTGCTCAGACTCCTGACCTTCCTCTTGGAACATGAAAAACCTTCTGTTTTTTACAAGATCATCAAAATCAACGCTTGGTTTTCCAGTTCCTTCAGAGGTTCTTCCTACTAAAGAACTAACACAATCCAGCCAGTAAATAAATGCCCCCTATGCGCCAGTGCTGTGCCAGGCCTGAGGCAGACAAGGCATGAGCCCGGTTAGCCGCACGCCCACCCAGATGCACCCACGAGAACGATGGAAGAGAGAATGCCAAAGTCCATGCAGTTCCCAGAAGGAAACACACACTCGGCCCCCTCTAGAATCAGGGACACTGGCAAAGGTGGGGCACCGCGAGGATGTTCCTGCGTGTGGCGGGCGACTGCCCGGACGCATGCCCCGCCCCTTTCCCTCCTCTGGCCAATCAGAGGTCAGGCCACAGAGCCTCCGTGCCAGCCCCAGGCAGGAGGGCAGGCGGGAAGGGTGGAGCGAGGAGGACTCTGCTGGCGCTGAGTCCCGCCCCCCATGCCAGGCGGCTTCTCCCCTGGCCTCAGCTGGTGCTGCTTAGATTCCATGGGGTGCTGTCTAGACGCCGAGTGGGGAGGAACATAAAACAGGACTGGAGGCGGCTCTCAGCTGGGTTGGGGGGCTCTGCGCCAACACAGCAGTGACCGTGGTGGTCACTCGTGGCTTGGAGATCACTTGATCTCAAGGGAGATTGAGGACAATTGTAATTTTGGAAGCTGGGTGATGAAACACATGGAAAAATGTCTGAAACCTCCACCTGGAGTCACCTATAGGCGACACGGAGAAGGAAGCATGCCAGGCAGATAAAGCAGCACCAGGGCTGCTGACGACAGGTGGAAGGACCTGGACTTTCATTCCAACTTCACACTGCCAGCATTCTCTTAAAAGCAATAAAACTCTTTAAAATCGCTGGATATTTCCAATTCTCTGACATTTGCACGGCAAAAATGGTCATTAGCCCTCAAGTACACATGATCATTATAAAAATAAGATGAATCTTCACGCAAGTCTGATTAAACAGGAAGACGTGAAAGTCAAGGAGAGCTTAACCAGAAACAGAAGAACAGCAGCAACTACGTGCGTGACAAGACCCTCGCGCGGGGACAGGCACACCTGAACCACGGGGCTAGAAGAGCAGCAGGGGGGGCAACGGCACAGGTAGGGAGGGAGGACGTGGAGGCGGACCCTCCAGCGCCCGGGGGGAGCGACAGGTTTCTCACGACGACCCCCAGACGAGGCCTCTTCTCAGACCTGGACCAGTTATCACCAAACATGTACTCATCACACAGACCTCAGGACGGCTCTGTCATGTTTCAAGAAAAATAAATAGGGATTGGACCGGCTGTGTGCAATTCCTAAATTGGGATTCTTACAGTATCAACAATTCCTCCCCACAAGACACAATCAACTTTTCCAGGATTTTTATGTTCTCCCGTAAAGACCTGTGACTCTGTTCATACAGACTGTATGTACCCACTTCTGGCCTATTCCTAGGGATCCCACCCTCTTCGGGCTGGGAGGCACGGGGCCCGGAAGGGCTGGAGCGAGGAGGACTCTGCTGGCGCTGAGTCCCGCCCCATGCCAGGCGGCTTCTCCCCTGGCCTCAGCTGGTGCTGCTTAGATTCCATGGGGTGCTGTCTAGACGCCGAGTGGGGAGGAACATAAAACAGGACTGGAGGCGGCTCTCAGCTGGGTTGGGGGGCTCTGCGCCAACACAGCAGTGACCGTGGTGGTCACTCGTGGCTTGGAGATCACTTGATCTCAAGGGAGATTGAGGACAATTGTAATTTTGGAAGCTGGGTGATGAAACACATGGAAAAATGTCTGAAACCTCCACCTGGAGTCACCTATAGGCGACACGGAGAAGGAAGCATGCCAGGCAGATAAAGCAGCACCAGGGCTGCTGACGACAGGTGGAAGGACCTGGACTTTCATTCCAACTTCACACTGCCAGCATTCTCTTAAAAGCAATAAAACTCTTTAAAATCGCTGGATATTTCCAATTCTCTGACATTTGCACGGCAAAAATGGTCATTAGCCCTCAAGTACACATGATCATTATAAAAATAAGATGAATCTTCACGCAAGTCTGATTAAACAGGAAGACGTGAAAGTCAAGGAGAGCTTAACCAGAAACAGAAGAACAGCAGCAACTACGTGCGTGACAAGACCCTCGCGCGGGGACAGGCACACCTGAACCACGGGGCTAGAAGAGCAGCAGGGGGGGCAACGGCACAGGTAGGGAGGGAGGACGTGGAGGCGGACCCTCCGCGCCGCGGGCGGAGCGACAGGTTTCTCACGACGACCCCCAGACGAGGCCTCTTCTCAGACCTGGACCAGTTATCACCAAACATGTACTCATCACACAGACCTCAGGACGGCTCTGTCATGTTTCAAGAAAAATAAATAGGGATTGGACCGGCTGTGTGCAATTCCTAAATTGGGATTCTTACAGTATCAACAATTCCTCCCCACAAGACACAATCAACTTTTCCAGGATTTTTATGTTCTCCCGTAAAGACCTGTGACTCTGTTCATACAGACTGTATGTACCCACTTCTGGCCTATTCCTAGGGATCCCACCCTCTTCGGGGCTGGGAGGCACGGGGTATTTTCTGTCACAGGAAAGCACAGGTGTGCACACACAGTTCACCCACAGACACCTGGCATCCCGCCACTCCTGTAACTATTTTTAATTCCAGTGACCTTTTGGATGGTCTTTCGGACTTACTACTTACAATGTTAAGTAGTTCCTTCCTTTCTAGTAGATACACCTGAAGTTCCCGAACATCACTGAGCTGTTAAGACTAGTCAGCATTCTCAGCTCGTTCCAGTCTGAAATTAGAATGTCTCTTTGCAGGGAATAACTTTCCCTCAGTCCCCAGACAACCGCGGGCACTCTCACTGTGGGGTGTTTGTCCTGTTATCTGCAAAACAGCGCTGAAAGATTCCCTCTTCATGTCATTTAGATAAAACAACTCAGATGAATGATCAACATCAAAATCACTTGGGGGAAAAGGGTCACATTCAAGCAAACAGTTCCCGAGTATTAATTATAAAAGCAACACAAAAGAAAATAAGTGTATCATATCACTAATTAAGTTTAAACACTGAATGAATTGTTTTAAAAGGTTCAAGATTTACATCTTTAAAGATGTGGTACACATATACAATGGAATAGTCATCAGCCATGAAAAAAAATGAAATGATGCCATTTACAGGTACATGGATGGACCTAGAGATTATCATACCAAATAAGTCAGAAAGAGACAAATACTACTACCTCTACACAGCTTACATGCGGAATGTAAACTGTGACACAAATGCACCTATCTGTGAACCAGACGCCGACTCACAGAAACAGAAAACAGCCCTGTGGCTGCCCAGGTCGGGTGGGACGGGGAAGGCACGGAGAGGGAGGCTGAGATGAGCGGATGCACACTGGTGCACACAGGACAGACAGACAAGACCCTACTGTAGAGCACAGGGAACTCCATTCAGTATTCTGTGACAAACCACAATGGAAAAGAATACAAAAAAGAATACACACACACAATTTGCTGAGCACCAGAAATTCACACATTATAAATCAACTATACTTAAATAAAGATTTGTCTTTGGATTTCCACTGTGACTCTGTTCATACAGACTGTATGTACCCACTTCTGGCCTATTCCTAGGGATCCCACCCTCTTCGGGCTGGGAGGCACGGGGTATGTTCTGTCACAGGAAAGCACAGGTGTGCACACACAGTTCACCCACAGACACCTGGCATCCCGCCACTCCTGTAACTATTTTTAATTCCAGTGACCTTTTGGATGGTCTTTCGGACTTACTACTTACAATGTTAAGTAGTTCCTTCCTTTCTAGTAGATACACCTGAAGTTCCCGAACATCACTGAGCTGTTAAGACTAGTCAGCATTCTCAGCTCGTTCCAGTCTGAAATTAGAATGTCTCTTTGCAGGGAATAACTTTCCCTCAGTCCCCAGACAACCGCGGGCACTCTCACTGTGGGGTGTTTGTCCTGTTATCTGCAAAACAGCGCTGAAAGATTCCCTCTTCATGTCATTTAGATAAAACAACTCAGATGAATGATCAACATCAAAATCACTTGGGGGAAAAGGGTCACATTCAAGCAAACAGTTCCCGAGTATTAATTATAAAAGCAACACAAAAGAAAATAAGTGTATCATATCACTAATTAAGTTTAAACACTGAATGAATTGTTTTAAAAGGTTCAAGATTTACATCTTTAAAGATGTGGTACACATATACAATGGAATAGTCATCAGCCATGAAAAAAAATGAAATGATGCCATTTACAGGTACATGGATGGACCTAGAGATTATCATACCAAATAAGTCAGAAAGAGACAAATACTACTACCTCTACACAGCTTACATGCGGAATGTAAACTGTGACACAAATGCACCTATCTGTGAACCAGACGCCGACTCACAGAAACAGAAAACAGCCCTGTGGCTGCCCAGGTCGGGTGGGACGGGGAAGGCACGGAGAGGGAGGCTGAGATGAGCGGATGCACACTGGTGCACACAGGACAGACAGACAAGACCCTACTGTAGAGCACAGGGAACTCCATTCAGTATTCTGTGACAAACCACAATGGAAAAGAATACAAAAAAGAATACACACACACAATTTGCTGAGCACCAGAAATTCACACATTATAAATCAACTATACTTAAATAAAGATTTGTCTTTGGATTTCCCTGGTGGACCAGTGGGTAAAGTTTCCACCTTGCAGTGCAAGGGGCACTGGTTCGATCCCTAGGCCGGGAAGATCCCACGTGCTGTGGAGCAGCTGGACTGGTGTGTCCAATTACGAGCTGGTGCTCTGGCGCGCGTGCGCCCAGAGCCAGTGCTCTGCAGCGAGAGAGGCCACTGTGATGGGAGGCCCACACAGGCCAAAAAATAAAGATGGATGAAAATATATACATAAAAAACCAATAAAAAAAGAGGCACTCTCTCTCTCTCTGTATATATATATATATATTATATATAAAGGACTTCTCTGGAGGTCCAGTGGGTAGAGTCCTTGCAGTGCAAGGGGCGCTGGTTTGATCCCTGGCCTGGGAAGATCCCACATGCCACAGAGCGGCTAGACCAGTGTGTCTAATTACGAGCCAGTGCTCCAAGCGCATGTGCCCAGACCTGGTGCTCCGCAACGAGAGAGGCCACTGCAATGGGAGGCCCACACAGGCCAAAAAATAAAGATGGATGAAAATATATACATAAAAAACCAATAAAAAAAGAGGCACTCTCTCTCTCTCTGTATATATATATATATATTATATATAAAGGACTTCTCTGGAGGTCCAGTGGGTAGAGTCCTTGCAGTGCAAGGGGCGCTGGTTTGATCCCTGGCCTGGGAAGATCCCACATGCCACAGAGCGGCTAGACCAGTGTGTCTAATTACGAGCCAGTGCTCCAAGCGCATGTGCCCAGACCTGGTGCTCCGCAACGAGAGAGGCCACTGCAATGGGAGTCCCACACACGCCAAGAGAATAAAAGATGGATGAAAATAAAGAAATGGAAAAACAACTAAAAAAGAGGCCAAAAAAAAAAAAAAAAAAAAGACTCCAGCGGGAACTGGAGAGAGCCTCCGCCGGGGGTGGGGTGGGGAGGGGAGGGAAACATACATATATATGAAAGATTTGTCTTTTACTCTATCTCAAAAATACATTTACAACATTTTCCTTATTTCCAAAACTTTATGTTTAATAACGCTATCATTTAAAACTCTGTAAAAGACTAGGAAAGGGCATTTCACTGTCAGAAGAGGTCTCGTCTATACTAGATCAAGGAGAGCTCGGGCAACCTGGTGGCTCTTCTCCTGAAATCATCAAGAATTAGGAAACAGTACTTAAACTGTTACAGATGCCACGGTCTCCTCAGCAAATATTTACACATTCTGAAAATAGTCAAGATTACAAAAATTCTAAAAGCAAGATTCAAACCACAAATTAAGTCAAAAGAAGAAAAAGAACACCTACAATTCAAAATGAAAACCTCCTGGTAACTGTAGAAAAGTGCATAAGAAGACATGAAACCATCACTCCTGGGCTGTTCAGTTCTACTCCTAAGGACTCACAGAATGACTATTACCCAGGAGGTCTCTAAAATAATGTTTACAGTAGAAAGTATATTTAAAAAATAACAAATTCATGTTTTGTAGAAATAAACACCTTTTTATCATGCTTCTGATGTGTTTTTAGGGTACGTCTCCTACAAGAGGATCAGGTACGGGAGCCCCGGGCAGCATGAGAGCGGGCAAGCCTGTGCTCTGAGCTCCGCCCATGTGCCCAGCGCCCTGAGGGCCTCCGTCGCCTCAGTGTGGCGCTCCGGCCGCCACCGTCCCTCGGCCAGCAAAGCCCACAGCGCGAAGGTCCAGAACACAGCAGACACTGGGAACCTTGTCGCCCTGTAAGCAACAGGCCCGTGGCTCAAGAAGGCGCGCCGAAGCACACCCTTGGGCCGGTCACCCACTCCCCGGCAGGCCGTGCCGCGTCCCAGGGAGGGGACCATCGCCGTTTTCTTAGCAGCAGCGTCCCCCGCCCTGCCCTTCTCCAATGACTGTGCAGCTGCCGCGGGTAACGCACCAGATGACGATGTGACAGGGATTTGAGAACTGTGGGCCCACCAGCCTGGTTACATGCTGCTGAGGAGGAGCCCTCGGTCCTCTCCTTGTGCCCCTGGCGGCAGTGTTTCGGGGGGCCATATAGAACTGCCACGAGGGAGGGAAACATACATATATATGAAAGATTTGTCTTTTACTCTATCTCAAAAATACATTTACAACATTTTCCTTATTTCCAAAACTTTATGTTTAATAACGCTATCATTTAAAACTCTGTAAAAGACTAGGAAAGGGCATTTCACTGTCAGAAGAGGTCTCGTCTATACTAGATCAAGGAGAGCTCGGGCAACCTGGTGGCTCTTCTCCTGAAATCATCAAGAATTAGGAAACAGTACTTAAACTGTTACAGATGCCACGGTCTCCTCAGCAAATATTTACACATTCTGAAAATAGTCAAGATTACAAAAATTCTAAAAGCAAGATTCAAACCACAAATTAAGTCAAAAGAAGAAAAAGAACACCTACAATTCAAAATGAAAACCTCCTGGTAACTGTAGAAAAGTGCATAAGAAGACATGAAACCATCACTCCTGGGCTGTTCAGTTCTACTCCTAAGGACTCACAGAATGACTATTACCCAGGAGGTCTCTAAAATAATGTTTACAGTAGAAAGTATATTTAAAAAATAACAAATTCATGTTTTGTAGAAATAAACACCTTTTTATCATGCTTCTGATGTGTTTTTAGGGTACGTCTCCTACAAGAGGATCAGGTACGGGAGCCCCGGGCAGCATGAGAGCGGGCAAGCCTGTGCTCTGAGCTCCGCCCATGTGCCCAGCGCCCTGAGGGCCTCCGTCGCCTCAGTGTGGCGCTCCGGCCGCCACCGTCCCTCGGCCAGCAAAGCCCACAGCGCGAAGGTCCAGAACACAGCAGACACTGGGAACCTTGTCGCCCTGTAAGCAACAGGCCCGTGGCTCAAGAAGGCGCGCCGAAGCACACCCTTGGGCCGGTCACCCACTCCCCGGCAGGCCGTGCCGCGTCCCAGGGAGGGGACCATCGCCGTTTTCTTAGCAGCAGCGTCCCCCGCCCTGCCCTTCTCCAATGACTGTGCAGCTGCCGCGGGTAACGCACCAGATGACGATGTGACAGGGATTTGAGAACTGTGGGCCCACCAGCCTGGTTACATGCTGCTGAGGAGGAGCCCTGCGGTCCTCTCCTTGTGCCCCTGGCGGCAGTGTTTCTGAAATGTTAGGGTGGACCATATAGAACTGCCACTTTTGTTCGTCACAAAGGGACAAGTCAGGACTTCACACAGGTTGGCCTACATGTGGAATAGGTCTTTCTCCTTCCCTGAGGACTCCTGGTGAACTGTTTTATATTCACACACACATCTATGTTTACACACATACAGCTATCCCATGAAGGGATGGGAGAAGGTCCTCTGACCTGCCCTGAGGTTATCTCCCCAGACGGGTCATTTTAAAACACAGATCAAGGCGATCCTCTGCTTGAAAACCTTCGATCTGTCTCCCGCTGCTGCTGGAGGCCTCCCTGGGTCTGACCAGGCTCCTCTCCCCGTTCCGCTCACCACTGCAGTCTCCTCTGGCCTTCCTGCTCAGTGCGTTGGCTCTGGCTTCCTCTGTGTGGACGCTCCCCAGGGGCTGGGTCATTCCTCCCTCGGGACCCTCGATGCTCTCAGCCGCAGGGTGCAGCTCACCCCATCGAGAGACACGCAGCAACGGCAAGGACGCGGCCCGGGGCTGACGGCAGCTCTCCCCGCAGGGAGAAGGGATTCCTGCTCTATCGGCCCCGGGGAACCTGCTGACTAAGTGAACTTGCTCAAGGAGGGTGACTTCACCCCGCAGAAGGAGGGTCTGTACTCCGTGCTGCTCCACAGAACACTGTGCCAAATGGGTCCCCGCGGGACAACCTCCTAACCATCTCCTGCCAAAGAAGAACCTTCTGGGAGGTGAGTTCCCCAACATGAGACGTGGGAGGTTAGAAATGCAGCATCTGCTAGATTGGTCAAACTCTAACACTTCACATAAACCAGGAAGCACCGCGAGCTTCTACCAGAAACAGAAAGTGACGGCATCCTTCTGGCACCACGACATTTATTCCTAAAATAATGATCACTCTGCTGTTTCCTCTCAGGACACGTCGACAAGGGAGCTCCAGCCCGGTGGGTGACCCCCGGCCAGCCATACTCAGACCGCCTCCATCTCTTCTTCCGCTCCCAAGTCTAGAATCAACGCGGAGATCTAAACAGGAGTCAGACAGATACATGGAGCTCAAGAGACTGGCTCTCCTACTAACGAAAGCCAGATGGGGGAGGCTGGCTCTCGATCTGCAGCCCGGTAGGCTCTGTGCCCGGGCACAGCTGGACGAACACACAGGCAGGGCTCACCTGCAGCCCGGGGCTTGGGACTGGCCCGCTGCGGGCAGGCGGCTCGGGCCCAGCACCCACTCCTGCTCCGAGACGCAGAGGGATGACGCGGGAGCGGGATGGCTGCCGAGGAGGAGGGAAGCCCCTCCCCTCCGCGAGGAAGCCCAGCAAGCTACTGAGAGTTCAGTGAGGCCACTGAGACCCACGCTTCCCACACCAAACAGAAGCTCCCACCCCGAGAGAAGACAGGAGTCCCTCCGGGCAGAGACGGCCCCAGCCCACAGACACACGCCCCAGGACCTGCTGACGTGGCTGCTGCAGACAATCACTTGAAATGAGACATCGGCCTGAACTCGTTTGTCCGGCAGCCCCTGCATGTTTGTTTAAAAACACAGCCTCATTACTCTACCGGATATGTACTGATAGGAAGGTAAACAGCTGGCCGCCGCCTCCTCCGTTCTGATGGGCTCGTCTCCGAGTCTCCACAGCCCCAGCCCGTGCTCTACGTCTCTGCGCACTGCTAACAGCGCCTGCTGGCTCCATCTATCTAATCGAGTCATTAGACTCCTGGGGAAAACATTTCCTTTCCCCACCTTAAAAGTAAAACTAAGGAAATTCATTTCCTGGAAAAACAAAAACAAAAACGACCCTTTAGTGCTCACAGAATTTAACTAGTTTGGGGATCATCTCATGTGCGCCAACAACTGAAGACGGAGAACTGAGTGTCAGTGTAAAACAGAGTGAGCATCCTGCGGACAGGCGTTCTAAACATTTCTAAAACAAAGCCCTGAAGCAGCTATCCCCTGTTATCCGTAACAGAAGCCAGCGGTAAGGTGAGACCTAAAATAGTGACTCCTTTTCCTTTCTTGTTAAATGCGAAGTCTTCTGGTTGTAACACTGAATATCTTGTCTACGAAGACACACGGCGGTCTACCTTGAAAATGAGTGCAGTCTGCATCGCAGGTGTGCGCCAGGGACCACGGCGGCCGCCACGAGCTTCTCTGTGGTCCAGGTCCCCATGTGGTCCAGGATGCTTCCCGCCACACTCGGGCAGGTGACTCTCAGCACACCACGTGTCGCTGGTCTTGGTGGCCTCCTCCAGCCGAGCTGGCGCTCCCGGTCCTTCCAGTGACTTGGCCAGTGAGGTCCCCTCTCCTGCCCTGGGTCTTCCATTCCCCCAGAAGCCAACTAGGCAGAGAAACACTGTGAAAGGAGGACTCGCCATCTCACTACTGGGTGCACACCACAAAGAGGCTTCCCACAGCCCAGCGCTCTTCCCACAGGAGCGTCCACCTGATGGCCCCCAACGCCCACCCGAGAGAAGACAGGAGTCCCTCCGGGCAGAGACGGCCCCAGCCCACAGACACACGCCCCAGGACCTGCTGACGTGGCTGCTGCAGACAATCACTTGAAATGAGACATCGGCCTGAACTCGTTTGTCCGGCAGCCCCTGCATGTTTGTTTAAAAACACAGCCTCATTACTCTACCGGATATGTACTGATAGGAAGGTAAACAGCTGGCCGCCGCCTCCTCCGTTCTGATGGGCTCGTCTCCGAGTCTCCACAGCCCCAGCCCGTGCTCTACGTCTCTGCGCACTGCTAACAGCGCCTGCTGGCTCCATCTATCTAATCGAGTCATTAGACTCCTGGGGAAAACATTTCCTTTCCCCACCTTAAAAGTAAAACTAAGGAAATTCATTTCCTGGAAAAACAAAAACAAAAACGACCCTTTAGTGCTCACAGAATTTAACTAGTTTGGGGATCATCTCATGTGCGCCAACAACTGAAGACGGAGAACTGAGTGTCAGTGTAAAACAGAGTGAGCATCCTGCGGACAGGCGTTCTAAACATTTCTAAAACAAAGCCCTGAAGCAGCTATCCCCTGTTATCCGTAACAGAAGCCAGCGGTAAGGTGAGACCTAAAATAGTGACTCCTTTTCCTTTCTTGTTAAATGCGAAGTCTTCTGGTTGTAACACTGAATATCTTGTCTACGAAGACACACGGCGGTCTACCTTGAAAATGAGTGCAGTCTGCATCGCAGGTGTGCGCCAGGGACCACGGCGGCCGCCACGAGCTTCTCTGTGGTCCAGGTCCCCATGTGGTCCAGGATGCTTCCCGCCACACTCGGGCAGGTGACTCTCAGCACACCACGTGTCGCTGGTCTTGGTGGCCTCCTCCAGCCGAGCTGGCGCTCCCGGTCCTTCCAGTGACTTGGCCAGTGAGGTCCCCTCTCCTGCCCTGGGTCTTCCATTCCCCCAGAAGCCAACTAGGCAGAGAAACACTGTGAAAGGAGGACTCGCCATCTCACTACTGGGTGCACACCACAAAGAGGCTTCCCACAGCCCAGCGCTCTTCCCACAGGAGCGTCCACCTGATGGCCCCAGATACCAACTGCAAGGGCTCGGTGGAATCCACACCACACGCAGTCACCAGAACACTCCTCACGGCAATGACGGGATTAGGACAACTTCTCTGAGTCCGCATATTCCCGTGGCTGAGCGTTTCCACTCAGGGTTCCACAGTCAAGTGACCACCGACGGCCGGGGTGCGCTGGCCAAGCCAGTCGGTGTTCACCAAGGCCAGTCCTCACTACGGAGTCTAACAGGGCCCTCTGACGAGGCTGGCTTTCAGAATAGACAGTAAGGCGGACGCCTGGGTTTGGAGAGAGGTGCCCTCTGCTTGGCCTGTGCTTCCTGAGCAAAGCAGGGCTGGGGACACTTCCCGCCCCTGGCGTCCGACACGAGGGCCGAGCTGCTCTCCTGCTCCCTTCTCTCCACCTGCAAACACTCCCAGGAGGGACACCTGTCCCCGTCCTGTCCTCTGATGCTGCAATTCCAAAGCACACGTTCCAAACCATTCGGTTCACCACGCCCACGTAGAAGCGACGGCTTCTCCCTGATCCGCTCATGTGGGATGCTAACGGTCTTCCATTCCATAAAGCAAAGTCGCTGCACCTACCTGAACACGTGTCCTACTGTGAGGCAGACACGTATCTTCCTGCACAAAAGACGGGTCCACCGCACGTCCACAACTCTTCCTCCTCCCGCCCTCACTCTAAGAGGCAGTGCCCTGAAACCAAGCAGCCGTCTGTCCTGCACGCGTCGCTGCAGTCGTTCAGTCCCCGAGGTGAGTCCGACTGCAACCCCACGGGCAGCAGAAGGCTGTCCCAGTCCTTCACCACCTCCTGGAGTTTGCTCAGATTCACGCCCGTTGAGTCCGTGATGCCATCTGACCATCTTCTCCAGCACACACTCGACAGGATACAAGGAAGACTATGCTGCTTCTGTCCAACTACAACCCGAGTAGGTACAACGCGAAGGAAACCAGTTCAGACGCCGCCGGCCTTCAGGTAATGGGAGTTAGCCATCGGGTCTATCACACAGCGTTAGCTTCTTTGAAGGTCACCCTATAATCAGATCTTCAATTCCTTTTAAAAATGATAAGATCCACGTCCCGGCTCTCAACTATAACAAAGAGAAATAATGACAAGCTGTCGACAGAACAGGATCTGGCACAAGCACGGCTGTGCCCTGAACCACACGCACCGGATGACGGAAGGTCAGACGCTGTGCCCTGGAAACAGACCTGCTGAAAATAATCCACATGTCAAGCTGAGAGCCGGCGGAAGAGCCAATGTCTCCGTGCTCTGAAGCCCTGACAATGGCCAGAGGGGCATCTCTGAATTTTTCTAACCCACGGAGAAAGATGTGGGGGTGTGTGTGTGTGTGTGTGTGTGTGTGTGTGTCTGTGTGTGTGTGTGTGTGTGTGGGTGTGTGTGTGTGCGTGGCGCTAAAGAACCAACCATGTGTGTCCACAGGCAAAAGTACGCTTGCTTATGTAAATGCAATTTGCCAACAAAGCAATAAAAACCCAACTGCTCCTCCGGAAACACACGCATGCGCCTGCCCTCACGCCGACGACCACAGCAGCCAGGCAGGGCGCTGCCGCCAGGCCCGAGAGGCTGAACCTGCAGGTCGGGAGTCTGAAAGCACTTACAGGCCCAGGAGAACCACAGAGGCTTCTTCAGAGTCCTGCTGGCCCGAGCAGAAAGGTAAACCGTTCCAATAACAATAAGAGAAGATAATAGTAATAATAAAAGACTTACAATACTTAATGTAACCGTGGTACTTACTCTACAACAGAAGTTCTTAAACTGCAGTCCTTAGAGCATGCGTCGGCCCCTTTTAGAACCTGCGACATCCAGGGGCTCCTTAAAACACTATGCACACACACCGGAACTTTCCAGCAAAAAGGTCCCGTCGTCAGCCAGTGTCATGAGCACACGTCTCTAGCCAGCTGCGTCACCATGACCGGCCTCTGGCACTAGCAGGTTCTGTTCTGCTCCTACACTCGTGCCGTAACACCTCGACTTGCCAGGGCTCCCTCTTAACTAGACAAGACGCACGGTTGTCAGGCAGCCTCAGCTGTGAGCTCCCCGCCTGCTGGAACCCGCAGGGCTCTCGGGGCAGCGCAAGGCCTGACTCCCGGGCAGGCTTTGCGACTCCCCAGCCAGGGCTTGCCTGCCCTGCTCGCCGCTGGGCTGCCTCCCTGCCAGCACTGAGCCTGGTTATGCCCAGACTTCACCCCAGTTACTAGAGCACCGGTGTGCCCAGCCCGCAGAGTGCCTGTAGGCTAGGACTGGGCAGGACTTGTCACTGGACATTCCCTTCCTCGCCAGCACGAGCGTGGTCCTTGGGCACATATACAGTGCAAGATGGCGGTGAGCTGAGTTCTTT
The DNA here is from genome assembly GCA_022376925.1 of Tragulus kanchil. Lineage (NCBI taxonomy): Eukaryota > Metazoa > Chordata > Mammalia > Artiodactyla > Tragulidae > Tragulus > Tragulus kanchil. Next base: position 157,978,350 of record JAIOJX010000002.1, on the reverse strand, counting down.
TGCTTCGGTGCCAACAAAAGACTATGGGCTCTAATAACCTAATTCTTCATAAATACGTGAGTCAATACATAGATAGATGAGGAAGGTCCACCTGTGCGCAGTTAAATGATGCACCTAGGAGATTCTGCACACGTGTCCTATTCCTTGGAACAGAGGACCTTCATACATTGTATTTGTACTGTATTCAGGTCACACTGTATCCACCTCTAGCTGGACATGAAACTCGGCAATTAAAAACAACTCCTGAGTTACAGACAGGGGTGGAAAGCGTGGTGAGACAAAGCCACGCTGGCCCGGGGCTTCTGCACGGTGCCCATGGTGCTTGCCAGCACCAGCGGCGTTACCACACAATTTCTGAAACACCAAGAACATGAGCTTCTAAGACAGCTCACTTGGGGAGGTGACAGATCTGCATTTTTAAGGTTATAAAAGTAAAAGGGAAGATTAGGAAGCCTCATGGGTAATATTTACAAGAAGTCAGAGCACCCAGTAGGTTCAGATAGTCCATCGCAGCCGGGTAGCACGGGGGACTGAAGTTAAAGGAACAGTGACCAAACTCGGGCACAACTGTGGTCACGAGGAAAGAGCGCTGAACCCGGGATGAAAGACCTGGAGGACGAAGACTCTCCTCCCAGGCCCTCCCCATCACAAGCTCCAGACTCCAGAACAAACGCAGGAAAGGGGATGGGAGGAAAACAAAGGCCGCCTGCCCCCACTGGCCTTGAGGACTGACTGGCGAGGAGCCCCCCGGGTGTCCTGACTGCGCCTACCCACCCCGGCAGCGTGCCGCGTGCGCCTCCAAGCTGGAGAAGCCGAAAGGCACACGCAAAGAGCTCCAGGAGCAGCTAGTCTCCCTGCCAAAGAGCCAGGAAGAAGGTGGGCGTCCAGCAGAAGACACCCGCTCGATTCCAGCTGGACGCCAACAGAAAAGCTGCGTTTGTCCTCCTCGGAGGTCTCAGTGGGGCTGAGGGAAGCAACCTTCCAACTCCCTTCCTGTCCCTCAGAACCAGGGGCCCACCAGGAAGGGGTGGGGGGCAAGGGGAGACCCTGCTTCCTGGCCCTGCCTGGACAGGCTGGAGGTGCTGACTCCCCCAGCCGGGGCAATGGTGGTGGGGAGCTGAGCCTCCAGCCCACCCCGTCCCCGCGGGGAGGAGCAAGTGGTGAGAAGCTGGGCTGACAGCCGCCGCTGCGCCCCTCTTCCCCGGGCTCAGACAGGCCTGGGGGGCTGCTGCTAAACCCTCTCCAGGGGCAGCAGGGTCTCGGGGCCTGGTGGTCAGGAATGAGGGCTAACACACTTACCCCTAGAGTCCCAGAGGGAAGGACAAAAAGAGAGAAACCGTAAAAGTGTATGAAGAAATAATGGTGAAAAACAACCCAATTTTGGCAAAAGACACAAATATACAGATTGAAGCAGCGGAAAGTGAAACTGCTAGCCGCTTAGTGGTGCCCAACCCTTGTGACCCCAGCGACTGAGCCCATCAGGCGCCTCTGTCCATGAGATTCTCCAGGCAAGAACAGTGGAGTGGGCTGCCATTTCCTCCTCCAGGGGATTCTTCCCTCCTCGGGGATCAAACCCAGGTCTCCTGCATTGTAGGCAGATTTATTCACTTATTTATTTACCATCTGAGCAACCAGGGAAACTCTTAAGAAGCTGAGCGTACCCTCAAGACAATAAGCGGAAAGAAATCCATGTCCAGACAAATCATAATTAAACTTCTGGAAACCAAAGACAAAGGAAAGCTCGTGTGGTAGTCTGGAGACTAGAGATGCGCATTTATTGGAGAACAGCAACCTGAATGATTTGGTCTCTTGTCTGAAACCAGGGAGGCCAGAAGCACGTGGTGCATTTGTCAAGGACTAAGCAAAAATAAGTGCTGGCTGTGAATCCAATCGCAAGCAAAGATGTTCTTCGAGATTAAAGGTAAAATGAAGACTTTCTTGGACAAAGGAGACCTGAGAGACGTTGTTGCAGGAAAATCTATGCTTAAAGAATGGCTAAAGGAAATTCTCCAAACAGAAAAGAGAGGGTAACAGGAGAAGGCTTAGCAGACTTCAGCAAGGCAAGAACAGAACAGGGCAAAACAGGTGTGAATATAACAAACTCTCTCTCTCTCTCGTTTCTTAAGTCATACTTGATGACCAAAGTAAAGCCATCTGATGTGGAGCCCAAAGTATAAGAAATACTTGAGAACACTGGTATTTTAAAAGTGGGGAGTGCAGAACTTCCCTGGTGGTCCAGTGGGTAAAGAATCCGCCTTGCAGGGCAAGGGGCACGAGTTCGATCCCTGGCCCGGGAGGACCCCACATGCCGTGGAGCGGCTGGACCGATGTGTCCGATTACAAGCCAGTGTTCTGCAGCAAGAGAGGCCACTGCGATGGGAGGCCCACACAGGTCAAAGAATAAAGATGGATGAAAAGTAAACAATAAATAAACAATAAAAGAGACTCCTCCCCGAAAAATTAAATTACATTAAATTAAAAAGCAAAAGTGGGGAGTGTAGAGGAATCTCAGGAGACCAGAGACGGACCCTGCCTCTCCCGTGTCCGCTGAGCCGCCGGAGACGCCCCCGGCCATTCCGCAACCAACAGTCAGGAGGGGCTGACAGCGGGTGCGCACACCGGCCGGGCTGCACCTCTAGGGAAGTCTCCCAAGTGACAAAAGACAATCCCAAAAGGCCACGTCGCGTGAGGAGGACCGGCTGTGCCCGGGACGTGCTCCGGGAAGGTGCTCCGTCTCCACTTTCTCAGCAGCAGGTTCCTGTCGGGCTATGGGGCCGGTTCCACAAAATCCCACCGTTTGGGGGAGCTGGTTCAACGACACGCTCTCTATTAGGGGACTCCACAGTTATCTCAGTATTACAAGTTTAATTACATAAAAAAAGAGACAGGGTTCCACTCCCATCTCTGCCACCAGTTAACAAGGTCCCTAACTTTATGCAGATTTGAAACTCTGTTTTCAAGTTTCCCCACTGGCTAAATGGGACAATACCATTTGAAGTATTATGGAAATTAAAGGCCACGCACATAGCAAGTGCTTTAAAAATAGCCTGTTAACACAAACTCTATTTGTAGACACAAATATTATTCTGAAGAGTTTATCATTCAAATATCTGCTACTAGAGCACTACAAAGCAATTTGTTTAAAAAGCTCCTTCCCAAAGTGATCTGTACAAATGAAAATGGGGGGAGGGGACTGGTAATTATTGGTTTTAGAGTGAAAGATGAATTGCTCACTATGTATGAAAATGGTAAAAACAGAAGTGAATTTAGTGCGGAACTACAATTAGTAAGAAAAAAAGCGACGAGGAAAACAGCATCCTGCTTAACAAACCTTGTTTGTTAGTAAGTGTTTGTATTTACATGTACTGGGAAGAGACTGAGTTTTCTAAAAAGCGCTTCAGACACTGATTCAGATGTAAGATTCTAAGGTTTCCAAGTATTTTCTCTGCCTCCCGAGTCCAAAGAAACTGGGAATCGATAGGCCAGTCTTAAAACCTGCTTGGTTCAGAGGCCCGAAAAGCCACAAACATAAAATCAAGCCCAGTGACAGAGAAAGACAATCCAGTGCACTTCACCCCAGAGGACGAGGAGAATTTTAAACACACAGTTAATGCCTGAATCCGACTGGGCACCTAGCCTTTAAAGTTTACCAAGTCCTGGCCCCGAGCGCTGACCCACAGAGAGGCTTTTGAAAGAGGTGAAAAGGAAAGGGATGTTTTATCATTCAAATGATTCTCTTCCCGGCAGGGCCCTAAAAGAGCTATTTTCTCTCAAGAAGAAGTGTTTTTACTAACAAATACGTCACGTGAGAACACGGGTGTGAGATTCCTGAGGCGGCCCGGAGGAAGGCAGGCCTGGAAGCATGGAGCTGGGGCTCCAGGTCCCCATAGGGGCCACTTCGTTCCCAAGGCCCGAGCTTCCTCATGCGGGAAGGGATCACCCTGTGCCAGTGGGTGGGCTCTAGTCCTTGGCTAAATTTAGAGGCCTTCGTCTGCAGGGAGGTTTCTGGTACAAGCTTCCCTCCACTTCTGTTTTAAGCCTCAGACCTCCGGCTCGGTTTCCCCAACATGGGCCGGTGAAAGGGTAGCTGAAGGGGCCAAGGCAGTAGAAGCTAAGAAACTGTAAGAAAAGAAAGAAAAAGGAGATGGCCCTATCGAGGTACAGGAGACCAACCCCCTCAGTTTCCTCCAGGATGCCTTTGGGGCCCCTGAGTACAGGCTCACACCGAAACCCGAAGGGGAAATCGAGTCAACTCTACACTGCCCGCCCCCCAAACGAGCAGCAAACGCCAGAAACGCAGCAAGGGACAGAAGCACCTGGAGAGGAACCACCAGCCGAGATTTCTTAAGACCTGCAAGACAAAGATGCAGTCTGCAGCCTCGCGCGAGCTCAGCCGTCCTGGGAGAGCGCAGGCCCCCGAGCGCCGGCCGAGGCTCTGCCCGCCCCAGGAGTGGCCCGCAGCCAGGCTAACGTCACGGGTTCCCGGCTCTGAGAACGCACCGTTAGAAACTCAACACAACCAGCGACGCTCTTCTCCGAGCTCCGGAACGCACCTTGGGTGACGAATCCAGACGAAGCCCGGGATCTGCTTCCAAAGCTGGGGGCGGGGGCGGGGCGGGGTCACAGGTGGGCCGCGGCGCCCCCCGCGCCGCCCCCGGTCGCGACTCGCCGCCCGCTGGACACGCCCCGATCAGCAGCGTTTTAAAGGAAAGACCGGCGACCGGCTTCCTCCCCGGCGGCGCCCCTCCCGCGAACGGGCCGGCGAGGCGGGGCGGGACGGCGCCCGGACCCCGGGGAGGGCCCTCCCCGCCCCGTCGAGGCCCGCGGGTGCCCGCCGCCCCGAGCCCCCCGAGCCCCCCGAGCCCCCCGGCCCCGCCGGCGGAGCGGGCCGCGCGCCCCCGGCCGGCCCCGGAGCCGCGGCCGCCGCACCTGCGCCCCGGTGAGCCGCGCGGGCGGGGCGGGCGCACCTTGAGGATGTTGTCGAAGATGGTGTCGCGGAACTCGAGCAGCGCCTTCTGGTCGAACTCGCGGCCGTGGATGATGCGCATCTGCTTGAGGAAGGTGGACTTGCCGCTCTCGCCCGCGCCCAGCAGCAGGATCTTGACGAGGCGCCGCACGGCGCGCCGCTCGCGGGCCAGCCCCGCGTCGATGTCCCGGCTGCGCCGCCGCGCCTCGCGCTCCGCGTCGCGGGCCCCGCCGCCGCCCGCCCTGCGCTCGCGGGCCCCGCCCCGGCGCGCTGCGGCGAGGCGTCCGCACCACGCCGCGGCCGCCAGCCGCCCGCGCGCAGGGGCCCCCCCCTGGCCTCCGCCGGCGCGGCCGAGGCCCGGCCGCCCGGCCGGCGGGGCGGCACGCGGTCCGGGCCCGGGATGGCCGGCTGCGCCGTTCCACGAAACGCAGCAAGGGACAGAAGCACCTGGAGAGGAACCACCAGCCGAGATTTCTTAAGACCTGCAAGACAAAGATGCAGTCTGCAGCCTCGCGCGAGCTCAGCCGTCCTGGGAGAGCGCAGGCCCCCGAGCGCCGGCCGAGGCTCTGCCCGCCCCAGGAGTGGCCCGCAGCCAGGCTAACGTCACGGGTTCCCGGCTCTGAGAACGCACCGTTAGAAACTCAACACAACCAGCGACGCTCTTCTCCGAGCTCCGGAACGCACCTTGGGTGACGAATCCAGACGAAGCCCGGGATCTGCTTCCAAAGCTGGGGGCGGGGGCGGGCGGGGTCACAGGTGGGCCGCGGCGCCCCCCGCGCCGCCCCCGGTCGCGACTCGCCGCCCGCTGGACACGCCCCGATCAGCAGCGTTTTAAAGGAAAGACCGGCGACCGGCTTCCTCCCCGGCGGCGCCCCTCCCGCGAACGGGCCGGCGAGGCGGGGCGGGACGGCGCCCGGACCCCGGGGAGGGCCCTCCCCGCCCCGTCGAGGCCCGCGGGTGCCCGCCGCCCCGAGCCCCCCGAGCCCCCCGAGCCCCCCGGCCCCGCCGGCGGAGCGGGCCGCGCGCCCCCGGCCGGCCCCGGAGCCGCGGCCGCCGCACCTGCGCCCCGGTGAGCCGCGCGGGCGGGGCGGGCGCACCTTGAGGATGTTGTCGAAGATGGTGTCGCGGAACTCGAGCAGCGCCTTCTGGTCGAACTCGCGGCCGTGGATGATGCGCATCTGCTTGAGGAAGGTGGACTTGCCGCTCTCGCCCGCGCCCAGCAGCAGGATCTTGACGAGGCGCCGCACGGCGCGCCGCTCGCGGGCCAGCCCCGCGTCGATGTCCCGGCTGCGCCGCCGCGCCTCGCGCTCCGCGTCGCGGGCCCCGCCGCCGCCCGCCCTGCGCTCGCGGGCCCCGCCGGCCTCGGCCGGCAGCAGGCAGCGGCTGAGGGTCCGCACCACGCCGGACATGGCCGCTCAGGCCATGGACCCCGCGGCGGGCGAGGCGGCAGCCGGCCGCTCCCTCAGGCCGCGTCCGCCGCTGCCGCCGCCGCCCCGAGGCCCGCTCTCGCCCGTCGCTCGGCCCGGCGGGAGGGCGGGACGACGCGGTCCGAGGCCCGGGGATTGGGCCGGCTGACGTCCGTTCGGACGAACGCGCCCTCCGATTGGCCCGCGGCACACCGGGAGGCGGGCGTCTCCCCGGTCCTGGAGGCGGGGCCGGCGCCGAAAGAGGCGGGACCTTTGGGGTGGGGGGTGCTTCTCATTGGGCGCCCGGGGTCGAGCTTCTTTCTTTCAGAATGAAAGGGAGGCGGAGTCGTCGGGGAGGCGGAGCGGCAGTTCGCCATGACCAATTATAACCGCCCTGAGGACACGTCAATCACGAAGAACGGGTTTAGGATTGGGGGATGTCTCGAAAGGGGGCGGGACCAGAAGTGCCAGGTGTACAGAAGGAGTCTCTTTTGGGTTCCCCGATTCGGTCAATGGGTGAGACCCAGAGGCTCGCGGAGTAGACTCGCCGTTGCTCAAGAGCTAGGAAATCTCGCTAAGAGGTCTAGCTGCTCGTCTTAGGTTTCGAGAGAAAGCGGTTCCTTCCAGAAACACTGGAGAGGGATGGACCAAACACTGCAAACAGATGCACCCTTTAAGAGTGGCGTGGGCCTCTGGGCAGCTTCAAAATCACTGGGAACCCCACGCCAAAAATGCCTCATGTACCACAGTGATGCGGTCTGGACTCACCAGGTCCGAGATGGAATCTTCTGTCGACTCATTACTAGTTACATAAGGTTTTAAGCAGTCTCCTTCCCCTACTTTTAGCTTGAATTTCTTTCTCTATAAAATAGGGTCCTTAAATAGCAACTATCTCAGGTGATTGTGAAAATGTAAGCTGAGAACTTGAACTTGTAAAACATTTAGCACTGTGCCTGGACCCAAGCAAATTCTTGCTAAGTGTTAGCTGATCTTATTACTAATTCTTGCCTGCCAGCTCTGTTGTGAGTCAGAACACCTGGGAAGGAGCTCAGGTGTCTCTTAATCTCCAGGGGGTTGGTGGGCGTTGGGAGCCATGATTTTTTAAAAGTTAAATGAAGGCATATTCAAGAAAAATTAAGAGTATTTGAGCAAAAATACATTTAAAAAGGTAGTGTCAATCCAGTGGGGAGAACTCTGCAGAAGGGAGCCAGGGGAAACAGAGAAAGTGGGAAGCAAAGAAATTTGGCTACAGCTTCAAGGCTAGTTCGCCGTTTGTGATTGACTGTCTTTAGCTTATGGTACCCAGCTGGGGGTGGACTTCCCAGGTGGTGCTAGTGGTGAGAAACCTCCTTGCCATTGCAGGGGACTTAAGAGACTTGGGTTCAATCCCTGGGTTGGGAAGATCCCCTGGAGAAGAAAATGGCAACTCACTCCAGTATTCTTGCCTGGAGAATGCCATGGACAGAGAAGCCTGCCGGGCTATGGTCCAGAGGGTCGCAAAGAGTCAGACACAACTGAAGTGAATTAGCACACGTGCACCTAGTTGGGGATTTGATGAGATGATTAGATAAGATCAAGTCAATGGACATGAATTTGAGCAAACTCTGGGAGACAGTGAAGGACAGGCAAGCCTGGGGTGCTGCAGTCCATCAGGTCGCAAAGAGTCAGACATGACTTAGCCACTGAACAACAACAGGAAAATACTGTAAATGTTTTGACGAGTGTGAAAAAGAACTAACCAATACATCTAAAAAAAATTAAAAATATATATATATAATGACTGAAATAGGTATTTGATAGATAAGTTGCAGATTAAGAAATAAATGGAGAGAATAAACTGGAATATAGACCTGAAAAAATTACATTGAATCCAACACAAAGATATGGAGGATAAGAGAGAAACAGGAGAGGCAGAGGAAGGATATCAAACATGTATCTAATGAGAGTCCCAGGAGACAGAGTAAGGAAAAGGCAGTATTTAAAGTGATAATGGCTGAGAAGTTTAAATTGACAAATGCCTTGAAATGCTTAGCTTGATAAAAAGAAACCCAAACCAAGATACACAATCACGAACGCAACTCAAGGACATTAGTGACAAAGAGAAGATCGTGAAAGCTTCCAGCGAGGAAGTAATAATAGCTACTTTTTTTTTTGAAGGCACCGCGCGACTTGCGGGCTCTCAGTTCCTGGCCTCAGGACTGAACCTGGGCCGTCAGCAGTGAAAGTGGTTAGGCCTGCCTAACCGCTGGGACACCAGGGGATTCCCAACAGTTACTATTTATCTACTCGTTACCAGGGGCCAGGTGCTGTCCTAGGCACGCCTGTGCTAACTCACGGACTCTTCACAGGAACAGCATAAATGGAGAGCTGACATCTCATGACAAGAGTGGAAGCCAGGTAGGAAATCACATCTTAAAAACATTGAGGGAAAAAATAACCGTTAACCTAGAACTGCAAACCCAGGAAAAATACCTCCTGAGAAAATGGAGACAAGAGCATTTCAAACAAGTAGAAGATTATTTTATACTACAAATGTATGTTGTGGGCTGAATTGTGTCTCCTCCCCAAAACACATATGTTGAGAGCCTGACCCCCAGGACCTCAGCAGGTGACTGTTCTTGGAGATGGGACCTTAAAGTTACAATGATGTCATCAGGGTGGGCCTTGATCCAACATGACCGATGCCCTCAGAAGAAGGGGAAACTTATGGAGACAGACCACGTGGAGACACAGAGAGCATGTGTCAAGCCAGGGAGAGAAGCCGCAGAAGAAACCAACCCTGCCAACACCACCTAGACTTCAGACTTCTAGCCTCCAGAATTTTGAGAAAATAAATTTCTATTGTTAAGCCCGCTCACCTGTAGGCAGCCCTGGTGATCTGATACAATGCGCTTCAGGAAGAAGGAAAAATAACCCCTGAAGGAAAGACTGCCATATGGAAAGGAATGGTGGGGCTTCCCTGGTAGCCTCCGCCTTGCAGAATACGTGGGAGACACAGGTTCGATCCCTGGTCTGGGAGGATCCTACATGCCTCAGGGCAGCTAAGCCCATGTGAGACAACTTTTGAGCCTGTGCTCTAGTGCCCAGAAGCCCCAAGTCCTGAAGCCCAAGCGCCCTGGAGCCCATGCTCCACGCACAACAAAGAGTAGCCACCGCTGTGGGAAGCCCGCACACCCCAACTAGAGAGTGGCTCCCCAACTAGAGAGAGTGCAACTAGAGAAAAGCCCTCACAGCAGCCAAGACCCAGTGCAGCCAAAAATAAACATAATTTTTAAAAAAGGAATGGGGCTTCCCTGGTGGTCCAGTGGGTAAGGACACCACCTTGCAGTGCAAGGGGCACTGGTTTGATCCCTGGCCTGGGAGGATCCCGCCTGCCACGGTGTGGCTGGACCGATGTGTCCAACTACCGAGCCAGAGCTCTGGAGCGCATGCGCCTGGAGCCGGTGCTCTGCAGTGAGAGAGGCCACTGTGATGGGAGGCCCACACAGGGCAAAGAACAAAGATGGAAATTAATGCAAGACCAGTAGAAGTGGCCAAAAAAAAAAAAAAAGGAATGGTGGACATTTTGTAAGCATATGGGTAACCCTCATCATAGACTGTTTTAAACAGCAGCAGTAACTCTGCCTTGTCGAGTGAAGAAAAAGGTAGGACTGACACACTGGACACTAACCTAGGCACAGAGGCGGGAGGGACGGCCTTTATTCTAAGGCCCTGGGAGACCAGCCCAGCTGTCAGCCGGTGGGGAAGGCACAGGAAACGGATCCCCACTGCGATTCACTCTCTTTAGGCCCACTCTTCCCAGTCTCTGCTTCCTGCCCCTTCGCCCAGGCTCGGGCAGACTCCGTCATTACCCGGGTACTTCTGAGCAATAAAAAGGCCTATGTGGTTGAATCCAGAACTTCTGTCTCAAGGCCAGTTTCACGTTCATCCTGTTCCCCGCTGCAGAGCAGCCAGGCCTTGCCCCGTGCCGGAGGCGGGACAGAGGAGGCCGGCTTTTCCTTCCTCTTCCTCCATCTCTGGGGGGCCGTGCGGGACGGGGTGAGGGGAGAAAGAGGGAGAAGACCCAAGTCTCTCTGAACTCATTCCCTCCCCTGACCTCCGACCCTGGCCTGGCACTCCTGAGGCTTCCTCTGCAGCCCCCACAGCCGCCTGCCGGTACAGATGGGGTGGGGGCGTGGATGGAGAGGAGACGGGCGCAGGGCAGCGTTGTGGCCACCTTGTCAGCCCACCTTTCGCCCCCTTTGCTGCTGCCTGGGGTCACGGCTACCCCTCTGCCTCTTGCTTAGACCACAACTGGGGGCAACAGGTAAAGGCCCCTCCATCGGACAAGACACAGTAAGACTCTCAGGGTCTCACAGGGAACCTGGACAGTGGACAGTGGCTTGCCTGACCTTGGGACGCAATACCAATATCAATACCAAAAGCAAGATCCATGCCAACTGCAGCCCATAGGTACCTAACAACCTAACGTATTTTCTGGGGACCAGCAGACGTGCTGAGTACTTCACGATACGAAAGCGCTAAGTGCTCATCCGGGAGCTGTGTGCCGCCGTAAGCCCATGTTTCACTGGCTTGGAGGCTGGAAATGGAGGCTAGCAAAGGGACCCAAGGCGACCCGGGCTAGGAAGTGAGAGTCAGGGCCGGACACAAGGCCTCTCAAGCTCCAAGGCCAGTGCTTGTGGTCGCCCACTCTCTTTTCTTCTGGAAGAGTCCGTATAAGGTGCAAGAGTAATATGCGGGGTGGGGGGCAAGAGGGCCGATTCTGCCTGTATAGTTTCCAAGTAGGCTTCATGGAAGAGGTGACCCTTGAGTTTAGCAGTAAAGGGCACATGGGGCTTGACCAGCCCAGCTGTCAGCCGGTGGGGAAGGCACAGGAAACGGATCCCCACTGCGATTCACTCTCTTTAGGCCCACTCTTCCCAGTCTCTGCTTCCTGCCCCTTCGCCCAGGCTCGGGCAGACTCCGTCATTACCCGGGTACTTCTGAGCAATAAAAAGGCCTATGTGGTTGAATCCAGAACTTCTGTCTCAAGGCCAGTTTCACGTTCATCCTGTTCCCCGCTGCAGAGCAGCCAGGCCTTGCCCCGTGCCGGAGGCGGGACAGAGGAGGCCGGCTTTTCCTTCCTCTTCCTCCATCTCTGGGGGGCCGTGCGGGACGGGGTGAGGGGAGAAAGAGGGAGAAGACCCAAGTCTCTCTGAACTCATTCCCTCCCCTGACCTCCGACCCTGGCCTGGCACTCCTGAGGCTTCCTCTGCAGCCCCCACAGCCGCCTGCCGGTACAGATGGGGTGGGGGCGTGGATGGAGAGGAGACGGGCGCAGGGCAGCGTTGTGGCCACCTTGTCAGCCCACCTTTCGCCCCCTTTGCTGCTGCCTGGGGTCACGGCTACCCCTCTGCCTCTTGCTTAGACCACAACTGGGGGCAACAGGTAAAGGCCCCTCCATCGGACAAGACACAGTAAGACTCTCAGGGTCTCACAGGGAACCTGGACAGTGGACAGTGGCTTGCCTGACCTTGGGACGCAATACCAATATCAATACCAAAAGCAAGATCCATGCCAACTGCAGCCCATAGGTACCTAACAACCTAACGTATTTTCTGGGGACCAGCAGACGTGCTGAGTACTTCACGATACGAAAGCGCTAAGTGCTCATCCGGGAGCTGTGTGCCGCCGTAAGCCCATGTTTCACTGGCTTGGAGGCTGGAAATGGAGGCTAGCAAAGGGACCCAAGGCGACCGGACTAGGAAGTGAGAGTCAGGGCCGGACACAAGGCCTCTCAAGCTCCAAGGCCAGTGCTTGTGGTCGCCCACTCTCTTTTCTTCTGGAAGAGTCCGTATAAGGTGCATGAGTAATATGCGGGGTGGGGGGCAAGAGGGCCGATTCTGCCTGTATAGTTTCCAAGTAGGCTTCATGGAAGAGGTGACCCTTGAGTTTAGCAGTAAAGGGCACATGGGGCTTGTCGGGAGGTGAGGTGGGAGGGGCACTGCAGCTAGAGGGACACACGTGGAAAGGCCTTGACTTACCTGCTTCTCTGCCTGCCCCACGGTGGTGTCAGCTCCGTGAAGCCAGGCACACTTTTAGCTCAAATGGCCGGACTGCAGCGGGCATTCAGTATGTGCTTGGGGGAGTGCATGAATGAGTGTCACTTGAGTGGGAGGTGTGGTCCCCGGAGCGATCCTTTGCTGCTTCTGTGCGAGGTCTTCCGGCAGGTGCTCAGCCTGCCTTGGCTCCCACCTTGGCTCCCAGCGGATGGGGGTCAGAACGTTACGTGCAGTTCCCACTTGCAACCACCAGGTGTCGCCCAAACCGCACCAGGAAACCCAGGGCGGGGCTCCCGTCTTACCGGCGCCTGGAAAATCTCATCCGTGAGGCATAGGTGCGTTCTCCAGGCTGCCGTTTGTCATCATTAGTACCAGGAGTCCCTCCTCCCGGACCAGACAGGTGTGACCAGGGTCACAGGCTGGGCTGAGGGCCCTCTCCTAGCTAGGGGCAGCTGTAGGTGAGGAAGCAGGGTGGCAGAGCTGGGAGTGCTGTGACCGTCTGTTCCAAGTGTCCAGCAGCTCTGCCCTGCCCAACACGCCTGCCCACGGGCTGGGGTTTGGCTGTTCAGGGAAGACTATGCAAGGTCATTCATCAGCTGCCCGTACCCCCTGGCCCCTGCCCATGAGGCCCTCACTGGACGCTCAGCCAGCCCTGAGGCACGAGCTCAGCCTCCTGACACACATCCAGGGCAGCTGTCCCTGTCCCCTTTGCAAGGTCTTAGCTCTGGGTGCATGCTTCGAGCCCCAGAGGTTCAGTGACTCCTGCCTTCAGCCACAGTGGCTGAGATCTGGAAGCTTCTGAGCCTCGTGGGAAGGAAGTGGTCACTCTGGCAGTGGGCATGCATTTCTCACTGCAGGGCCTCAAGCGAAGGCACCCGGGCCTGTGTGCGTCTGTCGCTCCCCCGGTGGCCACCGAGGCCCTCTTCGCGCTGCTGGCAGGCAATGTCATCTTGGCCAATTCCAGGTAAACACTGTCATTTGAACTCAGACGATTTGGGGGGTGGCCCCTTGCCCTTCCTTCTGCCTGGGGTGGCAGCTACATTCTAGGCGTTGTGGAGACTTACGGGCTTCCCAGGTGGCTCAGTGGCAAAGAACCTGCCTGCCAATGCTGGAGATGAGAGTTCGATTCCTTGATCAGGAAGATGCCCTGGAGAAGGAAATGGCAACCCACTCTAGTGTTCTTGCCTGGGAAATCCCGTGGACAGAGGAGCCTGGTGGACTCCAGTCATGGGGTCACAAAGAGTCGGACACAACTTAGCAACTAAACAGCAGCAACGACAATGGGGACTTACAATGCTGGCGGGCACCCAGGTGCTCCCTGGCACGGCCGACCCGTGTCCGCATCCTCCCTGCCCCCGGCAGCCTCCTCCCTGGTACCCCCATGCGCCTCCACATGCCAGTTACCTGGGTTCCATCTGTCCCTTGTGTCCAGCTTCTGGGGGGCTTCTTACACCCCTGCCGCTGGAGCGGGGCCGGCTGCAGGCCTCCCTCTCAAAGCCCCGGGCACTTCCGATCCCCTGGCCTCCCAGGCCGCTCCTCATGCCCCACAGGAGGAGTGGGGGGGAATCCGGTGTTCTCAGGATCTGATTTTCCTCCCATATCTTTCTAGAATCACCTTTCCTTTTTAAAAACAGAACAGTCAAGATTTTGCATGAAGTTCTCTGCCTTGGAGGGTTCGGCTGCCCACCCAACAGGGAGGGTCTGAAGGAAGTATGTACACGCGCAAGCGTGCATGTGTGTATGGGCCTCACGTGGGTTAACACTCCAACTCTTTCCACCTGGTCCCCCTGAACGGCTCCTGTTCCCTGTGACTGGGCGTGGCCTCCTTCCTAAGATCTGGATGCAGAGGGAGGTGGGCTGGGGCGGGTGTGTGCAGGCCGTGAGCTCGGGCTTCCAGCGTTCTAGACTTCTGCCGCGGCTCTTAGAGCAGATCTGACCTTGGAAACAGAACGCAGGCCACGAACCCGAGCCACGTTGGCAACCTAAAACTGTCTCCTTGCCTCACTGAGAAACAGGCGGAGGGAATTTTAAGAATACATTTCATTTAGGGTTTCCCTGGTGGCTCAGTGGTGAAGAGTTCGCCTGCCAATGCAGGAGACACGGGTTCAATCCCTGATCCGGGAGGATCCTACATGCTGCTAAGCCCGTGAGCCACAACGATGGAGCCTGTGCCCTGGAGCCTCGGAGCTGCAACTATGGAGCCCACGTACCGCAACGACTGAAGCCCGTGTGCCCTAGAGCCCTAGTTCCACAACAAGAGACGTCACTGCCACAAGAAGCCTGCTCACCTTAACAAGAGAGTAGCCCCCACTCCCTGCAGAGCCTGCAGCAGCAGTGAAAACCTAGTCACAAATAAATAAATAAATAAATTTAAAAACTCATCAAACTTGAAAAAAAAAAGAATATATTTCCTTTAACCCAATAGGTGCAAAATAGCCTCCTTCAACATGCAATCAGTGTAAACGTTGTTGTTGGTGTAGCTTAAATTCTTCCTTGGGCATGAAGGCTCTGAAACCTTTTATAGGATGTCACAACTTGGCCGCTACATTTTAACCAGCAGGATCGACTTGTGCTTAGATTTTACAAAGTAACCGAAAAGTAGGTTAGCATACAGGAATGGACCAAACATATTTAAAAGTTGTCTAATAATTGAATCCAATATCAATATTTAAATGAAATGAAACGGTTCTTCTGTTTCGTAAGCCACAGGTCAAGTGCTCATGAGCTGTCCAGGGCCAGTGGCCGCCATACCAGACAGAGCAGGTCTGGAATATTCTCTCCTCTGGGTGTCTCTCTCTCTTTCTGACTTTTTTTTTTTTTTAAAGATTTATTTATCTATTTTGGGGGGTTGGGGAGGGAGGGGAGCGGGCGGGCCACTTCTATTGGTTTTTCATTTGTCCATTTTCATCCATCTTTGTTCCTTGGCCCGTGTGGGCCTCCCATCGCGGTGGCCATTGTTGTCGCAGAGCACCGGCTCTGGGCGCATGTGCTCCAGAGCTCCGGCTCGGTCATTGGACACATCGGTCCAGCCGCTCCGCGGCACATGGGATCTTCCCAGGCCAGGCATCAAACCGGCGCCCCTTGCCCTGCAAGGCGGTGTCCTTACCCACTGGACCACCAGGGAAGCCCTCTCTCGCTTTTTTAAAACTGGGCTAACCCCTCCTGGCTCATCAGCTTCTCTCAGATGCCCGGGATGGTGCCCCACTGGCTCTCTGGTTTCCCCTGGACTGGACTTAGGACTCTGACCACACCACCGAGTGGTTGTTGGTGCAGATTTGTTTTAAAATAGTTGACTGTGACTTTGAGGTACCCAGAGACACATCCCTGAGGCCTGGGCGTTGGTCAGAAAATGAGGCATCCCCAGTCCAAATGTCCCGTTCTTTCCACTTGAGCCACTGACTGTGTCTTTGCATGGCTCCGCCCTCCGTGCGCCCCCATGTCTCTCTTACAGAGATGCCAGTCGTTGGCCTGGATGAGGCACTGGACGTGGTAGTTTCCTCTCCGTGTGCCCCTCCTGTGAGGACGCTGGTCATTGGATTGGAGCCCTCTCCACACCAGCGTGACTTCATCTTAACTAATCGCACCTGTAAACACCTTGTTATCAAATAAGGTCACGTGCACAGGTTCCAAGGATTAGGACAACAGCCTGTCTTTTAGAGGACACAATTCAACTGACAACCAATGGGTCCCTGCTGTGGGCAACACCTTCTTTAGGCTGGAAACCCCTAAAGTCTTTGTCTAATAATTGAATCCAATATCAATATTTAAATGAAATGAAACGGTTCTTCTGTTTCGTAAGCCACAGGTCAAGTGCTCATGAGCTGTCCAGGGCCAGTGGCCGCCATACCAGACAGAGCAGGTCTGGAATATTCTCTCCTCTGGGTGTCTCTCTCTCTTTCTGACTTTTTTTTTTTTTTAAAGATTTATTTATCTATTTTGGGGGGTTGGGGAGGGAGGGGAGCGGGCGGGCCACTTCTATTGGTTTTTCATTTGTCCATTTTCATCCATCTTTGTTCCTTGGCCCGTGTGGGCCTCCCATCGCGGTGGCCATTGTTGTCGCAGAGCACCGGCTCTGGGCGCATGTGCTCCAGAGCTCCGGCTCGGTCATTGGACACATCGGTCCAGCCGCTCCGCGGCACATGGGATCTTCCCAGGCCAGGCATCAAACCGGCGCCCCTTGCCCTGCAAGGCGGTGTCCTTACCCACTGGACCACCAGGGAAGCCCTCTCTCGCTTTTTTAAAACTGGGCTAACCCCTCCTGGCTCATCAGCTTCTCTCAGATGCCCGGGATGGTGCCCCACTGGCTCTCTGGTTTCCCCTGGACTGGACTTAGGACTCTGACCACACCACCGAGTGGTTGTTGGTGCAGATTTGTTTTAAAATAGTTGACTGTGACTTTGAGGTACCCAGAGACACATCCCTGAGGCCTGGGCGTTGGTCAGAAAATGAGGCATCCCCAGTCCAAATGTCCCGTTCTTTCCACTTGAGCCACTGACTGTGTCTTTGCATGGCTCCGCCCTCCGTGCGCCCCCATGTCTCTCTTACAGAGATGCCAGTCGTTGGCCTGGATGAGGCACTGGACGTGGTAGTTTCCTCTCCGTGTGCCCCTCCTGTGAGGACGCTGGTCATTGGATTGGAGCCCTCTCCACACCAGCGTGACTTCATCTTAACTAATCGCACCTGTAAACACCTTGTTATCAAATAAGGTCACGTGCACAGGTTCCAAGGATTAGGACAACAGCCTGTCTTTTAGAGGGACACAATTCAACTGACAACCAATGGGTCCCTGCTGTGGGCTTTGGGGGTTTAGACTTGCTGTTGGTCCTTCATGAGACTTCTGGAACATGCCTCAGAACTGTACCCCAAAGGTGAGGGCTTGGGGAAACACCCCAGGCCCTCCCACCCAGTGGAGCCGGAGACTCAGTGGGTGTGTCTTCTCAACTTGGCATTCGTCAGCAGCCTGGCATAAGCTCGGCCTTGGCCACAGGGAGGAGTGTTAACATCACAGAAACTGGGGAACCTTACAAATCAGGGTTC
Source organism: Tragulus kanchil (assembly GCA_022376925.1). Taxonomy (NCBI): domain Eukaryota; kingdom Metazoa; phylum Chordata; class Mammalia; order Artiodactyla; family Tragulidae; genus Tragulus; species Tragulus kanchil. The sequence goes on along the minus strand of JAIOJX010000002.1, from coordinate 157,960,900 downwards.
TTAATTTTTCCTTCTCTTACCAACCTACACGGCTTATACCTTTCTTTGGCCCCCAACTCTGGCCTCTGGCCAGCCCCGGAGGGGGGCCGGCTGTGTGCCCTGTGGAGGGCTCTGGAAGGTATGGGCCTCCAGGTGATCTGGGTGTGGTTGTGGGGGCCAGACTCGCGGGACACCTGGCTTCCCCAGGGCATTAGCCGCCCGGGCCTCCCTGTGGGCGTGAGCAGCCCGCTGTTGCTTTCAGAGTCAAGCTGACAGGTGTGCCCGAGGGCAGAGGGCGCTATTAGAAAAGAGAGACTGTGATTTACGGCAGTGGTGGCCCGGGATGGCCGGGCTTGAGGACAGTGGGGAGATGGGAGCGAGCCGGCAGGAGGCTAAGGAATGAGCGACCTGCATTTCATGGAGACGGTGTGTTGGAGTCCGCGCTGGCTGAGATTAAATAGCCGGGCCCCTGACTACAGAAAGGCATAGATAAATCAGGCTTTTCTGCAAGCGGGGTGGCAGGGAGTTAATTAGGAACGAGAAAAATACATTTCAACTCACAAAGAAGGCCTGCTAGGAGCATCTCGGCCCTACCCGCAGCCGCCACGCCCGGGGAGAGGACGCGGGCCGCCCCTCCTCTGAAGGGCACTCAGCACCCTGGAGGACGTCAGAGTGGCGCGGAGGGAGCTGGGGTGGGCAGGCGAGCCCTGCGCGTCCAGCCGGAGGGGATGGCGGCCCGGACGCGGCGGGGAGGGCACGGTGGAGAGAGAGGACTGTGCATGGCACCCCTGCCCTGGGACACCCCTGCTCTGGGCACCCCTGCCCTGGGGCGTGGATGGCCGGGCCGCTGCCCAGGCTGGCACGGGCTCGCCCGGGGGGCCCAGCGGACTCTCCGTGCACTCGGCTCCTGTTCTCCTCCGAGCCATGAGTCCCTGGAGGCAGGGACTCTGTCTGTTAAACAAATCCAGGCCGTTAACCCCAGGCCCTCCCACCCAGTGGAGCCGGAGACTCAGTGGGTGTGTCTTCTCAACTTGGCATTCGTCAGCAGCCTGGCATAAGCTCGGCCTTGGCCACAGGGAGGAGTGTTAACATCACAGAAACTGGGGAACCTTACAAATCAGGGTTCTTAATTTTTCCTTCTCTTACCAACCTACACGGCTTATACCTTTCTTTGGCCCCCAACTCTGGCCTCTGGCCAGCCCCGGAGGGGGGCCGGCTGTGTGCCCTGTGGAGGGCTCTGGAAGGTATGGGCCTCCAGGTGATCTGGGTGTGGTTGTGGGGGCCAGACTCGCGGGACACCTGGCTTCCCCAGGGCATTAGCCGCCCGGGCCTCCCTGTGGGCGTGAGCAGCCCGCTGTTGCTTTCAGAGTCAAGCTGACAGGTGTGCCCGAGGGCAGAGGGCGCTATTAGAAAAGAGAGACTGTGATTTACGGCAGTGGTGGCCCGGGATGGCCGGGCTTGAGGACAGTGGGGAGATGGGAGCGAGCCGGCAGGAGGCTAAGGAATGAGCGACCTGCATTTCATGGAGACGGTGTGTTGGAGTCCGCGCTGGCTGAGATTAAATAGCCGGGCCCCTGACTACAGAAAGGCATAGATAAATCAGGCTTTTCTGCAAGCGGGGTGGCAGGGAGTTAATTAGGAACGAGAAAAATACATTTCAACTCACAAAGAAGGCCTGCTAGGAGCATCTCGGCCCTACCCGCAGCCGCCACGCCCGGGGAGAGGACGCGGGCCGCCCCTCCTCTGAAGGGCACTCAGCACCCTGGAGGACGTCAGAGTGGCGCGGAGGGAGCTGGGGTGGGCAGGCGAGCCCTGCGCGTCCAGCCGGAGGGGATGGCGGCCCGGACGCGGCGGGGAGGGCACGGTGGAGAGAGAGGACTGTGCATGGCACCCCTGCCCTGGGACACCCCTGCTCTGGGCACCCCTGCCCTGGGGCGTGGATGGCCGGGCCGCTGCCCAGGCTGGCACGGGCTCGCCCGGGGGGCCCAGCGGACTCTCCGTGCACTCGGCTCCTGTTCTCCTCCGAGCCATGAGTCCCTGGAGGCAGGGACTCTGTCTGGAAACTGTAGTGCAAAAGGGACTGGCACAAATACAGGTTCTCAAAACAGAAAAACGGGAAATGGGAAAGGAACCACTTCTATTGACCCCCAAAGTGGGGTACGCCACGGTCTGGGAACTCCCTGCCGTGGTAGAAACGACCAGCCCGCTCCGCAGAGGCCGTGGTGGGCGCGGAGGCCAGGCCGGGGCCGCAGGAGCCTAAACGATGGCTGGGGCCCCGCGGCGTCTCTGACAGAGGTCGGGCGATGCTCCCTCAGGGCCACACCGTGTTTCCTCCCTTCGTGGGGCTTCCAGCTCTGGCCGATCCCCGGGCCTCCCCAAGACTCTGCCGTCCTCAGGTCAGCATCAGCCCCCAAAGCCAGGCAGAGGGGTCGGAGACCAGGGAGGCTGCAGTCTGGGCACCCTCGTCCTTGTGGGAGGTCCCCGGGGGTCCCAGGAGGGTAGGCGTGCGGACGTGAGTTGCTGAGCCTCCTCCCGTGGATTTGCACGAACACCTGACGCCCGGATGGGGGTGTGCGGGCTTCCAGACGCGACCAGATGCTCTGCGGGCGAGAATGTGGGTCTTGAGGAAAGCTTTATGGTGTTTACCTTACTGAAGCGTCCCGTGCTCACTGCCACCCGCAGATCCATGCCCGGCGGGAAGGGCCCCGCTCTCCTCCCTCCTCCCTCCTCCCTCCTCCCTCCTGCCCTGAGCCCAGAGGCGAGCCTGGTGGCGAGGGGCATCTGCACCATGGAATCGTCTGTGCCCAGGCGAGCCTGCACGCGTGGACGTGGATATGCCGCCCCTCCTCTGAAGGGCACTCAGCACCCTGGAGGACGTCAGAGTGGCGCGGAGGGAGCTGGGGTGGGCAGGCGAGCCCTGCGCCCAGCCGGAGGGGATGGCGGCCCGGACGCGCGGGAGGGCACGGTGGAGAGAGGACTGTGCATGGCACCCCTGCCCTGGGACACCCTGCTCTGGGCACCCCTGCCCTGGGGCGTGGATGGCCGGGCCGCTGCCCAGGCTGGCACGGGCTCGCCCGGGGGGCCCAGCGGACTCTCCGTGCACTCGGCTCCTGTTCTCCTCCGAGCCATGAGTCCCTGGAGGCAGGGACTCTGTCTGGAAACTGTAGTGCAAAAGGGACTGGCACAAATACAGGTTCTCAAAACAGAAAAACGGGAAATGGGAAAGGAACCACTTCTATTGACCCCCAAAGTGGGGTACGCCACGGTCTGGGAACTCCCTGCCGTGGTAGAAACGACCAGCCCGCTCCGCAGAGGCCGTGGTGGGCGCGGAGGCCAGGCCGGGGCCGCAGGAGCCTAAACGATGGCTGGGGCCCCGCGGCGTCTCTGACAGAGGTCGGGCGATGCTCCCTCAGGGCCACACCGTGTTTCCTCCCTTCGTGGGGCTTCCAGCTCTGGCCGATCCCCGGGCCTCCCCAAGACTCTGCCGTCCTCAGGTCAGCATCAGCCCCCAAAGCCAGGCAGAGGGGTCGGAGACCAGGGAGGCTGCAGTCTGGGCACCCTCGTCCTTGTGGGAGGTCCCCGGGGGTCCCAGGAGGGTAGGCGTGCGGACGTGAGTTGCTGAGCCTCCTCCCGTGGATTTGCACGAACACCTGACGCCCGGATGGGGGTGTGCGGGCTTCCAGACGCGACCAGATGCTCTGCGGGCGAGAATGTGGGTCTTGAGGAAAGCTTTATGGTGTTTACCTTACTGAAGCGTCCCGTGCTCACTGCCACCCGCAGATCCATGCCCGGCGGGAAGGGCCCCGCTCTCCTCCCTCCTCCCTCCTCCCTCCTCCCTCCTCCCTCCAGCCCTGAGCCCAGAGGCGAGCCTGGTGGCGAGGGGCATCTCCACCATAGGATCATCTGTGCCCAGGCGAGCCTGCACACGTGGACGTGGATGTGCCTGAGCACCACACACAGCGCCTTTCACCCTGTGTCTTGGTCATCTTTGCGTAGCTAGACGCACAGGGCTGCCCGGCTCACACTACAAACCTAGCCTTCGCTGGGCCCCCTCATCTGCTCTGTGGCCTGCTGAATTCTTCCTTTGGAGGCATTTACAAGCGAGGCTGCAGCGGGCACCCGTGAATGCAGTCTGTGTGCACTGGGGTGGGGGTTTCGGTGGCGCGGTGGCTGAGCAGTGAAGGTGGGGGCCCAGATCTCCTGGTGTAGGTGACTTAACTCTGTGCCTCGGTTTGCCGATCTAACAAATGGGATTCCCCACCCTCCTTCACAGGATGACCTGGGGTGAGTGTTCAGCAGAGCTTAGCAGCCATGAGGGCTGAGCTCTCCGATGTGGGGCCTCTGCCTGCCCGGGCGTGGGTGGCGTGGCCGGGTCTCCACCAGCTCTCGGCCGGCCGGAGAACAATGCCCGGCCCTGGGAGAGCAGCGGGCCCTCCCTGGCTGTCAGGGCGTGAGGATTAGATGCAGAATAATGCAGTCCCCGATCAAACCTGCAGCTGTAACTCAGGCCCAGACGCTGCCAGCGCCATAAATTTGGGCGGAAAGTGCAGCTCCAGCAGTTTGCGAACAAGAGCGGGGGAGGCCGGTGAATTACGGCCGCGGAGGAAGCGGGGCCCCTGCCCGGCATTGTTAGCCAGAGCCAGGGATTGATTGCTCACTGGCTTAATGAAATTGAATTTTAATTTATATCCCAGCCCACGGTGGGGGTGGGGGGCGTGCCTGGGCAGAAGTGGGCTCAGCCCCGGGACGGGGGCTCCTCCAGGCGAGGGGGCTGCGGCCGAACCCCACAGGAGGCGCGACGGGCGTCCACGGTGGCGTCTGCTCCCCAGCGTCTCCCGGACCCGCCAGCGGGGGCTCTGGACGGGTTGCGAGACCTCCCTGAGCATCACCCCGATCTGGTCACACCTCCAGCAGGCTCAGTGATGGGGAGTCCTGTCCCGCCCGCCGTGGGCACTGGAGGTGCTTGGACCAGGTGGGGACGAGATGTTGGGGGAAGGGAGTGTTCACGAATCAGAGTGCTTTTGGGGGATCCCCAACTCACCTGTCCCACGGGTCCAAAGACGACACGTTCAGACCTGCTGCTGGCTGCCACGGTAACGCCGTGGATTTGAAGGCCTGCCGAGCACCGGGCCCGGCCCGGGGGCAGCCGCGGGCGCTGACCTCCCTGGTGCGTGTACAGGTCACACGTGCGCTCTCGGGGCTGCACGCGGAGCCAGCAGCTCAGGGTGAGTCCGGCCGGCCTGCACACCCCAGCCGCGGCTTTCCTGGCCTGGGAGACCACTGCCTGCTCTGTGCCGGCCACGGTCCCGTCCTCAGCTGGAGGTGATGAGAGCGTCTCCTGCCCAGGGGTTCGGCTGGTCATGTTTCGATGTGTCCGGTTTGCAGGGGGGACCCCGTGCTCAGGGAGCCTCCCCCAGATGCCGCTCAGGCCTCATGGGAGGACAGGGTGGGGCCAGGGTGGAGGGCAAGAGGCACCAGCACCCCGCCCTCTGGCCAAGGAGAAATGAGGGCCTTTCTTGGGCCCAGTGAGAAGGATTCACACAGCGGGGAGGGCCCGAGGGCATCCCGGGAGCAGGGGTTACCTCAGCCCGGGGCGGGATCCTTGAGCAGGAGAGCTGGACCCAGCCTGGGCCACCTTGGCATGGACCCGTGTGGCCTCAGCAGGCCTGTGGACTCCGGGGAAGGAGGCGGATGGAGAAACGGCAGGTGTTCCCAGGTCATCCGGCAGAAAGGAGGCTGAGTGTCCGACAGCCCTTTCTCTTCCGGAGTCCCCTTCCAACCTCACAACTTTTGGTGCCTGGACGGTTCCTTCAGACACAGAAAAAAGACACCCAGCCTGTGGGTGACCACAGCCAAGGCGGCCTGCTGAGCAGACAGAGGCGGAGTGTCAGCCTCTCCCGGACCCCGGCTGGGCGCAAGACGGCTTGATCGGCACTGATGGGTGATTCCGATCCTAGCTACATCTTTCTTTTAAATTTTTATTTCTTTGGCTGCATGTGGGACCTTTGTTGGGCTCCAGATGTGTCAACTCATTGGTGCTTGGACCAGGTGGGGACGAGATGTTGGGGGAAGGGAGTGTTCACGAATCAGAGTGCTTTTGGGGGATCCCCAACTCACCTGTCCCACGGGTCCAAAGACGACACGTTCAGACCTGCTGCTGGCTGCCACGGTAACGCCGTGGATTTGAAGGCCTGCCGAGCACCGGGCCCGGCCCGGGGGCAGCCGCGGGCGCTGACCTCCCTGGTGCGTGTACAGGTCACACGTGCGCTCTCGGGGCTGCACGCGGAGCCAGCAGCTCAGGGTGAGTCCGGCCGGCCTGCACACCCCAGCCGCGGCTTTCCTGGCCTGGGAGACCACTGCCTGCTCTGTGCCGGCCACGGTCCCGTCCTCAGCTGGAGGTGATGAGAGCGTCTCCTGCCCAGGGGTTCGGCTGGTCATGTTTCGATGTGTCCGGTTTGCAGGGGGGACCCCGTGCTCAGGGAGCCTCCCCCAGATGCCGCTCAGGCCTCATGGGAGGACAGGGTGGGGCCAGGGTGGAGGGCAAGAGGCACCAGCACCCCGCCCTCTGGCCAAGGAGAAATGAGGGCCTTTCTTGGGCCCAGTGAGAAGGATTCACACAGCGGGGAGGGCCCGAGGGCATCCCGGGAGCAGGGGTTACCTCAGCCCGGGGCGGGATCCTTGAGCAGGAGAGCTGGACCCAGCCTGGGCCACCTTGGCATGGACCCGTGTGGCCTCAGCAGGCCTGTGGACTCCGGGGAAGGAGGCGGATGGAGAAACGGCAGGTGTTCCCAGGTCATCCGGCAGAAAGGAGGCTGAGTGTCCGACAGCCCTTTCTCTTCCGGAGTCCCCTTCCAACCTCACAACTTTTGGTGCCTGGACGGTTCCTTCAGACACAGAAAAAAGACACCCAGCCTGTGGGTGACCACAGCCAAGGCGGCCTGCTGAGCAGACAGAGGCGGAGTGTCAGCCTCTCCCGGACCCCGGCTGGGCGCAAGACGGCTTGATCGGCACTGATGGGTGATTCCGATCCTAGCTACATCTTTCTTTTTAAATTTTTATTTCTTTGGCTGCATGTGGGACCTTTGTTGGGCTCCAGATGTGTCAACTCATTGGTGCTGTACCAGCTTGGCTGCCCGGAGGCGTGTGGGATCTGAATTCCCCCACCAGGGATCCAGCCTGTGTCTGCTGCTTTCCAAGGCCAATGCTGAACCCCTGGACCACCAGGGAAGTCCCTGTATCTTTCCTTAGGTCAAATACACACAAACGGATAACAAAAGGAAATTTGGCCTTGTCGTGACTTACAGGAAGCCAGCACTGTTTGCCCAAATAGACAATAATGCAAAAATAAGGGTCTCCAACACATCTTATAGTATTATAATGTATATCACATGTATAATATATGCATGTCTGTGTTTATTATTTCTATATACCACATACATGACGTTATACTATATTTTATGTTATTAAAAAGCCCGACATACACCTCAGGTCACGTGTGTTGTGTGTTGTGTGTTGGTTGTCCGGGCTGGCGGCTGAGTTCTTTCAGGCGAGGGTCTCGTCGCTGCGCAGGCTGTGGCTCAAACGCGCACAGCTCATGTGCATGCAAGCCGCCTCGCGAGGCTGCGACCGGGCCGTCTCGGCGGGGGCCGGGGAGGGAGAGCCTGGCCCAGGCCAGCTCGGCTGGAGGTGGGTGCTGGCCGCGGGCAGAGGGAACAGCGTGGGCTGGGCGTTGGGTGAGCCTCGGCCTGGGACTGGAAGCTTTGTCCACCCCTTGGCCGCTCCTGGAAGGGCTCTGTACCCCCTCTTCATTCTACCATCTTCTTGTGAAATCATTCCAACATGGAGAAGGCCACCGAGAGGCGCAGCACGAGCCTGCCGGGGGCCCCGGCCCAGCTCCGTGGAGTCGGACGTTTCCTGTGCAGGTGCCTTCCTGGGAGTGTATGAGGGACAGCGACCCTGACGGGTGTGGCTGAAGCACCCGGAGCCCCCTCCCCTAGTCCTTCCCCTCCTCCCGAGAGAGCCACGTTCCCCACGAACCACTTACCTCCCTGTGGCACGTGCATGTGTAGGTGGGTGACTCTGTGTGACACACACGGAGACGGTTTCCGGTTTCGTCCAGCTCCGTGACCACGGCGCATCGGGGAACACGGAGGCAGCCACTCCGGTTCACGAGGTCGTGAGGGGCCGCCCTGTTCCTGGGGCTTCAGTGACCCCGGGGCTCTGGAGAGGGGTGTCTCCACACAGGCCGCCCTGGGTCAGTGAATTCCCCACCAGGGATCCAGCCTCTGCTGTTTCCAAGGCCAATGCTGAACCCCTGGACCACCAGGGAAGTCCCTGTATCTTTCCTTAGGTCAAATACACACAAACGGATAACAAAAGGAAATTTGGCCTTGTCGTGACTTACAGGAAGCCAGCACTGTTTGCCCAAATAGACAATAATGCAAAAATAAGGGTCTCCAACACATCTTATAGTATTATAATGTATATCACATGTATAATATATGCATGTCTGTGTTTATTATTTCTATATACCACATACATGACGTTATACTATATTTTATGTTATTAAAAAGCCCGACATACACCTCAGGTCACGTGTGTTGTGTGTTGTGTGTTGGTTGTCCGGGCTGGCGGCTGAGTTCTTTCAGGCGAGGGTCTCGTCGCTGCGCAGGCTGTGGCTCAAACGCGCACAGCTCATGTGCATGCAAGCCGCCTCGCGAGGCTGCGACCGGGCCGTCTCGGCGGGGGCCGGGGAGGGAGAGCCTGGCCCAGGCCAGCTCGGCTGGAGGTGGGTGCTGGCCGCGGGCAGAGGGAACAGCGTGGGCTGGGCGTTGGGTGAGCCTCGGCCTGGGACTGGAAGCTTTGTCCACCCCTTGGCCGCTCCTGGAAGGGCTCTGTACCCCCTCTTCATTCTACCATCTTCTTGTGAAATCATTCCAACATGGAGAAGGCCACCGAGAGGCGCAGCACGAGCCTGCCGGGGGCCCCGGCCCAGCTCCGTGGAGTCGGACGTTTCCTGTGCAGGTGCCTTCCTGGGAGTGTATGAGGGACAGCGACCCTGACGGGTGTGGCTGAAGCACCCGGAGCCCCCTCCCCTAGTCCTTCCCCTCCTCCCGAGAGAGCCACGTTCCCCACGAACCACTTACCTCCCTGTGGCACGTGCATGTGTAGGTGGGTGACTCTGTGTGACACACACGGAGACGGTTTCCGGTTTCGTCCAGCTCCGTGACCACGGCGCATCGGGGAACACGGAGGCAGCCACTCCGGTTCACGAGGTCGTGAGGGGCCGCCCTGTTCCTGGGGCTTCAGTGACCCCGGGGCTCTGGAGAGGGGTGTCTCCACACAGGCCGCCCTGGGTCAGTGACGGAGCGTGCGGGCTGCACCGGGATGGATTTCAGGGTCTGGGGACCTCTGGAGGGGCGCGAGGCCTCGGGGGGCCCGGTGGCTGGGGAGGCCAGAGGCGGAAGAGCCTGCCCGTTCCCCTCGGCATCACTGCCCAGAGGGAAGCCCCTGGTGCCCGCCCCAGGAGCCCGTGCGGAAGCCTGGGGGTGACCAGGCACGGCCTCTCCTCTGCAGATGCAGGGAGACTTGTGTCGCCCCTCCCTGTCGCCCTGGTGGAGGGGCAGGTCAAGGCCTGAGGGAGAGGGTCTACGGGGAGGTGGGTTTGCCAAGCTGGCCGCTGGCTGTCTGGGAGGATTTTAGAGGGCGGGGGCTGGGGGGCAGCTGGCAGTTGCAGCCTGGAGGAAACCGGGCCACCCACGGGGCTGGGGTGATCGAGCCAAGCGGGAGTGGCGTGTCCGTGCACATGTGTGACCTGTGACCCGGGACCCAGCACCGATGGGTGCACCGCCACGGACCTGACACCCCCCACTCCAGCATGAGCAGACATGTGTGTTCACGTGTCCAGACACACACATGTGTACGCGAACACACAAGCACCCAGAGATTGCATGCATACCCCGACACACGTGTGTGCACATGCACAGAAACGTGCGCACGCACACACACACACACACACACACGTGCGCCGCCGAGGGAAGCCCTTCCCACCACTAGAGGGCACTACAAGCCTGCCCAGCCTAGAAACTCACTTGCTGAAACTGATGAAACGCACACGTGTGTACACACACACACACACACACACACACACACACACACGCATGCATACAGTCAAAAAAAAAAAAAAGAACAGAAGAAAAGACAATGTCTGGATAAATACAGCAGTTGATGGTAATTCAAGTCGACGAGGGCTGTAAATCCTGGAGGCTGGTAATAATCAAGTATGAACAGGGGCTGGGCCAGATTAGCAGAAACGTTAAATGCTTCCCTCCCAGATCGATGGCTTCCCTGCTGGCTCAGATGGTCAAGAATCTGCCTTCGGCGTAGGAGACCTGGGTTTGATCTCTGGGTTGGGAAGATCCCCTGGAGAAGGTCATGGAACCCCACTCCAGTGTTCTTGCCTGGAAAAGTCCATGGACAGAGCCTGGTGGGCTGCAGTCCACGGGGTCACAAAGAGCTGGACACGACTTAGTGATTGAACCATAGCCTAGATCAACAGGCTGCACCGAGGTGTCCCCCGACAAACACCCCCTGCCATCGCCCTCCTCCAGGGCCTCTGGGCACCTCCTTCCCACTCCTCATTTCTTTCTGCACCACTAAGAACTGGAGAGGGGAGGTGGGCACCAGAAAGCCCGTTTCAGACAGCAATGTCCCCAGGTTTAGCTGGCCACCCTGCTTCCTGCTCACGACCTGGAAGGGATTCCTGCCGACGTGGCTGCGGGGGGATGCCCCTGCCCGGTGGCCACAGCCCGGGCCCCGCCCAGCCCTTTGCCCTCACTCCTGGAGAATCAGGTCAGCACAGGCCGTTCTCGCTGAACTTGTGTTTGCAGCGTAACTTTCCTCCCTCGCCTCTGGAGCATGAAGCTACCGTGACCCTCTGGGGAGCTGCTGACTTCCTGCTGTCAGGGCCCCGGGGCCAGGGGAGGACAGACGTCCTCAGGGGAACTCTGGGCCAGGCCTCCCCGCTCAGGCTCTGTCTGAAGGTCTGTCTCCCCTCCTGCCAATGGCCCAGCGACGCTCAAGGTCAGACTCACCCTCAGGGTCTCTTGTAAGGAGGGTGGAAGGGCCTCTGCTGTGAGACCCCCCCCGTGCCAGGGCTCAGCACTGAGCGAGCACACAGGGGGCTCTGCTCCCGTCCTCAGCGCCTCCCCCCACACCAGCCCTCGTCGCTCTTCCCCGCTCTGGGGAAGCAGGGCTAGCTCCCTGCCTCCATCTTGCCAACCGTCCCTGCACAGCAGGTGGGATCTTAGCTCCCCGACCGGGGAGCCGACGCACACCCCCTGCACTGGAGGTCAGGTGGGAAATCGTTAATGCATCCTCATAAACCCGAAAGTATGAACAGGGGCTGGGCCAGATTAGCAGAAACGTTAAATGCTTCCCTCCCAGATCGATGGCTTCCCTGCTGGCTCAGATGGTCAAGAATCTGCCTTCGGCGTAGGAGACCTGGGTTTGATCTCTGGGTTGGGAAGATCCCCTGGAGAAGGTCATGGAACCCCACTCCAGTGTTCTTGCCTGGAAAAGTCCATGGACAGAGCCTGGTGGGCTGCAGTCCACGGGGTCACAAAGAGCTGGACACGACTTAGTGATTGAACCATAGCCTAGATCAACAGGCTGCACCGAGGTGTCCCCCGACAAACACCCCCTGCCATCGCCCTCCTCCAGGGCCTCTGGGCACCTCCTTCCCACTCCTCATTTCTTTCTGCACCACTAAGAACTGGAGAGGGGAGGTGGGCACCAGAAAGCCCGTTTCAGACAGCAATGTCCCCAGGTTTAGCTGGCCACCCTGCTTCCTGCTCACGACCTGGAAGGGATTCCTGCCGACGTGGCTGCGGGGGGATGCCCCTGCCCGGTGGCCACAGCCCGGGCCCCGCCCAGCCCTTTGCCCTCACTCCTGGAGAATCAGGTCAGCACAGGCCGTTCTCGCTGAACTTGTGTTTGCAGCGTAACTTTCCTCCCTCGCCTCTGGAGCATGAAGCTACCGTGACCCTCTGGGGAGCTGCTGACTTCCTGCTGTCAGGGCCCCGGGGCCAGGGGAGGACAGACGTCCTCGGTGAACTCTGGGCCAGGCCTCCCCGCTCAGGCTCTGTCTGAAGGTCTGTCTCCCCTCCTGCCAATGGCCCAGCGACGCTCAAGGTCAGACTCACCCTCAGGGTCTCTTGTAAGGAGGGTGGAAGGGCCTCTGCTGTGAGACCCCCCCCGTGCCAGGGCTCAGCACTGAGCGAGCACACAGGGGGCTCTGCTCCCGTCCTCAGCGCCTCCCCCCACACCAGCCCTCGTCGCTCTTCCCCGCTCTGGGGAAGCAGGGCTAGCTCCCTGCCTCCATCTTGCCAACCGTCCCTGCACAGCAGGTGGGATCTTAGCTCCCCGACCGGGGAGCCGACGCACACCCCCTGCACTGGAGGTCTGGAGTCTTAGCCACTAGACCACCAGGAAAGTCCCAGGCCCGTTAGGTAAGATGCATCCTCATAACAAACTGGCATAACGATACTGTGTTGCCACCCAGTCTCTGTCTGCGCTGCCTGGCGACCTCAGGGCTGCGGGCACGCACTTGCGGACAGACACCCCACATTTGCGTGACTCCTGCGGCTGCCACAGTGACTCAAGACCTTACTGGGCTCATCACGCCTCTGGGACAATGCCAGTGGTCTGCCCCGTCACTTGATCTCCCTGTTGAGTGTTGTTATCTGACACATCCACACCAAAGCACACACATGACCTGATTACGGGTTTGCTCTTCAAATATTTTGATCACTGTATTTCAACAAAGAGAGTTTCCTTTGCAAGCCTGTGCATTTCTTTTTATGCATCTGAAATGGTATTTTGATGCTGGAGAGGGCGTGGAGAAAAGGGAACCCTTGCACCCTATCGGTGGGAGTGTAAATTCACGTAGCTACAATGGAAACCAGCATGAAGGCTCCTTAAACACTAGAGTTCCCGTATGACCCAGCAAGGTGACTCCTGGGCACATATCCAGACAAATCTATTATTCAAAAGTTTATACGCACCCCTGTGTTTATGGCGGCATTATTCCCAAGAGCCAAGACTCGGACACAACCTGAACACCCGCTGATAGATGAATGGATAAAGATGATGTGGTACATACACACAGTGGAATATTATTCAGCCACAAAAAGGAACGAGATACTGCCATTTGCAGTCCACGTGGGTGGACCTACAGTTTATCATACAGAGCGAAGTCAGTCAAAGAAAAATGTATGATATCCCTTAATACATGGAGTCTAAAAATAACACAGTTTACAAACAGACTCACAGATGTAGAAATATAAACTTATGCTCACCAAAGATGAAAGAGAGTGGACAGATTAGGAGCTTCACAGATACACGCCACTATCTGTAAATAAACAATAAAGATTTACTGCATAGCATAGGGAACTGTATTCAATATCGTCTAATGCCATATAATGGAAAGAGTCTGAAAAATATAACTGAATCACTCTTCTGTACACCTGAAACTCTCACAACATTGTAAATCAACTCTGCTTCAGTTTAGGAAATATTATTTTGAGAAGGAGTCTGGTTTTTCCGGTGTCCAAGGAGTTCAGGGACAAACGCGGGCTAGAGTCACAGCTGGCTGACCAGCCAGGAGTGAACCCGCCGGGGCTGGCCCCGGGCGGGGCTGGGGAGGTCTGAAGCCCTTGGTGGGGAAGCCAGGAGCTGGGCCGGGTGTGCGGCTGCCCGCGGGAGTGACCGGAGCGTGGTGATGCCCTGGGGGCAGAAGAGGAAGCGGGCTGGGGGGCAATGGCACGTTTTTGTCTTCAGTGCATTTACTTTGGGCAAATCCCACTGGAGAGGCCGCGGCGTCCTGGCCTCCCTGGACCTGCCATTAACTGCGGCTGGGCGGGAGACGCCCGTCCGGAGGGTTCTCTGTGGAGCTCGCCTGGTCCTCATAGTGACACCATGTGGCAGGCCACCCAGGTTTTATAGCCTCATTTTATAGATCGCCTTTCCTAGGGGTGGGGTGATTACAGAAAGGTATCTCTCTTTTTCAATAATGTTATTCACTTATTATTTATCTTTGGCTGTTCTGGGTCTTCGTGGGCGCTCGCGTTTCTCTCTAGCGGCGGGGAGCCGAGGCTTCTCTTCGTCGCAGTGCGTGAGCTTCTCAGTGCGGAGCACGGGCTCTAGCGCACAGGCTCTGTAGTTGTGATGCGGAGGACTACCTGCTCCGTGGCGTGTGGGATCTTCCCGGATCAGGATCGAACCCGTGTCTCCTGGATTGGCAGGTGGATTCTTGACCACTGAGCCACCAGGGAAGCCCCTAAAAGTTACCTTAGAGCTCAGGTTGCCCCATTGCTGCCCTGAGATGCTGTCTGTCCAGCCCAGAGAGGCACGAAGCCCCCGCCGCGTGCAGCCCCCCCTAAGCACGCCTGTGACCGAGCCGCCTGGTGCCTGCCCGGTGCTGGGCCTCGGGCTGGGGGCGCAGAAGGGAAGAGCGGATCTTGTTCTGGAGGCGCTGAGGGTCTTTCTGTCCCGAGCTCTGCCTCTCTGTGTGTCTGTCTTTCTGTTTCCCACCTCCTCCCGTCTGCCCACACCCCCCCGCCCCGAGACAAACACAGTTTCACAGCTCACGCCCACACTCCCGACCAGAGGCACAAAGTCTGGGGGAGACACGCCGTGTCGGTCAAAATAAGATCAGAACCGAGTATGACATGTGATAGGAAAGAAAGAAATTCCTGTATTACAGATTCATTTCCAGTCACCCCAGCCGGCTCGGAAACTTTCAATACAATTTTTAGCCAAGCACCTGGGGTTTTGCCGCAGCCTGGGCTGACGGGAGGGTGTGCACCCCGGGCGTCCCCACCCGACGGCAGCTAACGTTAGTATCCAAACAAACCAGCCACCCAAACCCTCCTCTCCTTTTTCTCCTCCACGCCTCCTCCTGCTCACTCACCCTCTTCCTGGGCAGCTGGCAGCCGCGGCTCTGCCCACGCCCGAGAGCCCCAGACTTCCTGCCACCATCCTGGAGGGGAGGGCAAGCCTGGGACCCAGGAAGCCAGGCCTGGGGGCTCCTGGGGGCGGAGGGCTTTGCTGGCAGCATGGGGAGTGCAGGGACGGAGGGGCGCAGGGTCAGCACGGGGAGGTGACTGGCGAAACCCACTTATATCTTGGTGACCCTTGTGGCCCGCGACCTGCCCCCCAGCATGGGAAGGGGGCGGCTTCCTCCCTCGTCAATACTCACACATGAGTACCTCAGTCTCCCTGACTTTTGTCTTTTTATTTTTGGGCCACTTCTACTGATCTTTCATTTATTTATCTTTGCTCTTTGGCCTGTGTGGGCCTCTCATTGCGGTGGCCTCTGTCGCTGCAGAGCACCGGCTCTGGGCACATGTGCTCCAGAGCTCCTGCTCGGTAGTTGGACACATTGGTCCAGCTGCTCCGTGGCACATGGGATCTTCCCAGGCCAGGGATCGAGCCGGCGCCCTTTGCCCTGCAAGGCAGTGTCCTTATCCACTGGACCACCAGGGGAACCCCCTGATTTTGTCTTGACCCCTGCCCCTAAATTGGAGCCTGATGGGAGCTCCTGTGAGCCCTCCCCTGGGAAGCCCCAGGCTGCTGTGACAGGTGTCTTGAGGCTTCCCTCTTCAAGTCTCAGCTCCGTCCCGCCCAGCCTCAGGTTCCCCAGCTGTTAAATGGGGTGACAGTTACCTGGGTGCCAGGTTTGGAAATGACGCATGGGAATGTGGCCAGCACAAGGCAGGCGCACTGGTCAGTGGGAGGTGTTCCGTGGCTAGTTTGGAGGCTTTTCATCGAGATCAGAGGTCTAGGGTCCCCAGAGCCGTTCTCCCTGCCAGGTTCACCTGCAGCGTGCTTGGAGGCAGGCGCGAGCAGATAACTAATGGGAGGTGATGCTGAATCGATGTGAGCGTAGGCAGGCCGGCCCGCGTGGTGGCCGCTCCCCAGCCCTGCGGCGGCTGCTTCATCCATCAACAGAGCTCTGCTAACAAGAGGCCGCGGAGCTGCCTGGCACACCCCGTCCAGGCCTGCGGGGTGCGGGACTTGGCACAGCCCCCCCAAAGCGTCCCCGAGGGCAAGCAGACTTCCTGCCACCATCCTGGAGGGGAGGGCAAGCCTGGGACCCAGGAAGCCAGGCCTGGGGGCTCCTGGGGGCGGAGGGCTTTGCTGGCAGCATGGGGAGTGCAGGGACGGAGGGGCGCAGGGTCAGCACGGGGAGGTGACTGGCGAAACCCACTTATATCTTGGTGACCCTTGTGGCCCGCGACCTGCCCCCCAGCATGGGAAGGGGGCGGCTTCCTCCCTCGTCAATACTCACACATGAGTACCTCAGTCTCCCTGACTTTTGTCTTTTTATTTTTGGGCCACTTCTACTGATCTTTCATTTATTTATCTTTGCTCTTTGGCCTGTGTGGGCCTCTCATTGCGGTGGCCTCTGTCGCTGCAGAGCACCGGCTCTGGGCACATGTGCTCCAGAGCTCCTGCTCGGTAGTTGGACACATTGGTCCAGCTGCTCCGTGGCACATGGGATCTTCCCAGGCCAGGGATCGAGCCGGCGCCCTTTGCCCTGCAAGGCAGTGTCCTTATCCACTGGACCACCAGGGGAACCCCCTGATTTTGTCTTGACCCCTGCCCCTAAATTGGAGCCTGATGGGAGCTCCTGTGAGCCCTCCCCTGGGAAGCCCCAGGCTGCTGTGACAGGTGTCTTGAGGCTTCCCCTCTTCAAGTCTCAGCTCCGTCCCGCCCAGCCTCAGGTTCCCCAGCTGTTAAATGGGGTGACAGTTACCTGGGTGCCAGGTTTGGAAATGACGCATGGGAATGTGGCCAGCACAAGGCAGGCGCACTGGTCAGTGGGAGGTGTTCCGTGGCTAGTTTGGAGGCTTTTCATCGAGATCAGAGGTCTAGGGTCCCCAGAGCCGTTCTCCCTGCCAGGTTCACCTGCAGCGTGCTTGGAGGCAGGCGCGAGCAGATAACTAATGGGAGGTGATGCTGAATCGATGTGAGCGTAGGCAGGCCGGCCCGCGTGGTGGCCGCTCCCCAGCCCTGCGGCGGCTGCTTCATCCATCAACAGAGCTCTGCTAACAAGAGGCCGCGGAGCTGCCTGGCACACCCCGTCCAGGCCTGCGGGGTGCGGGACTTGACCCCTTAAGGGGAGGCCGGCAGGGAAGGGGGCAGCTCCCCAGAGGCCCTCACGAGCCCCAAGAACAAAAGTGACCTCTGCCTTCGGTTTACGTTCTTTCAAAAAAAATGCATAAAATTATGACAACATGACTGGACCCAGAGCAAAGTTAGCTGAGAACCGAGGGAAGGAAGGTCATGGAGGGGATCACCATGGGCTTTTTTCCCCTCTCCAAGCTGCATCTCGGAGCTGCCCAGGTGGAAGATTATCCCATCCAGTGTGTTTCTTAGAGGATTTTTCTCCTCCAAAGCCTAAGGCCACGAGGAAAGTTGGAACCAGAGTGGGGAGGGTCTTTGAGGCGCCCCTAGTTATGACCCTTTCTCTGCAAAGGGCAAGCCAACCAGCCCCAGCCCGCCGGTGCTCACAGCTGGTCAAACCGGGGTCCTCTGGTCCAAACTCTGCGGGTCCTCGGGGGTTGCCTCTGTGGAACAATCCGGGAGCTGGTGAGGCAGAGCTTGGTTCCTACGTGGAACCAAGCAACTGGGGCTGAGCTCCAGCGGTCCCTTTCAGACGGGTTATGTGTTTCCCAGGCTGGCCGAGTCCTCCACCAGTTGGCTTACTCCGGCCCGCATCACGCCTGCATGTCCTGGCTTACGTGCGTGCTAACTCGCTTCAGTTCTGTCCGACTCCGTGGACTGTGGCCCGCCAGGCTCCTCTGTCCACGGGATTCTTCAGGCAAGGATACTGGAGTGGGCTGCCTTGGCCTCCCCCGGGAATCTTCCTGACCCAGGGATCGAACCTGGGTCTCATGATGTCTCCTGCACCGGCAGGTGGGTTCTGTACCACTGGTACCACCTGGGAAGCCCGTCACATCCTTACTGCACCCTGGGAAACTCCGATGGCAATGACTTGCTTACTCTTGCGTCCATCCGGGCAGGAGGCCAGCACCCAGGTGCTGCAGCTGGCGGCGGGGGGCGGGGGGTGGCAGTGAAGAGACAGGATGCTCTCCACCCTTGCACAGCTCACGGTCAGGTCAAGACAGATGAGAGAGTCATTGCAAGGCGGGAAGATGAGGGTGGGACGGGGTGTGGACGGGAGGCGCCTCTCCCCTAGAGGGGACGGTCCAGTGACACCTGAGAATGAGCGGGAGGTGGCCAGGCATAGTGCATGGAACACTGTTTCAGAGCAGAACAGGGTGTGTGAGGCCCAGCGTCCAGAGGCAGCGTCAGGGGGCTGGGGTGGTGGACGTGGCGTGTGCGGGGTGGAAGGGTGTCCTGGTCATCCCGGGCGAGGCGAGGTCCACCTGGAGCAGGGGGTGATCGCGGGACCCGGGAGGGGCGGAGGGACTCAGCAGGGAGGAGAGAGTTTAGTCCACAAGACGAGGAGGATGTGGTGTGCGTGTGAGACTGTGCGCACGAGAGGGAGAGAGAGAGAGAAACAGAGACTGAAACAGAGAGAGAAGGAAAGCCAGGTGCCTGGCTGACGCACGGCGGGGGTGGGGACGAAGGGGTGAACTCAGCGTGGGGCCGGTGTGAACGACCGTCTCTGAGCCGGGGGCGGGCTCCGTCTGTATCTTGCGGAGGTGGACTGGGGCCCCGGCACCCAACGCCGCCCCTGAGCCCCTGGGAGGGACACAGCTCACAGACCCCACACACGGCTCTGCAGAGCAGACGCCAGGCTGCCGGAACCGCAGGGTGTGGCCCGGGCTCGAGGCGGGCGGTGCGCGGGCCCTGCGGGCTGGACGGCGGCGTCCCTGGGCAGCGCGCCGGGCCCTCAGCAGCGGGAGCCCCAGGGAGGGCAGCGTGGCCCAGGGCAGGGAACCCACCATGCAGACTCCTCCAGGGAGCGCGTCCGGCGGGGACGCCAGGTAGCAGGGGGCGGGGGCGCAGCTGTCCCCAGAGCCAGGGACGTGGGCGGCGGAGGAAATGACGGGGTCCAGACAAGGGACCCTCGACAGCTGTGAGAAGGAATAAGGAAAGAACCCCAGACACACGCTTCAGCCAAAAAAAAAAAAAAAGGCCAGCAGAGAACAGTGTGAATCCTGTGTTCTCCGACGTGCAACAGGGTGAGTGGGCACCGCCTGTCGGCACAGAAGTACCGTGCCAGGCCCACAGGCTAGGGCTCACACAGGGCTGCCTGCATGTGGCGTGGTCAGGACCCTCTGTGTATCGTGTAGGACCGCAGAGGTGAGAATTCTACACGGAAGGCCTCTCATAATGTCGTAGCTTTTGAACTTTGAACGTTCTATTAAAAATAGACACCCAAACTCCAGATGAGAAACAATGAACCGCACGTCTTTCTCAGGGCCTCCCCCTCTCTAAGACTCCTGGACCCCTACAGGTGACGAGCGGCTGCCCCGTGTCCCCGTGACCCTCGGCGGCTTGGGGTCAGGCCAGCAGGTGTTCGGCACTCGTGGCTTGCCGCCAGCTGCTCACGGCCCCTTGAGGACGGAGTTATTCCTGGGCTCTCTCTTCCTTCCTCAGCCACGCACAGCCTGGGGACCCTGGAAGGAGTGGGCCCGGCGGGCAGCCAGCTGGCCTGAGGGGTGGAGTGGGAACCAGGGTGGTGGGGGTGGGGAGCACTTCCTGTCGCTTTTGGTTTCCTGGGGTTTGAAATTGAAACTGAAAGTTGAGGTTGTCTCGGCTGAGTGGGATATCTGGGGAGCTCTCCGGAGCCACGCCCTCAGCACACAGAGGCGAGTCTTTCTGAGGTTGTTGGAACCCCCGCAGAACGTTCTGGGTGGTGGAGGGTGGGCGCAGGGTGCTGGGAGCCGGGCCTCCCCATCACGCAGCCCCAGCATCCTGGCGGACCGTGGCTCCCAAGGACAAACCCCGAGAGGGAGGGGACCCAGGCGGGCACCCCCACGGGGGAGCCGGGCCCCCGGCTTTGAGGGCGGCAGGATGCCACGACACCGGAGCTCAGACACGCTCCTCCTGCGACCCACCCTCTGGCCCTCCAATGCTGGCCCGGCGAGGCAGAAACCGGCGCCTGAGCAGGCAGCACTGTTGGGCAGAAGGCCTCCTCGGTCCACGAGAGGAAGTCCACATCCTCTTGATCTGACTGTTAGGTGACCTGGCCCCAGACCAGACCCCGACCACTTCCCCAGTCACTGGAGCAGCAGAGGCGGGGCCCAGAGGCCACCCGCGCCCCAGCCGACGGCCTGCAGGTGGCGAACCAGCCCGGCCTGGGTGGGGTTCCAGCGACCAGCGGTTTGACCGAGTTACTTACCCTCTCTGAGCCTCAATTTTTTCTTTAAACATCCAGAGGAGTTTGGGGAACAGGAACAGAACATTTATAAAGTGGCTGGCACCGTGTAGGAGCTCAAAAACTAGCTGTTAGTATTTGCCCAACTCAAGAGCGATGGTTCTTCGTTTGGGGGCACCGCTTGGGCATCTCTGGAGGCTCAGCAGTAAAGAATTTACCTGCAGTTTAGGAGCGGCGGGAGACCCGTTTGATCCCTGGGTGGAGAAGATCCCTGGAGGAGAGCTTCACAACCCATTCTGGTGTTCCTGCCTGGAGAACGTCACGGGAAGAGGAGCCCTGCGGGCTACACTCCTTAGGGTCACAAAGAGTGGGGACCCACCGACCGGGCACACACACACGCGCGCACGTGCCCCTTAGAAATCTGAGAAAGCCTGAGAAACGTACAGACGTGTTAGTCACTCAGTCATGTCCGACTCCCGCGACCCCCGGGACTGCAGCCCGCCCGGCTCCTCTGTCCACGGACTCTCCAGGCAAGAACGCTGGAGTGAGCTGCCATTGTCTTCCCCGGGGGATCTTCCCAACCTGGGGACCAAACCCAGGTCTCCTGCATTGCAGGCAGATTCTTTACCAGCTGAGCCACCGGGAAGCCCCTGAGAAAAGTGCAGGTGTCCACATGTAACACACTCTCCGGGGCTCTGCGCGTTGTGGCTGCTGCCCTTGGAGGTGGACCAAGCCTTTGTCACCGGTGTTACCAGCCTGGCACGGGGTTCCTCCCAGGGCCTGGGCCCTGGGCTTGCTGGGCGGTGCGGGGCTGCCTCCGAGCCCTGGGCTGGCTCCGAAGGAAACACTCTGCGCGCAGGCCCTGCAGGGACAGCTCGAGCCCCAGTCGGAGGCGGCTGGGTGGGGAGGGAGATCGGCGCAACACCCTCCCCGCCAGCCCCCAGGCCCTCCCTTCTGTCACAGGGGGCTGCTGGTTGCGGAGCTGTTGGCAGCTGACAAACGGGAGCCCTGAGCTTGCCGAGATGATGGCGGAGGTCTCCTTTGAAGTCCTCACGTGGCGAACCAGCCCGGCCTGGGTGGGGTTCCAGCGACCAGCGGTTTGACCGAGTTACTTACCCTCTCTGAGCCTCAATTTTTTCTTTAAACATCCAGAGGAGTTTGGGGAACAGGAACAGAACATTTATAAAGTGGCTGGCACCGTGTAGGAGCTCAAAAACTAGCTGTTAGTATTTGCCCAACTCAAGAGCGATGGTTCTTCGTTTGGGGCACCGCTTGGGCATCTCTGGAGGCTCAGCAGTAAAGAATTTACCTGCAGTTTAGGAGCGGCGGGAGACCCGTTTGATCCCTGGGTGGAGAAGATCCCTGGAGGAGAGCTTCACAACCCATTCTGGTGTTCCTGCCTGGAGAACGTCACGGGAAGAGGAGCCCTGCGGGCTACACTCCTTAGGGTCACAAAGAGTGGGGACCCACCGACCGGGCACACACACACGCGCGCACGTGCCCCTTAGAAATCTGAGAAAGCCTGAGAAACGTACAGACGTGTTAGTCACTCAGTCATGTCCGACTCCCGCGACCCCCGGGACTGCAGCCCGCCCGGCTCCTCTGTCCACGGACTCTCCAGGCAAGAACGCTGGAGTGAGCTGCCATTGTCTTCCCCGGGGGATCTTCCCAACCTGGGGACCAAACCCAGGTCTCCTGCATTGCAGGCAGATTCTTTACCAGCTGAGCCACCGGGAAGCCCCTGAGAAAAGTGCAGGTGTCCACATGTAACACACTCTCCGGGGCTCTGCGCGTTGTGGCTGCTGCCCTTGGAGGTGGACCAAGCCTTTGTCACCGGTGTTACCAGCCTGGCACGGGGTTCCTCCCAGGGCCTGGGCCCTGGGCTTGCTGGGCGGTGCGGGGCTGCCTCCGAGCCCTGGGCTGGCTCCGAAGGAAACACTCTGCGCGCAGGCCCTGCAGGGACAGCTCGAGCCCCAGTCGGAGGCGGCTGGGTGGGGAGGGAGATCGGCGCAACACCCTCCCCGCCAGCCCCCAGGCCCTCCCTTCTGTCACAGGGGGCTGCTGGTTGCGGAGCTGTTGGCAGCTGACAAACGGGAGCCCTGAGCTTGCCGAGATGATGGCGGAGGTCTCCTTTGAAGTCCTCACGTGGCCCGATTCCCAGGGGGAGCAAACCCTAGCCTCGGCCGGCTTTCCTCCAGGGAGCGCCCCGGCCACGGCCTCCTCCTTCTCTCCTCTCCTCCCGCCCGGCTTATTAACACATATACAGCCCCGCAGCCTGCAGCCTGGCGAAAATTAACTTGGCAAAAAAATTTTTAAAAACCACTACAAATTCTTTCAAGGCATGTTCTCCAAGCGTGGCCTGTCTTCCCGTCTCTTTGTCCACCGCCCCCCTCCCCCAACTACACGCAAGCTGCCTGAGAATCCTGCAGTTCAATAGCTACGTATATCAGGGGCCTTTTGCTCTGGGACTCTTTTCCGGTCACGTCTGCCCCCTTGGCTCTACGTCCTCAGAAGCAGCCCCGCCTGCCTGGGCTTGGGGAAAATGTACTGTCTCCCTCGAGAGCTCTAACCAGACGGAAGGCGAAGGCCCTCCAGCGCCCCGTCTCCTCGGGCGGCAGCTTCTCCGGCCTCGAGGCTCCCGCGGGCCCTCTGCCGGCACGGCCGCTCCAGAGCCGGCACGCCCAGCTTGTTTCTGGGGCATGTTCTGCAGGAAGGCCGGCCGGCTGGGTCTCACTGTCTGTGCGGCCGCTCAGCCAGGTCCGACTCTGCGTGACCCCTGGACGGCAGCCCGCCAGGCCCCTCTGTCTCCAGGCGAGGACACTGGAGTGGCCGCCACGCCCTCCCCCAGGGAGCTTCCTGACCCGGGGATCGAACCCACCTCCCCTCAGCTCCTGTGCTGCGCTCAGAGTCTGCACCGCTGAGCCACCGAGGAAGCCCACACTTTGCCTTACGCTGCCTCGATCTCCCCCGTTGCAAGGGAGGCCGGGAGCTAGTCTCTTAGCTGTGACCAGGGTTTCCCAGGACACAGCCAGGACTGAGTCGGTGAGGAGAGCGTGTGGACGCTGGACAGTCCACCGGCAGCCGCTCCCACAGCTCTCGTGACCGTGCAGACCAGGGTCTGACCCCAGCCTGCTTCCTACCACGGCTGAATGGAGCCAGGCTGGGGCGGTGGCTGCTGGGTCTGGACTCAGGAAGCTTGCGCTGGGGGTGGGGGTGTGGTCAAGGAGCAGAATGCTTCCAGAAGCCAGGAAGCCGCTGCTGTCTGCCATGCGGGGAGAGCGGCCCCTGGGCCGAGGGCGGTAGGCCCCCTGGAGGGCCTCAGCCCCTGAACAAGGCCTGCGCTGCAGGGTTGGGGGAGGCCGCCTCACCTGGGAGTGCTCCCGGCACAGAGAGACAAAGGCCCCGTGTGGGGAGCTGAGGGAGGCGTGGGCCGGGCGGCGGCTGGAGCCAGGGTGCAGACAGGGAGGCCCTGCAGGCAGCCTGTAGGGGGGCCCTTCCCAGATACAACGCATTGTGCAAATCCTGACGCACCTGGGTCAAAGGGAATGCTAGCAGCCATGAGCCCCAAGGTGAAACGGAAAGGTCCGTCGCTGGGTCGCGGCCCCCTCTTTGTGACCCCGTGGACTGTAGCGCTGTAGGCCCCCAGGTGTAAACCAGGTCTGTCCTGGGAACACTGGGGTGCACGGTCACCCTGCCTTCAGCCTGCACATGACACGGGGCCTGGACGGAGCTTGCTGGCGGTGGTTTGCAGGCTGGGAAGGCTGCAAGAGCTGCAAACCTCCTCAAACTGTTAAACAAACGGCTGCAATGAGGAAACTGAGACATTTTAATGCAAGAAACACAAGAACACGGCACACGCCCCCTTCGGCCCGGGAACGCGCACGTCCTGTGTCCTGGGGCTGGGGACGCCTGGCTTTCGGGTCCCCGCCCGACCCGACGGGCAGCCCGCCTGTTCCCCGCGTTACATTCAACTGCTGTCCCGGCTCCCGGGGGCCGCCGGCCTCCGCCCCGGCTCTGCGTCCTCCGCGGGGTCCTGCCTCCGCCCGCAAGTCGGCAGGGCTGGCCGACTCGGCAGGTCAGTGCCGGGCGGAGGAGACGCCGCTCTGCTCCCTCCGAGCCCCCTCTGGCCCGGGTGTCCCCGGAGGGGCTTCCGAGCCCGCGAGGCAGCGGGTGCCCCTCGGCCCTGGGCGCGCGGGACCGCAGCCCCAGGTCGGCCCCCCCTGAATGGAGCCAGGCTGGGGCGGTGGCTGCTGGGTCTGGACTCAGGAAGCTTGCGCTGGGGGTGGGGGTGTGGTCAAGGAGCAGAATGCTTCCAGAAGCCAGGAAGCCGCTGCTGTCTGCCATGCGGGGAGAGCGGCCCCTGGGCCGAGGGCGGTAGGCCCCCTGGAGGGCCTCAGCCCCTGAACAAGGCCTGCGCTGCAGGGTTGGGGGAGGCCGCCTCACCTGGGAGTGCTCCCGGCACAGAGAGACAAAGGCCCCGTGTGGGGAGCTGAGGGAGGCGTGGGCCGGGCGGCGGCTGGAGCCAGGGTGCAGACAGGGAGGCCCTGCAGGCAGCCTGTAGGGGGGCCCTTCCCAGATACAACGCATTGTGCAAATCCTGACGCACCTGGGTCAAAGGGAATGCTAGCAGCCATGAGCCCCAAGGTGAAACGGAAAGGTCCGTCGCTGGGTCGCGGCCCCCTCTTTGTGACCCCGTGGACTGTAGCGCTGTAGGCCCCCAGGTGTAAACCAGGTCTGTCCTGGGAACACTGGGGTGCACGGTCACCCTGCCTTCAGCCTGCACATGACACGGGGCCTGGACGGAGCTTGCTGGCGGTGGTTTGCAGGCTGGGAAGGCTGCAAGAGCTGCAAACCTCCTCAAACTGTTAAACAAACGGCTGCAATGAGGAAACTGAGACATTTTAATGCAAGAAACACAAGAACACGGCACACGCCCCCTTCGGCCCGGGAACGCGCACGTCCTGTGTCCTGGGGCTGGGGACGCCTGGCTTTCGGGTCCCCGCCCGACCCGACGGGCAGCCCGCCTGTTCCCCGCGTTACATTCAACTGCTGTCCCGGCTCCCGGGGGCCGCCGGCCTCCGCCCCGGCTCTGCGTCCTCCGCGGGGTCCTGCCTCCGCCCGCAAGTCGGCAGGGCTGGCCGACTCGGCAGGTCAGTGCCGGGCGGAGGAGACGCCGCTCTGCTCCCTCCGAGCCCCCTCTGGCCCGGGTGTCCCCGGAGGGGCTTCCGAGCCCGCGAGGCAGCGGGTGCCCCTCGGCCCTGGGCGCGGCCGCGCGGGACCCCGACAGCCCTTCTCGAGTCCTGCTCGGACTCCGCGGTGCCCCCGGCTCACAGCTGGTCCTCGTCCACCCAGACGGTCTTGCGCTGCTCCTCGCCGATCTTGTCTTTGATGACGCGCAGCAGCTCCTCCACGCTGCCCCACGCGTCGGCCTCCACGGTGGCGTACAGGCACGGCAGCGCCTCGAGCTCCTTCTCCTTCAGCCGGCACAGCCGCAGGAACTCCTCCTCCGTCTCGGGCCGGGGCAGCATCTTCCTGCAGGCGGGGGCGGCGAGGGAGACGCACGGGGGCCGTGGAGAGGCGGCCGGAGGCCAGCCCGCCGACCACCCCACTGACGCTGCCGTGCCCGCTCGGTGCCTACCACCCAGCACCCGTGCGCTGGGCCCTCTTACTCTGTTCCGTGTGCGTGTGAGTGTGTGTGTGAACAATCAGTCGTGTCCCGATTCCTCGGGACCCCACGGACCGTAGCCCCCCAGGCTTCTCTAGGCAAGAATACTGGGGCAAGCCGCCACTTTTTTCCTCCAGGGGATCTTGCCAACCCAGGGACTGAACGCGTGTCTCTTGTGTCTCCTGCCTTCGCAGGCGGGCCCTCTACCAGCTGAATCATCAGGGAAGCCCAGGGAATTCTAAGAGGTGGAGAGCTTTCTTAAAACCGTCATTTTAATTTTAAATTGTGGTAAAGTACAAGTAAAGTAAAATTCCCCGTCGTGACTATTCTTAAGCACGTGGCTCAGCAGGGGTAGGTTATTCACGCCGACATGCAGCCATCTCCGTGGCGTGTCCACGCGGCCAAACTGAACTCTGCGCGTGAAGCCAGCGCCCCACCTGGCCTCTCCACTCCTGGCGCCCACCCTTCCCCTCTCAGTCTCTCTGCCTCTGCCTCCCCGGGGCCAGCAGTCGTCTTCTCTGTCCGGGCTGTGTCACCAAGCGCCGCGCCCAGCACAGCCCGGTGTGGTCTGGAGCCACCGCCCTGCCCACTGCACTGGCCTCCTCCGGGCCATCCCCGCCCGGGGGTCTGGGCACAGCTGTGCGCCCCGCACCTGCCCGGCCTGGCTGCGGTGGATCTGCTCCGACACTGGCTTCCCAGACCACCGGGGTCCCCTGGTGCACCCCCATCCTTCCCGGGGATGTGAGTGAGTGCCTCTGTTGCCGGAGGCTGGGCCACGTCCCCCGGACAGGGAACAGACACTTGGTAAGGATTCCCTAGAGGGATGCTCGGGGTGGGGCGGGCCGGACACAGCCAGCGCTTCCTGCGGGGGGGCCCAGGGGCTTGGTGAGGCGGGGGCGAGGAGCGGAGGCTTGAGGAGCTGGGCCGGAGCCCCACCTGAGCGTTCTTCCTCCTACCTGAACTTCTTGATGTTCTTCTCCGACACCCGGATGAAGAGCACGATGGGGTAGAGGCGGGACTTGATGAGGTCTCGGGCGCAGCCGATGCCCGCCTCCAGCAGACAGTGCTTGCTCTGCGGGCACAGCGGCTGGCGGTCAGCGGGGCCACCGTGGGGTCGGCTCGCGCGGGGGCGGGGCCGGGCTCCACGGGACAGAGCCGGGGCGAGAGAGCCCCGGGTGGCCAGGAAGAACCGACGCCGTGGAGCAGCCAAGCCCGTGAGCCACAAGTCCAGGGCCTGCGCCCGCACCAGAGAAGCCACCGCAGCGAGGAACCCGTGCGCCGCAACCAGAGAAAGCCCACGTGGCCACGGAGACCCCGCATGGCCGACAGATACATACACACATACAACGATTTCAAAAAAAGAAACGGAAGGAGGTTCCAAGTATCCAGGCATGCCCGTGCTTGGAGAAGTGTGCACGTGGCTCAGCAGGGGTAGGTTATTCACGCCGACATGCAGCCATCTCCGTGGCGTGTCCACGCGGCCAAACTGAACTCTGCGCGTGAAGCCAGCGCCCCACCTGGCCTCTCCACTCCTGGCGCCCACCCTTCCCCTCTCAGTCTCTCTGCCTCTGCCTCCCCGGGGCCAGCAGTCGTCTTCTCTGTCCGGGCTGTGTCACCAAGCGCCGCGCCCAGCACAGCCCGGTGTGGTCTGGAGCCACCGCCCTGCCCACTGCACTGGCCTCCTCCGGGCCACCCCCGCCCGGGGGTCTGGGCACAGCTGTGCGCCCCGCACCTGCCCGGCCTGGCTGCGGTGGATCTGCTCCGACACTGGCTTCCCAGACCACCGGGGTCCCCTGGTGCACCCCCATCCTTCCCGGGGATGTGAGTGAGTGCCTCTGTTGCCGGAGGCTGGGCCACGTCCCCCGGACAGGGAACAGACACTTGGTAAGGATTCCCTAGAGGGATGCTCGGGGTGGGGCGGGCCGGACACAGCCAGCGCTTCCTGCGGGGGGGCCCAGGGGCTTGGTGAGGCGGGGGCGAGGAGCGGAGGCTTGAGGAGCTGGGCCGGAGCCCCACCTGAGCGTTCTTCCTCCTACCTGAACTTCTTGATGTTCTTCTCCGACACCCGGATGAAGAGCACGATGGGGTAGAGGCGGGACTTGATGAGGTCTCGGGCGCAGCCGATGCCCGCCTCCAGCAGACAGTGCTTGCTCTGCGGGCACAGCGGCTGGCGGTCAGCGGGGCCACCGTGGGGTCGGCTCGCGCGGGGGCGGGGCCGGGCTCCACGGGACAGAGCCGGGGCGAGAGAGCCCCGGGTGGCCAGGAAGACCCCGCACGCCGTGGAGCAGCCAAGCCCGTGAGCCACAAGTCCAGGGCCTGCGCCCGCACCAGAGAAGCCACCGCAGCGAGGAACCCGTGCGCCGCAACCAGAGAAAGCCCACGTGGCCACGGAGACCCCGCATGGCCGACAGATACATACACACATACAACGATTTCAAAAAAAGAAACGGAAGGAGGTTCCAAGTATCCAGGCATGCCCGTGCTTGGAGAAGTGTGCACGTGGCAGGGCAAGAGAGGAGAGGGCTCCCTGGGATGGGAGAGAGAGCAGGGCCGTGTCCTCCCCGCCTGCGAGGCCTGGGCGGCCCGCAGGCCAGGCAGGCGCTGTCGGCCCCGCCAGCCTGCAGCCCGCCTCACCTTGGCCGCCACGGCCTCGATGTGGGCCGGAACCACGCACTCGAAGGTGTTGGGGTTCTTCTCTCGGGAGTGGATGATGGTCTCGGTCTTCTGCTTCCTGAGGAACTCCTCTCTCGTGACCACATCTGGGGAGGAAGGGCCGGTCGTGAGGGCCGCGCGGGGGTCTCGGAGGGGGCCCTCCGGGCTCTGCCCTGCATCCTGGACCCCGCGGAGCTGCCCGTCGGATGCCTTTCTGCCACGTCTACGTGACTCTCTTCTCCTCCGCGGGGCCCCGAGGCTGCTCCACCGAGGGCAAGGTCAGAGCTGCCCGTCCCAGGCCCCGCGGCAGCCCCCGGTCCACACCCTTCCAGCCGCTGCGCAGCCCTGGGGGCGGGGCGGGAAGGAGGCGGGGGCGGCGGTGCTCACCCGGCTTGCACATCGTGAACTCCATGGCGCCCCCCGAGTTGAGCAGCTTCTGGACCAGCGCCTTGGCCAGCATGGAGGGCGTGAAGAGGACGGGCCGGCGGCGCTCGCAGTAGAAGGCGCGCACCAGGCTGTAGGGGACCAGGCTGAGGTTCTTGCCCAGGTCGCTCTCTGGGTCCAGCTCTGGCAGGGGCGAGGAGGGTGGGTCACAGCTGAGGAGGGCAGCCCAAGGAGCTCCGAAAACCGTTTGGGTGTTGAGAGGAGGAACACCCGGGGCTCGTTCTTAAAAACCACTGCCCAGAGCGATGCACACCTGAGGCCCAGGACGGCCTTCCGCCCCCAGGGAAGCTTACAGGTGACCTGTGGGCTGGGCCCTGTTTTGAGAGCTGGGGTGACGGTGCTGGGCCAGGCCGAGGGCCCTGCTCATGGACCAGGAGGGGCGGTGCTGGCGGGAGGCGGCCGGCCGGCCGGCCTGTAGCACGCTGCCGACGCTCAGCTCTCCAGGGAGGTCCTGGGCTGAGGCGGGACTGGAGCGGTCCCTGGGCCCTTGTGAACATTCGTGCCTGGCCCCCCTGGCCCTGGGAGGCAGGCGGGAGGGCTGGTTCCCCACCAGCGGGGCCTTCCTGGGGGGACTGTGCACCCAGTGGCCCCTCTCCGGCTTTATGACGAACAGCAGGAGGTGCTCAGAGGGGAGAGAATCAATAAGCAAAGGCTTGGCCGCAGAGAGTTCCAATGAACACGGCGTCTGGGCTCCAACCAACCACAGGCGGCGGCGGTCGGGGGAGCTCGGCAGGACGCCCAACAGGAGGCTGGTGGTCCCCTCGGCTGTGGCCAGGGGGCACCTCCTGTGGAGGGACCGGACATCCTGGCCTCGCTCTCGGGGACCCATGGGGCCCACCCAGACCCCCGAGGCCGCGGGGTGTGCAGGAGGTCGGGGGGGCTGCACACCTTCCTGCTTCTCGGTCAGGAGCTTGGTGGCGTCCAGCGAGGACCGGGCCAGGCTCCCCCGCGGGCTCCCCGAGACGATGCGCACCCGCTCGTGGCTGTTCATCCGCTTGTACTTGTTCTCAGACCTGCTGACGAACTGGGGGCAGAGGGGAGGGAGTGGGGGACGGCCCACCCTGACTCAGGAGACCTCTGCTCAGACCCCAGCTCGTCCCTGGGGGCCTGAGTCCCCCCCAGAGATGGGGCGCCCCTAGCAGGTGGCGTGAGCGCTTCAGCGGTCTGGGACGCTGCTGGTGGGCACGTACGTGGATAAACGCCCACGCTGCCTTCCCTGCCTGGACACGGCCCGCCGGGCGCTGCTCCCAGGCAGTGCCCCCCTGGGGGACGGTGGGCACGGGGCTCCGGGTGGGATCCGGCTTTGGAAAACCGTCTGACAGCCTCCGCCGGCAGGGCTGCCCACAGGCGGCCCACCCGGTGGGCGGGTGCCGAGGACATCACCTCTGGCCCCAGGGTCCCCATCTCCCGGGGAGTGCTCTGGCCCTGCGACGACTCAGAATCAAGTCCTGGAGGGCGGGAAGGGACGTCCCACTGCGGGCACCACACGCCCATCTCTGAGCGCCCTCCTTCTGCCGGGAGGAAAGCCCAGGGAGCGGGGCTGTCAGTCCCACTCGGTTGCTAAGTGGCCTTTGAGCACGTCCCCCCAAAGCTCCGGGGTCTGGACTCGTGTGTGACCTGCGGGCACAACCACGCGTGGTCTCCAAGCACCGAGACCGTCTGCGGACCCATCTCTGGGGGTACAATGAGGCCGAGACACAGGCGTGGCGCCCGGTCTCAAGCGGCGGTGGACACGCAGCCTCCTCTTCTCGGCAGGGAGGGGCAGCGCGGCGGCCAGATGGGGCTGAAGGCGGTCAGCTGCTGACAGCTTTACCTGGAGGAGCTGGCCGAACAGGAAGCTTGCCCTCGAGAGGCGGGGGCTGACCCGGGGGTCCGTGGTGGGGAGCGGTTCCTCGGGCTGCAGGGTGTTCTGGAATCAGTTTAACAACCCGTCAGACCTGCCGGCTGCTGAGAACGGGACCTGGTCCTCCCCAGCCCACCCAGCCGGCGCCAGGCGGCGCAGACGGAACGAAGTGCTCAAAGCTTTCTGGGCGGGGGAGCGAGCTCAGGGGGCGAGAGGGGCCTCGGGCTTGTTCCAACAGAGACCGGAGCCGGCAGAGAGGGAGGCTGCACCTCAGCTGAAGGAGGGCACAGACGTGGGGCTTCTTTTTGGGGGCAGCCCCTTCCTGAGGAACCCGGTCCCCTGCTATCCATCATCCCAGCGGGACTGAAGGATCCCCCTCAACAAGGTCCCGGGAGGCGACGTGAAGCCAGTGGGGGGCGCTGGGTGACCTACCCGGAGGGTCCTCAGCGTGTGGTGGGTGGTGTCTGCCTCCTCCCGGCTGCCCCGGTGCATCAGCCGCTGCAGCTTGACCAGGAGGAGCTGCTGGGCTCTGGGGAGGCGAGAGTGGAGCGTGGGGTCTCAGGGGCTGCAGCAGACGCCAGGGCGGGGCCGGGGCGCTGGCGCGGCCCTGGCCTGGGCAGGGGGCTCCATGCAGGGTGTGAGCTCTGAGCCCCGTGGCTGATCCAGGGAGGACTGGGCACCGAGCATCGGACTTGCATCCTGTGAGGCGCTGACCACAACGATGTGGTGGGCGCTCCACTTCTCTGAGCTCCGGTTCCCTCATCTGGAAATCGGGTCTAGCGGTGCTGGCCTCGCAGGGCTGGCCTGGGCAGCAGCGTTGGAGTCTATGATAATTTACAGATGCCTGGCATGTTTCACCAGGCGGAGGCTGATGCTCAGGGCGACGACCATATAACTATGGGATGATGTTGGGGAGGTAGGAGATGGAAAAGCTTAAACTCAGGCTCTAAGTGTCCAGCAAGGATGCACAGGCTCCTCTGTGCAAGGATGGACGCCCGTGGAATCCTCCAGGCAAGATTACTGGAGTGGGTTGCCATTTCCTCCTCCAGGGGATCGTTCCGACCCAGGGATCGAACCCACGTCTCCGGCACTGGCGGGCAGCTTCTCTACCACTGAACCACAAGGGAACTGGCGGGGATCACTGGTCAGCAGCCTCCCCTGTGAGCCCCTCGGCCCGCCGGGCCCGGCCTCACCGGCTGTAGCTCGGGATGGTGCCCAGGTCCAGGTCGCTGTCCGTGAAGGGGTCGACCCGCGCACACAGCCACTCGTGCTTGTCCTGGTACATGGTGTCGCGGACGTGCACGACGTCGTCGCACTTCAGGGACATGGAGCAGGCGTCCAGCTGGCTGGAGATGTTCAGGTTGAGCCGGATGTAGAAGGAGTCCCCCGAGGTGATCAGGCCCTCCTCCAGGTCCTTTAGCAGCTTCCGGTACCCTGCGGAAGGAGAAGGGGGACAAGCTGTGGGGCCATCCCCAGGGGACGCCCCGGGGCGCGAGGGCTTGGTTAGGGAGCCGTCTCCTCCCGGAGGAGCGAGCGCCTGAGCCACGGACGGGCTCCCTCTTTGTCCAGGCGGCCAGGCGGCTCAGGGCTGAACGCCGTGCCAAGCCAACACACACCTCAAGTCTCTGGTACGAGCCCTGTGCCCCTCGCCTGCCCCACACACGCTGGTGTTTTACCTTTTCTTTCCATGAATGGATGAGACCACCCCGCCGTCCTTACGTGTTCGGGGTGACGGGTTTCCACAGACGTCTGTACCCGGGTCACCACCGCTCAGAACCCCGTGGGCACCGACGGCCGGCGCACCGGGAAGCGGAGCGTCACTTCGTACACAAGCAGAAGGGGACGGTGTGTGCGCTTCGGCGCCTGGCGATCGCGGGCACCGCCACGCCCGAGCCCCCCGGAGTCCCTGCGGCGGAGCCCTGTGTGCGCTTTCTCGTCGCTGGAGAGGAACCGCCGGGTGCTGCCCTGTCCCTTCTCTGCGGCGCCCATCGGAGCGGGTTCCAGTCTGGGGCTCTCAGGGATGACTCTGATGAAGGCTCTTAGACTCTGTGGACGTGCGGGCTCGTTTCTCTCGAACGTGTTCGCTGAAGTGGAGCGACCAGGTCACTGACCGCGTCGACATTCAGCTCTAGGGGGTGTGTGTGTGCTCCGGGACTTCGGTCGTGTCTGACTCGTGGGACCCCACGGACTGTCGTCCTCCGTCCGCAGGACTCTTCAGGCCAGCACACGGGAGTGGGCCGCCACGCCCTCCTCCAGGGGACCTTCCTGACCCAGGGATCGAACCCACATCTCCTGCACTGCAGGCGGATTCTTTACTGCTGAGCCACGGCAGAAGCCTTAGTTTTTTTTTTTTTTTCAGGAGGCGGGTTGGGGAGGGAGAGGGGCGGGCGGGCCACTTCTTTTGGTCTTTCATTTCTCTATTTTCATCCACCCTTTTGTTCTTTGGCCCGTGTGGGCCTCCCATCGGGGTGGCCTCTGTTGTCGCAGAGCACTGGCTCTGGGCGCATGCGCTCCAGAGCTCCGGCTCGGTAATTGGACACATGGGTCCAGCCGCTCCGCGGCACGTGGGATCTTCCCAGGCCAGGGCTCGAACCGGCGCCCCCTGCACTGCAAGGCGGTGTCCTTACCCACGGGACCACCAGGGAAGCCCAGCCTTAGTTTTAGGAGACAGCGCCCAGTGGTTTTCCAATGTGGTGGGACCACAGAACGTGCTTTAACCTTCGTTAACACCTTTGTCCTTTAGTGTAAAATTTTATGAATGCTTTGGAAGGAAGCAGGGCATAAAGCCATGAATACAATAAATGCAGTAAACGTCCAGCGAACGTCCAAGGCATAAAGCCGTAATATAAATCCTGAAGTCGGCCCCACGTGCAGAGAGCCGGACTCAGCAGAAGCTAGAACAATCCTAACAGCCAGGCCCAGAAGGAGCTCGCCAAATGCCCGCCCCTCACATGCCAGGGAGACTCGGGCCGGCAGGCTCGTCTGACCACCTTTCCTCGAGAGACTGGGATTCCCGCCTGGGCTCTTCCCATCCCCCTGGTCGGAGTTAACACCAGCCAGGACTCTACCTGACCCAGGAGGAGAGGCCCTGCAGACGGGATCCTGCTGGAGGGAATCCTTCTTTCACTGAATTCCAGACCCAGGGCTCGGCTGCCACACAAAGCCAGGGGTGCTGCTCACCCCGCGTCCTGGGGCCCTGGGGCCAGGCAGCGCCCGGAGACCTGCCACTGGGCTGGCATACCAGGCCTGGCAGAGGGGAGGAGCCTTGCCCGCCCCTGGCACCCGCCGGCGGGAACAGGAGGCCGACGCTGTGTTTGGGGACAAAGCATCATTATTATCTGCAGGGAAGGAGTGCGGGCAGGCAGGCGGCAGGGGGAGCGGCTCTGTTGAAACATTCATGAGCCCCGATGGCTAAAAATAAGACCCAGCTGCAGAGATAACCACGCAGGAAAAACCCAGAGGTGAGAACGGGAACTCAGGAGTTTGGAAGAGAGAAGACACTGCCCGGGAGTGCTGTGGGCCGGATGAGATGAGGGCGGGGCCTGGCTGTCTTGGCCGTGGACCTGAGGCTCAGAGGACATGCGGGTGCTGGAGTGGTCACCGAGTCACTGCCTACACAAGGCCGGGAAGCCCGAGAGAGAGGCCGGCATCATGCTGTCTTGCACTGAGAGCGGGTCAGTGGCCCAGGCGTGTCGGGGCAGGTGTGTGCCCGTGGGTCTCCCCGTGCGCCCTCCCCTGCCCGCTGCCCCACACCTGCCCGCTCAGTCCTGGCTGGCGGGGACTGTTTGACCTCCCGCAGAACAGATGAGCGGGGGGGTTGGGGCGCCGATGCCAGACCCCGCCCTGCCGGCGGCCCTCACCTTCCTGGTTGACCTTGTAGTGCAGGGTGACGGGGCCGCTGCACCGCTGGATGGTCCAGTGGGCCTCCTCCTTGGTGCACGTGTCCAGGGGGACGCTCTGCCTCTCGCCTCGGATGCAACCTTCTAGCTGGATGTCAAAGACACACCGTTCCGCTTGAGCAACGCGAGCAGAGCTGTGGGGGTGAGACCGCCCCACCAGCAGGTAGCAGCTCCCCGCCCCCCAGCAAAGCCCGGCTCAGCGCTGCCGCGGGAAGGAAGCACCCCGCATAAAAGGGGGTCACGTGCCCCCCGTCCACCCCCAGAGCTTGCATGTGCACGTGTACAGGCTCTAGAGGCACGAGGCAAGAGTCGAGGAGAGGAGGGCTCGAGAGGGGCTTCCAGCAAGGAGCCCATGGGCCTGCCCGCTCCCGGCTGCCCCGATCCCCTGGCCCTGGCGAGGCGTCTGCAGCTGGACGCAGACTCGGTGGGGTCCCCGCGCTGCCGACAGCAGGGGTGCAGAGGAGACAGAGCCGCCCCGGCCCCCGGCCCCTCACCAGCAGCAGCTGGTGGCCCTCGCGGAGGCCGGCCTTCTCGGCCAGCGAGCCCGGCTTGACCGAGTGGACGAAGCTCCCGCTCGCGTTGCCGCCGAGCAGGGTGAGCTGGGAGATGAGGCTGTCGCCGCTCAGCGTGGCGTGCTGCACCGAGAGCCCGGGGCCCCGCACGTGCCCCACGGAGGTGACCGACGGCCGGAACGGTCTGGGGTCAGGAGGGCAGACGGCTGTCAGGCAGCTGCGGGCAGGATCTCTGGCCGGGACCCCCAGAGGGGGCCCGAGTCGCAGCTGCAGACACCTTAGGAGGACACTGGTGAGCGGCCCCTGCGGTGATGGCGCAGACCGGGGGCCCTCCGCCCTGCGCCTGGGGTCCCGCACACGCCAGCTGCCTGCACCTTGGGTGTGATGGCGGCCCGCCCCTCCCTGCACACCGGGGGGCCCCGGGGGGCCGCTCACCGGGCTGCAGGGCGTCACCAGCAGGGCCTGGGGACGGCGGGACATCGGCGTCCCGTTCCTTGCCTCTACCAGGCTGTGTGGCCCCGGGCAAGCCCTTCTTATCTGGGTCTGATAGGGGGGTCAGGGGAAGTGCTTTCTGACTCTGGGATCCTGATTCTAGAACATGGGGAACGTGGGCAATCCCCTTCGCAAGGGATCGAGGGGCAAGGCGTCCTCACCTCCTCCCACCCCGACCTTCGCCTCTCCACCCCCAACTCAGCCTCCCTTTCCCACGATCCCTTCTAGAGAGAACTTTCTGACACCCGTTCCGCTTGAGCAACGCGAGCAGAGCTGTGGGGTGAGACCGCCCCACCAGCAGGTAGCAGCTCCCGCCCCCAGCAAAGCCCGGCTCAGCGCTGCCGCGGAAGGAAGCACCCCGCATAAAAGGGGGTCACGTGCCCCCCGTCCACCCCCAGAGCTTGCATGTGCACGTGTACAGGCTCTAGAGGCACGAGGCAAGAGTCGAGGAGAGGAGGGCTCGAGAGGGGCTTCCAGCAAGGAGCCCATGGGCCTGCCCGCTCCCGGCTGCCCCGATCCCCTGGCCCTGGCGAGGCGTCTGCAGCTGGACGCAGACTCGGTGGGGTCCCCGCGCTGCCGACAGCAGGGGTGCAGAGGAGACAGAGCCGCCCCGGCCCCCGGCCCCTCACCAGCAGCAGCTGGTGGCCCTCGCGGAGGCCGGCCTTCTCGGCCAGCGAGCCCGGCTTGACCGAGTGGACGAAGCTCCCGCTCGCGTTGCCGCCGAGCAGGGTGAGCTGGGAGATGAGGCTGTCGCCGCTCAGCGTGGCGTGCTGCACCGAGAGCCCGGGGCCCCGCACGTGCCCCACGGAGGTGACCGACGGCCGGAACGGTCTGGGGTCAGGAGGGCAGACGGCTGTCAGGCAGCTGCGGGCAGGATCTCTGGCCGGGACCCCCAGAGGGGGCCCGAGTCGCAGCTGCAGACACCTTAGGAGGACACTGGTGAGCGGCCCCTGCGGTGATGGCGCAGACCGGGGGCCCTCCGCCCTGCGCCTGGGGTCCCGCACACGCCAGCTGCCTGCACCTTGGGTGTGATGGCGGCCCGCCCCTCCCTGCACACCGGGGGGCCCCGGGGGGCCGCTCACCGGGCTGCAGGGCGTCACCAGCAGGGCCTGGGGACGGCGGGACATCGGCGTCCCGTTCCTTGCCTCTACCAGGCTGTGTGGCCCCGGGCAAGCCCTTCTTATCTGGGTCTGATAGGGGGGTCAGGGGAAGTGCTTTCTGACTCTGGGATCCTGATTCTAGAACATGGGGAACGTGGGCAATCCCCTTCGCAAGGGATCGAGGGGCAAGGCGTCCTCACCTCCTCCCCACCCCCGACCTTCGCCTCTCCACCCCCCAACTCAGCCTCCCCTTTCCCACGACCTCGGTACCTTTCTAGAGAGAACTTTCTAAACATGAGGTTGACCTGCTCCAGGTCATAGGCGTCCAGGCCCTCGGACTGGTGGGAGGAGGAGGAGGAGTGGATGGAGGGCGGTCCGAAGGAGCACCGTTCGTGACTGTCGTCTGCAAAGGAGAGACAGGCCCCCAGGCTCACGTGCGGCCCCGGAGCGGGGAGGCGGCCCTGGACTCGCCGGGATGGCCGAGGGGGCCGGGCGGGGCCCTCCTGCCCGTTCCTCCCCGTCGCCTGTCTCGTGGGAGAGTCTCCCAGTGAGGGAGCTTGGAGAGGGGCAGCCGCGGTCGGCGGGCCCCTGAGGCCCTGTGGGGTCAGAGGGTCCACTCCTGGCACCCTCTCCAGCACAGCCACTCTCCTGCCGCCGGGCAGGGACTCTGGAAAGCGGTCTCCGTCAGCAGGCACTTGCCTGGCTCTTGAATCAGGCTCCACGTTTTCATTTGGGGACATCAGGTCTCACCACCACCTCCCGCCTCTATGGGGTGAGGGAGGGGCGGGAAGAGCCCTGTCTGGGGTAGGCAACCCCCTCTGCTCCCAACTCAGTGTGACCCAGACCCCTGGGGGGCAGGCGCCCACCCTGCAGAGCTCGGCACGCCAGGGTGGGAGAGCGGCAAGCCCTGCTCCTGGCTGATAACAAAGGCTTCTCTGCAGAAGGAATTTGTCCCGAGGCTGCAAAACGCTTTGGACCGCTGCCCAGAATTCTCTTCCCGGCTCTTCCCTTTCTAAACTCCTCGAGTCCTCCCATTACCCGGCCTCGATTAGGTGCTGACCTCTCTTTAACACCTGATAGTTTCTGATGGTCCCCAATTAAGGACAGCCACTAATCTTTCATTTTATCGGCTGGCAGCCGGAGCTGGCGAGGGGGCGGGGGCAGGCTGCGGGAGCCGAGGGGGCTGGCAGGCCACGCCCGAAGGATTCTCAGCCAGTCTCCACGCTGCCAGCTCGGGAGGGGCCGGGGGACGCGGCCGCCAGCCCCAGGCCACCGCCGGAGACGCCGACCCTGCCTGCTCCTATGCCTCCTGTCCCTCCAGCCAGGCCCATCTGCACGGCTCTCCCCACCGGTTCCCAGCGGACACCGGGGTCTCTGCCCCAGCAGGGGCTCGGGCACACGGTCTGAGTCCTGAGGACTCGTAACAGGGCTCGTCTGCCCACCCCTCCAATCTCAGGGGTGAAAACCAGCCTTAACTGCCGCCCCTCTGGTCCGAAGGAGCACCGTTCGTGACTGTCGTCTGAAAGAGACAGGCCCCAGGCTCACGCGGCCCCGGAGCGGGAGGCGGCCCTGGACTCGCCGGGATGGCCGAGGGGCCGGCGGGCCCTCCTGCCCGTTCCTCCCGTCGCCTGTCTCGTGGGAGAGTCTCCCAGTGAGGGAGCTTGGAGAGGGCAGCCGCGGTCGGCGGGCCCCTGAGGCCCTGTGGGGTCAGAGGGTCCACTCCTGGCACCCTCTCCAGCACAGCCACTCTCCTGCCGCCGGGCAGGGACTCTGGAAAGCGGTCTCCGTCAGCAGGCACTTGCCTGGCTCTTGAATCAGGCTCCACGTTTTCATTTGGGGACATCAGGTCTCACCACCACCTCCCGCCTCTATGGGGTGAGGGAGGGGCGGGAAGAGCCCTGTCTGGGGTAGGCAACCCCCTCTGCTCCCAACTCAGTGTGACCCAGACCCCTGGGGGGCAGGCGCCCACCCTGCAGAGCTCGGCACGCCAGGGTGGGAGAGCGGCAAGCCCTGCTCCTGGCTGATAACAAAGGCTTCTCTGCAGAAGGAATTTGTCCCGAGGCTGCAAAACGCTTTGGACCGCTGCCCAGAATTCTCTTCCCGGCTCTTCCCTTTCTAAACTCCTCGAGTCCTCCCATTACCCGGCCTCGATTAGGTGCTGACCTCTCTTTAACACCTGATAGTTTCTGATGGTCCCCAATTAAGGACAGCCACTAATCTTTCATTTTATCGGCTGGCAGCCGGAGCTGGCGAGGGGGCGGGGGCAGGCTGCGGGAGCCGAGGGGGCTGGCAGGCCACGCCCGAAGGATTCTCAGCCAGTCTCCACGCTGCCAGCTCGGGAGGGGCCGGGGGACGCGGCCGCCAGCCCCAGGCCACCGCCGGAGACGCCGACCCTGCCTGCTCCTATGCCTCCTGTCCCTCCAGCCAGGCCCATCTGCACGGCTCTCCCCACCGGTTCCCAGCGGACACCGGGGTCTCTGCCCCAGCAGGGGCTCGGGCACACGGCTCTGAGTCCTGAGGACTCGTAACAGGGCTCGTCTGCCCACCCCTCCAATCTCAGGGGGTGAAAACCAGCCTTAACTGCCGCCCCCTCTCCGCCCCCGGGCCCCGCCCCACACCTGCCACGCATCTTGCGGAGGTTGGTCAGCAGCTGAACGTGCTCCTGGATTCAGAGGCACCCCCACCTCCCGTCCGCCCTCTAGCCCACGGCTCCTGGGTCCGCCTAAGACGCTGCCTCTCCATCCGCATGGTGGGGACGGGAGCATTTGGCCAACAGTGGCTGACCGTCACCGGAAGGGGATCATGGCGCCAGGCTGCAGTCGCGAGCGCTTGCTTTCCTAAAAACTCAGGCCTAACTGACCCCGTGCTCAGTGTTGGGATGCTTCCTAGTGTCCCCCAAACAAAGGAGAGGCTCCTGGGCGCCCACCGGCCCAGGCTGCCCACCGGCGGAGGCCTGTCTCCCGTGCGTACTCTCAGAATCTGCTCACACACACTGCCGGAGGACCTACAGCGTGCGGAGCTCAGCCCCGGGCGCGCGGCCACGGCCGGCGCGGCGGCCACGCCTGCACCCTCTCCAATCTTGGGGCACCTACCGTCCAGGTCTAAGGCGTCGCACCCACCGCTGTCGTTGTCTTCTTCAACTGTGCTGCAAGACACAAGGGCTCTCCTGATTGTGTGCGGGCAGGCAAGGGAGTGGAAGCTTCCAGAAGCGCTGGCAATGTGAGACGCTGCAGTTCAGAGAGGGCAGGGCGGGTGGGAGCGGGAGGTCGGCAGGTGCGCGAGGGCCCTGGGCCATGCGGGTGCTGCCTGTGGCTGGGTGCTCGGCTGGGAGGGCGGAGTGGCCCCCAGAGCCCGCCGAAGCCAGCCGGCGGGTGTGCGGATGGACCTGACGAGCCGGTGAGCAGGGCCGCTGGCAGCCCCACCTGCTGTCTCCCTCTCGCTCCTCTCCCTGGACACAGTGCTCAGTATCATTTACGGCCGGAGGGGCTGCCTCGTGTGACGGGCCCGGAAGAGCGGGGCCTGCCTTAGACAGGCCAGGACGGGCTTGGGGCGTGGTGCCCGGAGCTCTAGGCTGTTCTCTTGATGGAGGCGTGAGGCCTGAGCCAGGCCACTGGCAGGGACCCAAGAGGAAGACGCAGCCCGTGGGCCACGCCTTGCTCTGTCCCTGTGGGAACCACCCCCAACCTCTGACTCCGAAGGTAAAATGCTAATATCCGGCTGACGAGACACATCTGGACGTCCAGGCGTCTCTGCCGTGGTTTCCGCCTTGGGGACACCGACGGTTTCCAAGTGGCGAGGAGAGGGGACAGGGAGCAGGAAGGGTGCGCGTCCACAGGCAGGCAGCTAAAGCCAGGCTCCAGCACCGTGGGCGGAAGAAACCTGATTTCTGAGTGGCAGGGGCAAAGTGGCGTGGGCGCCGCCCCTGGCTGGCTACAAGGCGGGCCCTGGGGAAGCCGTGCCCCTGCGTGGAGGCTCAGGCTCCGCATCTGTGAAACGGGGCTCCTCCCGCCTCCGCGGCAAGCACCCCAGGACGGCCGAGTGGGCAGGCAGGCGCCGAACGGCGGCGGCACCAGGCAGAGCGCCGCCTCCTCCCTCCCCCGGCACCCACCTCCGGTGGGGCGCGTCCTCCTTGTACCGCCTGACGATGGAGTCGTTTCCCGGGGGCTCGGCCGTGATCGACATGATGCTGGACCGGCTTCGATGGGGCTGCTTCCAACACACACACAGACGTGTCAGGGGTGCCGGGGGTCTATGTGCTGCGCCTCGGCGGGCATGGATATTACATACTCGGGGACCAAATGTAACTCGGATGCGCCCCTGCCTGCTGCCCAGGCAGTGCGGGCCCGCGAGCGGGTCCCTGGCGGTGACCCTGGCGGAGAAAGGCTCGCGCTCAACCCGGGGTGGCCAGCGCCACGGAGCTCGGCACTCATCTGCTCGTCCATCTGCTCGCCGGGGAGCAGACCAGGGGAGGGAGGTGGGAATCCGAGAGGGGCACCTTGCTTGTGCCGGTACAGGCTCCGTCCCCAGGGTTGCCCGGCCTTGGGCACCCGGAGCGGGAGCAGGGGAAGACCTCTGGGCCTGGCGGTGGCCCACGCCGACAGCCCAGCCTGGCGGCTGGAGGTCGGCCCTTTGAGACGAGGCCCGCTGGCTCCCGGCGGAGGCTGCCTGAAATCAGGGCCTCCGGTTTCACCTCCCAGAGCTGCACTCTGACAGGAGCCATGCGTTATCAAATCTCTGTTCTCCCCAGGGCCTGATTTTGGAAGCTGAGCTGACAAGCTTCCCACGGCTTCCCCTCGGGGTGACGATTTCTAACGGCAGGCCTTCTACCTCCTGGCCAGGGGACGTGACCCTGCAAGGCTCCGCCCCAGTGGGCTGGAGGAAGGCCCGGGGGGTGCCGGGCAGGCCCTGGTCGGCCATGGGCGGCTCCAGCTGCCGCCGCCCCGGCCGGCCACCGCCTCTGGTTGCCTCTGGAGTCTCCAGGGGCTGAGGGGCAGCGGCAGGATCTTCAGCCGCCTGTGCAATTTGCTGCAGCCCCGTGGAGGCCCGTCTCTTCCTCCCACCAAGTGGTAGACCGGGAAGGGAGGCGGCGGGAAGGTGTAAATACATCAGAAGGCCAGAAAGGTCTTTGAATAAACATCAGGAGGCCCGAGTCCCATCCCTGGGAGAGGCAAGAGGGCCGGGCTGGGCCTGCAGAGGAGGTGAGGCCAGGAGGGGCCCAGCCAGGAGGCGAGGGTGGGGACAGCCCGGGCCACACCCTGAGCGGGACGGGGGCGCTGCGGCGGGGACCCTGCTCACCATCTTGGGGAAGGAGCTGGTGACGGGCAGAGACCTGGAGGAGCTGGGGCTGGCGTCCATGACGTCCTCTTCCTGTCCCCTCCCTGTCCTCAGCACGGCCGGCAGGAGGAAAGGGAGGGCGTGGGGGAGAAAGGAGAGGCAGAGTCAGTGAGAGCCCCAGGGCGCCGCGCCCACGGGCTGGTCTTGTCCAGGGAGCCGTCCTCCTGCGGGGTGGCAGGTGGACCCTCTCCCGACTCCTCTTTCCACCATCACGTCCCGCCCCGGTCAGGGCGGCTGTGGCAAGGCTGGATGCTGCCCTTTGTCCTGGGGACAGAGGTGGGGGTCCCCGCTGGCACCCGGCACGGACGAGCAGGACCTGGGTCAGGAGCGTCCTGCCTGGACACCCCAACACCAGAGCAGATGTCACCGTCCCCCTCAAACAAGCGCCCTGGGGACCCGGGTCGATGGGGGGTGGACCACACCCAGAGGAGCCCCTGGCTCCCCAGGGCTCCTTGGAGGAATAAAGTCCAAGAGCTCGGACCTGGCCACGCGCCTCTGGCAGGCTCCCGGCGCCGACGGCTCTAACCCCGGGGGGCGGCGCCACTTTCTGCCCCGCGCACCGTCCTGCCTACACGGCCGTTGTGTCTCTTCCTGCTCCGTCCTGGGAGGTCATGCCCAGCGGCCTCATTTCTCCCCTTTCCAGGCCGGCCTGCAGGTCCCCTTCAGGAGGGATCCCTCTCCAGCCACTCTTGCAGGCATCGAGAGCCACATTCTACCTCCTCAAGGATGGCCCTGCCCGGGGACCTGGGCTCTGGACGCGTCTACACAGACTGCTGGCTCCTGGCTCACAGCAGGTGCCCGGGCCAATGGGGCAAACCCTCGCTGGCCGGCCTGCACCCCAGAGTCGTGCCGAGGATGCGAGGGGGAATTCTGAGGACAGCGTGTCTTGTCCTCAGAACTGTTTCCCTCGGAGAACCAGGGGGCTAAGGGTGCGCTAGGGGCCTCCCACGCCCGGGGCCGCCTGGACAGCATCTGGGAGGGGGGCCGAGCATCGCTCCTGCTAACAGGCCGTCAGCAGAAGTGCCAGGCTCAGGGGCCCCAGGGCGGCCCGCAGGGAGAG
Source organism: Tragulus kanchil (assembly GCA_022376925.1). Classification (NCBI taxonomy): domain Eukaryota; kingdom Metazoa; phylum Chordata; class Mammalia; order Artiodactyla; family Tragulidae; genus Tragulus; species Tragulus kanchil. The sequence continues at coordinate 157,917,564 of JAIOJX010000002.1, read as the reverse complement.
GACCTCAGACGTCATGTCCCCAGGGTCTGGACTCCTGCCCCTCCCACCATAACAGTGGACAGTAGTTACCATCTGGCCACCCCACCCCCTTGGGCCCAGCGCCCTGGAGACCCCGCCCGGGTTAACCTCACGGGACTGATGTCCGTGACGGGAAAACAGATGGACCGAGAGTCAGCGTGACAGACAGCAGAGGGATCCGGGCGCCTCGCTAACCTTGAAAATCTGACGCTCGCTTCAGGCTGATGGGGGACTTGGCTCTCTGCAGCTGAAAGAGAGGGGCAGAGGAGGACGGCAGAGGACGCAAATCAAACACGGCCCACTACCTGCGTCACCCGTGCGAAGCCAAGAAATGAATCGAGGCAAGCCCGTGCTGCCCACGTCACGTGCCGCCGGGACCACGGCAGGGGCGGGATGCCCGTCTCCATGGCCAGGCAGGCAGCGGCTGGTACACGCTCGCCCCTCGGGAGGCGGCACCGCGCGGCCAGGGCAGGACAAGGACCCAGAGCGGCGTGGATGGGGGCGGGACTGGGAGGCCGAGCAGGACCGGACACGTGGCTCAGGGGAGGCCTCAGGGAAGGACGAGGCTTTCGGGCACCTGCCTCGGCCACCCTCGGAGGGGCTCCTCAGGCCCCCGGATGTGAGGCTGCGGAGGGCAGAGCACAGCCAGGGCCGTGGGGGAGACCCTTCCACGCGCTCGCTCACTCACACGCTCATTCCCAACCCTCGCTCTCGCTCACCCGCTCGCTCGTTTGCTCACTCTCACTCACTCACTCCTCAGCTGACAGGCTGCGGGGGACGCAGAGCCAGGCAGAGAGGACGAGTGTCCTGCCGCCAGCTGCCACCACGGCCGGGCACAGTGATGAGCAGGGACAGGCACTCAACACCCATTTGTTGGGGAAGTGACAGGTGCTCGTGCAGTTTCACACCCTCGTCTCTCGACTTCCACCACATTCACAAGAGAGGAGAGAAGCGCACAAAACAAGCCCAGTGCACAAGCTGGGCCGACCTCCGTGCATGCGTCTCCTGGGGGTCTGGGCCCACTTGCAGGAGCCAGGGCCTCCCGCCCAGCGAGGCCCGTCCGGGCCCCGTATCGCCCCGCCGGGTGCTCGCACCTGGATGCCCTTCAGGTTCATCCGGCGCTTGGGCGGGTGGTGGGGCAGGAAGTAGCGGCTGTCCTCCGGCGAATCCTCTGAGGTCGAGGAGTCGTCGGCCTCCTGACCGTTGGTCCTGGGGCTGGTGTCCCCGAAGTTCTGCGAGATGATGGTCACCGGCAGGTTCCTGGGCAGACTCTGGAGGCAAGGCCAGGCCGTGCCCGTGAGGGGCGCCCGGAGCTGCCGCCACGTGGGGAATGGCTCCGCTGACGGCACCTTCGCGCCCCTCTCCCCGGGCACCAAGCGCAGAGCCCGGGCCAGCTCCTCTTTCTTGGCCCCAGTGTCCACCCCGAGGCCAAGACCTACCACCTGAGCCCCTCTCCTCCTCACGGGCTTCCCGCCCCACCGCCCGCCCCCAGGGGCCTGGTACAGGCGCTCGTATTCTTTCTTTTTTTTCTTTTTTGGCGCTCGTATTCTTGATAATGGCAAAGGGAGCGCCTCCCCGCTGGTCTCCGCTCCCTGTCGGACACACCACCACCAGATCCCCGACTGCATCGTGCCGAAGCTACGGACATAAAACACACCACCGAGCGACTGAACCAGGGCCAGGGGGAGCCGGCCCCTGTCCTACGGGATTCACGCCCGTGACTTGAAGCTGGGGCGCGGGGTATCGAGCACCCTGCGGCTGATCCCTCAGTCACGCAACACCCTCACGCTGCGCTGCCCCCACCCGCAAGGCGCCTGGCCGTCCCTCCCCGCACAAAGCCCTTCACGGTCCAGCAGCGACTCCCAGCCGAGCTTGGCGGACAGCGGCGCCCCCCGCTGCCACGCCCTCGGGCCCCCTCCAGCCACCGCCAGCCGCCCGCCGCAGGTGCCATCCCGGGCCTCTGCTCGTGGTGTCCCCGGGGCTGGAGCACCGCCCCGTCTTTCCTCGCCCAGCCACTGCCGTCTCAGCGTTCATTTGTGAACGCACCAAAGCCTCCCCAGAGGGTCCGGCCGTGCCTGGCCCCGTGCTGCGTGTGGGGCGGACGGAGGCGCCGACGCGGAGCTGCTCTGGGATGACAAACTGCGCGAAATGCTCACAAGTAGAGCCTCACACACTGGCTCCCGGTTTCCACGACGGGGCCACCGAGGGCCTGGCCGAGGAAGGGACGGGCCGCCGGCCCCAGAAGCGGGGCAGCACCTGCCGCATGAAGGCGGGGGCGGCATTTCCAGCCACGGTCCCCAGGCGCGCCCCTCCCGCGGGGGCTTCCCGGGACCCTGAGAGAACGGGCCTCCTCCCCGGGGGCCCCCGGCCCTCTTTCCACTCGCGGTCTCCAGCGCGTCTGCGGTCAGGCCGTGTCCCCGGATGGGCCTCCAGCACCAGACCCGCATCCTCTGGACCGGGAGTCGGGTCTCAGCCTGGCCTCCCCAGGTCACTGGCTAGTGATGCCCCTGGGCAAGTTCCTCAGCTGCCGTGTCTGGACGCTGCCCTTGGCACAGGGGGAGAGCGGCCTGACCGTCCCGGCAGGACGGCCCCGTGAGTTAAACAAGATAACGCGCGGCAGGCCCCGGGCGCAGGACCTGCGAAACCCACGCCAGGGTGCCCGACGACACCACCGGCCTCAGCCGGCGTCGCTCACTTCCGAGGCCCCGGGGGGCCCGCTGGGACAGGCACCTGGACTTCCTGTCGCGGTCAGTGACGGTTTCCGTATAGGCCCTAGTGACTCTACTGGGTGCGGGGCGTCGTAAACCCAGTGACCGCCCAGATGGGTGGGAGGAAACCCGGTGGGAGGCGACAGAGGTCGACGGAGAGGGAGCTGCTGTTCACACTCGGACGTGGCCAGGCCAGGGGTCTGCCCTGCTCTTGCAGCCCCACCAGGAGCCGTCTACCCTCGGGCACAGCACACGGAGCCCTGCTCAGTGCCGGGGCTGTTCACCAGCGGCGACCACACGTGTGACCGGCTGCGCTCCAGAGCCAAACTGTCATACGGCGGGCTGTCGGTCAGCCACCGGGGTCCCGGCCTCTGCTCGTGGTGTCCCGGCTGGAGCACCGCCCGTCTTTCCTCGCCCAGCCACTGCCGTCTCAGCGTTCATTTGTGAACGCACCAAAGCCTCCCAGAGGGTCCGGCCGTGCCTGGCCCCGTGCTGCGTGTGGGGCGGACGGAGGCGCCGACGCGGAGCTGCTCTGGGATGACAAACTGCGCGAAATGCTCACAAGTAGAGCCTCACACACTGGCTCCCGGTTTCCACGACGGGGCCACCGAGGGCCTGGCCGAGGAAGGGACGGGCCGCCGGCCCCAGAAGCGGGGCAGCACCTGCCGCATGAAGGCGGGGGCGGCATTTCCAGCCACGGTCCCCAGGCGCGCCCCTCCCGCGGGGGCTTCCCGGGACCCTGAGAGAACGGGCCTCCTCCCCGGGGGCCCCCGGCCCTCTTTCCACTCGCGGTCTCCAGCGCGTCTGCGGTCAGGCCGTGTCCCCGGATGGGCCTCCAGCACCAGACCCGCATCCTCTGGACCGGGAGTCGGGTCTCAGCCTGGCCTCCCCAGGTCACTGGCTAGTGATGCCCCTGGGCAAGTTCCTCAGCTGCCGTGTCTGGACGCTGCCCTTGGCACAGGGGGAGAGCGGCCTGACCGTCCCGGCAGGACGGCCCCGTGAGTTAAACAAGATAACGCGCGGCAGGCCCCGGGCGCAGGACCTGCGAAACCCACGCCAGGGTGCCCGACGACACCACCGGCCTCAGCCGGCGTCGCTCACTTCCGAGGCCCCGGGGGGCCCGCTGGGACAGGCACCTGGACTTCCTGTCGCGGTCAGTGACGGTTTCCGTATAGGCCCTAGTGACTCTACTGGGTGCGGGGCGTCGTAAACCCAGTGACCGCCCAGATGGGTGGGAGGAAACCCGGTGGGAGGCGACAGAGGTCGACGGAGAGGGAGCTGCTGTTCACACTCGGACGTGGCCAGGCCAGGGGTCTGCCCTGCTCTTGCAGCCCCACCAGGAGCCGTCTACCCTCGGGCACAGCACACGGAGCCCTGCTCAGTGCCGGGGCTGTTCACCAGCGGCGACCACACGTGTGACCGGCTGCGCTCCAGAGCCAAACAGAAAGGCTGTCAGCCGCGGGCGGGCTGTGCGCCACAGCACAGACACTCGGCGGCTCAGGGGCACCGCCGCTAGGGGGTGGGCGGACGGGGGAGCCTCTGCGCCCGGCCCGGCGCCCCCCACCTGCTCGAGGCTGCCGCTGTCCTTGGAGAGGCGCCTCAGCTTGCTCTCCAGGTTCACGATGCAGGCTTCCCGCCGCACCATCTCGATCCTCATCTCGTCGTTCTTCTCCTCCAGCTCGCGGATCTGCTTCCTGTACTTGTCCTTCTCGATCAAGCACTGGGAGTACTGGGTCTGCGCCTCGTCCCGCGAGTGGAAGGCCTGCCCAGGAGGAGGAGGAGGAGGACGAGGCCGCTGGGTTCCGCACCCCGACACCCGCAAATCAGACCCAGGCCGCCCACGCCCCAGCCCACGGGCCAGCCCCGCTGTCTCCAGCCCTTTTCTTGAATCCGACCCTCGGGAATTTTGCTGGCTCCCGTCCTCAGCACACGTGACAGCCCCCGCGTGTCCTCCCTGGCTGACGCGCTAGGCTAAAAGGTCCGATGCGGAGCCCACCCTCTGCCCGATGAGGAGGTGCTGTTGTTTTTATTGCCATTTCACAGAGCGGACCCCTGAGGCTTCCGGGCGGCGGCAGCCTGTCTGCAGCCACACGTCTGAGGAGCGACAGGGCCTGGGCCCGGCCGTCCGACTCTGAAGCCCAGGGCACCGGGGTCCAGTTCAGGCTCCCACGCTTTGAAACGCTTGGGACAGAACTGGGCTGGAGCTCGTTCGGGGAAGGGAAGCAGGGGCCATGGGTTCCCGAGGGATTCCTGCAGAGCTCAGGACAGGACGCCGCCCGCCGCCCGCCGGACCCACGGCCCCGGAGCCCACGCCCCGCGGAGCGGCCGGCCGGCCGGCGGGCGGTACCTGGTCCCGCTCCCGCTCCACCTCCTCCAGCTGCAGCATGACCGTGTTCATGCGGTGCTTGTACATCTCGCAGTCCTTCCCCAGGGTGGAGCACTTCAGCTCCCGGTCCTCCCTCTCCTCCAGGTACTGCGAGCACAGGGGCGCCGGCCCACGCGTCCAGCGACAGACACTGGCGGCTCAGGGCACCGCCGCTAGGGGGTGGGCGGACGGGGGAGCCTCTGCGCCCGGCCCGGCGCCCCCCACCTGCTCGAGGCTGCCGCTGTCCTTGGAGAGGCGCCTCAGCTTGCTCTCCAGGTTCACGATGCAGGCTTCCCGCCGCACCATCTCGATCCTCATCTCGTCGTTCTTCTCCTCCAGCTCGCGGATCTGCTTCCTGTACTTGTCCTTCTCGATCAAGCACTGGGAGTACTGGGTCTGCGCCTCGTCCCGCGAGTGGAAGGCCTGCCCAGGAGGAGGAGGAGGAGGACGAGGCCGCTGGGTTCCGCACCCCGACACCCGCAAATCAGACCCAGGCCGCCCACGCCCCAGCCCACGGGCCAGCCCCGCTGTCTCCAGCCCTTTTCTTGAATCCGACCCTCGGGAATTTTGCTGGCTCCCGTCCTCAGCACACGTGACAGCCCCCGCGTGTCCTCCCTGGCTGACGCGCTAGGCTAAAAGGTCCGATGCGGAGCCCACCCTCTGCCCGATGAGGAGGTGCTGTTGTTTTTATTGCCATTTCACAGAGCGGACCCCTGAGGCTTCCGGGCGGCGGCAGCCTGTCTGCAGCCACACGTCTGAGGAGCGACAGGGCCTGGGCCCGGCCGTCCGACTCTGAAGCCCAGGGCACCGGGGTCCAGTTCAGGCTCCCACGCTTTGAAACGCTTGGGACAGAACTGGGCTGGAGCTCGTTCGGGGAAGGGAAGCAGGGGCCATGGGTTCCCGAGGGATTCCTGCAGAGCTCAGGACAGGACGCCGCCCGCCGCCCGCCGGACCCACGGCCCCGGAGCCCACGCCCCGCGGAGCGGCCGGCCGGCCGGCGGGCGGTACCTGGTCCCGCTCCCGCTCCACCTCCTCCAGCTGCAGCATGACCGTGTTCATGCGGTGCTTGTACATCTCGCAGTCCTTCCCCAGGGTGGAGCACTTCAGCTCCCGGTCCTCCCTCTCCTCCAGGTACTGCGAGCACAGGGGCGCCGGCCCACGCGTCCAGCGACAGACAAGCCGGCCCCGCGGGCGGCCGGCGTCCCGCTGCCCTCCCAGGGCCGGCCCGCCCCTGCCCGCGGCGAGGGACCCCGGGGGAAGGCCGGTCCTCCGGCTGAGACCTGATGCAGGCCCGCGACGTGCCGGGGGTCGGGGGGACAGGGCGGACCCCAGGCGGGCCCTGCCCTGGCCTTCGGCCGAGGCAGGACGGGTGCCGTCCTGACACGCAGAACAATGCACGAGGAAGTGCGGGCGCTGGGGCCCGGGCCGTCACACCAGGGTCAGACCTGGGCCCGGAGGTCCCACAGCCACACGGCCGCGGCCAGGGGCTCCCCGCCCGGGGAGGCGGCCGGGTGGTGCTGCCCGGGCGTCCGCGGGTCCCACCTTGTCCCGCAGCTCCTCCGCCTGGCGGACCTCCTCCTGCAGGTTGTAGATCTTGTTGACGAGCTCCTGCCGGTCTTCCAGGGCCTCCTTGCGGTCATGCTCCAGGATATCCAGGATGGCCTTGTCTGAGTCGGGCAGGCTGCGCTTCCCGGCCTGGGCAGGGGTGGGGGCGGGGCGGGCAACGTTTAAAGGTGCTGGGGGAGGGCGAGGCAGGGGGCCAGGAGGCAGGCGGCACACGCAGGCGCCAGCGACAGAGAGGCACTGAGCAGGAGGCTTTGTGCCGAGGAAGCAGAGGCAAGGGCTGCTGTCTCTTGGGCTCCTTAAGCAGCTTATTACTTATGAATTTTATCACCTGGAAAGAAGCATAAAAAGCACTTCTGCTCAGAAACATCCGGAAGCCTATTGTCCTGCCCCGGCTCTTATCAGAGCCCAGAGAGGCAGGGGCTGCTGCTCTGAACGCTTCACAGGTGACAACAAGGAGCGGGCTGATCTGCCTTGCAGGTGCCTCCCCCGAAACATCAGCTCATCTGCTCCGAGGAACCCGGGGCCCATCCTCCGCTCTGACCAGAGCCTCACACCCCGGGCAGCCAGCCCTGGGGGCAGCGCTCTCTCTGGAGGAGGGGGTGCCCTCCGCCTGCCCCTGCACATGTGTCCTGGGATGCTTTGCTCTGCACCCACAGAGGACGCTGATGACAAAGGCAGGGAGGCCGGCGAAGCTCTAACAAGTGCCCTGAGCTGGGAGCTGAGCTTCCCGGGATCTTAAAGGCAAGAAGGTTTCCCGGGCGCGCTTTTCTCACAGCGCCCGGGCGCTGGCTATCGTGGGGTGATTCAGCCGTCACAAGTATTCGCTCGCATGATGTCGGAGGAGGGGGCGGTGCCGTCACCCCCGTGGGCAGGGGAGGCGCTGAGGTGCCCACGGGTGACGACGTGAGCCCTCGGGGGTCCCGCGGCCAGCAGGCCCGGCCCCCGCCCGCCCGCACCTGGATGATGGACTGCAGCTCCTGGATCTTGGTCTTCAGCATCTCGTTCTCCCGCTCCAGCTCCAGCACCTGCTCCCTCTTGGGCCGGTTCTCGATGTCGTTCTTCAGCTTCAGCGACTGGTTCCTCTCCAGCTTGCACTCCTCCTCCATCTTGTTCAGCCGATGCTTCAGCTGGTCGATCTGAAACGGCCCGGGCGCCGAGGGAGGACGCGGTCGGAGGGAGTCATCCGGACGGGGCCGTGCCTCCCGCGCCCCGCCGGACGGAGGGCACGTCCTGTCCCCGCTCTCCTTCCTCCCGCGGGGGACACAGGTACTCTTTCAGGGAAACACAGCACCTCTCTTCCTGGAGGAAGAGGTCCTGGCTCATCGGTTTAGAGCAACGCTAGAGCGGGCGCGGTCCTGAGAGACCCCCTCGGCAAGCTTCACGAGGTCCCCGCTCCGGGCATTTTTATTACTTATGAATTTTATCACCTGGAAAGAAGCATAAAAAGCACTTCTGCTCAGAAACATCCGGAAGCCTATTGTCCTGCCCCGGCTCTTATCAGAGCCCAGAGAGGCAGGGGCTGCTGCTCTGAACGCTTCACAGGTGACAACAAGGAGCGGGCTGATCTGCCTTGCAGGTGCCTCCCCCGAAACATCAGCTCATCTGCTCCGAGGAACCCGGGGCCCATCCTCCGCTCTGACCAGAGCCTCACACCCCGGGCAGCCAGCCCTGGGGGCAGCGCTCTCTCTGGAGGAGGGGGCGCCCTCCGCCTGCCCCTGCACATGTGTCCTGGGATGCTTTGCTCTGCACCCACAGAGGACGCTGATGACAAAGGCAGGGAGGCCGGCGAAGCTCTAACAAGTGCCCTGAGCTGGGAGCTGAGCTTCCCGGGATCTTAAAGGCCAGAAGGTTTCGGCGCTTTTCTCACAGCGCCCGGGCGCTGGCTATCGTGGGGTGATTCAGCCGTCACAAGTATTCGCTCGCATGATGTCGGAGGAGGGGGCGGTGCCGTCACCCCCGTGGGCAGGGGAGGCGCTGAGGTGCCCACGGGTGACGACGTGAGCCCTCGGGGGTCCCGCGGCCAGCAGGCCCGGCCCCCGCCCGCCCGCACCTGGATGATGGACTGCAGCTCCTGGATCTTGGTCTTCAGCATCTCGTTCTCCCGCTCCAGCTCCAGCACCTGCTCCCTCTTGGGCCGGTTCTCGATGTCGTTCTTCAGCTTCAGCGACTGGTTCCTCTCCAGCTTGCACTCCTCCTCCATCTTGTTCAGCCGATGCTTCAGCTGGTCGATCTGAAACGGCCCGGGCGCCGAGGGAGGACGCGGTCGGAGGGAGTCATCCGGACGGGGCCGTGCCTCCCGCGCCCCGCCGGACGGAGGGCACGTCCTGTCCCCGCTCTCCTTCCTCCCGCGGGGGACACAGGTACTCTTTCAGGGAAACACAGCACCTCTCTTCCTGGAGGAAGAGGTCCTGGCTCATCGGTTTAGAGCAACGCTAGAGCGGGCGCGGTCCTGAGAGACCCCCTCGGCAAGCTTCACGAGGTGCAGCAGGCTGCAGGCTCGGACGAGAGGTTCCCAAGCTGGGGTTCCCTGAGGCATGCTACCCACTTTAAAGGTCTTTTCTGCTGGGTTTCGAGCTCTGATCCTCAGAAGACAAGATTCCCCGCAGAACCCCCGTGATACCGAAGGGAGTGAAGAGATGAGCGGGGGAGATTTGAGCCCATCCTGACCTCACCCCCGGCACAGCCCTGCCGGCACGTGCTTTGGCCTCTTGGGTTTCAGCCAAGATTTTCTTTGGACAAATGGCCCCACCGATGAGAGAACAGCTCGGGCCTCACTGGACGGCAGGGGGCAGGCTCTCCGGCCTCGAGGACCTGCCCAGCCTCAGTGCAAGAAAGAGCGGCTTCCCGGAGGACCACCTGGGATGAGGACAGCTGGAGATGTGCTGAGCTCCAGCCTCTGAAAGTCAGGGTCAGGGACGGGGGCCGTGAGAAGGCTTCTTAAACTGCTGTGCCTACACGTGCTTGCTTCCCCAAACTGATCAGCAAAACACCTAAAAAGAGAAGACTTAAGGGCGGCAGGGAGGACATTGCCAAAGGGCTGAGTGTCCTTATTCAGCTCCAGGTTTACGAGCAGAACGTCTCAAAAAATCTGGCAGGCAGAGGGCAGTGGCTTTAGCCAGGGAGTGACCTTGGCGACACCTCCATGGCCTGAGAAACGGCCTAGGACTCAGCTGGCCAGGGGGTCTTTCAACCAGGGAGAAGAGCTCCTTCGAGTTCTCAATATGCTTTCTTACTATTACTAATGGAGCCAGAAGAACATAAAACAGCTCTAGGAGAGAACGTTTCAAATCTCTGCCAAAGGTTAACACCCCCAAGTCCTAGATAAAGCAGCACAGATACCTTTCCTCCTGGCCATACACCCTCAAAAAAAATCCTCGGGATCTTGGAAAATGAACCCTAGCGTCCAGTTCAGGGTCCCGATCCCCTCTCCCATTCCCCTCGACATGAAGTGGGTGCTACTGGGTCAGCCATTTTGCCGAGCACGCCTAAGGCAGAGGCATTGTTTTCCTGTAATTACCATCATGTACAAATGAGGAAACTAGGAGGCGATTAAAAGGGGTGTCCGGGAGACTCAGAGGAGCTTCACGAGGTGCAGCAGGCTGCAGGCTCGGACGAGAGGTTCCCAAGCTGGGGTTCCCTGAGGCATGCTACCCACTTTAAAGGTCTTTTCTGCTGGGTTTCGAGCTCTGATCCTCAGAAGACAAGATTCCCCGCAGAACCCCCGTGATACCGAAGGGAGTGAAGAGATGAGCGGGGGAGATTTGAGCCCATCCTGACCTCACCCCCGGCACAGCCCTGCCGGCACGTGCTTTGGCCTCTTGGGTTTCAGCCAAGATTTTCTTTGGACAAATGGCCCCACCGATGAGAGAACAGCTCGGGCCTCACTGGACGGCAGGGGGCAGGCTCTCCGGCCTCGAGGACCTGCCCAGCCTCAGTGCAAGAAAGAGCGGCTTCCCGGAGGACCACCTGGGATGAGGACAGCTGGAGATGTGCTGAGCTCCAGCCTCTGAAAGTCAGGGTCAGGGACGGGGGCCGTGAGAAGGCTTCTTAAACTGCTGTGCCTACACGTGCTTGCTTCCCCAAACTGATCAGCAAAACACCTAAAAAGAGAAGACTTAAGGGCGGCAGGGAGGACATTGCCAAAGGGCTGAGTGTCCTTATTCAGCTCCAGGTTTACGAGCAGAACGTCTCAAAAAATCTGGCAGGCAGAGGGCAGTGGCTTTAGCCAGGGAGTGACCTTGGCGACACCTCCATGGCCTGAGAAACGGCCTAGGACTCAGCTGGCCAGGGGGTCTTTCAACCAGGGAGAAGAGCTCCTTCGAGTTCTCAATATGCTTTCTTACTATTACTAATGGAGCCAGAAGAACATAAAACAGCTCTAGGAGAGAACGTTTCAAATCTCTGCCAAAGGTTAACACCCCCAAGTCCTAGATAAAGCAGCACAGATACCTTTCCTCCTGGCCATACACCCTCAAAAAAAATCCTCGGGATCTTGGAAAATGAACCCTAGCGTCCAGTTCAGGGTCCCGATCCCCTCTCCCATTCCCCTCGACATGAAGTGGGTGCTACTGGGTCAGCCATTTTGCCGAGAGCACGCCTAAGGCAGAGGCATTGTTTTCCTGTAATTACCATCATGTACAAATGAGGAAACTGAGGCGAAGACCCGACCGAGTGGTAAAGCCAGAAGCCAGCTGCCGGACTCGAACTCAAATCCAAAGGATTGAGAAGCTCACGCTCTCTGCCTGCTACGCTGCTGACTCAGTTCACCTGAATTCCAGTGGATTGTTTACGGATCTGTCTGCTTCAACTAAATTCTAAGTGACCTGAGCAGAAATCAGGTTATTTATCCCTGCGTCCCCCACAGTGCTTAGCACCGTGCCTTACACATGGCAGGTGCCTAATAAATATTCCGAGAGTCTATTTTCCGCCCAGCAGCCAGAGTGATCCTTCCAGATATAAATCAGTTGTCACTCCCAGCTCTCAATCTTTCAGTGGCTTCCATCACTCCTGGAATAAATTGCAAAGTTCTTACCAAGCCCCCATGATCTGGACCCTGGCCACCTCCTGGCGCTGCCTGCTCAGCTGGTTGCAGCCCCGCTGGTCTCCCGCTGTTTCTCAAGAACACCGAGCAGGTCCCCTCCCCCGGGTCTTTCCCTGCACGGGCTCCCTCCTCTTCCCGCCGAGCCTTGAGCCTCGAGCCTCGAGCCTCGCTCGGCTGGCTGCCTCCCAGTCCTCAGGTCTCTGCTCCCGCATCTCCTTCTCAGGAACCCTTCCGGACCAACCTATTTAAGCTCGCATTCCTCACTCACTAACCCCAATCGCTTTTCTCCCTCTTCTTAATAGCACTTATTACTACCAGGTATTGATGTATTTGTTTTCTGATTAGAATGTGAGCTCCCTGACAGTGGGGCTTTGGTCAGGAGTTATGGATTGCTGGAAAAGAGCCCGGTGCAAGGCGGTGCACAATAAATAAAAGGAATGAAGGAGTTAAGCCAATTCCCTTCTCCATCTCCCTTTCGGAGGTACACTTATTAATGACGTCCATCACTTGGCTACTGGATGGTTCTCTGATATTCCACTGTGGCACTCTGGGCGCTGCAGACAGATACGGCTGCGAGGGCAGAGCCCTTGCCTCAAGGACCTCATGACTCCGGGGGCAGCGGCTGCACCTATCGCCTTGATGATTTTCCCCAGGGGCACTGGGGTGGGCGGGTCCCTGGGCCCTCCAACCTTCCCTTCCCCCTCACCCAGCATGATGCCCGTGTGCGCACATCTGGTACGTGCGCCTGGAGGGGTCTGGGATTTGGAGCAAAAGGAAAGCCCCACGGGACTGAGGTGGGCACGTCTCTTCGGGTGGACACCTGTGCACAGTGGCCGCAGGGGTTCCTGAGCAGGACGTCCAGTTCGCCGGGTCTCTGTGCGCATGTGCCGACCTGCGCGCGGGGCACCCGGTGCTAGACTGTCGCTGAGCCCCCTGGGTAGGCGTGCGCCTGCACTTTTAGGCAAAAACCGAGAGTCTATTTTCCCAGCAGCCAGAGTGATCCTTCCAGATATAAATCAGTTGTCACTCCCAGCTCTCAATCTTTCAGTGGCTTCCATCACTCCTGGAATAAATTGCAAAGTTCTTACCAAGCCCCCATGATCTGGACCCTGGCCACCTCCTGGCGCTGCCTGCTCAGCTGGTTGCAGCCCCGCTGGTCTCCCGCTGTTTCTCAAGAACACCGAGCAGGTCCCCTCCCCCGGGTCTTTCCCTGCACGGGCTCCCTCCTCTTCCCGCCGAGCCTTGAGCCTCGAGCCTCGAGCCTCGCTCGGCTGGCTGCCTCCCAGTCCTCAGGTCTCTGCTCCCGCATCTCCTTCTCAGGAACCCTTCCGGACCAACCTATTTAAGCTCGCATTCCTCACTCACTAACCCCAATCGCTTTTCTCCCTCTTCTTAATAGCACTTATTACTACCAGGTATTGATGTATTTGTTTTCTGATTAGAATGTGAGCTCCCTGACAGTGGGGCTTTGGTCAGGAGTTATGGATTGCTGGAAAAGAGCCCGGTGCAAGGCGGTGCACAATAAATAAAAGGAATGAAGGAGTTAAGCCAATTCCCTTCTCCATCTCCCTTTCGGAGGTACACTTATTAATGACGTCCATCACTTGGCTACTGGATGGTTCTCTGATATTCCACTGTGGCACTCTGGGCGCTGCAGACAGATACGGCTGCGAGGGCAGAGCCCTTGCCTCAAGGACCTCATGACTCCGGGGGCAGCGGCTGCACCTATCGCCTTGATGATTTTCCCCAGGGGCACTGGGGTGGGCGGGTCCCTGGGCCCTCCAACCTTCCCTTCCCCCTCACCCAGCATGATGCCCGTGTGCGCACATCTGGTACGTGCGCCTGGAGGGGTCTGGGATTTGGAGCAAAAGGAAAGCCCCACGGGACTGAGGTGGGCACGTCTCTTCGGGTGGACACCTGTGCACAGTGGCCGCAGGGGTTCCTGAGCAGGACGTCCAGTTCGCCGGGTCTCTGTGCGCATGTGCCGACCTGCGCGCGGGGCACCCGGGTGCTAGACTGTCGCGCTGAGCCCCCCTGGGTAGGCGTGCGCCTGCGTGGTGCCCTTCGCCGGGCCAGGTGTCACCCTGCACTTGCCGGCCGGTGGCCTTCGCTGCAGGGCTCCGCCTGCACTCCGCGCGGGCCCCGCCGCGGCCCTCACCTCGAGCTGGAGGTCTCGGCTCCGCATGACCGCCATGTTCTTCTCCTCGCTGAGCTGGGCGTAGCGCATGGCCAGGTTGTAGTTGTCGTCCTTCACCTTGACCAGCTCGTCGTTGTAGCCGTCCCGCTCCTCCTTCATCTTGTAGTACCGCTCCTGGAAGGTCACCAGCTCCACCCGCGTCAGCGTCAGCTGCTTCTTCTCGTCCTCCAGCTGCCTCGACTTGGCCAGCAGCTCGCACCGCTGCAGGTCCTTGGCCTTCATCTGCTGCTGCAGCTTGATGACCTCGTTCATCAGGAAGTGCGTGAGGCCCTCGTGGCCCTCCTCCACTGTGGAGAGGGGCGCCCCGTCAGGCCTGAGTGCTGGGGAGGGGGAAGGGGCTCCAACGGGGGGCAGCTGTCACTCCTCTGCTCATTCACCGGGTCTCCTGAGCGCCTATGGCCCAGGGAGCACCCGAGACACAGGGTGAGCGAGGCAGCCTCGGTCCTGGAAGAGCTCAGGTCCAAGGAGGGAGACGGACATTAGAAAAGCAAATGATCACAGACAAATACAACTACCAATTGAGAGGTGGAGGGGTCTAGGAGAGGGTGTAAAGGGGAACCAGAGCCATCGGAGTGGACAGAAGTGTTAGAGAAAGTTCTGGAAGGATAAGCTGAAGTCTTGAGGACAGAAACACATTCTAGGAGGCTGGAACGACACCGCCACGGTCCTGTGGGAAGGAAGCAGGGACCTGGCACATATCAGAGACCGAAGGAAGGCCGAAGTGGCTGGAGGTTAGAGAGACGGAGAGGCAGAACGGCGAGGGCGTCACCAGGCGCTGGGGCAGGCAGGGTCCTTGGGGGCTGCACCGGGTCTCGAGATGGAAACACTGGAGAGTCACGGAAAGGTTTTAAGTAGGGGAGGGTAGCATGAGGCGTGGAGCCGAGCAGGAATGCACACAGAGAGCCGACAGGGGTGCTGGGGTCCCCCGTGAAAAGGCGGAGTCAAGAATATTTAGGAAGGAGAATCATGACCACAAGAGGACCATGGGCTCTGGCTCACGGGGTGCTGGCATGAGAGCAGGCGAGGCGAGGACAGGGTCTGGAGGGTGGCGCAGGCTTCTGCGCCCACCACCCACATCCACGGGGGGAGCTCAGCGAGCACCCGCCTCCGCGGGCTCTTGATTCACTTGGCCCCTCGGTCGCCAACCTTGCATCGTCAGGCAGAAATAAACGTCTGACCCATGCTACCGGGGTACGGTCCTGGCGTCACAGCTTCCTAACCAGACGCAGTCCCCCACCAGACACACACACACACGCACACGCACACGCACCCCTCCTACTACAGACGGAACGCCGGCGGCCCAGCCACTCACCCACAATGGTGGAGAATCTCCGCGTGGGTTCCTTCCCAGTCACCAGCTTGTATAATTCTGGGTAGTAAAACTCCAAGCTCTCCAAGAAGACCACATAGCCCCTTTGCCCCTTGGTATGCAGAATGTCCAACAGTCGACCTAGAGGAGAGGCCAGGTCACTCAGCGGGAAGAGGAATGCATGTCTGGCTGGAAGCAAGCCTCCAGTCGCCGCCTCATACAGGCTCATACACGTCAACACACTCCTAAGAAGACAGTCTCCATCTCCTGGCATTCTTGAGTTACATCTTTCAGTCCAGAGAATGTAAATCCAAGTGCCAGGCTCTCAGCTGGGGTTCAGTGATGATTTCTTTTCTCCACAGCTTTCCAGATGGCGCTAGAGGTAAAGAACCCGCCTACCAATGCAGGAGACATAAGGGATGCAGGTTCGATCCCTGGTTTGGGAAGATCCCCTGGAGGAGGAAATGGCACTCCAGTCCAGTGTTCTTGCCTGGAGACTCCCATAGAGAGAGTAGCCTCGTGGGTTACAGTCCATGGAGTCGCCAACAGTTGGACATGAAGTGATTTAGCATGCAAGCAGGCAGATAGAGTGTATACTGTATTATTGTATATAGTATATACTCTTGAGCCCCCAGTGGTTCAGATAGGAAAGAATCTGCTTGCAATGCAGGAGACCCAGGTTCGATCCCTTGGTCGGGAAGATCCCCTGGAGAAGGGAATGGCAACGCATTCCAGTTTTCTTGCCTGGAGAATTCCATGGACAGAGGGACAGAGAAGCCTGGTGGCTACAGTCCACGGGGCACAAAGAGTTGGACAGTGTACGTGCTGCCTGTCAGCGGGCACACTGTGGGCAAGTGAGTCTCAAGCCTCTTAAAACTGCGAACGCCACAAAGAGATGTATTTTACATTGTGACCGCACACCCACACAGACATATTTTTCTACAAACATACATGTGTTCACACACAGATGTATATAAAACCAAAACAATGCTCACAAACCGCACTTATCACCTTTAATCATTGTGATAAAGTATCACGGAGCCCTAGGCAGTCTGGAAAAGCCTATGGACCCTTTATCAAAATACTATTTTTAACCAGATAAAATACACGGGATTACAAAGGGAATCCATTATACAAAGGTACAGGCAACAAATGCTGCATTTGCGATTCAGTAACAAATGCGCTTCTTTGTTAATGTATTAACCCAGCCTCTTGGCAAGTCTAATTACTACGGTCGTTTCAAGGGAGGGATGAGGGTAAAGGATATTCTGGAAGCTCTGTAATGCTGTGGCGTGGTAAGTGACCTGTAATGTTTGCTGTTGACCAAGTCACCAGAATGGGCATCACTGTGGTCTGTTGCCCACCTGCATTCCTCACTGAAGGGGACGCCGAGTCTAGTGTAGTTTGGTAAAATAAAGACATTGGCTTCCCTCCCTCCCCGTGCAAGTTCACGGACCCTCTCTACACAGGGACAGCTTGAAGGTGTACGGACGCCAGCTGGAAAACCCCGGACTGAGAGGGAGTTCCTGCCGCGGCCGCGACGCGTGGAGGCCCTCGGGGGTTACCTGCCCGGTTGATCTTGGACGGCAGCATGGGGGCGCTGAGCACCTCGTCCTCGTCCTGCTCGTCGATGACCTTGCACTGGCGCAGGTAGGGGGTGAGCTTGGCGGGGTTGATGTAGCGGCTCAGCATGTGCCGGTTGCACTCCACGTTCTCCCACAGGGCGTCCTCCTCGTCCTTCAGCGTCTCCACGAACTCCTCCATCTCCGGGGCCCCTCCTTCCAGACACAAGCCCAGCGAGGTCAGCCAGAGAGCCTCCCTCCGGGAGCAGCCTGGTCTCCTCTGGAGAGACCTCCCGAGGCTACTGCTCCACAGGGGCAGAGGAAGGCGCAGACAGGATCCTACCTTTTATTTAAGAAAGGAAGGCACGCGGATACATATAATTCTTTACGTGCTAAACATACACAACGGATGAAGAAGCCACAAAATTTTAAAAAAAGCTACAGGAAGAGAGGGAAAAGTTTGCAGTTGGAGTATATCCGTCCCATCCAAGTTTTTGTATCTTACTAAGAATTTGCCTTTCAGAAAACAATACACGCCTACTTGCTGTTTTATAGTTTCACATAAATGGCGTCATACTATATGCTTTCCTGTTTCAACTTGTATTACTGTTAAAAGCCTATTGACCCTTTATAAAAATACTATTTTTAACCAGATAAAATACACGGGATTACAAAGGGAATCCATTATACAAAGGTACAGGCAACAAATGCTGCATTTGCGATTCAGTAACAAATGCGCTTCTTTGTTAATGTATTAACCCAGCCTCTTGGCAAGTCTAATTACTACGGTCGTTTCAAGGGAGGGATGAGGGTAAAGGATATTCTGGAAGCTCTGTAATGCTGTGGCGTGGTAAGTGACCTGTAATGTTTGCTGTTGACCAAGTCACCAGAATGGGCATCACTGTGGTCTGTTGCCCACCTGCATTCCTCACTGAAGGGGACGCCGAGTCTAGTGTAGTTTGGTAAAATAAAGACATTGGCTTCCCTCCCTCCCCGTGCAAGTTCACGGACCCTCTCTACACAGGGACAGCTTGAAGGTGTACGGACGCCAGCTGGAAAACCCCGGACTGAGAGGGAGTTCCTGCCGCGGCCGCGACGCGTGGAGGCCCTCGGGGGTTACCTGCCCGGTTGATCTTGGACGGCAGCATGGGGGCGCTGAGCACCTCGTCCTCGTCCTGCTCGTCGATGACCTTGCACTGGCGCAGGTAGGGGGTGAGCTTGGCGGGGTTGATGTAGCGGCTCAGCATGTGCCGGTTGCACTCCACGTTCTCCCACAGGGCGTCCTCCTCGTCCTTCAGCGTCTCCACGAACTCCTCCATCTCCGGGGCCCCTCCTTCCAGACACAAGCCCAGCGAGGTCAGCCAGAGAGCCTCCCTCCGGGAGCAGCCTGGTCTCCTCTGGAGAGACCTCCCGAGGCTACTGCTCCACAGGGGCAGAGGAAGGCGCAGACAGGATCCTACCTTTTATTTAAGAAAGGAAGGCACGCGGATACATATAATTCTTTACGTGCTAAACATACACAACGGATGAAGAAGCCACAAAATTTTAAAAAAAGCTACAGGAAGAGAGGGAAAAGTTTGCAGTTGGAGTATATCCGTCCCATCCAAGTTTTTGTATCTTACTAAGAATTTGCCTTTCAGAAAACAATACACGCTCTACTTGCTGTTTTATAGTTTCACATAAATGGCGTCATACTATATGCTTTCCTGTTTCAACTTGCTTTTTTTCTTTCTGTATCTACTGAGATTTATCTAGGTTTACATGTACAGACCTAATTCATTCATTTTTAAAAACAGCATTGTTGAGGGACAATTCATGTACCATATAACTCACCTTTTAAAAGTGTCCAATTCAAAGCTTCTTAGTGTATTAATAGAGCACAATTCGTTTTAGAAAATATTTGTCAGCCCCCAAAGAACGTCACACCAAGGATAGGGGTCACTCCCCACTCCCCTCGAATGCCGCACCCCCTGTCCCCAACCGCAGGCCATCACTGATCTACCTTCAGTCTCTACTGGCCTGCCTCGTCTGGACATTTCACTTACATGGAACCCTACAACATACAGTCTTGAGTGACTGCTTCTTGTTGAGGTCCATCCATGCTGCATGTAGCCTCTTTCGGTACTTCTTTTCTATGGAGGAACGCTTTCTCACTGTTTGGATATATCCAAACATCTTGTTGATCCATCCACGGATGAGCATGCGGGTTGTCGGGTTGCTAGGAAGGGTGCTCCTTCGTGTGCACGTCTTTTTGTAGACACGTCTGTATTTCCCTTGGGCACATATGCAGAAGTAGACTCGGTGAGTCACACCGTGACTCGATCTTAACACTTGGAGGAACTGCTACACTGGTCCCCCAGAGGCCACGCCTTTCCTGCTGGAGCGCGCGAGGCTCTGGTGCACCACATGCTTGTCCACATTTGCCGTCCATCTTTCCTACCACAGCCATCTGAACAGGCGGGTATCTCATTGCGGCTTCGATGTGACTTCCTTAGTGACCAACAATGTTGAACATATTCGTCATTTCTGCACTGAGAGATGTCTGTTCAAATCCTTTGCCTGTGTTTAAACAGCACTGTCTTTATTATGGAATTTTCTATGAGTTCTAGACACACGTCAGGTACGATCTGCAGCCTCTTCTCCTGTTCTGTCAGTTCTCTCTTCATTTTCTGTTTGTAGCATAAACAGTTTTAATTTTGATGTGGTCCAGTTTCTTTTTTCACTTGTGGCTTTGGTGTGTATCTGAGAAACCACTGCTTAATTCGAGTTTATAAAAATTTACTTCTATTCATTTTTCTAAGAGTTTTATACTTCTCTAAGTCTCACATTTAGGCTTATGATGCATTTTTAAATTCATTTTCATGCATGGTGTGAGGTAAGGGTCCAACTGTTCTTCACACGGAATATTCAGTTGTCCTGGGGCTTTCCTATGGCTCAGCAGGAAAGAACCCGCCTGCCAATGCAGGAGACGAGGTGATGTGGGTTTGATCCCTGGGTCGGGAAGACTCCCTGAAGGAGGCCATGCCAGCCCACTCCAGTGTTTGCCTGGCCCACCTTGCACCCTGTCCCCAACCGCAGGCCATCACTGATCTACCTTCAGTCTCTACTGGCCTGCCTCGTCTGGACATTTCACTTACATGGAACCCTACAACATACAGTCTTGAGTGACTGCTTCTTGTTGAGGTCCATCCATGCTGCATGTAGCCTCTTTCGGTACTTCTTTTCTATGGAGGAACGCTTTCTCACTGTTTGGATATATCCAAACATCTTGTTGATCCATCCACGGATGAGCATGCGGGTTGTCGGGTTGCTAGGAAGGGTGCTGCTTCGGGGCACGTCTTTTGTAGACACGTCTGTATTTCCCTTGGGCACATATGCAGAAGTAGACTCGGTGAGTCACACCGTGACTCGATCTTAACACTTGGAGGAACTGCTACACTGGTCCCCCAGAGGCCACGCCTTTCCTGCTGGAGCGCGCGAGGCTCTGGTGCACCACATGCTTGTCCACATTTGCCGTCCATCTTTCCTACCACAGCCATCTGAACAGGCGGGTATCTCATTGCGGCTTCGATGTGACTTCCTTAGTGACCAACAATGTTGAACATATTCGTCATTTCTGCACTGAGAGATGTCTGTTCAAATCCTTTGCCTGTGTTTAAACAGCACTGTCTTTATTATGGAATTTTCTATGAGTTCTAGACACACGTCAGGTACGATCTGCAGCCTCTTCTCCTGTTCTGTCAGTTCTCTCTTCATTTTCTGTTTGTAGCATAAACAGTTTTAATTTTGATGTGGTCCAGTTTCTTTTTTCACTTGTGGCTTTGGTGTGTATCTGAGAAACCACTGCTTAATTCGAGTTTATAAAAATTTACTTCTATTCATTTTTCTAAGAGTTTTATACTTCTCTAAGTCTCACATTTAGGCTTATGATGCATTTTTAAATTCATTTTCATGCATGGTGTGAGGTAAGGGTCCAACTGTTCTTCACACGGGAATATTCAGTTGTCCTGGGGCTTTCCTATGGCTCAGCAGGAAAAGAACCCGCCTGCCAATGCAGGAGACGCAGGTGATGTGGGTTTGATCCCTGGGTCGGGAAGATCCCCTGGAGGAGGAAATGGCAGCCCACTCCAGTGTTCTTGCCTGGAGAATCCCATGGACAGAGGAGCCTGGTGGGCTATGGTCCAAGGGGTTTCAAAGAAAATATGGGATGCATTTCTACTAATTCACATCTCTAATTTCTTTCATAAATGTATTGTAGTTTCCAGTGTACATTTCTTTCGCTAAATTTATTCCTAAGTATTTTAATACTCTTTTTGATGGCATTGTAAATGTGAACTATAGTCTTCATTTTAATTCTCTCTTTTCAATCTGGATGCCCCTCCTTTTCTTTTTGGCCCTCTCTAAATTTGCCAGGCTAGGACTTCTCTAACACAATGTCACACAGAAGCGGCAAGAATGGACATCTTTGTCTTGTTTGTGGCCACAGAGGAAAGCAGCCGGTCTTTCACCATTAAGAATGATGTCACCTGGTTAAGCGTGTGTGTGTCTTAGACATTCTTGAACAGGTTGAGGAAATCCCCTGAGTATTTTTGTCACAGAAGGATGTTTGATTTTCTCAAGTGCTTCTTCTGCATCCATTGAGATTAGCATCTAGTTTTTAGTCTTGTTTCTATTAAGATATTACATTAACTGATCTTCAGGTATCAACCAAACCTTACATTCTTGCTGTAGATCCCAGTTAGTTATGGGTTTGCTGGATTTGGTTTGCTAGTATGTTTCTGAGCATTTTGGCATCCATAGTTATGAGAGATACTTTCTTTACTCATGAAGTCTGACGGGTTTTACCATCACGGTAATTTTTTCCTCATTGAGTAGATTGGGAAGTGTTTCTTCCTTCTATTTTGTGCTTTGTGTGTATCTGAGAAACCACTGCTTAATTCGAGTTTATAAAATTTACTTCTATTCATTTTTCTAAGAGTTTTATACTTCTCTAAGTCTCACATTTAGGCTTATGATGCATTTTTAAATTCATTTTCATGCATGGTGTGAGGTAAGGGTCCAACTGTTCTTCACACGGAATATTCAGTTGTCCTGGGGCTTTCCTATGGCTCAGCAGGAAAAGAACCCGCCTGCCAATGCAGGAGACGCAGGTGATGTGGGTTTGATCCCTGGGTCGGGAAGATCCCCTGGAGGAGGAAATGGCAGCCCACTCCAGTGTTCTTGCCTGGAGAATCCCATGGACAGAGGAGCCTGGTGGGCTATGGTCCAAGGGGTTTCAAAGAAAATATGGGATGCATTTCTACTAATTCACATCTCTAATTTCTTTCATAAATGTATTGTAGTTTCCAGTGTACATTTCTTTCGCTAAATTTATTCCTAAGTATTTTAATACTCTTTTTGATGGCATTGTAAATGTGAACTATAGTCTTCATTTTAATTCTCTCTTTTCAATCTGGATGCCCCTCCTTTTCTTTTTGGCCCTCTCTAAATTTGCCAGGCTAGGACTTCTCTAACACAATGTCACACAGAAGCGGCAAGAATGGACATCTTTGTCTTGTTTGTGGCCACAGAGGAAAGCAGCCGGTCTTTCACCATTAAGAATGATGTCACCTGGTTAAGCGTGTGTGTGTCTTAGACATTCTTGAACAGGTTGAGGAAATCCCCTGAGTATTTTTGTCACAGAAGGATGTTTGATTTTCTCAAGTGCTTCTTCTGCATCCATTGAGATTAGCATCTAGTTTTTAGTCTTGTTTCTATTAAGATATTACATTAACTGATCTTCAGGTATCAACCAAACCTTACATTCTTGCTGTAGATCCCAGTTAGTTATGGGTTTGCTGGATTTGGTTTGCTAGTATGTTTCTGAGCATTTTGGCATCCATAGTTATGAGAGATACTTTCTTTACTCATGAAGTCTGACGGGTTTTACCATCACGGTAATTTTTTCCTCATTGAGTAGATTGGGAAGTGTTTCTTCCTCTTCTACTTTTGCGGAAAATTTATGAAGAACTGGCATATGTTTGTCTTTTGCTTGGCAGAGGCCACTAGGAAAGGCTTTTCTTGGTGGGCAGGTTTTGGATTACTAATTCTCTACTTGTTGTCGGTTTGCTCATATTTCCTGTTTTTCTTGAGTCAGTTTCAGCAGCTTCTGTCTTTCTAGGAATCTGCCCAGTTCACATAAGTTACTTAATTTGTTGGAAAGAACTGTTCATATTATTCCTTTATTTTCATTTGACCTCTTATTTCTTTAATAAGATGATAGCAATGTCCCTTCTTTTATTACCGATTCTAGTAATTTGGATCATCTCTCTTTCTCTCTCGGTTTGTCTAGCTGAGGGTTTGTCAATTCTGTTGATATTTCAAAGAACAAACTTTTGGTTTCATTGACTTTCTCTGTTGGTTTTCCGTTTTCAAACTCATTTATTTTTGTCCTAATATGTGTTCCTTCCTTCCTTCTGCTCGCTTCAGGTTTAGCTTGCTCTTCTTTGTCTCACTTCACAAAGTGGAAGGTTAGGTTACTGGTTTGAGATCTTTAAAGAAAAATATTAACATTTGTAGCTATGCATTTTCCTCTGAGCACTGCCTTAGTGACACCAGGTAAGTCTGTTGCATTTCCATTTGTCTCAAAGTAAAGTGGAAAAACCTGAATGAATCTCTTAGTCAACCCAATACCTTTGGATATAAGGTTTTTCTCCTGTAGACAGTATACAACTGATCTTGTGTTAATCAAATCTGACAATCCTTTAAGTTCTATTGGTTTATTCATTTATAAATGTTTGTATATATTATTCCATTGCAATAATATGCCATAATTTATTTTTAAAAATTTTATAATTTTGACCTCTTTTATTGTTTTTGTTTATTTATTTATTTTCATCCATCTTTATTCTTTGGCCTGTGTGGGCAGTGGCCTCTCTTAGTGCAGAGTGCCGGCTTTGGGCACATGCGTTCCAGAGTGCTGGCTTGTAATTGGACACACCAGTCCAGCTGCTCTGTGGCACATGGATCCTGCTGGGCCAGGGATTGAACCGGCGCCCCTTGCGCTGCAAGGTGGGCTCTTTCTATCCACTGGACCACCAGGGAAGCCCCCCTGCTCCCTTTTTCACAGGCCAAGGAGACTACCTGCTGGCAGACACACCATGGCAGTCGCTGGTCTCCTGTCCCTCGCTCATCCACTGGAAACGTGGACCCCCCTCGGCCATGACACAGTTTAGCATCCTCGTCGTGACCTCCTGAGGTCTGCCGGCCGCCGCCCCCCGGAAGCCACGTCTCGGGGGGCCGTCTCTGACTCTCCACGCGCCTCCGGTTCGCTCAGCGCCTGCTTTCTGCACCTGCCTCTGCCTGGAACCCTCCCTCTCTGCTCCCCTGGCGAGATTCAGATAACCCTCGCTTTACATTTGTTTTACATAAAGGAGGTGCTGTGAAGTACCTGGCATAGGATCGGTGCTCAGCAGACGGGAGAGGCCCTCCCGTTTCCCGTTACCGAGGTCTGACTTCTACTCCCTCTGGCCGCGGCTGGTCCTGCCCCGAGCCAGTCTCCTTCTGGGTGTGGAGTCTTGCGGGCCCGGCTCTGTAAGAGGAAAGAGAATCTCACTTGGCACAGGGGCGAAGGCTGGAGACAGAGAACCACTCAAGGTGCAAAGGTAGGCCCTGCTCTGGAAAAAAAGAACAAAATGACCCTGGAGCCCACAGCTCTCCAGGCGACGGCAATGCAGTGGGCCGGGGCCTGCAGGGCCTTTGTTCCCACCCACGGACGGGGCAAGGCCGCTGGCCCTGGGTCCCGAGACTCTGGGAAAGGCGAGATGGCCAGATGCTGACCGTGGGGCTGTGCATGGCTGGGCGGAAGCCTGTTAGAAACCTTTGCCAGGAGCACCTGCAGAGTGGAGTGGTTCTAATCAGCTACTAATTCTTCCCATCAAGCCATGCTCAGAAGCCCAGAAGGGCTCCCTCAGCTGTGAAGGAAGTCTCAGGCACCACCCGCTGTGGGTGTGGGCAGGAACACAGCATCGCTTCCCCAGGGCGGCGTTCCTTATGGTGACTGGCAAGCCCGCCGTGCCCGGGGCTGAGGGCTTGGGGGGAAGGGCTGCTGCGGGGGGGGAAAGGTGAGGCGCAGACCCTGACAAGGTGAGGAGGGGCTGCCACCTATCCTGACGGCAGCCGGGGTCCCTCGGCGGAGGCTCTGGGTGGCTGCTCCCAACCCACACCTCCACTCGGGGGTGACGGGGACCCGGGACATCACGGTTTAATCAGAAACATGCTGAGTTTCGGCGTTGAGGACTAATCATAGGTGACACCAGGTCCCCAGGGCTGACAGCAGCGCTTCTGGTCGGGCGTCAGCCGGGGCTGGAGTGAGCTGTCACGGGCCCTCAGCCCCGGGCGCGGGGGTGGGACGTGCTTCTCTGGAGGACACGGTCTCCTTGGTCTCCTCGGTGGCGGCGCCCCCGCCAAGACCGGCAGGGCCGTCCTCAGTCTCACGCCCCCAGGTCCTGGGGAGGACACTGCTCTGTGCTCGTAGGAAGAGAAAAGAAGAGGAAGGCGCTCGCATTTTCCCTCTTTTATCATCAGATGCAAAGCCTTTAAGAAAAGTCATTGTAAGAGAGGTTGCAATTGGAGGAAAGGGAAAGGAGGTTTGTGAAGGAAATGGCAACCCACTCCCGTCTTCTTGCCTGGAGCATTCCACAGGCAGAGGGGCCTGGGGGGCTGCGGTCCATGGGGTCAAAAAGAGTCAGACACGACTGGGCACCCACACGACTACCTGGCTGGCCCGAAGGCTGGAGAGAACGTAGAAGATACGTCCCGTCTCCTGAGAGAGGGACTCATGCGTATAACATTCCACTGGCGGAAACACCGGCCCTGTGCTTGCAGGCTGTTTGCTCTGCCAGGCACGTGGCTAAGCCTAACTGCGCAAGAACTTTTGGAGACAGGCGGTTCTACCCCATCGACACCATCACCACGGTCAGGCCAGCGCAGCTAAGAAAAATCAAACCTGGGACAGGCTCAAAGTCACGGAACCAGTGTGAAGGCAGGACTTAGACTTCCTTTAAATCACTGCTATACAGCCCCGAGAACTGCCTTTTTTTCTTCAATGACCCTAACACGCAGGTGTAGGTACAAAAGCTCCCCGAAATACCGCTTTCTTTAACAAGCTAAAGACAGAACCAAAGCCGAGGTCTAGGAGAGTGGAGCGTACACTGGCTCAGGGTTCCGAAGAGCGGCTCTTGCTTCGGCCAGGAGGAGTCCGCGGGTTGGCGAGCCGTGAGCTCCCCGTTGTCGGGTTATTCCAGCACAGCCGGCAGGTGAAGCACGTGCCCTCCGGGGAAGCCCACTATGCAAGCAGAACCTGCATGCCCAGGTTTTCTTGCCTCTCACCTACAAATAAAACAGCCAAGGATCTCTGGATGTTGAGCAGGGTCTCCACACGAAAGGAAGGGATCGAAAGAGACAAACGGACAGCAGGAAGCTGCAGGAAGCAGACAAGGCCCATAAAAAGAGCAAACTGGAAAAAAAA
Source organism: Tragulus kanchil (assembly GCA_022376925.1). Lineage (NCBI taxonomy): Eukaryota > Metazoa > Chordata > Mammalia > Artiodactyla > Tragulidae > Tragulus > Tragulus kanchil. The sequence goes on along the minus strand of JAIOJX010000002.1, from coordinate 157,891,290 downwards.
AATCCAATCTGATAATTAAAATCCATTAAGAGATTAGATAAGATATTGCAGCCATAGAACAATAGTAGAGAGCTTTGACAAGGGAACACTCAAAGAACAAGAAAGGGTCCTTAGAGAATAAAATAAAGTAGTGGATGTCTATCATCAATAGAAAATTTAGAAGATGAAGTTGAAGAAATCTCCCCAAAAGTTAATAAAATGTTAAAGACAGCAAGAATAAAGAAAGGGGGAGGGAGACTGAGGTCAATTTAGAAGGTCTAATATTCAATAAATAGGAATCTTAGAGACTACAGAAGTTATCCTTCTGTTTTCGTGTATCCTGTGGGGACACAGTATCAATTACAGAACAAAATTATCAGAGAAAACAATATTAGAGGGCTTCCCTGGTGGTCCAGTGGGTAAAGACGCCGCCTTGCAGTGCAAGGGGTACTGGTTCGATCCCTGGCCTGGGAAGATCCCACGTGTCGCGGAGCGGCTGGACCGATGTGTCCAATCACCGAGCCAGAGCTCTGAAGCACGTGCGCCCAGAGCTGGTGCTCTGCGACAACAGAGGCCACTGTGATGGGAGGCCCACACGGGCCAAAGAACAAAGATGGATGAAAACAGATACATGAAAGACCAATAGAAGTGGCCCGCCTGCCCCCCTCCAAAAAAAAACCAAAAAAAAAAAAAACAGAGAATTCTCCGCATGCAAAAACATGAGTCCTTAGGTTTTTTTTTTTTTGCCTCTGAGTCATCATTTATTTTTCGTCCGTCTTTATTATTTGGCACGTGTGGGCCTCCCATGGCAGTGGTCTCTCTCGTTGTAGAGCACAGGCTCTGGGTGCATGCACTCCAGATCGCCGGCTCGCAAGTGGACACACGGTCCAGCCGCTCTGCGCACGTGGGATCCTCCTGGCCAGGGATCAAACCGGCGCCCCTTGCACTGCAAGGTGATGAGTCCTTAGTTTTAAAGGGTCCTCTGAGTGCTTAGTAAAAGCCAGTGGAAAGGAACCTTCTCAGAATATCATTCAGAGATTTATCTTCTTAACTGGAGTGTATTTGCTTTCCAAAGTGCTGCTGGAAGCTGGGGACCATAAGGTCACGCCTCCACATTTCCAATGGAGAATACTTCTAAACCCAGGATTCTACTCCTGCCCAAACTACTGTGTGTGAAAAGAAAACGATACTGTTTTCAGAAAGTCGAGGACTGTAAACATGTAGCTCCCACGCATCTTTCTTAGGAAGCTTCTGCAGGATATGCGCCAGGAAAATGAGGGAGTGAACAGTAATACGAGCCAGCACACGGCAGGAAGGAGAGTTCCAGGATGAGAGGCACGGCGGAGTCACGCGCCAAGGCGGCAACAGGACCATGGAGAGTCGCTCGAGGAGACCGCCAGGGAAGTAACAAAGGCTCATCCGATGTCTTTGATAATTTAAGAAATAACCTACGGAACAAAATTATCAGAGAAAACAATATTAGAGGGCTTCCCTGGTGGTCCAGTGGGTAAAGACGCCGCCTTGCAGTGCAAGGGGTACTGGTTCGATCCCTGGCCTGGGAAGATCCCACGTGTCGCGGAGCGGCTGGACCGATGTGTCCAATCACCGAGCCAGAGCTCTGAAGCACGTGCGCCCAGAGCTGGTGCTCTGCGACAACAGAGGCCACTGTGATGGGAGGCCCACACGGGCCAAAGAACAAAGATGGATGAAAACAGATACATGAAAGACCAATAGAAGTGGCCCGCCTGCCCCCCTCCAAAAAAAAACCAAAAAAAAAAAAAACAGAGAATTCTCCGCATGCAAAAACATGAGTCCTTAGGTTTTTTTTTTTTTGCCTCTGAGTCATCATTTATTTTTCGTCCGTCTTTATTATTTGGCACGTGTGGGCCTCCCATGGCAGTGGTCTCTCTCGTTGTAGAGCACAGGCTCTGGGTGCATGCACTCCAGATCGCCGGCTCGCAAGTGGACACACCGGTCCAGCCGCTCTGCGGCACGTGGGATCCTCCCTGGCCAGGGATCAAACCGGCGCCCCTTGCACTGCAAGGTGATGAGTCCTTAGTTTTAAAGGGTCCTCTGAGTGCTTAGTAAAAGCCAGTGGAAAGGAACCTTCTCAGAATATCATTCAGAGATTTATCTTCTTAACTGGAGTGTATTTGCTTTCCAAAGTGCTGCTGGAAGCTGGGGACCATAAGGTCACGCCTCCACATTTCCAATGGAGAATACTTCTAAACCCAGGATTCTACTCCTGCCCAAACTACTGTGTGTGAAAAGAAAACGATACTGTTTTCAGAAAGTCGAGGACTGTAAACATGTAGCTCCCACGCATCTTTCTTAGGAAGCTTCTGCAGGATATGCGCCAGGAAAATGAGGGAGTGAACAGTAATACGAGCCAGCACACGGCAGGAAGGAGAGTTCCAGGATGAGAGGCACGGCGGAGTCACGCGCCAAGGCGGCAACAGGACCATGGAGAGTCGCTCGAGGGAGACCGCCAGGGAAGTAACAAAGGCTCATCCGATGTCTTTGATAATTTAAGAAATAACCTCATCAGGCAAATGACCGGTCTGAGAGTCAGACAGAAAAAATTCGAGGACAGGGCTTCCCTGGTGGCTCAGTGGTGAAGAGTTCGCCTGCCAATGCAGGAGACACAGGTTCGATCCCTGATCCGGGAAGATCCCACATGCTGCGGAGCAACTAAGCCCGTGAGCCACAACTGTGGAGCCTGTGCTCTAGAGCCTCGGGGCTGCAACTACTGAAGCCCGTGAGCCCTGGAGCCTGAGATCCACAACAAGAGAAGTCACCGCAACAAGAAGCCTGCTCACCTCAACCAGAGCGTAGCCCTCACTCCCTGTAATGAGAGAAGAGGCTGCAGCAGCAGTGAAAACCCAGAAGAGCCAAAAAATAAATTAATTAATTAAAAAGAATTCGAGGACAAGTACATTAAAAAAAAATCTCAGCAAATAAAAAAAAAGAGAGGCAATATTAACTTCGGCTGAAATAAAAAGATAAGAAGGGGAGCATAATCCCAGCATAATCAACATGAACAATATTCACCTGGTCATGATAACGTAACAGGCAGAACTGATCAAAATGCACCTAGGTGATGTAGGGGTAAGGGCACGGGGTGGGGGACGAGGAAGAGGGAGATGAATTCTCATCCACCCAATGGCAAGCCAATAAACAATGTCTTAAAACCGACACACCGATTCATAGCAATGTGGGCACATTATTTAGAAATAAAGAAGTAAGTAACAGAAGAAAGAGAAGAGTTAGAAGTGGTTGCCTCAGAGGCTGGGGTGGATGGAGGTTTTTGGTGACAAGCCTGCTTCACCTTTTCCCCTTCGTGGATCACAGTCACGGAGAGGAGCTTGCTTCACTGAATGAAGCTAAGAGCCACGCCATGCAGGGCCGTCCAAGACGGACAGGTCATAGTGAAGAGTTCTGACAACACGTGGTCCCCCGGAGGAGGAAACGGCCATCCACTCCAGTATTCTTGCCAGGGGAGCCCGTGGTCCGAGGAGCCTGGCGGGCGACAGTCCACAGGGCTGCAAAGAGCTGCACGGGGCTGAAGCGACCTCGCATTCCGAAGCAGGGGTGCAGGTTCGATCCCTGGTCAGGGACTGAAGACCCCAAATGCCTGACAGTCAAAAAGAGGAAAAAAAGCAGCAGTGCTGTAACAAATTCAAGACAGACTTTAAACATGGTCCCTATTAAAACAAAACCTGAACAAAATGCTCCAAGAAGCCAGTGTGCATCGACGGATACGTGGACGAAGAAGTTGTCCGCATATGCAATCCAATATCCCTCGGCCATAAATAGAAGGCACTTGAGTCGGTTCTAATGAGGCCGATGAACCTCGAGCCTCTTACACAGAGTGAAGTGAGTCAGGAAGAGAAAAATGAATACTGTGTGTTAACGCACACGTATGGAATCTGGAAAGATGGTATTGATCAGCCTGTCTGCAGGGCAGCAATGGAGATACAGACACGCGGAGCAGGCCTGTGGACACAGGCGGGAGGAGAGAGTGGGATGCATTGAGAAAGGGGTGTGGAAACATACACAGATCACTGTACGTAAAACAGACTCATCACCACACGCAAAACAGAGTCAGCGGGCACTTGCTGGACGACGCTCAAACCAGGGAAGCTCAGACCAGGGCTCTGTACCGCCAAGAGCGGGAGCATCCGCTGGGGGCTGGGAGGGAGGCTCCAGAGAGGGGGGACATGGGCGCACCTATGGCTGACTCAGGCTGACGTATGGCAGAAACCAACCCAATACTGTACAGCAAGGATCCTCCAAGTAAAAATAAATAAAAAGGCTCCCTGTAGATGACCCCATTTAACACAACCATCCTGTGAGGCAGCGACCACTACGCCTGTCCCCGGTTTAGAGGCTGGGGTGGATGGAGGTTTTTGGTGACAAGCCTGCTTCACCTTTTCCCCTTCGTGGATCACAGTCACGGAGAGGAGCTTGCTTCACTGAATGAAGCTAAGAGCCACGCCATGCAGGGCCGTCCAAGACGGACAGGTCATAGTGAAGAGTTCTGACAACACGTGGTCCCCCGGAGGAGGAAAGGGCCATCCACTCCAGTATTCTTGCCAGGGGAGCCCGTGGTCCGAGGAGCCTGGCGGGCGACAGTCCACAGGGCTGCAAAGAGCTGCACGGGGCTGAAGCGACCTCGCATTCCGAAGCAGGGGTGCAGGTTCGATCCCTGGTCAGGGACTGAAGACCCCAAATGCCTGACAGTCAAAAAGAGGAAAAAAAGCAGCAGTGCTGTAACAAATTCAAGACAGACTTTAAACATGGTCCCTATTAAAACAAAACCTGAACAAAATGCTCCAAGAAGCCAGTGTGCATCGACGGATACGTGGACGAAGAAGTTGTCCGCATATGCAATCCAATATCCCTCGGCCATAAATAGAAGGCACTTGAGTCGGTTCTAATGAGGCCGATGAACCTCGAGCCTCTTACACAGAGTGAAGTGAGTCAGGAAGAGAAAAATGAATACTGTGTGTTAACGCACACGTATGGAATCTGGAAAGATGGTATTGATCAGCCTGTCTGCAGGGCAGCAATGGAGATACAGACACGCGGAGCAGGCCTGTGGACACAGGCGGGAGGAGAGAGTGGGATGCATTGAGAAAGGGGTGTGGAAACATACACAGATCACTGTACGTAAAACAGACTCATCACCACACGCAAAACAGAGTCAGCGGGCACTTGCTGGACGACGCTCAAACCAGGGAAGCTCAGACCAGGGCTCTGTACCGCCAAGAGCGGGAGCATCCGCTGGGGGCTGGGAGGGAGGCTCCAGAGAGGGGGGACATGGGCGCACCTATGGCTGACTCAGGCTGACGTATGGCAGAAACCAACCCAATACTGTACAGCAAGGATCCTCCAAGTAAAAATAAATAAAAAGGCTCCCTGTAGATGACCCCATTTAACACAACCATCCTGTGAGGCAGCGACCACTACGCCTGTCCCCGGTTTACAGAGAAGGGAGCATGTTCAGAGGGGGTTCAGCGGCCTGCCACATGACGGCTTCGTCCCTGCACCTGCCCCCCCGTCCTCCCCTCCTTGTGGAATCAGCATGGGCCTGACTCTCAGGCGGTGCTCAATATACTTCTGTCGGGTGAATAAATAAAATACGATCCTGAATAAAATAAACCACGAGGCTGCGATCACTTCAAACGCCAAGCTCCCTGGAGGAGAGCGGTCTCTGTGGACAGACCCCCCTCCTCCCCAGGAGCCGCCCCTGCGCCAAAGCTCTGCGAGGAGACGGGGTCGGCGGCCAGCTAGATAAATGCATCTCTGGTTAACTGATCTGCCTGGATGACTGGAGTGAGAAGCTTGAGATGGAAGGTTTAATTATTCCAATGAAACCTCCACTTAATTGAAAGGACTTCTGGCAAAAAAAAAAAAAGAGGAAAAAGATTATTGAGAAGGATGATCTACAGCCTGTGAGAAGGGGCTGGAGCACGGGGAGGCACCAGCCCTGCCTGCCGTATGCACAGCTTTGAGATGAAAGCTTAATGGAAAGAACCTGAATCAGCCCTTCCCGGTCTCCCGCCCCGCCATTCCTTTCATCCCTGCGAAAAGGGCACTGAGAGAAGCAGCTGAAAGTTCTTCCTCGGAATCCTTGCCTGGCACCCCCGTTAACTTTTTTTTTTTTTAAATTTTAGCCTCCTTTATTGGTTTTTATTTATTTATTTATTTATTTTCATCCATCTTTATTCTTTGGTCTGTGTGGGCCTCCCATCACAGTGGCCTCTCTTGTTGCAGAGCACTGGCTCTGGGTGCATGTGCTCCAGAGCGCTGGCTTGGTCGTTGGTCCAGCCGTTCCACACCACGTGGGATCTTCCCAGGCCAGGGATCAAACCAGTGCCCCGTGCACTGCAAGACAGACTCCTTACCCACTGGACCACCAGGGAAGCCCCCCGCCCTTCCCCCTTTAACTTTTTAACCTCTGTCCAACTCAGCTCATTCACCTGAAACGCTGAGATGATACTATCTCCCATGAATTAACATGTGTAGCAATCAGGAGAGCTTCGGCGATACATATTTTGAAAGCGGCAATTATCATTTTAAATTCACAGTGGAGTGGCAGACGCTGCCAGCGGCCGACCCAATATGCATTCTCTCTCTCCTTTTCTTTTTATAATAAAACATATATGTGTGCATATATATATCTACATATACATGGGCTTCCCCGATGTAAAGAATCTGCCTGCAATGCAGGAGATACAGGTTTAATCCCTGGGTCAGGAAGACCTCCTGGAAGGGGAAAATGGAAACCCACTCCAGCACTCTTGTCTGGGAAACGCCATGGGCAGAGAAGCTGGCGTGCTGCAGTCCATAGGGCTCCAGAGAGTTGGACAGGACTGAGGGGCTGATGCACACATATGCATGCGGGCACACACACACACAACCCATATATATATATTTGGCTATGCCAGGTCTTAGCTGTGGCATGCAGGATCTTTTAGTTGCAGGCATAAGAACTCTTAGTTGTGGGCATGTGGGATCTAGTTCCCTGAGCAGGGACCAAACCTGGGCCCCTGCACTGGACGCAGGGGGTCTTAGCCACTGGACCACCAGGGAGGTCCCTCCACTCTCTCTTCTTTATTAACAGAGCCGCAGTTCTGTTGGGAGCGTGACGTGCCCACTGTTAAGAAGCAGCATTTCCAGCCTCCCTTGCAGCTACAACTGTGGGGGCGAGACACAATTCTGGCCACTGAGACCTAAATGGAAGTGTCGGGGTGGCACATCGGGGAAGCCTCTGGAGAGGGGGCGGAATCAGGGGAATCAGCTGTCGTGTGTCCCTGGGATGCGGACGCCATGCATGGAGGCAGAGAAGCAACCTCGTGAGCGTGGAGGCCATGCTCAACACGTGGCAGCGCGGATGCCACAAGGACTCTGGGTCCAAGCGAACCTCTGAGTTCTCTGTTCCTGAGAAGAAGAAAATCTCCAGTCTATAGGAAACTCTGATTTTGTTTCTATTACGACTTACAGCCGACAACCAATTCCCGCAGATACACGTGACAAATGAGCTAAGCCTCTGGAGAACATCACATAGGTTCCAGCCACAGACTTTGTTTAAAAACTTTTTAAAAATTATTATTATTATTATTTTTGGCCACTTCTATTGATCTCTCATCTATTTACCTTTGTTCTTTGGCCCGTGTGGGCCTCCCATCACAGTGGCCTCTCTCGTTGCAGAGCACTGGCTCTGGGCGCATGCGCTCCAGAGCTCCTGCTCGGTAGTTGGACACATCGGTCCAGCCGCTCCACGGCACGTGGGATCTTCCCAGGCCAGGGATTGAACCGGCGCCCCTTGCACTGCAAGGCAGTGTCCTTACCCACTGGACCACCAGGGAAGACCCCATCCACAGACTTTTAAGCCTTACAATCTGAGCAGCTGCTTTATCTATTTGTTTCTGTTCCTTCTTTCCCCTAAATACAAAACCAGAGTAAGCACACCATCACTAAGCAGTTGAGTCCTGCCCGTGGACACAGGCCTGCAGTGGGCAGAAACAAACAGCGTGACCCAGAGGGATGCCCCCTAGGAGACAGAGCACACCGGGAAGTGGTAACTAGCCCTGCACACTGTCCAGCACACACAGGAGGATCTATCCTGCCCGCCGGGTCCTGCCTCGAGTCCTGAGCCGTGCCCCTCACCTTTCAGCCCATCTCTGGTCATGCCTCTGGCTTCCATCACATCCACTGGAGTCCATCTCTTCTCTGTGCTCCACATTAACCACATGCCACGCCCCCACCTTGAGTTACGGTCAGTGTCTTGGCCCCCTGGCTCGTCCTGCCCTGCAGCCTCGGGCACCAGGGGCACACCTGACAGTCCTCAGGGGTCTCCGCCCACCCACTCCCAGGTGACCAGGGCGAAGGGCACATGGTTTCTGCAGAATGAGAAGGTCTTAGCTTGACAGCTTTGGGGAAGGAGGAAGCACCTGTGGCTAGCCAGACCTTGGGTGGGGGGGCGTGGCACGCACGGCCCCTCTGCCTCCCCCAGCCCTGCCACACGTCCAGACTTCTGCGGTGGCGTCTGACTGGCACACACCAGGGCAGAGAGTTTGGAAGGGCACACACCTCCCGCAGGACGCAGGCTGCACTCCACCCTCCCCGCCCCTCCCGCTGCTGCAGAGAAGCTTTCGTGGAAAGCACAATTAGGAATGACAGATTTAAATGGTTCTGAAAGGTGTATCCGTTCATCACCCTGGTTCTTCATGAGCATTTGCTCCGTGTGGATTCCAGAGCTCTGCACACACAGCAAAGTGACAGATGCATGGGTCTCCATGAGCTGTGGCCGGACACCCCCTTGCCAAACCCGAACGGCCGTGTGTGGTCACCTCTCTCACTCCCGAGAGGTGCAGCCTTGCACTGCAAGGCAGTGTCCTTACCCACTGGACCACCAGGGAAGACCCCATCCACAGACTTTTAAGCCTTACAATCTGAGCAGCTGCTTTATCTATTTGTTTCTGTTCCTTCTTTCCCCTAAATACAAAACCAGAGTAAGCACACCATCACTAAGCAGTTGAGTCCTGCCCGTGGACACAGGCCTGCAGTGGGCAGAAACAAACAGCGTGACCCAGAGGGATGCCCCCTAGGAGACAGAGCACACCGGGAAGTGGTAACTAGCCCTGCACACTGTCCAGCACACACAGGAGGATCTATCCTGCCCGCCGGGTCCTGCCTCGAGTCCTGAGCCGTGCCCCTCACCTTTCAGCCCATCTCTGGTCATGCCTCTGGCTTCCATCACATCCACTGGAGTCCATCTCTTCTCTGTGCTCCACATTAACCACATGCCACGCCCCCACCTTGAGTTACGGTCAGTGTCTTGGCCCCCTGGCTCGTCCTGCCCTGCAGCCTCGGGCACCAGGGGCACACCTGACAGTCCTCAGGGGTCTCCGCCCACCCACTCCCAGGTGACCAGGGCGAAGGGCACATGGTTTCTGCAGAATGAGAAGGTCTTAGCTTGACAGCTTTGGGGAAGGAGGAAGCACCTGTGGCTAGCCAGACCTTGGGTGGGGGGGCGTGGCACGCACGGCCCCTCTGCCTCCCCCAGCCCTGCCACACGTCCAGACTTCTGCGGTGGCGTCTGACTGGCACACACCAGGGCAGAGAGTTTGGAAGGGCACACACCTCCCGCAGGACGCAGGCTGCACTCCACCCTCCCCGCCCCTCCCGCTGCTGCAGAGAAGCTTTCGTGGAAAGCACAATTAGGAATGACAGATTTAAATGGTTCTGAAAGGTGTATCCGTTCATCACCCTGGTTCTTCATGAGCATTTGCTCCGTGTGGATTCCAGAGCTCTGCACACACAGCAAAGTGACAGATGCATGGGTCTCCATGAGCTGTGGCCGGACACCCCCTTGCCAAACCCGAACGGCCGTGTGTGGTCACCTCTCTCACTCCCGAGAGGTGCAGCCTTGCTCTGGGCCAGCCCTGACGGTGAGGGAACAGTGTTCTCTTCTGGGGGCGCCTGTGGGCACCTGTCTTGGCCACAGGGGTCTGTTAAGTCACCAAGACCACCAGCTGGTTCCAATCTGGGGCCCTCTGTGCTTTCAGGGAGACCTGAGCGTCACAGGAGAGGTGGGCAGAAACCACAAGTTCCTGTCCAGGCCGGGGTGTGGGGGAGGCCGTCTGGAAGGGCCAGAACTGGACATGGGGCAGGCTCAGTGCTCAACGCGAGCTCTCACCAGTCGAGTCCTGCTCCTGCACGTCCTGCTGGCGTGTGAGGGAGGAGTGAGCTCAGAGGCCCTGACGACCTTCTAAGCGAAAAGGCTGGGTCCCTGCATTCCGCAGGAAAGGTCGTCAGCATCGGCAAGGAAGACCCCACTGGGAGACCGGCCAAGAATGAGAACGGGACGGCCCTGGGGGAGCCATCGGCAGACACCTAGTGTGCCCTGGATCTGCTTGCCTCGCCTGGCTGCACCGGCGTCCCCCGGGAGCCTGGGACAAGGTTCCAGGAGGAGCCCAGGCCTTTGGAAGTCCATGGGAGGGAGGTCTGCAGAGTCTGGCAGCCAGGATATGCCAGCGTAGACCTGAAGCAGGAGAGTGGAGCCCCAGCCCCTCAACTGTCCATCCAGTCATCCCCCCACTCAGCTATCCACCCATTCGTCCACCCATCCATCCATCCGTCCGTCCATCTGTCCATCCAGTCATCCATTGGATTCAACAGCATTAACAGCCTTGGACGACAGAAGACTAAGAAAAGAGCAAGACTCCACGAAGGTTCAGGAGACAAGAAGACAAGGACAAGTGAGGACAAGACGCAAGTGACACACAAGGGAGGCTGGGAGCAGGGCCAGGGAGGCTGAGGAAGAAACTCGAAGGAACAAAGGAAGAAAGCCCTGTAGACTCATCGGACGGCGGGCGAGAGAAAGACGGCGCAGAGACGGTGAAGAAGGCAGAGGAGGAGGAGGCGCCCGACGGCAGCCCAGCGGGCCGGCTTATGAAGGGGGCACTGACTCAGAGAGGGCACACCGGCCCCTTCCGGGGTGCGGGAGGGGACCGCAGGCGCCCCGCAGCTCAGCTGGCGTTCCCTCCAGGGCCCAGGAGCGCGTCCTCAGAGGTCTCGGGTGAGCGGGCTGCACACAGAGCCTTCTGCATTCACAAGACACCCTGAAAATCGACTTAGCATCGATGTGGCGATCGATTTAAAATGCATTTCTGGTTGTGGGGCCGTCTGTTTGTTGAAATGTCACAGGGACAGGTAAATGCAGTAATACTCCTAAACACATTTCCATGTGTTTGAAAAGAAGTCTGCTGACAACTTCAATCAACCAGGTTAGTATCTAGAAAAACACACATTTCAGGTTTTCTCATATGCGCAGAGGGTGGTGGGGGGCGTTTCTGCCTCCAGTTCTCTAATTCCCCCAGCATCCTCCAGGGAGAACCCCCAACGCTGAAATCAGGGAGGACAGCCCAGCCGCAGCGGGGGGGCCGAGGGGAGGCTCGAGGCTCTGGCGCTCCCCGGCTGCACCGGGCTCCCAGAGCCTCTTTCTAGAAAGGCCTTCGGGGCTGCTGGTCAAAATGCTGGTGCAGAGAGCAGCAGACTGGGCTTTTCAGTAGACCTCAGACTTCCGTGAACACGGCAAGGCGAGCAAGGCTTGAGGTCAGCAATGTACTTTCTCAGACCCCAGTCCCCTGGGCAGATTTCCGGACAGCAGAGGAAAGTGGGAGGAGGTTTGAGGGCTCAGGTAGAGGGACTGTTCTTGCTCTTGGCTTAAAGAGCTGGGGGTTGGGGTTTCTTCTGCCTGGCCCCCTCCCCAACAAGAATGTGGCTCCTGCCCTCCAGAGGTTAAAATACGCTGTGATTGGGCTTCCCTGGTGGTCCAGTGTGTGGAGAGTCCGCCTTGCAGTACAAGGGGCGCCAGTTCAATCCCTGGCCCGGGAAGATCCCACGGGCCACGGAGCAGCTGGACCCGTGTGTCCGATTGCGAGCCAGCACTCTGGAGCACATGTGCAATGAGGGAGGCCACCGCGCTGGGAGGCCCACACAGGCCAAAGAATAAAAAATATGGATGAAAATAAATATAAAAATAAAAGAGGCATGATGGGGAAACATGTCAAAAAAATCACACGGTGATTGTGGGTGGGAAGGAACATGGACACCTCCCCCAAACACACAAAGATGGGGGATGTGGGGAAGGCTTGCACGAATTCTGCTCAAGTCAAACAAAAAGTGAGTCAAACCAAAAAAATCATGGCATCAAGTAGAGACAAAGCCAGCATCTCCTGCTTCTCTGTGTTCGAGGGCTGGGGTCCCCCGCCTCCAGGATCGGAGGCCTGGGGATCTGAGGCGAAGTTGATGGAATAATAACAGAAATATGGTGCACGACAAATACAAGGAGCTTGCATCACCTCCCCTTCTGGGTCTGCGGGAAAACTGTCTTTCACAAAACTGGGCCCCGGAGCCGAAAAGTTTGCGGATCACTGTTCTAGAGGAAAGAATGTGGTCCTGGATTCTGCCATTTTCAGCTGTGCGGCCTCTGGCACATACTCAGCCTCTCTGAGCCCCCGTTTATTGCTCTATAAAATTGGACTTGGGGCTCCCCAGGTGGTCCCACGGTAAAGAAGCTGCCTGCCCATTCAGGAGACGTGGGTTTGATCCCCGAGTCGGGAAGATCCCCCGGAGAAGGGAATGGTAACCTACTCCAGTGTGCTGGCCTGGAGAATCCCATGGACAGAGGAGCCTGGCGGGCTGCCGTCCACGGGGTCGCAAAAGAGCCAGACACAGTTTAGTGACTAAACAACAACACACTGGGGACACGGCGGCTTCGTCTTGGGGTTGCTGTAATGCACACGGGAGGCAGTGTTTCCTGGGGGCCTCACCAGACGGTGCGTGTGGGATCTTATTTCCTGACCAGGGATCGAACCTGCACCCCTGCATTTGAAGAGCAGAGTCTTAACCACCGGACCGTCAGGGAAGTCCCACAGGCCTCACATGCCGAGGCAACTGATCAGTCTACTTGATCCCCTCGAAGTCTGCGGAAATCCAGGTGGAGAGCCGTCTCTGCCTTGGCGTTCTGAATAATCAGTGCAAGGGGCGCCAGTTCAATCCCTGGCCCGGGAAGATCCCACGGGCCACGGAGCAGCTGGACCCGTGTGTCCGATTGCGAGCCAGCACTCTGGAGCACATGTGCAATGAGGGAGGCCACCGCGCTGGGAGGCCCACACAGGCCAAAGAATAAAAAATATGGATGAAAATAAATATAAAAATAAAAGAGGCATGATGGGGAAACATGTCAAAAAAATCACACGGTGATTGTGGGTGGGAAGGAACATGGACACCTCCCCCAAACACACAAAGATGGGGGATGTGGGGAAGGCTTGCACGAATTCTGCTCAAGTCAAACAAAAAGTGAGTCAAACCAAAAAAATCATGGCATCAAGTAGAGACAAAGCCAGCATCTCCTGCTTCTCTGTGTTCGAGGGCTGGGGTCCCCCGCCTCCAGGATCGGAGGCCTGGGGATCTGAGGCGAAGTTGATGGAATAATAACAGAAATATGGTGCACGACAAATACAAGGAGCTTGCATCACCTCCCCTTCTGGGTCTGCGGGAAAACTGTCTTTCACAAAACTGGGCCCCGGAGCCGAAAAGTTTGCGGATCACTGTTCTAGAGGAAAGAATGTGGTCCTGGATTCTGCCATTTTCAGCTGTGCGGCCTCTGGCACATACTCAGCCTCTCTGAGCCCCCGTTTATTGCTCTATAAAATTGGACTTGGGGCTCCCCAGGTGGTCCCACGGTAAAGAAGCTGCCTGCCCATTCAGGAGACGTGGGTTTGATCCCCGAGTCGGGAAGATCCCCCGGAGAAGGGAATGGTAACCTACTCCAGTGTGCTGGCCTGGAGAATCCCATGGACAGAGGAGCCTGGCGGGCTGCCGTCCACGGGGTCGCAAAAGAGCCAGACACAGTTTAGTGACTAAACAACAACACACTGGGGACACGGCGGCTTCGTCTTGGGGTTGCTGTAATGCACACGGGAGGCAGTGTTTCCTGGGGGCCTCACCAGACGGTGCGTGTGGGATCTTATTTCCCTGACCAGGGATCGAACCTGCACCCCCTGCATTTGAAGAGCAGAGTCTTAACCACCGGACCGTCAGGGAAGTCCCACAGGCCTCACATGCCGAGGCAACTGATCAGTCTCACTTGATCCACACCTTCGGAAGTCTGCGGCAAACTCCAGGTGGAGAGCCGTCTCTGCCTTGGCGTTCTGAATAATGACCTCCACACCAGGAAGACTACAGAAGAAGCCTTCAAGACCTGTCCTCGGCCCTTCCGTCTGGGCTTTTTTTTTTTTCTTTCAAATTTTCTCCTCTTTTACTGGTCCTTCATTTATTTATTTTCATCCATCTTAATTCCTTGGCCTGTGTGGGCCTCCCATCGCAGTGGCCTCTCTCGTTGCAGAGCTCCAGTTCTGGGTGCATGAAATCCAGAGCACTGGCTTGTAATTGGACACACCGGTCCAGCTGCTCCACGGCACACAGGATCTTCCTGGTCCAGGGATCAAACTGCTGTCCCTTGCATGCAAGGTGCACTCTTTACCCACTGGACCACCAGGGAAGCCCCCATCTGGGCTTCTGATTTGCGACCTTCCCACCTGGTGGTGTGAGCTCCCGTGTACCACGCTGCTCACAACCCGCTGGACGGGGTCACCTCCTACCTCCTTGTACGCCCCGTGGGCTAGCCAGGATCTTCCACAAACAGGCGTTTAATATGTATCAGGTGCTTGATTTCCAAAGGACTGGTGCTGGCTCTCTTGTTATCGTTTCCTCTTTCCAGCGGACACAGCTGTTCCCTGGCGGGTGCAGGGAAGTTTTCACACCACGCCGGCTAAGGGGATCACACGCCCTTCTTTCCTACCTAGCGGATTCTGCTGCTCTGCAGTTCAGACCGAGGTGCCAATCCATTTTCCAGTCTCAGTCAGTCGTCAACTGAAGTCGAGACTACCGGTCCCTCCAGCTTCCGACTATGGGAGCACAGCCATCTTGTCACAAACCATGCAAATACAAAGAAGTCAGTGGGTCCTCCGTTCTGCCGGTGAGACCCGTTCATCTGCTTCCATTCTCCCCAGCAGGTCCCACCGGCAATCCCCTCATGCTGCCTGGGGCCTCCAGGAGTCTGAACTTCAAGGACACCCCGGACGGATTTTCACTGGGGTTTTCAGCTCTTGACCGGACCTGCACCCCTGCATTTGAAGAGCAGAGTCTTAACCACCGGACCGTCAGGAAGTCCCACAGGCCTCACATGCCGAGGCAACTGATCAGTCTCACTTGATCCACACCTTCGGAAGTCTGCGGCAAACTCCAGGTGGAGAGCCGTCTCTGCCTTGGCGTTCTGAATAATGACCTCCACACCAGGAAGACTACAGAAGAAGCCTTCAAGACCTGTCCTCGGCCCTTCCGTCTGGGCTTTTTTTTTTTTCTTTCAAATTTTCTCCTCTTTTACTGGTCCTTCATTTATTTATTTTCATCCATCTTAATTCCTTGGCCTGTGTGGGCCTCCCATCGCAGTGGCCTCTCTCGTTGCAGAGCTCCAGTTCTGGGTGCATGAAATCCAGAGCACTGGCTTGTAATTGGACACACCGGTCCAGCTGCTCCACGGCACACAGGATCTTCCTGGTCCAGGGATCAAACTGCTGTCCCTTGCATGCAAGGTGCACTCTTTACCCACTGGACCACCAGGGAAGCCCCCATCTGGGCTTCTGATTTGCGACCTTCCCACCTGGTGGTGTGAGCTCCCGTGTACCACGCTGCTCACAACCCGCTGGACGGGGTCACCTCCTACCTCCTTGTACGCCCCGTGGGCTAGCCAGGATCTTCCACAAACAGGCGTTTAATATGTATCAGGTGCTTGATTTCCAAAGGACTGGTGCTGGCTCTCTTGTTATCGTTTCCTCTTTCCAGCGGACACAGCTGTTCCCTGGCGGGTGCAGGGAAGTTTTCACACCACGCCGGCTAAGGGGATCACACGCCCTTCTTTCCTACCTAGCGGATTCTGCTGCTCTGCAGTTCAGACCGAGGTGCCAATCCATTTTCCAGTCTCAGTCAGTCGTCAACTGAAGTCGAGACTACCGGTCCCTCCAGCTTCCGACTATGGGAGCACAGCCATCTTGTCACAAACCATGCAAATACAAAGAAGTCAGTGGGTCCTCCGTTCTGCCGGTGAGACCCGTTCATCTGCTTCCATTCTCCCCAGCAGGTCCCACCGGCAATACGGCAGCCCCTGCCTTTTTTGTGATGTGCTGCTCCCCTGGGGCCCTCCAGGAGTCTGAACTTCAAGGACACCCCGTTCCAGCCATTGGGACGGGAACTTCCCTGGTGGTCCAGTGGCTAAGCCTCCACGCTCCGAACACAGGGGGCCCAGGTTTGATCCCTGGTCAGGGAACTAGATCCTACATGCTTCAACCAAGAGTTTGCCTGTAGCAACGAACACCCGACAATCCATAAATAAATACGAAAAACAAACAAAAACAAGTTAGCCACTGGGGCGCTGGGGTTCCATTTGTGGAATCCTAATTCTTTGAAAATGGATAACCTGCCACTGGCCGGCATTTTGGGGGGTCAGCCTGACGTGTCACGCTCTCACCGTGGGGGCAATAGGAGGTTTACAGAGGCCCCCCGCTGACCCTCAGATGGCCCGTTCCTGGACCAGCTGCTTGTGGCGGCGGGTGCCCCACACGCAGCAGGCACTAGTCCAGATCCCAGGAGGGCACAGAGTGACTCAGAGACAAACCCCACAGCTACCAGCGAGGGCGGAACAGGCAGGCCTGAGAAGGGACCACGGCGCCTGCCCTCCATGAGTCCCGCGTGGCAGGTCGGTACCTAACCCAGACGACCCCAGACCTACTCCAAACCGTGGCCGTGCCTCCCGGGCTGGGAAGGAACCAGCAAGGCACCCACGATGGAAATCTGCAGGAAGCTGTGGCAAGGTTAGCTTCTAACCGGGCAGGAACAGACGAGAGGCGCCTCCCTCTCGGCGCGCTGCTGGCTCAGGACAGGACGCAGGCAGGCCACACGCGGCGACCGCCACGACTCCCAGTCCTTCCAGGACCCACGGCCCGGCCGCGGCGGCTCCAGACCCCAGACCGGCTGGATCTCCCCTTCCTCCCCGCGTCTTGCAGCAGCATCCCTGCTTGCGGGAGACAGGTTTCGAGGAATACAGCGCTCCCGTCGCCACGGTAATTACAATGGCGAATGCTTCCAGGTGAGGGAAGGGAAACTCGAACCCAACTTTCTGCCCCGAGATGGTCTGCCAAAGAGACGGCGAGGGAATCGGCGAGGGAAAGAGACGAGGGGAAGGAGATGCTCGGAAAGGGCCTCTCTGCTCACAACTAACTCCAGAAACAACAGCTCTCTCGGGGCGCAGGCCTCTTCCCTGGCTCCCACCCGTGTCCCCTCATTTCAAGTAGCTCTCTGTTACTCCATTCCCCGGCTCGTTTGGATAATCAAGGGCTGGCTGTAACTGATGGTTACGCAGTCAGGAGCAGAGCCAAACAGCCGACTTCTCCCACCTGCCCTCAACGGCGTGGCACGGGGGGTGGGCGGGACCGCGGGCCGAGTCCCGCCTGCTCCTCCACCTGCCTCTGCCCACCTTCTTTGCAGTCCTGGCGGCCACGAGCCCTCAGCCCCAGCGGCTCTTGCAGGAAAGACATCTGACGACGGAATACAATTCAGCCGTAAAAAGGAGCAAAGCACCGACCCCTGTTGCAGCACGGGCGGACACATCGAAAGCATCGACCCGAGCAAAGACACCACCCTCCGAAGGCCACGTACGGTGTGATCCCGTCGATAGGGAACGTGCGGCGTGGGGCGGTCCACAGGGACAGAGGGCAGGCTGGCGGCTGCTGGGGGCGGGGCCGGGAGCAGGGGTGGGCCCCGCGGATGGGCTTCACCCTGGGCGACGAGGATGGTCTGGAACTAGACCTAAGTGGCAGCGACACAGTGTCGCCAAGATGCCAGATACCAGGGGACCGTTCACTTCAAAACGGTGCGTTCCGGTCTTCGAATGTCGCTCGAATCAAATCCTATCAATTGAAAGCAGCTACAGTTTCTCGAGCGCCTGTGAGGTACCAACCAAGACGGACCTGAACCCCTTCACGGCCCCCATCCAGGCGACCCCCGACCCCCTCCCGCCCACGGCCCTGCCTCCCGGCAGGAAAGGAACCGTCGAGGCACCCGCGATGGAAACCTGCGGGAGGCAGCGGCGCGGTTTAGCGTCTAACGGGTCAGGAAAATAGGCGAGCGCCTCCTTTTCAGCGCCTCAATTCTGATGAAGAAATAAGGAAACCGAGGCGGGGGTGGGGGGACACCGGGCGGGGAGGGGAGCCAGACGGTCACACGGGCTCAGTCCTCCGGCTTCTCCGGCCTCAGGCCCTGGAAGCCCGGGGATCGGCAGCGGCCTCTGAGGGCAGCTGCGTCCAGGAAACAGCCAGAGGGAAGCAGAGGGCTGCGGGTGAGCGGGTTTGAGCCGGGGACAGAGAAAAGGGAAGAGGAACTCAGTTTTATTTAGTAGCCACAGGTGCGGGGAGCCAACAGGACCGAGAAATGAAGCAAGGCGCGGCAGAGGGAGAGTGGGCGGCGGGGGAGCCGGGCGTGGAGAGGCCGGGGGCGGGAAGCCCGTCTGGCCAGGAGGGACCCGCGGCTCCGGCGTCCTCCCTCCTCCTGGGCCACCTCCCCTCGCACAAGAACCCGGGTAATTTCCTGCAATCTGGCTCACCTGTCTGAAAGCCACAGGCGAGCTCGAAGCACACAAACACCGCCCCTCACCCTTTCCACACGTCGGAGCCCGATCAGGGGCGTCAGCGATAAAGACAAGGTCGCAAACATCTCCAGCCCGCGGCCTTTCCTGGGGCGCATCGCGCGGCCCGGCTCTGACGGCGCCCCGGTGTCCAAGCTCTCTCAATCTGTCAGGGTGGGCGGCGGGCGGGGGTCTCCTCCTCGCTTTCTCTGCCCTCAGCCACTAGAAGCCCGTGTTTTTCTGATCTTTTATCCTCCCCACAGGTCGTGTTGAAAACAACGGGCTTCACCCTGGGCGACGAGGATGGTCTGGAACTAGACCTAAGTGGCAGCGACACAGTGTCGCCAAGATGCCAGATACCAGGGGACCGTTCACTTCAAAACGGTGCGTTCCGGTCTTCGAATGTCGCTCGAATCAAATCCTATCAATTGAAAGCAGCTACAGTTTCTCGAGCGCCTGTGAGGTACCAACCAAGACGGACCTGAACCCCTTCACGGCCCCCATCCAGGCGACCCCCGACCCCCTCCCGCCCACGGCCCTGCCTCCCGGCAGGAAAGGAACCGTCGAGGCACCCGCGATGGAAACCTGCGGGAGGCAGCGGCGCGGTTTAGCGTCTAACGGGTCAGGAAAATAGGCGAGCGCCCCCTTTTTCAGCGCCTCAATTCTGATGAAGAAATAAGGAAACCGAGGCGGGGTGGGGGACACCGGGCGGGAGGGAGCCAGACGGTCACACGGGCTCAGTCCTCCGGCTTCTCCGGCCTCAGGCCCTGGAAGCCCGGGGATCGGCAGCGGCCTCTGAGGGCAGCTGCGTCCAGGAAACAGCCAGAGGGAAGCAGAGGGCTGCGGGTGAGCGGGTTTGAGCCGGGGACAGAGAAAAGGGAAGAGGAACTCAGTTTTATTTAGTAGCCACAGGTGCGGGGAGCCAACAGGACCGAGAAATGAAGCAAGGCGCGGCAGAGGGAGAGTGGGCGGCGGGGGAGCCGGGCGTGGAGAGGCCGGGGGCGGGAAGCCCGTCTGGCCAGGAGGGACCCGCGGCTCCGGCGTCCTCCCTCCTCCTGGGCCACCTCCCCTCGCACAAGAACCCGGGTAATTTCCTGCAATCTGGCTCACCTGTCTGAAAGCCACAGGCGAGCTCGAAGCACACAAACACCGCCCCTCACCCTTTCCACACGTCGGAGCCCGATCAGGGGCGTCAGCGATAAAGACAAGGTCGCAAACATCTCCAGCCCGCGGCCTTTCCTGGGGCGCATCGCGCGGCCCGGCTCTGACGGCGCCCCGGTGTCCAAGCTCTCTCAATCTGTCAGGGTGGGCGGCGGGCGGGGGTCTCCTCCTCGCTTTCTCTGCCCTCAGCCACTAGAAGCCCGTGTTTTTCTGATCTTTTATCCTCCCCACAGGTCGTGTTGAAAACAACTCGACCCAGTGTCTGAAAGTAATAAGGATGGGCATGCGGGAATCTTGATGCCTAGAGATTATCTCTAGCTTCTCACCCAGTAAGCAAAAGCGGATGAATCAGGGGCGACGCAGGAAGACTTTTTTTTTTTTTGCATGTGCCAACTGACATAATCACCAATAATTAAGACAGCCAGCTAAACTGCATCCAGACACGGTAGATGGGGATGGACTGGAGGGACAGGTTTGGGTTTAAATTATTATTTAAATTAAATTAATTAATATGATACATTAATATACATTTATTTATTGGAGCGTCCCGGGGGCACTCGCGTCTCCCCATGCCAAAGAGATGTGGTTCGATCCCTGGGTCGGGAAGATCCCCTGGAGAAGGGAATGGCGACCCACTCCAGTACTCTTGCCTAGAGAATCCTATGGACAGAGGAGCCTGGGGGGCCGCGGTCCGCAGGGTCGCAGAGCGTCAGACACGCCCTGAAGCGCCTTAGCGCGCAGCACGTCTTCCCTGTTAGTTCTTTCTGGCCGCGCGGGTCTTCGCCGCTGCCCCCGGGCGTCCTCTCGATGCAGCAGACGGGGGCCCCTCTCCAGGTGCGGGGCGCAGGCTTCCCACGGCGGTGGCTTCTCTTGTTGCGGAGCCCAGGCTCTAGGCTGTGTGGGCTTCAGGAGTCGCGGCACCGGGGCGCGGTCATGGCGCTGCCCGGGCTCGGCCTGGACCAGGGATCGATCCTTGCATGGACAGGTGGACTCTTAACCCCGGGGCCCCCAGGGGAGCGGGCCAAGTGTCGCCCGCAGCGGAGCACTGCTGTTTGGGGGATCACCAAGTGGACTCCAGGCTCGTGAGCCGGATTCATCGGACAGGCAGCAACATTCTTCATGTTAAGGGACGCCTCCACGATCCAGCTGACGTCTCCAGACCAGTGTGACCCCTCAGAAGTGGACTCCAGTCTCTAATAAGCAAAAGACCCCCAGGGGCTGCTGCAAAAGCTTCTCCGACCCTCCGTCTGGCTCCGACGCGGTGGACTCCTGAGGCAACGCATTAGGAAACGAGGGACCTCAGACGCCTCTGGGAGGCCCTGTGAAGGCGACACCCCCCGGGCTGGTCCTTCGGCGCCCCGGATGCCAGGCACCCCGTGCCACGCCACTCCTCCCAGCTCCTGGATCGGTGGCCTCCTGTCGGCTCGGCGCTGCCATCTCCCTGTTGCGTTCCATTCGGCTCGTGGGCAGGGGCGAAGCCTGGGTGAGCAGCTGCACAACGCTGAGCAACAGGTTCGCTTCTCTGTGGACGGAATCTTCATACCCCTCGGAGGAAGTGACTTACAGGTGCTCCCCGGGGAGGGCAGGAGCCCCATGAAGGCAAGGCAGGGGGCAGTGAGCCGCAGGAAAGGGCCAGGGCCCCAGCTTCTGGGAACAGATGGTCGTACACTTCCTCTCTACCAGCCTCATTGAGGGCATCTCCCTCCTTCAACAGGAACACAGGCTGGGCACCCACACCCCCACCTCGGCCTTCTGTACAGCCCTCCCTCGGAAGAAGAAGGTTAAGAGAACCAGCACGTAAAACTGAGAGTGTCCTGGTCCCGACCGATCAGCAGGCAGTTATTGAGAGGCTTCTCTGGGTCAACGCCACGCTCTGTGCAGCCAAAGCTACTGCACCAGGCAGCGGCCCAGCACCCACCGTCCGGTCTCCCATGCTGTTTAGGAAATTAAGACGGAAAAGGAAGACGCGTGAAGTCGGGAGAGCTCATGGTTTGGAGGAGAGCAAGACTGACTAGCGACAGGCCTGGGGGGCTCCATGGCAGCCCCCGACCTGCTGCAGAAGACGCCCCCTGACCGAGGATGTGGGTTCACCAGTTGGACACACACGTCAGAGTAAGAGGACCGGCTGGTTGGAAAATATACTCACGTGTTGGCACACCTGCTGGGCCCCAGGTCTGGCCAGCAGGTCTCTCCGTGGTCCTCTCCAATTCCCTCTCCTCCGCCCAGCTGCCAGGCCCCCAGAAAACGCTGAGACTGCAGGGAGCAGGCCCCCCCCACCCCCGGAAGCCCGCACTCAAACACCCCACTCAGAGGCTGCCTCTATTTTTAGCAGGGGCAGAGGTGGGGGCTGGGGTGGTCCACCGCACTTCCCTTTTTATTTTTGGTCTTAGCAGAGGCTGTGGGTGACTTTCTGCAGGGGAGGGTGCTGGGAGAGGAGGGGGAGACTGAGGTCCCCCCAGAGGGTGGGGCAGGGTGCAGCTGAGACGGGGGTGTGCCACGGGGGCCAGCGAAGATGGGAAGGCAGGGCTGGATGGGCGAGGGCAGGAGCTCAGCGCACCCTCCCCGGGGCCCCTGCAGCTGGGCGGACCTTGCCCGGAGGACCGTGGTCCTGACTGTCAGCTGTGCAGAGGCGGAAGGCCGGCTGATGGGAACTGTGGGGCCTAGAACCTTCCCAGACGGATGACGTTTCCGCAGGCCCCACACGGAACTGCCCAGAGCCAAACGTCCCTTCTCACTCTCTCCTCCCAACATCCCGGGCTCCTCTGTCCACATCCACCTCGGATGCTGGCCCCGCCCCGATGGACCTCCCGCGGCGGGGCTGGGACTCTCTGACCCCCCGGGAGGCCCCGCAGGGTAGACGCCTGGAGGCGGGCGAGCCAGCCCACCCTGTCCGAGTCCCGCACGCCCAGGTGAACCCTAGGGGCCGGCCCCGCCGTGCCCGCACCACCACCAGACACGGGCTTTCACCCCGGGCTGGCTGGCCCCACACCACAACAGAGCCCAGGCCTCGAGTTCGGCCCGTTTCCTCTCTTTTCCTGGCCTTTCTGTTCTTTCTTTTCTAAACAACTGCAGGATGCTCTGTGAGCTTAAATGAATGGTTTGAAAAGAAAGCACCCGTCACCGAGACCCTGATCAAGGGACAGGGCCTGGCCGCCCCCGAGCAGAGTGGAGTCGTGGTCCTGTGTCTCCGCCCCTGCCCCGGAAGCCCGGGATGCAGGACGCTCCGGGGACCAGGCGGCACCTCAGTCTCACTCATGGTCTCCCTGGGAGTCTGCTCTCAGTTCTGCCTTTCTCTGGACCTCGGGGAAAGGCCACAGCGTGGCCGGCTGTCGAGGGTCTGGCTTGTCCCTTCACGTCCACTGATGTGTGGACCACGGGCTGTTCATTCAGCTGCTGACGAACACAGGCTGCCTCTATTTTTAGCAGGGGCAGAGGTGGGGGCTGGGGTGGTCCACCGCACTTCCCTTTTTATTTTTGGTCTTAGCAGAGGCTGTGGGTGACTTTCTGCAGGGGAGGGTGCTGGGAGAGGAGGGGGAGACTGAGGTCCCCCCAGAGGGTGGGGCAGGGTGCAGCTGAGACGGGGGTGTGCCACGGGGGCCAGCGAAGATGGGAAGGCAGGGCTGGATGGGCGAGGGCAGGAGCTCAGCGCACCCTCCCCGGGGCCCCTGCAGCTGGGCGGACCTTGCCCGGAGGACCGTGGTCCTGACTGTCAGCTGTGCAGAGGCGGAAGGCCGGCTGATGGGAACTGTGGGGCCTAGAACCTTCCCAGACGGATGACGTTTCCGCAGGCCCCACACGGAACTGCCCAGAGCCAAACGTCCCTTCTCACTCTCTCCTCCCAACATCCCGGGCTCCTCTGTCCACATCCACCTCGGATGCTGGCCCCGCCCCGATGGACCTCCGCGGGCGGGGCTGGGACTCTCTGACCCCCCGGGAGGCCCCGCAGGGTAGACGCCTGGAGGCGGGCGAGCCAGCCCACCCTGTCCGAGTCCCGCACGCCCAGGTGAACCCTAGGGGCCGGCCCCGCCGTGCCCGCACCACCACCAGACACGGGCTTTCACCCCGGGCTGGCTGGCCCCACACCACAACAGAGCCCAGGCCTCGAGTTCGGCCCGTTTCCTCTCTTTTCCTGGCCTTTCTGTTCTTTCTTTTCTAAACAACTGCAGGATGCTCTGTGAGCTTAAATGAATGGTTTGAAAAGAAAGCACCCGTCACCGAGACCCTGATCAAGGGACAGGGCCTGGCCGCCCCCGAGCAGAGTGGAGTCGTGGTCCTGTGTCTCCGCCCCTGCCCCGGAAGCCCGGGATGCAGGACGCTCCGGGGACCAGGCGGCACCTCAGTCTCACTCATGGTCTCCCTGGGAGTCTGCTCTCAGTTCTGCCTTTCTCTGGACCTCGGGGAAAGGCCACAGCGTGGCCGGCTGTCGAGGGTCTGGCTTGTCCCTTCACGTCCACTGATGTGTGGACCACGGGCTGTTCATTCAGCTGCTGACGAACACTTGGGTTGTGGCCCTGGTTCACCTCCTGGGACGTTCCTGTGTGAATCCTCCCGGGGGCGTACGTTGTCCTGTCTTTTGAGTAAAGACCGCTGAGTCGCTGGGCAGGTGCATGCGGACGTCTTAGGAGCCCCGACGCTGTTTCCCAAAGTGGCCCTGTCACTGCCCTCCCGCCAGCGTGCCGGTGCCCCCGCCCCCCCGTCAGCAACGGGGCCATCGGCTGGCTGGTCTCGGGCCACGACCTGCCGAGGAGCAGCGCCGACCCCTTACTCCGCACCCTCTACACTCACCACCTCATGTCGCCTCCCGCTCGCCCTCTGCCTGGACCACTCATCCGTGTACACCCCGCACCTGCGCGGACTGAGTAATGTCCCCCAGACCCACGTCCACCTCGAAGCTCAGGACACGGGCTCTCTGCCGATGTAGCTAAGGGGAGGTCCTCCTGGAGCAGGCGGCCCGGACTCAACGGCACAGAGAGCCAGAGGGAAGCAGCCGCGGGCGGCGGGCGCGGGATGGAGCAACGAGGCCAAGAGCACGCAACACCTGGAGCCGCCAGGGACGGACA
The DNA here is from genome assembly GCA_022376925.1 of Tragulus kanchil. Classification (NCBI taxonomy): domain Eukaryota; kingdom Metazoa; phylum Chordata; class Mammalia; order Artiodactyla; family Tragulidae; genus Tragulus; species Tragulus kanchil. Next base: position 157,866,336 of record JAIOJX010000002.1, on the reverse strand, counting down.
GGAGGGAAGGGCCCGCCCCCGGAGGGCGCCCCGCCCCGCCTGATTTCACACGTCTGGCCTCCACGACTTGAGAGCGAGCGCGTGTTTCTTTTCTTTGAAGCCAGAGCGTCATGGGAATCTGTGCCAGGAGCTTCGGGAAACACACACACACGGAAGCCTTTCCAGTCGTGTCTCCCAGTCAAACGTCTGTCTGACCTCAAGGCCCGCCCTCGTCAATGCCTCTTCCTACAGGAAGCTCTCCCTGACTGTCTGACCTCAAGGCCCGCCCTCGTCAATGCCTCCTCCTACAGGAAGCTCTCCCTGACTATCTGACCTCAAGGCCCGCCCTCGTCAGTGACGAGGGTCCCCATTCCTCCACGCTCCTGGTCCTCCTACAGGAACACACGGTGGGAAGCTTCACTTCCTTGAGCCTCCTCTGGTCCTTCCAGCCACCCTCATCCTCGTTTGTCCAGGAAACTGATGCTCGGAGAAACTGCAGGCTTTGCCTGAGGTCGCGTGGCGTCTCGGCTCAGCAGATGTGATGAAATGCCACCGTCCAGGAGGCTTAAACAACCGGCTCTGAGTGCTGGACGCCCGAGGTCCAGCCGCTGGCAGGCGGGTCCCGGTGAGGGACATCTTCCTGGTCCACAGGCACCAAGTTCCCGCTCCGTCCTCGCGTCTCCCTGAGCCTGGGGAGCTCTCTTCTTCCTCCGAGATCACCAATCCCACCACGAGAACCCCCATCTCCTCGCTCCAGAAGGCGCCATCTCCAAGCACCTCCGCCGTGGGTTCAGCCCGCAGCCGTGAGCAGCCCCAAGACGTGCGGAGGTTTGGCTCCTGGCAGGCTGAGGGGGTCTCCCGTGCCCCCAGGGAGCCGGGTCCCTCGTCACCTGCTGTGCAGGATGTCGTCGGCGGAGGGGCGAGTCCCCGCGCCCATCGACGGGAGGGAAGCGCAGAGTGAAGAGGCAGTCTTCACGGTCAGAGTCCACGGTCATGGGGCTTCAGGGCTGGCAGGGGTGCTGGGTGCCGTTTCGGCCCCGAGCATGGCCACGCCCGGCCGGAGGAGTGGAGGGGCCGCGGTGAGCCGGGGCACGCGCTGAAGGACACCCACCCCGCATGGCCCGGGCCTGCTGGGCCCTCCGTCTGCGCTCTCTCCCACCGCGCGCCGCGGCCGCCTGGGAACCGGGCCCTCTGTCCTCCGGGCAGAAGAGGCTCTGGGTGAAGGTGTTGAACGCCGACCCCCGGGGGAGGGGAGCAGGGACTAGCCTGTTCATTCTCTTGCACGCTGACCTCCCACCGCCCCCCGCCCCGATCTCGCCTCCCCTCTCCTCGGGAAAGCAGATGCTTCCAAGCTCAGGCCGGACAGGCAGCAAGGACCCGGCCCGAGGCCAGCGGAGGAAGCCGCCCGGCTGTGGGGGAGACTTCGGGGGGAGGGTGTGCACCCGCGTCCCAGGGGGGCCTCACAGTCCCTTCAGCGCTGGGCTTCTGAAACACGCCGCGTCAGAGAGGCCCGACACGGACGGCAGAATTTTTCCACGACGGGGTAAGGAGATTCCCACGCTGGGCTTGTCGAGGGTCTAGCAGAGGGATGAAGCCAGCAGCTGAGGGCCCGGGGCGCTGACTTCTCCTGGGAAGGGGGTACTGGAGGCAGCGGCGGAAAGGGAGCCCAGAGACCCCTCGGAGGAGCAGCAGGAACCGAGTCCCCGGGAGAGGAAGCGGTGTCGAGAGCGGGAGTGTGAGGCTGAGCTGCGGGGAGGGCTTTCCCAGCCCAGCGCGGAGGCGAAGGGACAAAGACAGCCGCTCCGGACAGGACAGCGGCGGCCCCGGAGGCAGAACGCGGCCGGCGGAGGCCCGTGGCTTCGGTGCCCGTCTGCCCCGCCGCGGCCGGTTCCGACCAAGGGCTCGGGTCCATCCTCCTCCCGGGTCGCTTATTTACCTCCGCCTCGAAACCGCGGCTCTCGACAGGACAGGCCCTTCGCTGCTGACTCACGGGTCGAAGCCGAGACTCCTGAAAACCCGTTTCCAAAAGGTCCGAGGATTTTATTTCCTGGTCATCAACGTGAAATTTAATTAGCAGCTTGCTGCTAATGAGGTCGCCGTGGAAGCAGAGACAGGAAGAGAGCGTCCCGCGGCCCCTGTTCACGCTCACCGCCCGCCTCGTCCCCCGAAGGGCCGGGGAGCCGGGAGGACAGCGTGGCCGGGAAGGACGGGCCGGGGGCCGGGCGTTCACTCGGGCAGACGCCGGGACGCGGTCCTCGCGGGACGGGCCCTCCTTGGGCGGGTGGGAATGCAGATCCCGCCAGAGGCTGGGTTCTGTCTCCCGGCAGAGGGAGGGGCTGGCGAGAAAACGGGGTGTCAGCCGTGAAGCTGAAGGAGGCACCACCAGGCTCACGAGAGCCCAGTCCCTCCGCTCGACTCCAGCCGCCGGGAGGTGGAGCGTGCATGGAGACCACGCTGGACAGAACGCGCCAGCCCCAGCCCCTCCCCGTCCCTCCAACAACCCCTCCTCAGCTCCCCTCTGCCCGGAGCCCGTGCTCACCTGCAGACGGTGCTGTCTACAGCCCAGGCTCACCCTACCCACAGCTGGCAGGGCTTCAGGGAGGACTACACGCTCGCCTAACGCCCTGCCCGAGGACGGCAGACGCTCGGCCAATGGGAGCGTCCGGCACTGACGTCCGGGTACAGCTCACCACTGAAACCCCCAGTCCAGAACTGACGAACGTCGGAAGGCCTATGAAGGAGAAACGGACTCTCCACGCATTATCCAAGACGCCGAGGTGAGAACGTGACGGTGAATTTCCTAAACACGATGGGGGGAAACACCGTCCAGTGCTCGGGGGTGAAAGAAAGCCAACACAGACCAAAGTGTGTTCTGCACGACAGGGTCTAAAACCCAGGTGTGCGTGGGCGGTGTGGCAGACGTCCCTTACACACAGAGGCCACGGCCACACACGCCCCACGGTGTACACGGGAGCAGGTGCACGGATTCCCCAGACACGAATACCCGTGAGACGAGAGGAAGGGCCACGCCCTCTCCTCACAGAGCCTGTACCCAAGGCCCACGAGATCATGCGCCACAAGAAAGTTCACGGCAGAAGGTACGAGAGTCTGAGAGCTGTTTTCTCCCTAACTTTAAAAAATAACGATTTTATTTATTTTTGCCTGTGTTGGGTCTTCATCGTCGCACGCGGGCTTCTTCTCGAGTTGCCGAGAGCGGGGACTCCTCTCCACTCGTGGTGCACGGGCTTCTCGTTGGGGCGACTTCTGCTGCAGAGCACGGGCTCTGGGTTGTGGGGGCTTCAGCAGCGGGGGATCCCGGGCTCTAGAGCACAGGCGGTGCACGGGCTCCGCTGCTCCGTGGCATGCGGGATCCTCCCGGATCAGGGATCGATCCCGTGTCTCCTGCCTCGGCAGGCAGGTTCTTTTACCACTGAGCCACCAGGGACGACCCTTTTCAAAAAAAATGAAGGATGACTGCCATCCCGCTGGCACGTGGGCTCCTGACCAAGAAGGAAGGACATGTGCGTGGCTGCTTGTGGCTCTAGGGGGAATTCTCCTGGGGTCACGGCAGAGCTTTCTGGGCTGCCCGAGCCTGACGTCCCTTGTGTGTACGTGTCAGCCCCCATGGACGCAGGCAGCTCCAAGGTGACAGGCTGCAGGAAACCACGCTTGTGTCAATCAGACTCTCTTCCCTCCATTTGCCGGCTTAACCCCGAGGCCTCCCCTGGGCCACAAGCCGCAGCCGACGCCCCGGGAAGACGCCGCTCTGGCTCACGAGGTCCTCGCTAACCGCGCGCTGTCGGAGGCCTGCAGCCTCAGCACCACCTGGAGCTGGTCGGACCTGCAGTGTCGCAGGCCTCACCTCGGGCTTTCTCGCCAGAGCCTGCGTTTCAACACGCTCTCCAGGCGGCTGACCACGCCCGGGAAGCGCTGCCCTCGTGCCTCGCCGTCGGCAGCGACGCTGGTGGCTGACCTACCTGCTCACCCCATCCAAGCTCCTGGAGCCTTCCAGACGCACGCGGGTCTCTCCGCTCCCACCCCCTCCCTGGACTTTGGGTTCCACACTCAAGCTCTTTGGGGGTGACTGAGCCCCAAGTTGGACCAGGTCTTCCTATGGCATCCCTCACAGTGGCCTCACTTCATCTCAGCCTGGCCAGTGCATCCCAGATGCCCAGACACGACTCAGCGACCGAAGAACTGCAAGCCTCAGGATCACTGGCTGTTTGCGTGGCTGCAGAATACACACCACGGGGCAGAGGGCGGAGCGCCCACGGGGGCAACAGACCAGGGCTGCCAGGTCTGAGGTGGGGGAGGAGGGGCACCGAGAGCGGGGAAGCGTGCAAAGAAAGGGCGTCTGGCTCAGGACGAAACCGCACGTGGAGGAGACTCCGTGGGCTGAGCCGGGAACAAGTGTGGAGTGGCGGTGAACCGCGAGGTTTCAGGCGACACCCAAGACCGACCACGCTGGGGCGCCAATCACCCAGACTGGGAAGACCTCATGGGGTCCCCTGAGGATGCAGAGACCTAGGGAGGCACCCCTGAAGAGAAAGGTGCTCCAACTCCAGAGTAAGGACCGGTCTGCACGTAACTAACAAAGAAACATATACACTACCACGCGTTAGACAGACGGCCAGTGGAATTTGCCGCGTGATGCAGGGAGTTCAAACCCAGGGCTCTGTGACAACCTAGAGATGTGGGATTGGGTGGGAGGTCGAGGTCGAAGGGGACATGTGTATACTTGCTGCTGATTCACACTGCTGTACGGAAGAAACCAATACACCAGTGCAAAGCAATTATCCTCCATCTAAAAACAAATACATTTTAAAAAGTAAGCTTCAGGGGCTACCCTGGTGGTCCAGTGGGTAAAGAGCCTGCCTTGCAGTGCAAGGGGCACCGGTTCTATCCCTGGCCCAGGAAGACCCCACATGCCGTGGAGCAGCTGGACCAGTGTGACCAATTACGAGTCAGCACTCTGGAGCACATGTGCCCAGAGCCGGTGCTCTGCAACGAGAGAGGCCACTGCAATGGGAGGCCCACACAGGCCAAAGAATAAAGATGGATGAAAAAAAAAAAAGTAAGCTTCAAAAGAATCAAGCCTATTCACACATAAATTAAGTGTTTTTAAGATCAACGCTTACCACAACTTATAAACAACAAAATTCAGAAACTTGGCAAGCACAGTGGGCAGAACTCAATAAAAAGAAAATTACTAGATATGTGCATAATCCAACAAAGAGAAAAGCCAGTCAATAGAAATAGACCCAGAAATTACAGAAATGTTGGAATTTGCATACAAAGACTTCAAAAGAGCTATTATAAGGAGGCCAAAGACTTCAAGGAAATATGAACAGAACAAAGGCAAAGTATGAAACGACAAATAACCAATTTGGAAATCTTAAACCTACAATTGAGAATATATGAATTACAAATTCAACTGATGGGCTTAACTACTATTAAAGATCAGTGAACTTAGAAATACCAACGCACAGATCTGAGAAATTCAATCAATCTATGCAAAATAAATATGAAACGATATGTAGGTATATCTTAAACTGCTGAAAATTAAATATAAAAAGACAATCTTAAAAACATTTAGCAAAAAAGATACATTATGTACAATGAAACAGCGGTAAGTATACTGATCACTCCTCCTCAGAAACAACGCAAAGAATACAGCTATGGAACCGGGTCTTTAACGTCCCAAAACAAAGGAGCAGCTTGGATTTCTTTATCTAATAAAACGTCTTTCAAAAATAAAAAGACCTAAAGGCTCTTTCTTTGAGAAATCAGAAGCTGAAAAAATCCACCACCCGCAGGCCTGCAGTGTAAGGAAAGTTAAATGTTATCTTTCAAACTAAAGAAATATGACGCCAGGCAGACGTTAGCATCTGCCTGAAGGACTGAAGGTCGGTCTCCCAAATGGTAAATATGTGAGTAAAGATAAAATGTCTTCCGTTTGCAATTTCTTTACAGAATAATTAATGGCTTCGTAGATAACAGACTTGTGGACAGGCCGGCGGGAAGGAGAGGGAAGGACCAGTTGCGAGAGTGGCCGTGGCAGATGCACACAACACCCACGCGCCACTGCCAGCCGGGGAGCTGCTGTGTGACGCCGGCAGCCCAGCCCGGCGCCCTGAAGACCGGCAGCGGTGGGGCGGGGGGAGGGAGGTGCAAGAGGAGGGGAGTGTGTGTGCGGTTATGACTGATCACGCCGCTGTACGGCAGAAGCCAACACAACACTGTAAAGCATTTATCCTCCAATTAAAGAATTAAAAAAAAAATAAAGGCAAATAGGAGGGAAAGTCTTCCACCAAATAATTAGTGGCTTAAAGCAAAACTAACAATAATAACAAAACTAAACTAATAATAATCTATTGTGAAGCTTATAACGTATGTAGAAACAAAATACATGACAATCAATCATCACCCAGGGGAGGAGACAGGGTGGACGGCCTGCACACTGCTCTCCGTCTTCATGCGTGAGGTGACGTAATACGACCACGGGGCTTCCCGGATGGTTCAGACAGTGGAGAACCTGCCTGCGAGGCAGGGAGCCCGGGCTCGAGCCCGGAGTCAGGACGACCCCCTGGAGAAGGGCGTGGCCGCCTACGCCGGTGTTCTTGGCTGGGAACGCTGAAGCGTGACCTTGGAACACAGAGAGAGCTCTGTGCTGAGCCTCAGTTCTCTCAAAGGCACCCGTGGCCGTTTAAAACCTGACCCTCAGTTCTCTGCCGCGCTCTCTTCCCATGGACAGGAGAGGCCCACGTCTCCTCCCTCGGGGCTGGGCTCTGCAGCTCCTGGAGCCTCACCAACAGGCGGGGTGAGGCTCACCCAGGCAGTGAGAAACCGGCGGCTCCCGCCTCCCGCCTCCCTGGACGTGGATGCTGAGCGGCGTCCGACGCGGCGACCTATGGACTGCAGTCCTCTTGGCTTTTCTGCCCGTGGGATTTCCCAGGCCAGGACAATGAAGCGGGTTGCCTTGCCCTCCTCCGCGGGATCATCCCGACCCAGGGGTTGAACCCAGGTTTCCACGTCTCCTGCATCGGCAGGCGGGCTCTTTACCATGAGTGCCCCCTGGGAAGCCCGTCTCTTGGGCACTCCCTGGGAACACCCGGCCACGGCGGGGTGAGGGCTGGAAGCAGCCGGGCGAAGCCCAGGAGCGGAGGAAGGGCGGCTCCCAGCCCACGCCGCGGAGTGAGCCGTCTCGGCCCCCGAGCCGATGCCCCATGGAGCTGTGACACGCTTTTCCAGCTAAGTTCAGCCCAACATGCAGACTCGAAAGTGGAATAAATTATCACTGTGGTTGAAAGTCATTCCGTTTTGGAGTGGTTTTTCTGCAACAATACTTAACCAGAACCCCAGCTCTGTGGCCCCCGGCAGACACTTCACTTCTCCAGACCTCGGCGTCCTCAGCATCAAAGAGAGCAGCATTCAGAGCCTTCCAGGGCACCTCTCAGCTCAAACAGCCAACGCGTTCTTTGAATGTGAATAATCATTTTCTCGGTCTAATCATACAACAGAACACTTTTTTCTCTGATTCACTAAAAGATTCCTTGTATTAGTATGTACAAGAACACCGTGCCAGGGCTTCTCAAGCGTTACTGTCTAGCTATCTTGTCCGGGGTCGTTTTGGATGCAGACTCTAACACAGGAGGCTGGAGGGGTGCCCTGGGAACCTGCATTATTCATGCAACGCTGGACCACTGACGGCATTCTGAGTGGCAAGGCCCTTGTCCCTCTGTCACCAACAGCTGCCATCGGCCACGGTCTTAAGCACGGCAGGGCAGCCTCTGATTTAATCCCCAGCACAGCGCTAGGAGGAAGGCTTCTGCGTCCCCTGCACCTGATGGACAGCCGTCCTCTGGAGAGGGCAGGTGGCTCGTCCGAGGTCCCAGTGAGTGAGCGGCGTGGCCGCGTCTGGACCTAGGTCAGCCCGCAGACACACACTCCCCTGGCCACCCTCTTCTCACCACCGGGGGACTTGAGATTAACCATTTTTTTTGTTGTTGTTTAATCTCCCCGCTTTGTGCCTGCAGCTAGCCAGCTGGGATGGAAATCTATCACGGAAGGACAGACGTGGGGACGCAGGAACACATCAAGAATAACAAACACAGAGTTAACAAAGACAGAGGTGACTCCTTCATGTTTCCTAGCCCCGGCCGTGATTAATTTACAGCTCTTTACATGCTAATGTTTCCCTGCCTTCTGCCAGTAATAAATAACCAATATGCTTTAATACCTAGTTATTATTCATCCCTTTCAGATATTTGGATTTTGACTCTTCGCTGCAGTTCAATCACACTGGATTTCTTTAACCAGGACAGCTCCATTAAGAGTCCCCTCCAAGGACACCCTGGCGAGGCGGTGACAGTAATCGATGACGGGTGACAAGGGAGCGTGGGGAGCCGCGACAGGAAATATGAGCAGCCGTGGGGAAAAGGGGGGAAACCGTACTAAAGAACACCGGCAAGCGCCATGGAGGGAACACTGGGGTTATGACACAGCCCAGGAAAACCGAGAAGCCCACCGTTACGGCGACGCGCCACTCGTAACGTGCCTGCCTCTGACTGTTTCTACAACCGAAACGAGGTCCTCTTCATTGCGGTCCTAACACGGAGGCTCCCCTCTTACCCGGGGATGAGGTGACAAGGGCTTGCCAGCCCTCCCGTGTGTTTCAGGAAGCCCCTCGGCGCGTCTTCCGTCTCTACTTCCTCCAAGTGTTCTTCAGGCCACCAAGGCCAAACGCGACAAGCCAAGGCGGCTTACAAGAACCGTTGCCTTCTGAAGGCGCTGTCCTTTGCCGAGGACGTCTTGCCGTTTGTCCACACACGACAACCTACGTGCTTTGGGGCTCACAGAGGACCAGATGTGACGAGCTCCGTGCTGCCCTGAGGTCACTCTAAGAAGGGGAGCGTCACTCCTCTGGTCGCTGGTGTGGCCACGTCGGCCTTCCTCACCGGAGCCAGCTGAATGTTTCCAGGCCCAGAGCCTGTCCCCGAGGGGCGGCGCTTCCTAGCTTTCTGGAATCCATTTGGCATCTGGAACCACTTCCAGAATGATGCTTTTAAACACAAACTAACAGAGGATTACAAGTTATATTGAAACAGAGTTACCAACTGTTTTTTTTTTTTTTTTAATTTTACTTTTACAGAGTTTTGTTGTTTACAGATATGTACGATCCCAGATTAGCTTAAAGCTGATTTTCTATTCCGCGTGCCTCCTTATGAATACATCCAATAATACCTACCACTAGGCCCTGATGCTGAAACAGGGAGAGGCCAACAGGATTCTGGACTTCCCAGGTGGCTCAGTGCTAAAGCCTCCACCTGCCAATACGGGAGATGCGGGTTCAACCTCTGGGTCAGGGAGCTCCCCTGGGGAAGGGCACGGCGACCCACTCCAGTGTGCTGGCCCGGAGAACTCCATGGACAGAGGAGCCTGGCAGGCTACAGTCCACGGGGTTGCAGAGAGTCAGACATGACTGAGTGACAGACACTTTCACGCTTTCTTTTATTTAGTGTGATGTTTTCAAAGTCCAGCACACATCAGCACTGCATCCTTGTTTTGGCGGAAGAGTATTCCACGGTGTGAATGGACCATGTTTTGCTTGTCCATCCATCTGTGGATGAACAACTGGATCGCTAACAAATACTTAATTGGCACCCACATGTGCCCACTGGGAACTCAAGGAAAGCTGGGTCCCTGCCCTCACTGAGTCAGAACAGCAGACTCTGAAGCCTGACCTTTGGGTTGGGACCCCTCAGTTTCCCTGTGTGTGGAAAACAGGAAACTTCTTTCTCCTAGGGCAGTGGGGAGGCTTCAGCAAGTGAATACACTGAGCGACTCCGCAGGGAGCCTGCCACGTGGTAGGGGAAACAGAGACACTTCCTTCCCCTCCCCCCAAGGGGAGGCCTGTGCCTAGTCACCACGAAACCCACGTCTTTGGGGCTCAGAGGACCAGATGTGACGAGCTCCGTGCTGCCCTGAGGTCACTCTAAGAAGGGAGCGTCACTCCTCTGGTCGCTGGTGTGGCCACGCCGGCCTTCCTCACCGGAGCCAGCTGAATGTTTCCAGGCCCAGAGCCTGTCCCGAGGCGCTTCCTAGCTTTCTGGAATCCATTTGGCATCTGGAACCACTTCCAGAATGATGCTTTTAAACACAAACTAACAGAGGATTACAAGTTATATTGAAACAGAGTTACCAACTGTTTTTTTTTTTTTAATTTTACTTTTACAGAGTTTTGTTGTTTACAGATATGTACGATCCCAGATTAGCTTAAAGCTGATTTTCTATTCCGCGTGCCTCCTTATGAATACATCCAATAATACCTACCACTAGGCCCTGATGCTGAAACAGGGAGAGGCCAACAGGATTCTGGACTTCCCAGGTGGCTCAGTGCTAAAGCCTCCACCTGCCAATACGGGAGATGCGGGTTCAACCTCTGGGTCAGGGAGCTCCCCTGGGGAAGGGCACGGCGACCCACTCCAGTGTGCTGGCCCGGAGAACTCCATGGACAGAGGAGCCTGGCGGGCTACAGTCCACGGGGTTGCAGAGAGTCAGACATGACTGAGTGACAGACACTTTCACGCTTTCTTTTATTTAGTGTGATGTTTTCAAAGTCCAGCACACATCAGCACTGCATCCTTGTTTTGGCGGAAGAGTATTCCACGGTGTGAATGGACCATGTTTTGCTTGTCCATCCATCTGTGGATGAACAACTGGATCGCTAACAAATACTTAATTGGCACCCACATGTGCCCACTGGGAACTCAAGGAAAGCTGGGTCCCTGCCCTCACTGAGTCAGAACAGCAGACTCTGAAGCCTGACCTTTGGGTTGGGACCCCTCAGTTTCCCTGTGTGTGGAAAACAGGAAACTTCTTTCTCCTAGGGCAGTGGGGAGGCTTCAGCAAGTGAATACACTGAGCGACTCCGCAGGGAGCCTGCCACGTGGTAGGGGAAACAGAGACACTAAAGTGTGCACAGCTGTGCGGGCGGTCAGCACCGGGAAGAATAGACAGGTGCCGAGGGAGACCGGCCCCGGGGCGCAGGCTCTTACAGGAGGCCAGGGAGGCCTGTGTCCGTCTTGGTTCAAGAGCCAGACGTTGAGGAGGGACCAACGAAACAGAGCCTCGGGGGGTCAGCGGTCCTGGCGCAAAGACGCGGACTACAGGGGCCCGCAGGGGGCCCAGGGTGGGGATGTCCGAGAGGAAGACGCCGGCCAGGACGGCGGGCCACAGACATCCTCTTCAGTGGTCTATCAGTCGCGTTAAAGTCAAAAGAAATAGGTGCGATTAATTTTAATGATAGATTATATTGCACCTAACATAGCCAAAATATGATCTTCTGGACATGTGATCAGTGTAAAAAAGTGCTGATGAGATCTCCCGCGTCCTTTCTCTTTTCAATGTAAGACTCTGAAACCCAGAGAGCACTCCCCCTACAGCAGGCCTTGGTTTGGGCCGGGCAGAGTCACGTGCCGGCAGCTGGCTGCGGGCGGCCCCGAGCCGGATGGTGCCGAGGGAGGACCTGTCAGAGGGTGAGTGGGGGGGAGCAGAGGCTGACAACGACGTGACCTCCAAGAAGGCACCAAGGTCAGACCGTGGCGGGGGCGGGGGCCCTGAGGGGCTTGGGAAGGAGCTGGGAGATGCTGTTGGAGGGTTTTGGGTCTGGGAAGGACAGGACGTGGTTTGCATCTGAAACAGACAGAAGAGGCTCGGATGGAGAACAGACTCCGGGGGGAGTGCGAGGCGAGGGGCAACCTGGGCAGTGGAGGCTGGGGGCGACCCTGGACTCGGATGCCGGCAGCGGACAAACAAGGGCCGGCCGTTTCCACGGGGGAGAAGGACCTTGCAGTACTGGCTGTGCACACACGACGTTCCTGCCGCCGCCACCTGGACGCTTTCCTGATGGGGGTACCCCACGGTCTCACTCAGCCTCTACCCCAAGTGCCTGGCCCAGACCTCCATAAACAACTGCCGAGCACTGGCGGAGCCTCCCTGGTGCTGAGCTCGCCCGCGGTCCTCTGTGGAGGCCGTGCGCGCCGAAGCAGATTGCACGGGCTTCCCCGGGTGGCCTGCTGCTCCCCTGCCTAACTCATCATCACAGCTTGGCCGATGAATAATGAATCCTTGCCTGAAGCACCTCTTGACAGCCTCAATCCATGGTCACATCAGCTTAGTGATGTGCTCTGGGTGAGAACCGACAATCAGAGAGGGCAGCGGAGGGGATGCCTCTGTCTATGCCACCCAGAAGCGCTGAACCTCCTCTTCCCCACCCCCGGGGTCCCTGTGGGGAGAGGCCACATCCAAGGTCTCCAGGTCTCAGGGAATCTTGAGCTTTCCGCAGGTTACCATGGAGATGGGATGCTGGGTCTGCACAGGGACAGGGCATTCGGAGCTCCGGGGTGAATGAGAGTTGGGGACGCAGGTTTCACCTAACATAGCCAAAATATGATCTTCTGGACATGTGATCAGTGTAAAAAAGTGCTGATGAGATCTCCCGCGTCCTTTCTCTTTTCAATGTAAGACTCTGAAACCCAGAGAGCACTCCCCCTACAGCAGGCCTTGGTTTGGGCCGGGCAGAGTCACGTGCCGGCAGCTGGCTGCGGGCGGCCCCGAGCCGGATGGTGCCGAGGGAGGACCTGTCAGAGGGTGAGTGGGGGGGAGCAGAGGCTGACAACGACGTGACCTCCAAGAAGGCACCAAGGTCAGACCGTGGCGGGGGCGGGGGCCCTGAGGGGCTTGGGAAGGAGCTGGGAGATGCTGTTGGAGGGTTTTGGGTCTGGGAAGGACAGGACGTGGTTTGCATCTGAAACAGACAGAAGAGGCTCGGATGGAGAACAGACTCCGGGGGGAGTGCGAGGCGAGGGGCAACCTGGGCAGTGGAGGCTGGGGGCGACCCTGGACTCGGATGCCGGCAGCGGACAAACAAGGGCCGGCCGTTTCCACGGGGGAGAAGGACCTTGCAGTACTGGCTGTGCACACACGACGTTCCTGCCGCCGCCACCTGGACGCTTTCCTGATGGGGGTACCCCACGGTCTCACTCAGCCTCTACCCCAAGTGCCTGGCCCAGACCTCCATAAACAACTGCCGAGCACTGGCGGAGCCTCCCTGGTGCTGAGCTCGCCCGCGGTCCTCTGTGGAGGCCGTGCGCGCCGAAGCAGATTGCACGGGCTTCCCCGGGTGGCCTGCTGCTCCCCTGCCTAACTCATCATCACAGCTTGGCCGATGAATAATGAATCCTTGCCTGAAGCACCTCTTGACAGCCTCAATCCATGGTCACATCAGCTTAGTGATGTGCTCTGGGTGAGAACCGACAATCAGAGAGGGCAGCGGAGGGGATGCCTCTGTCTATGCCACCCAGAAGCGCTGAACCTCCTCTTCCCCACCCCCGGGGTCCCTGTGGGGAGAGGCCACATCCAAGGTCTCCAGGTCTCAGGGAATCTTGAGCTTTCCGCAGGTTACCATGGAGATGGGATGCTGGGTCTGCACAGGGACAGGGCATTCGGAGCTCCGGGGTGAATGAGAGTTGGGGACGAGCAGCCATGGTTTCAAAGCTCCACACGGGCTGGGAAAGAAGCCGTAAGAGAGGCTGCAGGGGAGAAGCAGCTGAGGTCATCAGCTGGGAGGGCACAGGACCCAGGGCGGCAGGTCGGGTGTTACAGAGCTCACTGACAGCCAGCCTCTAGCGTGCTGGGAAAACCAGCCCCCGATTGTGCAGCACGGTTACGGGCGGGGCGGGGGGCCAGCCGCTCCCGCGAAGCTCTTGGCCAACCCCGAGGCCCGCCCGGGCCTTCTCAAGGAGGACGCCCGCGAGCACGGGGTCTTTGTTTCACAAAACCACACACAGGGCTGGCATTCTGTGGCGCCCTCTTTGAGAAACACCAGCTGAGGATTCACGTCCCTCAACCTGGCAAAGCCCGGGGGACGCACGTCCACTCTGTGTCTGCTCAGGAGATGGGAACACAGCAGCCGGCTCAGGCCACGGTCTCCCCTGGGCAGCTCAGCTAAAACGCATGCGGCCAAGTCTCACTCTCAGACATGAACCCGCCCCGCCTTCAGTGGTGGGGCCACGTTCCTAACAGACGTGCTCAGTGAACGACGTCACGTGCATTCGGCTACAACGTGGCGTGGTGATTGTCGATGGAGGAGGGAAAGAACCAGTCACTCCAGCAACGCAGTTCAGTGCACCTTCTTGTAGATGACCTCAGCTGGAGGTCACCCCATCCATTTCAGCCCAGGTCTCCTCCGCTGGGATTTCTGAGGATGGCATTCTCTGATCCACTTCCCGAATCGTGGACTGGGCAGGAGGGGGATGCCACGCCTGGTAAGGATGCGTGTGCAAGCCAGAGGCCGGGGCCTGGAGACAGAGAGTCAAACAAACTCCACCGTGGCCAGCAGGGTAACGTGTGCAAGGTATTTCCCATCTATAAAACTGAAATCGCAGCAGCTCCACGACTGCAGTGTGGCACATTAATATTCACACAGCATCGACTGCAATGGCTTCCAGGCCAAAATGCGTGTGTATGCAAAACAGCACAGCCCCCCCACCGCCCCAGGAAACGGCATCCATACCCCACCCCCCACCCCCGCCACAAGAAACTTCTCCAGCTGCAGAGGCAAACCAGCACACCAGAACAAGCAGGGAAGAGCAAGCCAATTACATGCTAATCTGCTTGGATTAACAACCAGCACATCCTGGTGGTAGCTTCTGACTAATTTTTTATGATAACCTTGAGGGTAAGATAATAGAATTTGGATAGGCTGTTTTTCCTGATAAGCGAACTCACACATTCTTGAGCAGCCTTACCTAAAGGGTGCTGACAACCACTCTTTCATAAATGTTTCTTGGATAAATCAACAAACCCCGGCGAGGTCCCCAGCGGTGACACCACAGAGCCCATGTCAGGCCCCACCGTGTTCAACACTGTTGGCGACGCAGCGAGCGGGGACATAAAGGAGGAGCTGAGTCTGCAGGTCACACCCAGAGCCGGACAGACAGTCAACATGACAAACGCGCTCATCCATACTCGAAGGAATTTGACAGACAAGACCAGAGGACCCACACCACAAGATGGGGTTCAGCAGAAACAGAGGTAAAGCGCCAGGGCTTGCCTTTAACAGTTTACAAGGTCAGGGTATGGGAGAATCGGCATCACAGAGGCTTGTGGGGGGAAGAAAAAGAAAAGAAAATTTTTTAAAGACATTTTTTTATAAGACTTTTCTTTTTTGGCCACTTCTATTGGTCTTTCATTTGTCCATTTTCGTCCATCTTTGTTCTTTGGCCCGTGTGGGCCTCCCATCGCAGTGGCCTCTGTTGTTGCAGGGCACCGGCTCTGGGCGCATGCGCTCCAGAGCTCTGGCTCAGTGATTGGACACATCGGTCCAGCCGCTCCACGGCACGTGGGATCTTCCCAGGCCAGGGATCGAACCGGCGCCCCTTGCACTGCCAGGTGGTGTCCTTACCCACTGGGCCACCAGGGAAGCCCCATTATGAGCTTTCTTTGATGAAATCACTGTTCAACGTGACATAACAACGTGACGGTCCCCGTCCCTGTGCTCAGCCGCTCAGTTGTGTCTGACTCTTTGCCCTGTGTGGGCTGCAGTCCCTCCTCTGTCCGTGGGATTCTCCAGGCAGGACTGCTGGAGTGGGCTGCCACTTCCTCCTCCAAGGGATCTTCTCGACCTAGGGGCTGAACCTGCATCTCCCGCACTGGCAAACGGATTCATTACCACTGAGCCACTAGGGAAGCTGGGAACTTAAAAAATGTAAGACTGTTTAAAGGAGGAATATTTTGTCTGTGATGTGATGTCTCCCTTTCCTCCCATCGCTAACCTTGTGGATAAGAAATTATGAAGACTCTTTGGATAACTTGAAACTGAAGGAGAAAACATGAGCCCAAACAGCGGCAGAGAAGGTCACTTCCCAGTGCGAGAGAGCCAGGCCGAGGGTGGTCACCTTACCAAAATCCCCGTTTCTTGGATAAATCAACAAACCCGGCGAGGTCCCCAGCGGTGACACCACAGAGCCCATGTCAGGCCCCACCGTGTTCAACACTGTTGGCGGCAGCGGGGACATAAAGGAGGAGCTGAGTCTGCAGGTCACACCCAGAGCCGGACAGACAGTCAACATGACAAACGCGCTCATCCATACTCGAAGGAATTTGACAGACAAGACCAGAGGACCCACACCACAAGATGGGGTTCAGCAGAAACAGAGGTAAAGCGCCAGGGCTTGCCTTTAACAGTTTACAAGGTCAGGGTATGGGAGAATCGGCATCACAGAGGCTTGTGGGGGGAAGAAAAAGAAAAGAAAATTTTTTAAAGACATTTTTTTATAAGACTTTTCTTTTTTGGCCACTTCTATTGGTCTTTCATTTGTCCATTTTCGTCCATCTTTGTTCTTTGGCCCGTGTGGGCCTCCCATCGCAGTGGCCTCTGTTGTTGCAGGGCACCGGCTCTGGGCGCATGCGCTCCAGAGCTCTGGCTCAGTGATTGGACACATCGGTCCAGCCGCTCCACGGCACGTGGGATCTTCCCAGGCCAGGGATCGAACCGGCGCCCCTTGCACTGCCAGGTGGTGTCCTTACCCACTGGGCCACCAGGGAAGCCCCATTATGAGCTTTCTTTGATGAAATCACTGTTCAACGTGACATAACAACGTGACGGTCCCCGTCCCTGTGCTCAGCCGCTCAGTTGTGTCTGACTCTTTGCCCTGTGTGGGCTGCAGTCCCTCCTCTGTCCGTGGGATTCTCCAGGCAGGACTGCTGGAGTGGGCTGCCACTTCCTCCTCCAAGGGATCTTCTCGACCTAGGGGCTGAACCTGCATCTCCCGCACTGGCAAACGGATTCATTACCACTGAGCCACTAGGGAAGCTGGGAACTTAAAAAATGTAAGACTGTTTAAAGGAGGAATATTTTGTCTGTGATGTGATGTCTCCCTTTCCTCCCATCGCTAACCTTGTGGATAAGAAATTATGAAGACTCTTTGGATAACTTGAAACTGAAGGAGAAAACATGAGCCCAAACAGCGGCAGAGAAGGTCACTTCCCAGTGCGAGAGAGCCAGGCCCAGGAGTGGTCTAGGTGACGAGTCTGAGCCCATCGCAGGGCAGGAGCAGGCTGGCTGATCACCTGCAAATCCCTTCACCACCGATGGCCAGGGAGCAAGCCTTGGGGAAGTCTCCTCGCAGGTGGGAGCTGTGACTACGGGCAGCCCAGTGCCTGGGGTAAGGGGCGGGCTCGCCGGGGAGGCTCAGGAGGGCCAGGCAGCCTCAGAGCCGAGAAAAGGAGTTCCCAAGGCATCTTTCCCCACGATACTCCTGGCTTCACCTCTCACACAAAAAGGCTGCAGTGAGCAGATGCGGCTGCGGCAGACAGGTTATAGAGAGCAACTGTTACTGCGTCATCACATCATGTCCTACTCTCTGCGACTCCGTGGACTGCAGCACGGCAGGCTTCTCTGTCCTTCACTGTCTCCCAGAGTCTGCTCAGAGTCTGCTCATGTCCTTCGAGTCAGTGATGCCATCCAACCTTCTCAGCCTCTGTCGCCCGCTTCTCCTCTTGTCTTCAGTCTTTCCCAGCATCAGCGTCTTCTCCAAAGAGCTGGTTCTTCACATCCGGTGGCCTGAGTGTTGGAGCTTCAGGTTCAGCATCCGTCCTTCCATCGAATATTCAGGCTTGACTTCCTTTAGGATTGGCTGTTTGATCTCCTTGCTGTCCAAGGGGCCCTCTGAACAATGTCCAATGTCCATAGAGTCCCCTCACCAAGAAAGCCCAGACCTTCAAGGAAAGCGGGCACCGCAACAGAGAACCAACTGCACGCCGCCCACAGGGCTGCTGCCGGGAGGTGGTGCGCAGCCAGCAGAGCAGACCGCAGCCCGTGCAGACTCAGCAGCCCAGGAAGACGCACACAACACGGGCTCAGCCAACGGAGAGTTAAAAGATCGCCGAGACGGAAATCAGCAGGTGGACTGTGTTTGCAGAATGGACACAGCCCGTGACTGAATCGCTGAGCTGGAAGACTGAACTGAGGAGGTCCTCCCAGGACCCAGGGGTGAAAAACCGGCTGGAGAGAATGAAAGAGACGCCGAGAGAACGGAAGGTAGATCCAGACGTTCCCACAGCTCTCTTAGAGGTCACTCACAAGGGGAAATGAAAAGAATGGAGAAGACAACAAACGCAGAGGCAGTCTAAGAAAAATATTCCAGAAGTGGAAAAAGACACGCATCCTTATCTTACAAGGACACACAACACACAAGGGCCGGGAAGGTGAGAGAAAAGACCGTGTCTATCGACAACGTGATGACGTCCCACAACGCAAGGCTCACGAGGGACAATCCTAAAAGCTGGAAGAGATATAAAGCCTACAAAGACACAGAGCTAGAGCAACTAACTGGCAATACCACATTCCAAGGAAATATTGTTTTTGAACTAGAATCTATATTTAGCTGAACAATGACTCAAGTGTAAAATAGGGAAAAAACATTTTTCACATATGCGAGGACCCTAACTGAAAGTCTGTGGATGGCAACGTTTTTGAGTCCTCACTTATGTTTGTTTTTTCCCTATTTTGCACTTGAGTCAGACCTTCAATTAAACAATCACCAAATGACGCACATCAGTAAGGCGGAAAGAAATTCCTAGGGGAATATAGGATATAAGAAACAATGCTCAGACACTCCGGTCTTGTCTTCAGTCTTTCCCAGCATCAGCGTCTTCTCCAAAGAGCTGGTTCTTCACATCCGGTGGCCTGAGTGTTGGAGCTTCAGGTTCAGCATCCGTCCTTCCATCGAATATTCAGGCTTGACTTCCTTTAGGATTGGCTGTTTGATCTCCTTGCTGTCCAAGGGGCCCTCTGAACAATGTCCAATGTCCATAGAGTCCCTCACCAAGAAAGCCCAGACCTTCAAGGAAAGCGGGCACCGCAACAGAGAACCAACTGCACGCCGCCCACAGGGCTGCTGCCGGGAGGTGGTGCGCAGCCAGCAGAGCAGACCGCAGCCCGTGCAGACTCAGCAGCCCAGGAAGACGCACACAACACGGGCTCAGCCAACGGAGAGTTAAAAGATCGCCGAGACGGAAATCAGCAGGTGGACTGTGTTTGCAGAATGGACACAGCCCGTGACTGAATCGCTGAGCTGGAAGACTGAACTGAGGAGGTCCTCCCAGGACCCAGGGGTGAAAAACCGGCTGGAGAGAATGAAAGAGACGCCGAGAGAACGGAAGGTAGATCCAGACGTTCCCACATCTCTCTTAGAGGTCACTCACAAGGGGAAATGAAAAGAATGGAGAAGACAACAAACGCAGAGGCAGTCTAAGAAAAATATTCCAGAAGTGGAAAAAGACACGCATCCTTATCTTACAAGGACACACAACACACAAGGGCCGGGAAGGTGAGAGAAAAGACCGTGTCTATCGACAACGTGATGACGTCCCACAACGCAAGGCTCACGAGGGACAATCCTAAAAGCTGGAAGAGATATAAAGCCTACAAAGACACAGAGCTAGAGCAACTAACTGGCAATACCACATTCCAAGGAAATATTGTTTTTGAACTAGAATCTATATTTAGCTGAACAATGACTCAAGTGTAAAATAGGGAAAAAACATTTTTCACATATGCGAGGACCCTAACTGAAAGTCTGTGGATGGCAACGTTTTTGAGTCCTCACTTATGTTTGTTTTTTCCCTATTTTGCACTTGAGTCAGACCTTCAATTAAACAATCACCAAATGACGCACATCAGTAAGGCGGAAAGAAATTCCTAGGGGAATATAGGATATAAGAAACAATGCTCAGACAGTAAAGAATCTGCCTGCCATGTGGGAAACCTGGGTTCGATCCCTGCGTGGGGAAGATCCCCTGGAGAAGGGGAAGGCAACCCACTCCGGTATACTCGCCTGGAGAATTCTATGGCTCGTCCATGGGTCACAAAGTGTCGGGACACAACTGAGCAGCTTTAACTTTCACATTCAAGAAACAAGGGTGGAGTTAGCCTGGTAGTCCAGTGGCTAAGAATTCACCTTCCCACACAGAGGACAAGGGTTCCATTCCCGGTCCAGGGATCTAGGGTCCCATCCACTGCAGAGCACCTGAGCCCATACTCCCTGAAGCCCCCGCGCCGCAACCAGAGAGTCCTTGTGCGGCACGGAGAGATCTCATGTGACACCACAAAGGTCCTGTGCACCACAACTGACAGTCAATGCAGTCACATAAGGAAATAAATATTTTTTAATTTAGAAAAAAAGAAACAATGACGCCTACCTGGTATGATCTGAAATAGCAGTTATAAAAATGTGTGCATCTGGGCTTCCCCTGGTGGTCCAGTGGATAAGGACACCGCCTTGCAGTGCAAGGGGCGCCGGTTCGATCCCTGGCCTGGGAAGATTCCACGTGCCGTGGAGCGGCTGGACTGATGTGTCCAATCGCCCAGCCGGAGCTCTGGAGCGCATGCGCCCAGAGCTGGCGCTCTGCAGCGACAGACGCCGCCGCGATGGGAGGCCCACAGGAGCCAAGGAACAAAGGTGGATGAAAAATAGAGAAATGGAAGACCAGTAGAAGTGGCCCGCCCGCTCCCCTCCCTCCCCAACCCGACCCCCGCCCAAAAAAAAAAAAAAAAGTGTGCATCTAATAGAGACCCCAAATATATGAAGCAACAAATAGTCAGAATGAAGGGGAGAACTATAAGCTCTATAATAATAGTTGGAGACTTCTGTAACCCCTTTTAATAATGACTAGAACAACTAGACAGACAACCAGTAGGAAACCATGATCAGCAAACCATTACAGGAGAAAAACAGAACAAAGAAGATGAATTCTGCAAATAAGAGACGCAGAGAGTAAACCTTTAGAAAATAAAAATACAGCTGAGGGGCTTCCCTGGTGGTCCAGTGGGTAAGGACACCGCCTTGCAGTGCAAGGGCGCCGGTTCGATCCCTGGCCTGGGAAGATCCCACGTGCCGCGGAGCGGTTGGACCGATGTGTCCAATTACCGAGCCAGAGCTCTGGAGCACATGTGCCCAGAGCCGGTGCTCTGAGACAACAGAGGCCACCATGATGGGAGGCCCACACGGGCCAAAGGACAAAGATAAATAAATGAAAGATCAATAGAAGCGCCCCCCCCTCAAATTAATACAGCTGAAGGTACTGAGAATAAGTCCAATGTGTCATAAATTACAACAGATACAAAGGGGTCAGCAAGAAAATGAGAGGCAAAACATGAAAGGGGACACAGGAGATGTTACATTATTAAGAGGGTCTGTCAGCTACCATGAATGTTTCTGTGCCACACAACTTGGCCTTGAAGCCCACAGAGCTGACCGAGAGGAACGCCAGCAGAGGCCGGCCAACTGCCATAACAGCCAGACTCGCGGCGCCCCTAGAAGGGACAAATATGTATAGTTACCAAGGGTTCAGAATAATTAACATGTTCACTCTAACAGATCTACAGAACTCTGCAGACAGGGAAGAAAAATTCTTTTCCAATACACGTGGACATGTTAAAAAATTCGCCATGGATTAGCCACAAAAACATTCAAGCCATAATGAAAAGTAGATATAATAAATGGCACACTGGCTGATGGAAATATTAAAAAAATTTTTTTAATTACAAAAGAATACCATTTCTAATCTACACAATGAAGAAATATAAAGACATACATAAAAAGTTATTTTTACCAGAACAATAATGAGATCATAAGCTGCTAGAATATGAGATCACTAAGGTGGCTACATACAAGTCAACTTCTATCTCTCCAGATATTAAAACATATTGAGAAACAACAGGCTGCACTGGTACAGAAACAGATAATAAGAACACTGGACAGGGCTTCCGTGGTGGTCCAGTGGGTAAAGAGTCCGCCTTGCGGTGCAAGGGGCACTGGTTTGATCCCTGGTTTGGAAAGATCCTACGAGCCACGGAGTGGCTGGACCGATGTGTCCAATTATGAGCCAGTGCTCTGGAGCGCATGCGCCCAGAGCCGGTGCTCTGCAGCAAGAGAGGCCACTGAGATGGGAGGCCCACACAGGCCAAGGAATAAAGATGGATGAGAATAAGTAAATGAAGGACCAATAAAAGAGGCCAGAATTAAAAAAAAAGAAAAAGAAAGAACAGTGAACAAAAGCTTGGTACGTACCTCACTGATGGGTAGAAATTTAATGCCTGATGAACGTGATGTTTTGAATCAACATAGAGATGAAAAGAGTATTCAATAACTGTTGGGATAATCTGGTAACAATTTGGAGAGAATTCTATTCCTCCTTTGCCCCTGTGCAGAGATAATTTGCAGATAGATTAATGACTTAAAAATGAAATAATGAAATCCAGAAGTTTTAGAGGAAATGAAGTTTAAAATATGCTGATAACCTTGGGATAAGATAGGCCTTCTTAAACAAGCCATAATATGCTAATGTCATTTGGGAAAAGATTGATGCATGTGAGTACATCATAATTTAAAACTTCTGGGTGAGGGGAAGTCGTGCCACAAAGCTGGAGTGTAAGCTATGTTCTAGGAAAACACCTGTAATACGTGAAATAAAGATTAATGTGCAGAACGACAATAAGAAAAAGACAAGGAGTATGTAGGAAAGGAAATTAGGAGACTGAACCAGCAAGTCATAGAATTTTATATGATCAATAAACATGAAGCAATACTTCAGCTCAGAAATAATCAAGGGAAAAACTGAAAACAGTAAGATTTCGTTCTGCACCTGAGTTTTTGTCCTACAAAAGAATACCTTTTAAAATTGAAGAAATATAAAGACATACATAAAAAGTTATTTTTACCAGAACAATAATGAGATCATAAGCTGCTAGAATATGAGATCACTAAGGTGGCTACATACAAGTCAACTTCTATCTCTCCAGATATTAAAACATATTGAGAAACAACAGGCTGCACTGGTACAGAAACAGATAATAAGAACACTGGACAGGGCTTCCGTGGTGGTCCAGTGGGTAAAGAGTCCGCCTTGCGGTGCAAGGGGCACTGGTTTGATCCCTGGTTTGGAAAGATCCTCCGAGCCCCGGAGTGGCTGGACCGATGTGTCCAATTATGAGCCAGTGCTCTGGAGCGCATGCGCCCAGAGCCGGTGCTCTGCAGCAAGAGAGGCCACTGAGATGGGAGGCCCACACAGGCCAAGGAATAAAGATGGATGAGAATAAGTAAATGAAGGACCAATAAAAGAGGCCAGAATTAAAAAAAAAGAAAAAGAAAGAACAGTGAACAAAAGCTTGGTACGTACCTCACTGATGGGTAGAAATTTAATGCCTGATGAACGTGATGTTTTGAATCAACATAGAGATGAAAAGAGTATTCAATAACTGTTGGGATAATCTGGTAACAATTTGGAGAGAATTCTATTCCTCCTTTGCCCCTGTGCAGAGATAATTTGCAGATAGATTAATGACTTAAAAATGAAATAATGAAATCCAGAAGTTTTAGAGGAAATGAAGTTTAAAATATGCTGATAACCTTGGGATAAGATAGGCCTTCTTAAACAAGCCATAATATGCTAATGTCATTTGGGAAAAGATTGATGCATGTGAGTACATCATAATTTAAAACTTCTGGGTGAGGGGAAGTCGTGCCACAAAGCTGGAGTGTAAGCTATGTTCTAGGAAAACACCTGTAATACGTGAAATAAAGATTAATGTGCAGAACGACAATAAGAAAAAGACAAGGAGTATGTAGGAAAGGAAATTAGGAGACTGAACCAGCAAGTCATAGAATTTTATATGATCAATAAACATGAAGCAATACTTCAGCTCAGAAATAATCAAGGGAAAAACTGAAAACAGTAAGATTTCGTTCTGCACCTGAGTTTTTGTCCGCTCTCAAACAGGAAGAATAAAGGACCTCGCCGTATAAGTTATGGGATGAAATGAGTCAATGCACAAAGTTCTTGGGGCAGGGCCTGGAACGTCACCCACAGTCTGTAGGCATTAGCTATCATTAGCTTTAGCACGCCGCAGCAATCTCAGCAGCAAAAAATTTCAACCTTGGTAAAAAAATTAACGTTTGGCAAAGATGTGAGAAAAAAAATACTCTCCCATTGTCTTGGTGAGAATACAAACCAGTCCAGCCCATTTCTATGGGCAGTTTGGTGACATCCGTGGACACACACAATATATGTACCCGTGATACCTGGCAATCACCGACGGAATGGATATGTGTTTAAGCAAACTCCGGGAAATAGTGAAGGACAGGAAGGCCTGGGGTGCTGCCGTCCACGGGGTTGCAAAGAGTTGGACACGACTGAACAGCTGAACAACACTGCCTGGCAACTGCATGCGGGCACCTGAGCTAGAGAAACATCCCGTCTCTGCACAGGAGGCATGTGCTGACAGGGAAGGCCAAAGTGCAGAGGGGGAGCCCTAAATGCTCATCAACGGAGGACTGAGTACATTAAACATGGTGCTTTTAGATTGTGGAAGACCTAAGAATGAAGAATGGATGAGAGTGAAGTAGCTAGCATGGAAGAAGCCCTAAGATGTATTTTTAAGGGAAGAAAACCAGCTGCAGAACCATGTACTGCATGATGACCCCACTCGGGAAACCAGCCACCACAGAACTAAACCGCATGAGCCGGTAGCTGCAGACTCCTGCCGAGAGGGCGCTCTGGAAGGGGGTCCTCCAAATCCACAGCCAGGAGTGGACCAGCCCTGACGATACACTTGTAAAGGAAACTAGTTTTGTCTACATTACTTGAAAGATGTAAAAGAACGTTTTTCATGGATGAATCTTTAGAAATAAAAATAAATAAAATATAACCCATAGGGTCTTCCTGGGGCTTCCCAGGTGGCAAAGTGGTAAAGAATCTACCTGCCAACACAGGAGACACACAATACATGGGTTTGATCCCTGGGGTGGGAAGACCCCCCTGGAGGAGGAAAGGGCAACCCACTCCAGTATGCTTGCCGGAGAATCCCATGGACGAGCAGCCTGGTGGGCTACAGTGCACGGGGTCGAAACGTGTCAGGTAAGACCGAGCGACTGAGCACACACACCCCTACGGAGGCTTCCTGGCATCCCCGACGAGGCTGGGCAGGATCCAAGTTCCTTCCAGCTCTAAGAATCCATGATTTCACCCTTTTCATGGAGGAGAAATTCACATAACATAAAATCAACCGTGTTCCGTGTACAGCTCGGTGGCCTTTAACACACTCACGATCCTGTGTCACCATCACCGTTCCCTCATCGCGACCATTTTCATCACCTTAGCACGCAGATACCTGGCAATCACCGACGGAATGGATATGTGTTTAAGCAAACTCCGGGAAATAGTGAAGGACAGGAAGGCCTGGGGTGCTGCCGTCCACGGGGTTGCAAAGAGTTGGACACGACTGAACAGCTGAACAACACTGCCTGGCAACTGCATGCGGGCACCTGAGCTAGAGAAACATCCCGTCTCTGCACAGGAGGCATGTGCTGACAGGGAAGGCCAAAGTGCAGAGGGGGAGCCCTAAATGCTCATCAACGGAGGACTGAGTACATTAAACATGGTGCTTTTAGATTGTGGAAGACCTAAGAATGAAGAATGGATGAGAGTGAAGTAGCTAGCATGGAAGAAGCCCTAAGATGTATTTTTAAGGGAAGAAAACCAGCTGCAGAACCATGTACTGCATGATGACCCCACTCGGGAAACCAGCCACCACAGAACTAAACCGCATGAGCCGGTAGCTGCAGACTCCTGCCGAGAGGGCGCTCTGGAAGGGGGTCCTCCAAATCCACAGCCAGGAGTGGACCAGCCCTGACGATACACTTGTAAAGGAAACTAGTTTTGTCTACATTACTTGAAAGATGTAAAAGAACGTTTTTCATGGATGAATCTTTAGAAATAAAAATAAATAAAATATAACCCATAGGGTCTTCCTGGGGCTTCCCAGGTGGCAAAGTGGTAAAGAATCTACCTGCCAACACAGGAGACACACAATACATGGGTTTGATCCCTGGGGTGGGAAGACCCCCCTGGAGGAGGAAAGGGCAACCCACTCCAGTATGCTTGCCCGGAGAATCCCATGGACGAGCAGCCTGGTGGGCTACAGTGCACGGGGTCGAAACGTGTCAGGTAAGACCGAGCGACTGAGCACACACACCCCTACGGAGGCTTCCTGGCATCCCCGACGAGGCTGGGCAGGATCCAAGTTCCTTCCAGCTCTAAGAATCCATGATTTCACCCTTTTCATGGAGGAGAAATTCACATAACATAAAATCAACCGTGTTCCGTGTACAGCTCGGTGGCCTTTAACACACTCACGATCCTGTGTCACCATCACCGTTCCCTCATCGCGACCATTTTCATCACCTTAGAGGAGACCCCGAACCCAGCAGGCAGTCAGGTCCTTCCCGCAGCTGTTGCCAACGACCCCTGACAGATCGGCTTCCCTACTCCCTTCTGGGCATTTCACGTAAGTGGGATCCACAGGGAGTGGCCTTTGGGGTTTGGCCTTTTGTACCAACGGCTTCTCCTCACTGAAGCTCCTGTCATTACAACAGCCCTTCCTCTGGCTGAGCGATGGTCTGTAGATGGCTTTGCCACCCTTGGTTTACCCACTTGCCTACGAATGTGCGTCTGGGTTCTCTCGCCTTTTGGCCACGCCACTATTTTGTGAGCTGCGTTGCTGTGAACATGCATGTGCAGGATTTGCCAGAGCACCTGGTTTCAGTTCTTTTTGGTACCTACCTAGGAGTGGAATTGCTGGGTCACATGGGAAGTCTATATTTAACCTTTGAGGAACTGCTAGACTTTTTCAAAGCACCTGCAGCGTGTTACATTCCCACCATGATTTTTCTATCTTTTTAAGAAATTTTTTTTGTTTTTGATACGGACCAATTTTAAAGCCTCGATAGAATACATTATGATACTGCTTCTGTTTTATGTTTTTATTTCTTGGCCACAAAGCACGTGGGATCCCTAGTTCCCTCTCACGAGGAAAATAAATAAAAATACCATGGTCTTCCTGGGGCTTCCCAGGTGGCAAAGTGGTAAAGAATCTACCTGCCAACACAGGAGACACACAATACATGGGTTTGATCCCTGGGGTGGGAAGACCCCCCTGGAGGAGGAAAGGGCAACCCACTCCAGTATGCTTGCCCGGAGAATCCCATGGACGAGCAGCCTGGTGGGCTACAGTGCACGGGGTCGAAACGTGTCAGGTAAGACCGAGCGACTGAGCACACACACCCTACGGAGGCTTCCTGGCATCCCCGACGAGGCTGGGCAGGATCCAAGTTCCTTCCAGCTCTAAGAATCCATGATTTCACCCTTTTCATGGAGGAGAAATTCACATAACATAAAATCAACCGTGTTCCGTGTACAGCTCGGTGGCCTTTAACACACTCACGATCCTGTGTCACCATCACCGTTCCCTCATCGCGACCATTTTCATCACCTTAGAGGAGACCCCGAACCCAGCAGGCAGTCAGGTCCTTCCCGCAGCTGTTGCCAACGACCCCTGACAGATCGGCTTCCCTACTCCCTTCTGGGCATTTCACGTAAGTGGGATCCACAGGGAGTGGCCTTTGGGGTTTGGCCTTTTGTACCAACGGCTTCTCCTCACTGAAGCTCCTGTCATTACAACAGCCCTTCCTCTGGCTGAGCGATGGTCTGTAGATGGCTTTGCCACCCTTGGTTTACCCACTTGCCTACGAATGTGCGTCTGGGTTCTCTCGCCTTTTGGCCACGCCACTATTTTGTGAGCTGCGTTGCTGTGAACATGCATGTGCAGGATTTGCCAGAGCACCTGGTTTCAGTTCTTTTTGGTACCTACCTAGGAGTGGAATTGCTGGGTCACATGGGAAGTCTATATTTAACCTTTGAGGAACTGCTAGACTTTTTCAAAGCACCTGCAGCGTGTTACATTCCCACCATGATTTTTCTATCTTTTTAAGAAATTTTTTTTGTTTTTGATACGGACCAATTTTAAAGCCTCGATAGAATACATTATGATACTGCTTCTGTTTTATGTTTTTATTTCTTGGCCACAAAGCACGTGGGATCTTAGTTCCCTTACGAGGGATCGAACCCACACTCCCTGCATTGGAAGGCGAAGTCTTAACCACGAGACTGCCAGGGAAGTCTCCATGATTTGGAAATTCAGAGAAGGTGGGCAGCAGTGCTGAGGAAAAGCCAGAAGAGGTCTCCTGGGCTTGAGCAGGCCTAGGACGAGAGGGGTCGGCACCGGCTGACACGGAGCAGGCTGGGCACCTGGGGTGGGGTCACTGCCGGGAGCAGGGGGACCTCTGGCTGGTGCTGAGCTGGGCTGAGCCTGTGCATGGAGTCTGGAAAGCTCACCTGACGGTGCTCTGAGGGCCCTCCAGCAGAGGTGGCCTCAAGCAGGTGGCACGGTGCCCCTCTGCCCCTGGGTAGATGACGAGAGAGCTGCAGGAGAGGCAGACAGGCCGGGCGGGCGGGCAGTGGGGCTCGTCATGAGGTCATTCTTCTGTTCCGACCCCTCAGTGCCGAGGCAGGGCACCCAGGGCTCTCACACGTCCGCTTCCAACTGTCATAAAAGAGACGTGCCAAGCGGGGAAGGTACCAAGCCAGATGGAGCATCCACTGAACCAGAAGAGATTTAGCCGCTCCTGCCTCTCCTCTCTCTGACTTTAAAATAAACTCCCAGCAGCTCCCACAGAGGGTCGGGCGAGTCAATTTAATACAGATGAGCTGAGCACCATGCCCACCCAGGTGCCCCGTGAGAGTGGGGAAGGTCAGCGGCGGGGGTGGGGTGGGGACGGCAGGAACGGGGACTGCTTCTCCCGCAGCGAAGCCTCCAGCGCTGCCCGGGGACCCACGGGCTTTGCAGTCAGAACTGGCTCGGCTGAGTCCGGGAGGCTGCGGGCGGCCAGCGGCTGTGTTTTAGGCTGCGCTGTGATCTCCAGGCTGGTGGAGGAAGGGAAGCTGGCATGCTGCAGTCCATGGGGTCGCAAAGAGTCAGACGCAACTCAGCGACTCAACAACAACATGATTTCAGGTGCCCAGGGAGAGCGTCTGGTTCCCCACCTTGGGCTGGCACAGATTTGGAGGTGGGGGGAGGCTCAGCAGAGAAGGGAGGGCTCGGTCTCCTGGATGAGTCTGCCGGGGCTGCCATGACAAAGGACCCCAGACCAGTGGCTTCCACAACACGAGGCTATCGGCTCACCGTCCTGGCGGCTGGAAGGCCAAGATCAAGCTGTCGGCAGGCCTGGTTTGCGGTCACCCTCCCTTGAGTCAGTGCTGAGGAAAAGCCAGAAGAGGTCTCCTGGGCTTGAGGACGAGAGGGGTCGGCACCGGCTGACACGGAGCAGGCTGGGCACCTGGGGTGGGGTCACTGCCGGGAGCAGGGGGACCTCTGGCTGGTGCTGAGCTGGGCTGAGCCTGTGCATGGAGTCTGGAAAGCTCACCTGACGGTGCTCTGAGGGCCCTCCAGCAGAGGTGGCCTCAAGCAGGTGGCACGGTGCCCCTCTGCCCCTGGGTAGATGACGAGAGAGCTGCAGGAGAGGCAGACAGGCCGGGCGGGCGGGCAGTGGGGCTCGTCATGAGGTCATTCTTCTGTTCCGACCCCTCAGTGCCGAGGCAGGGCACCCAGGGCTCTCACACGTCCGCTTCCAACTGTCATAAAAGAGACGTGCCAAGCGGGGAAGGTACCAAGCCAGATGGAGCATCCACTGAACCAGAAGAGATTTAGCCGCTCCTGCCTCTCCTCTCTCTGACTTTAAAATAAACTCCCAGCAGCTCCCACAGAGGGTCGGGCGAGTCAATTTAATACAGATGAGCTGAGCACCATGCCCACCCAGGTGCCCCGTGAGAGTGGGGAAGGTCAGCGGCGGGGGTGGGGTGGGGACGGCAGGAACGGGGACTGCTTCTCCCGCAGCGAAGCCTCCAGCGCTGCCCGGGGACCCACGGGCTTTGCAGTCAGAACTGGCTCGGCTGAGTCCGGGAGGCTGCGGGCGGCCAGCGGCTGTGTTTTAGGCTGCGCTGTGATCTCCAGGCTGGTGGAGGAAGGGAAGCTGGCATGCTGCAGTCCATGGGGTCGCAAAGAGTCAGACGCAACTCAGCGACTCAACAACAACATGATTTCAGGTGCCCAGGGAGAGCGTCTGGTTCCCCACCTTGGGCTGGCACAGATTTGGAGGTGGGGGGAGGCTCAGCAGAGAAGGGAGGGCTCGGTCTCCTGGATGAGTCTGCCGGGGCTGCCATGACAAAGGACCCCAGACCAGTGGCTTCCACAACACGAGGCTATCGGCTCACCGTCCTGGCGGCTGGAAGGCCAAGATCAAGCTGTCGGCAGGCCTGGTTTGCGGTCACCCTCCCGTGTGAGTCTGTGTCCTGCCCTCCTCTTCTTAGAAGTCCCATTGGAGTAGGGCCACCCTAGCGACCTCTGGCGGCTCAGACAGCCAAGAATCTACCCACAATGTGGGAAACCCAAGTTTGATCCCTGGGTCAGGAAGATCCCCTGGAGAAGGAAATGGCAACCCACCCCAGTATTCTTGCCTGGAGAATCCCATGGACAGAGGCGCCTGGCAGGCTGCAGTCCACGGGGTCACAATGAGTCGGACAGGATTGAGTGATTAACATTATCACTTCTGTAAAGACCCGGCTCCACCTACAGCTAGAGGTGCTCACAGTTAGAATTCTAACATATGAACTGGGGGAGGGGATACGATTTAGCCCATTAACACCCAGCCGGTGAGGCGTGGCGCGGCCGAGTCAGGTCACTCCGCCTTGGCAGCAGCTCCAGACGGATTCCAGGATGTGCCCACAGACGTCCCTCAGGGCACTGAGACCCTGTCGCTTCAAACAGCAGCGCTTGGTGCTGACTCACCGCGGGCTGTGCCAGCGTGTCTCAAGCCACCTCACAGCACCGTTAATTAAAACTCATGGCATCTCAGTAGCAGGGGAGGTGACTCATCCGTTTGGCAGATGAGGAAGCCACAGTCCTGGAGAATGGAGCTCCGAGCACCCGACTTTGGACACGTGAAAGCCTGGTTCTTAGAAACAGGTAAACGCGAGATCGAGTGGGAGAAGGCTCTAGAGTGTCAGCCAGCCACAGTTCCGCTCTACCCGAGGGGTCGGGGCCACCTGACTCCGTTCACGTGGGACGGAAGGGTGGACCTCCCACTTCTGAGGTCCAACATGGCATCAGGGGCCGAGACAGAGTGTCTGGGGATCAGGAGGGCAGGGAATGCACGGTGCCCTGGTCTCAGGTTTCTTCGCATTGGCCGTCTGGACCTCCCATCGTCCCTGGATGAGTCTGCCGGGGCTGCCATGACAAAGGACCCCAGACCAGTGGCTTCCACAACACGAGGCTATCGGCTCACCGTCCTGGCGGCTGGAAGGCCAAGATCAAGCTGTCGGCAGGCCTGGTTTGCGGTCACCCTCCCGTGTGAGTCTGTGTCCTGCCCTCCTCTTCTTAGAAGTCCCATTGGAGTAGGGCCACCCTAGCGACCTCTGGCGGCTCAGACAGCCAAGAATCTACCCACAATGTGGGAAACCCAAGTTTGATCCCTGGGTCAGGAAGATCCCCTGGAGAAGGAAATGGCAACCCACCCCAGTATTCTTGCCTGGAGAATCCCATGGACAGAGGCGCCTGGCAGGCTGCAGTCCACGGGGTCACAATGAGTCGG
The DNA here is from genome assembly GCA_022376925.1 of Tragulus kanchil. Lineage (NCBI taxonomy): Eukaryota > Metazoa > Chordata > Mammalia > Artiodactyla > Tragulidae > Tragulus > Tragulus kanchil. The sequence goes on along the minus strand of JAIOJX010000002.1, from coordinate 157,834,750 downwards.
ACAGGATTGAGTGATTAACATTATCACTTCTGTAAAGACCCGGCTCCACCTACAGCTAGAGGTGCTCACAGTTAGAATTCTAACATATGAACTGGGGGAGGGGATACGATTTAGCCCATTAACACCCAGCCGGTGAGGCGTGGCGCGGCCGAGTCAGGTCACTCCGCCTTGGCAGCAGCTCCAGACGGATTCCAGGATGTGCCCACAGACGTCCCTCAGGGCACTGAGACCCTGTCGCTTCAAACAGCAGCGCTTGGTGCTGACTCACCGCGGGCTGTGCCAGCGTGTCTCAAGCCACCTCACAGCACCGTTAATTAAAACTCATGGCATCTCAGTAGCAGGGGAGGTGACTCATCCGTTTGGCAGATGAGGAAGCCACAGTCCTGGAGAATGGAGCTCCGAGCACCCGACTTTGGACACGTGAAAGCCTGGTTCTTAGAAACAGGTAAACGCGAGATCGAGTGGGAGAAGGCTCTAGAGTGTCAGCCAGCCACAGTTCCGCTCTACCCGAGGGGTCGGGGCCACCTGACTCCGTTCACGTGGGACGGAAGGGTGGACCTCCCACTTCTGAGGTCCAACATGGCATCAGGGGCCGAGACAGAGTGTCTGGGGATCAGGAGGGCAGGGAATGCACGGTGCCCTGGTCTCAGGTTTCTTCGCATCTCTCCCGGTCCCTCTAAGCTCCTGGACCAAGGACTGGAGTTCGGCGTGATGGCATCGTCCCCTGAGGCCTGAGCTTGGCCGGCCAATGACGGGGACCTTCACCTGAATCCAGGAAACCAAGAAAACAACGTTCCGGGGGGCTGACAAGTTCAGGCATCTACGGCAAAGCAGTACGACGCTGGTGACCATCAGTTGTGGACGTTAAACGCACAGGAATCCACTCCCTACCCCCCAGGAATGTTTCTGACTCTCCAGTTGTTCTCCGAGATTCCAGGCTGAGAACCTCTCAAGGCCAAGGGCGGTTTCCCACCATCTCCCGGCCACACTTCAGTATCTCCTGTGAAGGCCTCACAGCACCAGGCTCAGAGTCCTGCCCCCCATAAGGCCGTGATTAGAATCAGCCTTGGTGTCGCCAGGCAGGGTCAGCTTGGGAAAGTGCTTCCCACTGCCAGGCTGAGGCCTTCCGCACCGACGCCCCGGCTTTATCAGGGACCCAGGTGGGGAAGGGCAGGGAGGCAGGACGGGAGGAGGGACAGGAAGGGGGCGGGCCCAGGTGAGACCAGAGGTACCCGGCAGTGCCTTTCAAAGTTCACAGCATGTAGCATTCACCTGCACAAGGCGTGCTCCGTGGAAGAGAAGCAATGGCAAGCCTAGACAGTGGATGAAAAGGCAAAGACGTCAATTTTCCAACAAAGGTCCGTGCATTCAAAGCTAGGGTCTCTCTAGCAGTCAGGTACGGATGTGAGAGTCGGACCATTAAGAAAGTGAGCACCAAAGAACGGATGTGTTCTAACTGTGGTGCTGGAGAAAACTCTTGAGAGTCCCCTGAACTGGAAGAGATCCAACTTGTCGATCGTAAAGGAAATCAATTCTGAATATTCATTGGAAGGACGGATGCTGAAGCTGAATCCAACGCTTTGGCCGCCCAGGGTGAAGCGCTGACTCCCTGATGCTGGGAAAGACTGAGCGCAGGAGGAGAGGGGACGGCAGAGGATGAGATGGTTGGATGACATCATCGACCCAAAGGACATGATCTGAGCAAACTCTGGGGGACGGTGGAGCACAGTGGAGCCGGGTGCACTGCCGTCTACGGGGTCTCGAGGAGCTGGACCCAACGTGGCGACTGAACAACCACCGGCATCCCCTGGGGCTCCTGACACGGTTGAGAACATCCTGGGGGGGTTCTAGGAGCCTGGATGTCTAATGAGGACCCAAGAGGTGTCAGCGCTGCTGGTCTGAGGACCACACTTGTGAGAAGTAAGAGAAAGGAGCACCAGAGAAGAGCTGTCAGTAAGTACAGAGAAAAGCTGCACTTCAAATGCTTTGAGCTGAATTTCCAGTTATATGCGTACACATTTTTCTCTGCTCTTTCCTGAAATTACACCCATTGGACAGTGAAGGAATCAGATGCACAGACATGCGCGTGCATGTACCTGTGTGTGTGTGTGTGCTCACCCCGTCACAGAGAATGGTGACGACCATGATAGATAAGCGATGTCAACGAAATCTTGAAAGACAGAAAGCAGAAAGAGACCACCGTTTCTGGGAAGATGATGTGATCTAAAAACACTTTCACCAGCACGCTCTATCTAAGATGCCCGATGAAATACCTTCAAATATTAATTCAAGTGCAAAGCGCACGTGGCAAGACATTAAGAGAAGTCCTCCGTCCGAAAATGACTCCACAGCAGGAGTTCAGAGAAGTCAGGGAGGAAACAGGTGCTCGGCTGCCCCGAAGGACGCTCCCAAGCCCAGCTGAGCAACCCTGGGGGGCAGAGGGCAACGGGGAATCCAACTAGAGGCCCTCACCGCCGACAGCAGGGCCCTGTCCTCAAGGGCCGCATTCCCAGAGAAGTGGGGCGCGATGCAGCTCACAGACGAAGAGCCTGAGGGAGCCCCGCCGTGGTGAGTGGAGGGGCACGTTCCTGCTCTAAACTGACAGCCGCCCCGTCACGGGTCGTGACGACTTTCATTCACAGGACGTCGTGGACCAACAAGCACTGAGCTGACGGTTTAACTCAAATCACCGCACGCTCTTGTGCTGCCGGTGGAAACACATCGGTATGACCATCGAGGAAAACCGTCTGTGTGACAGCAGACACACATGTATCCCGCGGACGACCCCACCCTCAGTTCTGTTCCTGCCTGGAAGACCTGACAGAAACGCAGAATCGGTTCCCACGACGCGCTCAACAGGTTCACAGAGGAGCTATCTCCAGCCCTGGACGGCAACCCCTCCCAAGCTCGTCCACCACGGAAGAGACGGGCGAGATGGAAGCGTATACCGCAGCGCCAAGGAAGCCTGCAGCTCGGGCATCTCCCCAGATGAACCTCACATGCTGGGACAAAGAGGCCAGACATGAAGAAAGTGCACAGGCTGGACCTGCTACTGAATGGCTGCGCTGGTTCTCGGGAACATTTCAACCTGTCTCCTTACTACTCTATTTGTGACGGTACCTTGATCAGCGGTCTTTGGTGTTTTTACCACGGCTGGCTGAAGACTCAGACGATGGCTCTTATTTTTCAGCAACGAAATGTTTTTAAGTGAAGGCAGGCACACTGCTTTGTGTGTGGCGGGGTGCAGCTCCATGGTGGGGCGCGTACTTAGCATGTACAGGCCCTGGGTTCAAGGGCCAGCACCTCCTGTTGGAACGTAGCCTCTTAGGGCTTCCCTGGCCGCTCGAACGTTAAAGAACCTGCCCACCATGTGAGAGAATCGGGTTCGATCCCTGGGCCAGGAAGATCCCCTGGAGAAGGCAATGGCGATCCACTCAAGTATTCTCGCCTGGAGAACCCTTGTGGCAGCTCACAGGATGGCTGTCCTCAAGGACGCTCCCAAGCCCAGCTGAGCAACCCTGGGGGGCAGAGGGCAACGGGGAATCCAACTAGAGGCCCTCACCGCCGACAGCAGGGCCCTGTCCTCAAGGGCCGCATTCCCAGAGAAGTGGGGCGCGATGCAGCTCACAGACGAAGAGCCTGAGGGAGCCCCGCCGTGGTGAGTGGAGGGGCACGTTCCTGCTCTAAACTGACAGCCGCCCCGTCACGGGTCGTGACGACTTTCATTCACAGGACGTCGTGGACCAACAAGCACTGAGCTGACGGTTTAACTCAAATCACCGCACGCTCTTGTGCTGCCGGTGGAAACACATCGGTATGACCATCGAGGAAAACCGTCTGTGTGACAGCAGACACACATGTATCCCGCGGACGACCCCACCCTCAGTTCTGTTCCTGCCTGGAAGACCTGACAGAAACGCAGAATCGGTTCCCACGACGCGCTCAACAGGTTCACAGAGGAGCTATCTCCAGCCCTGGACGGCAACCCCTCCCAAGCTCGTCCACCACGGAAGAGACGGGCGAGATGGAAGCGTATACCGCAGCGCCAAGGAAGCCTGCAGCTCGGGCATCTCCCCAGATGAACCTCACATGCTGGGACAAAGAGGCCAGACATGAAGAAAGTGCACAGGCTGGACCTGCTACTGAATGGCTGCGCTGGTTCTCGGGAACATTTCAACCTGTCTCCTTACTACTCTATTTGTGACGGTACCTTGATCAGCGGTCTTTGGTGTTTTTACCACGGCTGGCTGAAGACTCAGACGATGGCTCTTATTTTTCAGCAACGAAATGTTTTTAAGTGAAGGCAGGCACACTGCTTTGTGTGTGGCGGGGTGCAGCTCCATGGTGGGGCGCGTACTTAGCATGTACAGGCCCTGGGTTCAAGGGCCAGCACCTCCTGTTGGAACGTAGCCTCTTAGGGCTTCCCTGGCCGCTCGAACGTTAAAGAACCTGCCCACCATGTGAGAGAATCGGGTTCGATCCCTGGGCCAGGAAGATCCCCTGGAGAAGGCAATGGCGATCCACTCAAGTATTCTCGCCTGGAGAACCCTGTGGAGAGAGGGGCCTGGTGGGCTACAGTCCCCGGGGTCACAGAGTCGGACATGGCTGTCACTTTCACACTGCTTTTTCAGACGTAACACTATTGCTGATGGAAGGGGTACTGTGTAAACATAACTTTTATAGGCACTGGGAAATGAAAAAATTCATACAACTTGCTTGAGTGAGGTGGTCTGGAACTGAACCTGCAGTAGCTCCAAGGCGTGCCTGCATCGTCATCTCAGTGAAAAAGGAAGTGTAGAAAAAGCATGTGATAAAATCTGACATGTGTTCCTGACAAAATGTATTGGAATGGAAGGGAAAGAAGCATTCTTAACCTAGTTAAATACATCCATAAAAATCCTCTAGCAAACACAATAGTTAGAAGTAAAGAGCTTTGAAAGCTTTTCCTTCCAGGCTGAGGCCAAAACATAGAAGCTCATGATTACCACTATTGTTCAGTGCTTTATGGGAGATGCTAGCCAGCACAGGGAAAAAGAAATGAAGAAAAGGAAAAGAAATAAAAGATCTAAGAAGTGGAAAGAAAGAAAGAAACACTGTCATAATCCAGAAATGATATTATCTACATAGAAAAAAACCCCCCAAATCTAGAGATTATTATTATAGAGTTTAGTATAGCTATGAATCCAAGGTTAAATATAAAAAAGATCAACTGTGTTTCTCTACATGAGTAACAAACATAAATGCGAAGTTTTAAAAGATATTCTTTATACTAGCAGTAAAAAACGAAAGATATTAGGAATAAGTTGAACAAAAACTGAGCGAGACTTTTATAGAGAAGACATTAAAACTTTATTGAAAGACATTATAGAAGACCTTTAAAAATGGGAAGATAAAGCAAGCTTGCAGGTGAAACAACTTGTTATCATAAAGATGCCAGTCTCCCCCCAGACTGATCTACCGATTCAATACAACTGAAATTCCAACAGAGTGTGTAAGACCCGATGAAAAGCAGTACGTGGGAAGGAAGGTAGCTGTTCCTGAAACTCCATTCTCCTAGCCTTGGGGAGCAAGGACTCAGATCTCAAGGCAGCATGAAGGATAGCACTCTGCTGTGCTTCTGGGCTGGGTCCATAATAAGCCTCCCAAGAGCTACCCACTCCGGTATTCTTGCCTGGAGAAGAATTCCATGAGCAGGGGAGCCTAGTGAGCTACAGTCCATGGGCCACAAAGAATCAGACCCGAATGAAGGAGTAACACTTACACTTTTTCAAGAACGTTATTAACAGCTGAATTAATAATGGAACTATGACCAAACCACACAGATCCAGGAAGTTCAGAGAATATCAAGCAGGGCAAATAATAAGAAAAACCCACCTGGGAACATCAGATACAAACTGCAGGAATCCAAAGACAAAATGTAGGAAAGGGAAAGCATTCTTAACCTAGTTAAATACATCCATAAAAATCCTCTAGCAAACACAATAGTTAGAAGTAAAGAGCTTTGAAAGCTTTTCCTTCCAGGCTGAGGCCAAAACATAGAAGCTCATGATTACCACTATTGTTCAGTGCTTTATGGGAGATGCTAGCCAGCACAGGGAAAAAGAAATGAAGAAAAGGAAAAGAAATAAAAGATCTAAGAAGTGGAAAGAAAGAAAGAAACACTGTCATAATCCAGAAATGATATTATCTACATAGAAAAAAACCCCCCAAATCTAGAGATTATTATTATAGAGTTTAGTATAGCTATGAATCCAAGGTTAAATATAAAAAAGATCAACTGTGTTTCTCTACATGAGTAACAAACATAAATGCGAAGTTTTAAAAGATATTCTTTATACTAGCAGTAAAAAACGAAAGATATTAGGAATAAGTTGAACAAAAACTGAGCGAGACTTTTATAGAGAAGACATTAAAACTTTATTGAAAGACATTATAGAAGACCTTTAAAAATGGGAAGATAAAGCAAGCTTGCAGGTGAAACAACTTGTTATCATAAAGATGCCAGTCTCCCCCCAGACTGATCTACCGATTCAATACAACTGAAATTCCAACAGAGTGTGTAAGACCCGATGAAAAGCAGTACGTGGGAAGGAAGGTAGCTGTTCCTGAAACTCCATTCTCCTAGCCTTGGGGAGCAAGGACTCAGATCTCAAGGCAGCATGAAGGATAGCACTCTGCTGTGCTTCTGGGCTGGGTCCATAATAAGCCTCCCAAGAGCTACCCACTCCGGTATTCTTGCCTGGAGAAGAATTCCATGAGCAGGGGAGCCTAGTGAGCTACAGTCCATGGGCCACAAAGAATCAGACCCGAATGAAGGAGTAACACTTACACTTTTTCAAGAACGTTATTAACAGCTGAATTAATAATGGAACTATGACCAAACCACACAGATCCAGGAAGTTCAGAGAATATCAAGCAGGGCAAATAATAAGAAAAACCCACCTGGGAACATCAGATACAAACTGCAGGAATCCAAAGACAAACCAAGAATCTTGAGGGAAGCCAGAGGGGAAAACACCTTTCCTCCAAAGCAGTAATGGTAAGAACAACAGTGGACACCTTACCAGAAACACACACGTGAGAAGGGAGTGGGAATGAAATACTGCAAGTATGAAGAAAGAAAGACCACCAGCTCAGACATCAATTCTCCAGCCAAATGTGAAGGAGACATGAAGACTTTCTCTGATAAAGGAAAACAGAGGGAATTTATGACCAGCAGGCGTGCTCTGCAAGATACGTTATCAATAAAAGAGGATCTCGGGCTTCCCTGGTGATCAGTGGGTAAGGACACTGCCTCGCAGTGCAAGGGACGCCGGTTCGATCCCTGGCCTGGGAAGATCCCATGTGCCGCGGAGCGGCTGGACCGATGTGTCCAATTAACGAGCCGGAGCTCTGGAGCGCATGCGCCCAGAGCCGGTGCTGTGTGGTGAGAGAGGCCACTGCGATGGGAGGCCCACACGGGCCAAAGAACAAAGATGGATGAAAATAGATAAATGAAAGACCAATAGAAGTGGCCTGCCTGCCTGCCCCCTCCCTCCTCAACCCGCTCCCCACAAAAAAAAATTTTAAAAAAATAAAAAATAAAAGAGGATCTCCAGGCAGAAAAACAAACAAACAAACAAACAAACAAACATGAAGAAAGAGCACTGGAGAAGGAATAAATAAAAGCAAAGTAAGATCTTTTTTCCTTTTGTGGCTCAGAGGGTAAAGAATCCACCTGCAATGCAGGAGACCCGGGTTCGATCCCTGGACTGGGAAGATACCCTAGAGAAGGGAACAGCAACCCACTTCAGTATTCTTGTCTGGTGAATTCCATGGACAAAGGAGCCTGGCAGGCTACTGTCCACAGGGCCCCACAAAGTTGGATACAACTGAGCAACTTTCACCTTCGAAGGAAATCAACCCAGACTATCCACTACATGGAAGCTGAAGCCCCATACTCTGGCCACCTGATGCGACGAGCCAACTCACTGGAAAAGACCCTGATGCTGGGAAAGATTGAGGGCAAGAGGAGAAGGGGCGACAGAATAGCAATATAAGAAAAACCCACCGGGAACATCAGATCAATGCAGGAATCCAAAGACAAACCAAGAATCTTGAGGGAAGCCAGAGGAAAACACCTTTCCTCCAAAGCAGTAATGGTAAGAACAACAGTGGACACCTTACCAGAAACACACACGTGAGAAGGGAGTGGGAATGAAATACTGCAAGTATGAAGAAAGAAAGACCACCAGCTCAGACATCAATTCTCCAGCCAAATGTGAAGGAGACATGAAGACTTTCTCTGATAAAGGAAAACAGAGGGAATTTATGACCAGCAGGCGTGCTCTGCAAGATACGTTATCAATAAAAGAGGATCTCGGGCTTCCCTGGTGATCAGTGGGTAAGGACACTGCCTCGCAGTGCAAGGGACGCCGGTTCGATCCCTGGCCTGGGAAGATCCCATGTGCCGCGGAGCGGCTGGACCGATGTGTCCAATTAACGAGCCGGAGCTCTGGAGCGCATGCGCCCAGAGCCGGTGCTGTGTGGTGAGAGAGGCCACTGCGATGGGAGGCCCACACGGGCCAAAGAACAAAGATGGATGAAAATAGATAAATGAAAGACCAATAGAAGTGGCCTGCCTGCCTGCCCCCTCCCTCCTCAACCCGCTCCCCACAAAAAAAAATTTTAAAAAAATAAAAAATAAAAGAGGATCTCCAGGCAGAAAAACAAACAAACAAACAAACAAACAAACATGAAGAAAGAGCACTGGAGAAGGAATAAATAAAAGCAAAGTAAGATCTTTTTTCCTTTTGTGGCTCAGAGGGTAAAGAATCCACCTGCAATGCAGGAGACCCGGGTTCGATCCCTGGACTGGGAAGATACCCTAGAGAAGGGAACAGCAACCCACTTCAGTATTCTTGTCTGGTGAATTCCATGGACAAAGGAGCCTGGCAGGCTACTGTCCACAGGGCCCCACAAAGTTGGATACAACTGAGCAACTTTCACCTTCGAAGGAAATCAACCCAGACTATCCACTACATGGAAGCTGAAGCCCCCATACTCTGGCCACCTGATGCGACGAGCCAACTCACTGGAAAAGACCCTGATGCTGGGAAAGATTGAGGGCAGGAGGAGAAGGGGGCGACAGAAGATGAGGCGGTTGGATTGCATCACCGACTCAATGGACATGAGTTTGAGCAAACTCCAGGAGACAGTGAAGAACAGGGAAGCCTGGCGTGCTGCAGTCCATAAGGTCTCAAAGAGTCTGTCACGATTTAGCGACTGAACATCATCAAAAAATTAACGTCTCTGTGGACTCATCTGTGAGGGTGGTGTTCTCCATGCTGGCCCAGGGCACAGACCAGGAAGCAGATGGCCCAGGAGCCCACAGCCTCCCCAGAGGCAAATCCTACCCCTCAGCCTCTCAGGACGTCAGCGGGGTCAGGTCTTCAGAAGAGGAAGTCCAGGGAACAGAGTGCTCCTGTAACGACTTCAAAGTTTCTTCCCCGCATCGTCTCTTTCTCTTTCATTTATTCCCCTGCAAACTCAATAATCTATCATTTATCTCGCCTTGCTTCAGGCTATGCCATTAATAACAATAGAAACAGCATTTTTTGCTTGTCACCTTTCTTCAAAGGAACTCACATTGTCTCCAAACCTTCAATGTGCATACAAAGTAGCTGGGAACTTGTTTAAGTGCAGATTCTAACTCAGTCGGCCTGGGGTGGGGCCTGAGTGCATTTCTGACCCGCTCTCAGGTGTGGTCCACGCTGCCGGTCCAGGGACCACATTCCGAGAAGCAGAAGGATGTGAGGCAACTTCATGGCGTGATGGAAATCTTTTCTATCTTGATGGTGCTTGTAGTTACACGGGCACACACTGTTACCAAAATTCAGTGGTCTGTGCATTTGAAATAGGTGTGTTTTATTGTATGTAAATGATACTTTATTAAAGGAAAAATCCATTCTGGATGCATTATAGATCTAAATGTGAGAGATGAAAACAGCAAAGCTTTTAGGAGTAAACACACACCTTGAAGTAGGTCTATCTTTTTGATCTACACATACAATTTTCAGTTTTAAGTCATTGTTGTTCAGTTGCTAAGCTGTGTCCAGCTCTTTGCAACCCCATGGACTGCAGCGCGCCAGGCTTCCCTGTTCTTCAACATCTCCCAGAGTTTGCTCAAATTCATGACCATTGAGTCGCTGATGCTATCTAACCATCTCTCATCATCTGCCACCCTCTTCTCCTCCTCAATCTCTCCAGAATCAACGAGTCAGCTCTTCATCTCAGGTGGCCGAGGTATCGGAGCTTCAGCTTCAGCACCAGTCCTTCCAAGGGATATTCAGGGTTGATTTCCTTTAGGATGGACTGCTTTGATCTCCTTTCAGGAGCCACATTAAAGTACCCACATTTAAAAATGTAATAAAACTGGATAAACTAATAAGGCATATCTTTTTCAACAGGACTCAAACAAGGGAACCAAGAGGGAAAAACTATAAGGGAAATAAGAAACATGAATTGAACTATATTAAAGTTAAAAACCTCTGTTCATCTAATAAGAGAATGAAAAGGCAAGCTATACACTAAGGAAGCTTTCTGCAAGACACGTATCTGAAGCGGACTCCTGCCTATCATATACAAAGAACCACGCCCATTCAGCAACACGCGCCAATAGGAAAACAGGCAAAACACGGGAAGAGACCCTTCCCAGAGGACAGCCCAATGGCTGATCAACACATCAAACAGCACTCGACTTCGTCATAAGTGAACCGCAAATTAAAACTGCACAGTGACGCGTTCTGACTGCACACGGATCAGAACCGCTAAAGTGAAGAGACAGACGCCGCCACATGTGAGAACAGATGTGGAACACCGGGAAACGCTGATCCGACCCTGACGGGGGTGCAGGCTGCAATGACGTTCTTGGAAATCTATCTGACGGTATTTGCTACAGTGGAATATACACATGGTGTCTTGTGCAGTTACACGGGCACACACTGTTACCAAAATTCAGTGGTCTGTGCATTTGAAATAGGTGTGTTTTATTGTATGTAAATGATACTTTATTAAAGGAAAAATCCATTCTGGATGCATTATAGATCTAAATGTGAGAGATGAAAACAGCAAAGCTTTTAGGAGTAAACACACACCTTGAAGTAGGTCTATCTTTTTGATCTACACATACAATTTTCAGTTTTAAGTCATTGTTGTTCAGTTGCTAAGCTGTGTCCAGCTCTTTGCAACCCCATGGACTGCAGCGCGCCAGGCTTCCCTGTTCTTCAACATCTCCCAGAGTTTGCTCAAATTCATGACCATTGAGTCGCTGATGCTATCTAACCATCTCTCATCATCTGCCACCCTCTTCTCCTCCTCAATCTCTCCAGAATCAACGAGTCAGCTCTTCATCTCAGGTGGCCGAGGTATCGGAGCTTCAGCTTCAGCACCAGTCCTTCCAAGGGATATTCAGGGTTGATTTCCTTTAGGATGGACTGCTTTGATCTCCTTTCAGGAGCCACATTAAAGTACCCACATTTAAAAATGTAATAAAACTGGATAAACTAATAAGGCATATCTTTTTCAACAGGACTCAAACAAGGGAACCAAGAGGGAAAAACTATAAGGGAAATAAGAAACATGAATTGAACTATATTAAAGTTAAAAACCTCTGTTCATCTAATAAGAGAATGAAAAGGCAAGCTATACACTAAGGAAGCTTTCTGCAAGACACGTATCTGAAGCGGACTCCTGCCTATCATATACAAAGAACCACGCCCATTCAGCAACACGCGCCAATAGGAAAACAGGCAAAACACGGGAAGAGACCCTTCCCAGAGGACAGCCCAATGGCTGATCAACACATCAAACAGCACTCGACTTCGTCATAAGTGAACCGCAAATTAAAACTGCACAGTGACGCGTTCTGACTGCACACGGATCAGAACCGCTAAAGTGAAGAGACAGACGCCGCCACATGTGAGAACAGATGTGGAACACCGGGAAACGCTGATCCGACCCTGACGGGGGTGCAGGCTGCAATGACGTTCTTGGAAATCTATCTGACGGTATTTGCTACAGTGGAATATACACATGGTGTAAGATCCAGCAGATCCACTCTTGGGTGGAAACACAAACACATGTCTCCAAACACTAAATACAGAATGCTCAAGCAGCCTTATGCATGACAGCCCTGAACTAGAAGCCACTCAGGGTGGGCTTGATCCCACGTGGAACAGTCGTAAGACAGACGCTTTGTTTTTTAAGTATGTCTGTCTTTTGACTGTGGTGGGCCTTGGCTGTGCATGCTTCTCTGGTTGCGGTGCACAAGCTTCTCACTGCAGCAGCTTCTCTTGTGCGGGGCAGGGGCTCTAGGCTGCGTGGGGCCAGGAGTCGTGGCACTCGAGCTTAGTGGTCCTGCAGCAGGTGGGATCTTCCCAGACCAGGGATCGAACTCACGTCTCCTGCACGGGCAGGCAGGGTCTTGACCACTGAGCCACCCGAGAAGCCCCAGACAGACTCTTGCCGGCAATAAAACCACAAAAGAACGACTGCCACTTGCAAAAATGTGGATGAAGCCAGGGTTGTCAGGTAAAATACAGGGCACCCAGTCCAGTGTGCATCTTGAAATAACCTGTCATTCTGAAGAACATGGATGCCCCGTGCAGCCCGTGGGACATGCTTATGCTAAAAATGACTCTTCTGTGAAAAGCCATGATGATTTTTCTTTAAAATAGTGCTTTTCAACTGGTCGCCTTGTTTCCTTGATCTGGGTGCTGGAGACGGTTGTGAAATTTCATCGCAGGCATACTTAGGGTCTGTGCCTACCGTTGGTATGAATGTTTCACTGCCACGCCGAGTTTATTTACAAGAAAGACACAGCTAATCCTGGCCCACATCCCACCGGAGGGGCCCTCCCTGGCTCTTGTCCTGAGCCTCCCATCTGTTCTCGGCACCGCTGCCGGTGATCTTCCGAACTCGCACATCCATCCTGGCCCCCGGCCACGGCCCCGGTGCCCAGCGACTGCCCGCGCCTGCAGGACAGCATCTGCCTCCTTGGCGCCGCTTCCGGGGGCTCTCGGGAGCCCCGCTCCCCCGTCCCCACATCTTGCCGTCACAGCTTGGCGGCTGCTGCATCTCTGCCTGGAAAAACTCTCATGGTTTTCCAAGTCTCGTTTCAGCTGCGGTCAGTCCTGGAGCTCCTGTCCGCCTCGGGCAGACCCGGGTGCTCCGCTCTCTTACATCCGTCCTCAGTGCGGGCCTCTTTCATCTCCCCGCGGACGGTCTCCTTGCCAGACCACTGGCTTGCTGGGATGGGAGCCCCTGCCCTGACATCCTTTCACCCCTGGCATCTAGCAGACCACCTGGGAGTGGCTGGTGCTGGCTACCTCTTAAGGTGCATTTATTTATTTTTTTTCCGTTTTCATTTATTTATTTATTTATTTGGCCGGGGGGTCGGGTTGGGGAGGAAGGAGGCAGGCGGGCCACTTCTATTGGTCTTTCATTTCTCTATTTTTATCCGTCTCTGTTCTTTGGCCCATGTGGGCTTCCCATCGCAGTGACCTCTCTGGTCGCAGAGCACCAGCTCTGGGCACACGCGCTCCAGAGCTCCAGCTCGGTAATTGGACACATGGGTCCAGCCACTCCACGGCACATGGGATCTTCCCAGGCCAGGGATTGAACTGGCGCCCCTTGCACTGCAAGGCGGTGTCCTTACCCACTGGACCACCAGGGAAGCCCCTTAAGGTGCATTTAAGTGGTGGCCAGTAGAGGCCAGGCAGCAGGCAAGGAAGGGAACGGGATGGCTCTTGCTGGACGTCAGGTTTGGCGGCAGCCCTTCAGAGCCTGCGCCCGGGCACCCTGCTCCGGAGCACGGCACACCCACATCGCGAGGGTCCACCTGACCCAACTGCGCCTCCTCGGATGTTGTGCCCGCTGCACGGCGCTTGGTAGGCGGTACCTCGTCTACCTGCTGGTGGAGTCTGTGCCCTTGACTCCCATTTCACCGATGGGCTCAGTGACTTGTCCGAAGTCACCCACTGGGAGAGGCAGCACTCACGCTCACTGTTCCCATCAGCCTGGGAATAACACCAGCCGTTGCCCCACAAGCGCCTCATGTGGCAGAAAAGGCTCCGGAGGTGGGGTCAGTGCCCACTCAGCCCCGGGCAGCTGTGACGCAGGCAGCCTTTTGGGTCCCACTCAAACCAGTCTCCATCGGGGACCACCCCCTCTCCCGTGGAGCGGCCCGCAGGGAAGGGACGCCAGCCCACACCTCCAAACCCAGCACGCAGCTCCGTCCAGCGGCTCTCAACGCCTGCCTGAGAGTCTCGGGTTTTAAACAAAACAAAAATCTGATTCACTGTTTCCAGACCTACCGGAAACTCGAGTTCCTTTATTTTTCTGCCACTTGAAAAAAAAAAAAAAAGAATCAAGCCAGAAGAACAAAAAAGAAAAAATCAAACCTTCATGACTCAGAAGAGTTCTGAACGCATCTCATTTCACACAGCACCAAACATGGTTCACGACCACGGCTGCGGGAGGAAGCCCAATGTAACAGACTGAAGGAGATGACACGTATTACACTAAAACACACTTGCCAATAAATAAAAGCCTGAGCAAGGAATCCGAATCAGGATACACCACTGGCAAGAAGAAATGCCCCAAAGCTCTGCTTAAATCAAATAATGTAAGAACAGATGGTCCCCCTGGGTCTCTGTGAAAAGTTAATGCACACAGGAAGCTGTGAACAGAGACTCTGTTTAGGATTTTGGCAGAAAGCACAGGGCATTAACAACATTCAAGGTGAAAGAGGGGAGACTTGTAGGCCGAGGGAAGGGATGCGTTTTTCATCAGGGAACGGAAACAGATACATCTGGATATCCCCCCGGGATTCCCAGGGCGGCGGGGCACGCGCCTGCTCCAGAGATCAAGCAGAGCCACACGCGGTGGCGCTCTGGGGAGACCCACCGCTCCCAACTGCCCAACCGGAGAATTCATTTCGCTCCGGAGATTTGGATAATCAGGATGAACCCTTAGGGGAGACGAACACTGACTCCAGAAGATTTCTCCCCGGCTTGCGGTGGGTAGCGTCACAGAGTGGAGGGGGCAGAAGGAGGGTGAGAGGCGCGCGGGCGCTGAGCTGCAGAGAGGCTCCGGAGAAGGCCTCTGGGCTCCACCTGCCCGGAGGCCGTGAGAGATGCCCAGCGCCGAGCGCAGAAAGATCACACCCGACCCCCAACATTCATCCTCATCCCCTTCCTCAGTGTCACCAGGAAAAATCCAAACAGCACTGTCTGGCCCAAGGGAGCGCAAAAATGAACAGTGAAGGCTTTCTGCCCAGCCGGAGAAGACGGGTCCAAGGCAGGCCTGAAGCACACAAATCCACGTCCGGGGGAGGTCAATTAATAACAATGAAACCCTGCATATCTGTAACGGCCTGTTATTTTTTAAGCAATTTTTCATGGACTATCTCATACGCTCCTCAGAGAAATTTTGTGTGGTAGGAAGGCAGGGGTTATTTGTCTCCATCTTGCTGGTGAAGAAACAAAATCTGGGGACAATGAAGGGATTTGCTCAAGGTCACGGCGCAATCACGGATTTTTAAAGCTGGAGGGCTCCTGGTTGAGAGAAGTTGGAGCAGGAATGACTAATGGGGGCACCCTGGCTCCCATGGTCAGTTTCACACCCACAGCAGACATGGGCAATCGATCACAGAGCTCCCTTCCCCACCGCCTTTCTCAAGCAAGCCAGCACTAGTCGCCCAGAGCGCGCCATCAAGGTGAAACCCGTTTGTTGGCTCAGGCCCCCTCTCATTTCACATGGGAGGAAACTGAGCCCGAGGGGAGAGGGCACTTGGCCAAGATGGTCCAGTGGGTTGGTGGCCCAGAAGCCAAGTCTCACTGCCCTCTTCTAAGCCCAGGAGTCTCTCCACACATCAGGCTGTGCCCCACCTGCTGAGCAAACACGTCACCCACGAAAGGTGCAGCAACAAGACCTGGGAACGACAGTCCTCGTGACCGAGCCGGAGCACCTGGGTTCTCTGTGCCGAGCCAGTGGACACACTCCTACTCCTGGGAGGAATCGAAGACCACCCCAAGGTTTTCGAGCACTCGGCAGGATGGACGAGAGTTCTCAGGGATGGAAGAATCAGAAGTTCGATCGGGGTCAACTCCATGTCCAGGTGGTCAGGACCGTCAGCGACTGAAGTCCAGAGTTCAGCTGGGGAGGCCGGGCAGGAGGGATAAACCCGGGAGTCGTGAGCCCAGAGACGGCAGGAAGGAACACGGAGGGAGAAGACGCCGAGGCCCTTTGACCTTCGAGGTCAGGGGACAGAGTGGCCAGAAAGCCGAGAGAGGGAAGGGATGCCATGTTCCAGGGAGCGTGGAGCGCCTGAGCCAGTGGCCAGGCAGGTCGCACTGGGACTCAGCGTGGACCTGGCACTGCGCTATCCCGTGGGAGCAGCTGGACGGACTCGCACAGAGGGCAGGGCCGGAGCCAACAGGCAGCGGAGGCAGGTCCGGCTGGAAATGCAGCGTGGCCGGACTCCGGTGGGGACGACCCTGGGAGTGAAGGGAAGAGCTGACGATGCGGGAGGGAAAGGAGTCAGCCGCTCAGGAAGCATCTTTGGATGGACGAGTCGGGGACCTGGGTGCGGCAGCAGGGCTGGTGGGGTGGAGGTCAGTGGGGGCGGAAGGGGATGGGTCCCAGAGGCTGGGGTGGGTGACAGGAAGACAGACGGGCATCCGTTTAGGGCAGAGGGGCCTCTTGGGCCCAGTTTGTCTGACATAAATGGTTGGGTTTTAAAAGTGTGTTTTTAAATTTGTCAAGAACGATACAACACTGCACAGCATTTCTACACAAAACTGAGGGGGAAGGAGAGGGACCCATTCCTTGGGAGCAGCCGTCTGCTCAGCTGCAGTCTGGGGGTCTCCCCCACGTGGAGCGGCTGGACGAAACCGAAACCGTCCCCTTCTTCCCAGGTCACGTTCCTTCACAACCGCTAACCTCCCCAAGCCCGGAACCCCTATGTCTCCAGGGCGCGTGAGAGAACCAGAAGACACGACTGTCAAGGCTGCGGAGCACCCCCGAAAAATCGGGGATCTCCGTGGGCCTCCGCTACCTGCCCCCAAACCGGGATGGCCGTGGCCTTGGCTGCGCGGGTGCCAGAGAGAGTCACAAGTTGGTTTTGGAAAGCATCTGAGAACTGAAGCCAGAGACTCGGGAAGGTATCGCTATTATTCAACTGAACCCTCACCCCCGCACCCCAGCCAGTGACACTGGAATCCCTTTTTAAAACGCCATTTCTTCTTAGAAAACTTCCGCGAGTGACCTAATCCTTACTCCGAGGCAAGGAACCAAGCCCCGGTGTCAATGAAGCGTGGTTTGGCTTCATATCAACATTCATCTCCCGAAACGACGACTTGCTAAACCTCCAACCAGGCCGGCCCGAGGTTTCCGTTTGCCGTCCGACGAGAAAGTAGGTCACCACCACCAAGACTTCTCCAGGGCTGCTCACAGGGGCTCTCACCGCGGCCCCAGATGCACACAACACACAAGTGCATCGGCGGCAGAAGGACGCGTCTCTGTGGTAACCACAGACCGTGGGACCAGATGCAGCAAGGAAAAAACCCACCGACTGCTCCGCACGCGGATGAATTCTGCCAGGCCACCAGAGCACGCGCGGGGCGAGGCCAGGTACGTGACATTCCAGGACAGGCGCGGGGTCAGGCTTAGCAACTGGGCAGGCGAGGGCCCCTGCCCCAGGCCTGGAAAGGACCCATGCCTCCAGCTGGGTGACGGCGACGTGGTGCGTGAGCCAGGCGGCCCACGGGGACTCCAGATTTGGGAGGTGCCCTGTGTGCGCGCTGTGCCTGAATGCAAAACCAGCCCTTCCAGCAGCGGGCACGGAGGCCCTCTGATCGCCCTTCTAGGACACAGGTGAAATCGCCAGTCACTGCAGGAGGCAAGCTCTTCCTGCCGTCCAGCCCGGGGGTGCCAGGACGGCTAGGATCAGCCAGACAGAGGTGTGGACCACCCTTGCCTGCTTGCAAACCTGGCTTTTCCTTCTCGTTTTCTTAATCCGAATGATAACAATTGTTAAGGTTAAAAAAGAGGCAAAATGAAAATAAGAATTTCCCCTTCCACACAGCCCCCACCTCCCAGACATCCTACCAAGCCATTTCTTTCTTTCTGTTTGATTTTCTAGTCTGTTTTTATCTTTATTCTAGCAGTTGGGCTCTCTGACCCCCCCCACCCCCGCCCCACCGTCACTGGCTCTGTCTTCAGCTCTGGGGACACAACAGGGACGTCGCTTTTGTTGTTGTAGGCGACCCTCTTCCTTACTCTTTAAAGTCTTTGGGGATTTTCTTCTCATCCTTGGAGTTCTGAAATCTCACCAACCTGTGTCTAGGTGTAATTAAAATAAATTGTCCCACGCACTTTCTTCTACGTGCTGTTTCCGCCTAGGAAGCCCCGCGGGCCCCATCTCTTTCACGGCCTCACAGGACTCCACTGCGCGGACGGACCTTGCTTTTGAGGGGCATCCGTGTGGCGTCAAGCTTTTCCCGTGACAAACGGCGCTACAACTAACATCGGCATGCCAAAAGATACAGACGTGCTCCATCTGTGAGGTAATTTCTTACAAGCGGAATTGCTGGGTTGATTCACTTTCCACGTTGGTAAATACTGTCAGATCCATAGTGCATGAGCCTACCTGCTTCCCCTTTCTCTTGCCAGGCTTAGGTTTTATCAAGCCTTTTGATCTTTGCCAGTGCATAGCTCTGTGGTCTTACTTTGCATTTATTCACCGTAAATTGATTGGGTCTGTGCATGTCCTGTTGGTTCACATTCTTTAAGCATTTTTCTCTTGGGTCCGAGTTCCCTAATTCTGGAGTCAGCAAATTATGGTGGCGTGGCCACCCCACCCTGTCCACCCCACCACACCGGCCACATCAAGGCACGGGCAAGAGCCGAGCTGTTTCCATGGGGACCTTCTGGCTGTCAGAGCCTCCACTATTTACTATCTGGGCCTTTACCAAGAAGTCTGCGATCCCTGCATCTCACACTGATTTCTTCTGAGAGTTCTCTGTAGATGAAGGAAACAGATCTGCCCAGTGAATTCAGCTTTGCGTTAAATTCATGGCTCTGTTCTACTGCCCACCCCCAACTCTGTCAGAAGTCACCAAGTCAGAAGTGCACCTTTAAAAGCAGAAGCACTCTCATTCGGAAACACTCTGGTCTATGTTAATTTGGGGGTGGTACGTTCGGACTCACGCTACACAGAGACATCCGTGACTTTCCCAAGGTCACACAGCTGGCAAGCAGCAGACCCAGGACGGGCACCTTGTCTGCCAGCTCCAAGCCCGCAGACCTTCCCCCTGGAGAAGCCTGCCTCTCCGCGGGCCGGGCCAGGCCGGCACGGGGCGGCACTGACTGTTCCAAGCAGAGCCGGCCAGCCACTGCCGGGGCAGCCAATGGCGCTGAGTATGTGGACAGAGCCGCGCCCACCTTGTCCCTGGCCTTCTCCAGCACGAGGAGGCACAGTTCAGAGCTGGATGTGGGTGAGAAGCCTCGACACAGACACCACCCGGGAGAACGGAGCCCGCGCTCTGGCTCCTCCCCCCGCGAGGCGCTGGGGGGCCAGACGACCGCGACGTCAGGGATGAGCTTGAGAGCTGGACTGCCGGGCGGGACCCGCGGGGAGAAAGTGCACGCCAGAGCAGGCCGGAACAGAGGGCCGTCATTACCCTCCGGCGCCGGGCCAGCGCACCTGTGTGACAGCGACCACGATGGTCCCAGAGCCGCGAACAAATCACAGCCAGAGAGGCCGCCTTCCTGAAACAGTCGCCCCATTAAAACCAGTGGCCCGCCAGCAGACGCTCTCCAGGAGGCTGCGGGGCACGGTGCTCGGGACGTGCTCCTGCACGGAACCCCACAAGCCGCGATCTTCCCTTCCTGTGCGCTGCGGCTGAGGATCTGCCGATTTAATTTTTCTTTAGTAGCAAAGCAGGTTAAGGGCCTTCCTTGATGGGAGTCTTTTCTTTCTCTTTCTGTTCCCATATTTGAATCCACTCAAAATGTTCTACGGCTTCCCTGGTGGCTCAGACGGGAAGGAATCTGCCTGCCGCGCAGAAGACCCAGGTTCAGTCCCTGGGTCAGGAAGATGCCCTGGAGAAGGGAATGGTAACCCACTCCAGTATTCTCGCCTGGAGAATCCCATAGACAAGGATTTTATGGACAAAATGTCCTAGACCTACTGGATGATGAATGCATCTACAGGGTAGATCTCCTTCCATCCTCACGATGCCCTGGAAGATTGGGACTCCAGACCAGGAGGCCAAGGAAGGGGGTCCCCCCAGTGGGGGTGGGGGAAGCCACGCTCCAGCCCCAGGTCCGGACCTCCACATCCATCCTCTCATCTTCCCCGGATCTCAGGAATAACAGCAAAGGTCGCCGTACGGACCTCTTGTGTTCTCTCATGTTCACGCTTGGTGTAACAGGCAAGCCTGAGAATGATCAGAGGCAGTACCCTGATTTCACTGGGGAGCAGTGGCTCCCAGAGAGCCGGCGCAATGACGGGCCGGCGCAGGTGGGCAGTTGTGAAGGGAAGCCACGTCCGGGCCATGGCCTGAGGCGCCTTCGCACCCCCACTCAGCCGCCAACCCAGAAGGTGGACCTGGACGTCCTGCTGCATCCCCACGTGATCTGACTCTTTTGGAAAATGTAGAATTTTTTATTTTTTGGCCGCACGGCAGGTGGGATCTTAGGTCCCTGACCAGGGATCTAACCCGAACCCGCTTTAGTGGAAGCTGAGATTCTTAACCCCTGGACCACCAGGAAAGTCACGGATCTGACTTCTTTTAAACAGAAGTTTCACAGATCGGGCCACATTCTGTGTTGGGGTGGTCATCTGAGCATCTGGCCCACAAGGGACCTCACCATCATCCTGACTGCCAGGGGGCAGTGTCTTCAAGGCCAAGGGCAGGGGCAGGGGCAAAGAGAGAACGGACCTAAGTTTTCAACGGACAGAAGGAGCTCCATATACCAGCCGTGGGCGTCCCTTTTCATCACGGTCATCTGCACACTGGACTCGACGAGGCCTCTCGTGCATGAAGTGCTACAGTCACGGGACCGGACACAGCCTCCAGTCCCAGGAAGCGCGGCTTCCACCAGGAGGGCGGAGAAACGCACAGTGGAGGTGGAAGCTGGCATGCCGGCCCGCCAGCCTGCCTCAGCTGGAAACTTCCATCGGCCCCTGGCCCTCTGAGCCCACGTCCCCCACCCTCGCCGCCCGCCACCTGCCCGCCTCCAGTCGTGGCAATGCAACGACGGCAGGGCCTGAACTACCTGGGCAGAGACGTGTGGGCCTCCCTCCCGATCCTCTGAGAGTCCCGCGTGGTACCCACTAAGCGAGTCAATCAAGGCCCATCCCCTTTAGAGCAAGAGTTAGGTTCACAAGTCACTTCAAAGACCACGGAAAGGACGACTGGATCAGCGATGCATGGTCCACGCACAGGACAGGGTATTATTCCACCTTAAGAAGGAGAGCAATCCCGACACCTGCTACAGCACGGTGGACCTCGAGGACCTCATGCGCAGTGCAAGAAGCCAGGCACAAGAGAGCAAATACTGCAGGGTCTACTCACGGGGCACCCGAGAGTCAGCTGCACAGAGACAGAAAGCAGAGGGTGGGCACCAGGGGCTGGGCGAGGGAGATGCGATGGGGGTAGTGTTTCATGGGGGCAGAGTCTCCCTTTGGGAGGATGGAGCCTTCTGGACACGAGGCTGGTGACGGCGCAACCCGGAAAATGTAGAATTTTTTATTTTTTGGCCGCACGGCAGGTGGGATCTTAGGTCCCTGACCAGGGATCTAACCCGAACCCGCTTTAGTGGAAGCTGAGATTCTTAACCCCTGGACCACCAGGAAAGTCACGGATCTGACTTCTTTTAAACAGAAGTTTCACAGATCGGGCCACATTCTGTGTTGGGGTGGTCATCTGAGCATCTGGCCCACAAGGGACCTCACCATCATCCTGACTGCCAGGGGGCAGTGTCTTCAAGGCCAAGGGCAGGGGCAGGGGCAAAGAGAGAACGGACCTAAGTTTTCAACGGACAGAAGGAGCTCCATATACCAGCCGTGGGCGTCCCTTTTCATCACGGTCATCTGCACACTGGACTCGACGAGGCCTCTCGTGCATGAAGTGCTACAGTCACGGGACCGGACACAGCCTCCAGTCCCAGGAAGCGCGGCTTCCACCAGGAGGGCGGAGAAACGCACAGTGGAGGTGGAAGCTGGCATGCCGGCCCGCCAGCCTGCCTCAGCTGGAAACTTCCATCGGCCCCTGGCCCTCTGAGCCCACGTCACCCACACTCGCCGCCCGCCACCTGCCCGCCTCCAGTCGTGGCAATGCAACGACGGCAGGGCCTGAACTACCTGGGCAGAGACGTGTGGGCCTCCCTCCCGATCCTCTGAGAGTCCCGCGTGGTACCCACTAAGCGAGTCAATCAAGGCCCATCCCCTTTAGAGCAAGAGTTAGGTTCACAAGTCACTTCAAAGACCACGGAAAGGACGACTGGATCAGCGATGCATGGTCCACGCACAGGACAGGGTATTATTCCACCTTAAGAAGGAGAGCAATCCCGACACCTGCTACAGCACGGTGGACCTCGAGGACCTCATGCGCAGTGCAAGAAGCCAGGCACAAGAGAGCAAATACTGCAGGGTCTACTCACGGGGCACCCGAGAGTCAGCTGCACAGAGACAGAAAGCAGAGGGTGGGCACCAGGGGCTGGGCGAGGGAGATGCGATGGGGGTAGTGTTTCATGGGGGCAGAGTCTCCCTTTGGGAGGATGGAGCCTTCTGGACACGAGGCTGGTGACGGCTGTGCAACCCTGTGAATGCACTTACTTCCCCTGAACGGTCCCCTTCAAAGTGGCTACGAATGTAAATTTGATGTCATGTGTATTTTACCACAATTTAAAAAATCTCACAAGGGAACCTTCGTGCACGGCCTCGGGACGGGAGGGCCTGGCGGGGCCACCGACTTCCCTTTTGATCCGGGTGCTCATACAAAGCCCAGACAGCCAGACCACGGTGCCGGGTCGGGACGATCGCGTCCCGGGCTCCCCCTGCCCTGTGACCGGCCACGGACCCACAGCGGGATGGTCCTTTCTTTCTGGCTGCCTTGGGGATGGAGGGAAGTGGAGGCTCGGGGTGAGGACAGAGGCGCATTTCGGCTAACTGCCTGCGCCTGCCTTAACCCAGGGCTCAGCTCTCTGGCGCTCACTAACCGCAGGGGAGGCACCCACCCAGGTCTGGGGAGGGAGCGACCTGTTTCCTTCCCGGCAGCCGGCAGGCTCACACTTTCAGGGCAGGATGCCAATGCTCGGAGGGAATTTCTTTTCATACTAGAAATCAAAGGCTTTGAGGGCAGGCTGGGCAGAGAGCCGGTGCTGCAAGCCGAGGTTGGCTGGACGGCCCTCTGCGGACACTCTCGCCAGCCAGCAGGTGTCAGGAAGCTGGGCGCTCACATCCCGTCGAGCGGCCCGCTGGCTGCGCCATCACCGTCTCCCCAGAAAACCCTTCTCCCCTCCCTGGGCGAGTTCAGGGGACCTCGGTGGTCCGGGGAGGGTGGGCTAGGTGGGTTTCCAGTTCGGGCAGTGCCCGCACAGGGCAGTGTCTGCAGGGGGCCACATCCGGCGCACGGCTGCCAGGACCCCAGCTGGCTCTCCACGCTCTCCCCATGGGAGGGGCTGTCCTCTCCCCTCCCCTCGCCGGGGCCCCAGCTTTTGGGGAGCCTCCGAGTTAGGCCTGGCTGCCTTCTGGAAACTTCCTGTCCTTTCAGGTCTTTGAAAAGCTTCTTTCCCTCCCTCTGGGGCTGGGGTACCCGGGGGCGCCAGCCGGGTCGCCGTCCTTGACCCCCCTTTGGGGCGGGGGGGGATTTCGAGGCAGGCGGTCCGAGAGACACCCGGAGGCGAGATACGGGGAGGTGGAAAGTGGAAGAAAGGTAACGTTTTCGGCGGGGAGAGGGAGAGAGAGATGGAGCCAGAAGGGAAAGGCGGAAAGAGATGTTGAGACAGGGTTGGGGCTCCAGCCCCTCCAGACCCCCACGGCGCTGCCCGCCGCCGTCCCCCACCTCGGCCGCGCCGCCCCCCGGTCCCCACCCCCGCGTCCGCTGCGCCTACCTGGGCCGCTCATGCTCCGCCAGCCGCGGGCGCCTCCTCCGCGCAGGCCGCCGGCTTCCTCCTAGGGCCCCGGCCCTCGGCCCGGCCGCCAGGACCGTCCGCGAGGCGCAGCCGGCCCAGGGGCTGCAGGGCCGGGAGGGGACTGCGCGCCACCCAGGCAGGAGTTCAGAGACCAAAGGAGTCCAAAGAGAGAAAAAAGGAGAGAAAGTGTGTCATAGGCTGGAAGGGGGAGGGAAATGCAAAACCCGACAGGAAATGAGACTTAAAAAAAAATGCAAAAGGTTTGAAAAAGGGATAAGGAAGGGGGAGGGGCGGTGCCTGGGTCCCGCCGGGGAGGAGGGTGGCCAGGGTGTGCCGCTGGGGGACCCTGGGCGGGGGGGCGCTGTCGGGAGACGCCCCCGCCCCGGCCCCAAGGCCTGGGGCTGCCCTGGGAAGGGGCGCCCCATTTAGGCCGCCCGGCCTCAAGGCGGCCAGCTAGGCAGCTGCCCTCCTCGGGCCCATTCTGAAGACCTCCCAGAGGCTGGCAGAGATTTGGGGTTGGACGGAAGGGGGAAGCTTTCCCACAGAGGAGTGGGGAGCAGGAATCCTTGGGCACCCCCGGGGCTCTGCCTCCCTCTGCCAGAGGTCTGGAAGCGGCCTGGGGCTGGCCCACGGTGGGCACACACCCCTCCTGGACCGTGGGAGGCGGCAGAGCCTGTCACCCGCTGGCCTCTGCCCACCCACCGCTCAGACGCAACACCTGGAGGGGAAATTGTGACTTCTGGATGTCCTCGGTTGAATCATTTACCCCCAGAGCTGTGACATGGTGTGTTGCTCTCCCACCCCAGGGTGTTTCTGAATCGCAAACTAAAGAACCTGACAGGCCGGGCACAACCAGAGAGCTCTGGGTTCTGGTCTGCCCACCGCGGGGACCCCCGCTCCCCCAGCCCCACCTCTCCTTTCCCTCTGCCTCCCCCGCCATTGGATTCCCCGCCCCCCCCCAGCTGCAGAACATTCCCTCCTGTTCTAAGTGTCTTAAGTTCTCTGAGGAAAATTCTTTGAGCTCCTGGAAGGAAGGGCACTCAAGAAATTAAGCAACTAAGTAGGAGGATAAATAAGTAATGTTCCAGTGGTCCCAGCACAGGAGACGCGGAGTCCGGCGGGTCTGAGGAGCGCGGCGGACAGATGCGTGCAGACTGGGCGCCAAGGTGGACATGAGTTTGCTTTCTGCACAGCATGTTCGACAGAGTCATCCGGAGCCACAGAGAGAGAACGTTCCTAAAATAAACGCCAAGGCCCCCAGCATCCTGGTCCCCCGTCCCCGGTGACCCGCGGGGGATGAGTGGGATCTCTCTCGCCCCGGTGAACCTTTAAATCAGGCCGTGCGGTTTTAAAGGAGAACGCTGGTTTTCCTCCCGCAGGAGGCGGAGGGAAGGTGGGCCTTAAGTCAGCCACAAAACTCCAAAATGTCTGCAAAGAGCGTGATAGAGTTTCATGACGTGGACACACCCAAGCTACCAGAAGACAGAACTGTGTCTGTGGGCTTCCCGGTGGCTCCGCGGTGAAGCATCCGCCTGGCGGGATGGGCGACACAGGAGACTCAGGTTCGACCTGGGTCAGGGAGGTCCCCTGGAGGAGGAATGGCGTCCACTCCGGTCGGGTCCACGACCCAGAGGGAGGGCCGCTGGCCGGGCGGCACGTCCGCCCAGAGAGCCCAGGCTCTCGACGAGGAGGCTGGGAGGCAGCCGGCACCCTGGGCCTTCAGACTCGGGCAGAAAGCAGCAGCCCGAGAGTGAGGGGCCTCGCTGAACAAATAGGACGACGGTGTCCCAGGGGTGGAGGAGAAATGGGGAGCGCCAGGCAGGAAACAGAGCGTAAGGATCCAGAGAACCCGCAGCGACCTCAGAGAGGTGCGAGCAGCCCATGAGATAGGACCAGGTTGCTATGAAATGGGCTGCCTGAAGAAGGAGCAATCCTGGAAATTAAAAATACAGTTGCCGAAAGATGGGATGGAAAAGTACAAGGGACCAAAATGCACCAATGGAAGCAGCTGTGTGCACAGCGTGTCCCCCAGGCTGCGAGCCCCAGCGAGCGAAGCCTGCCCAGACAGGAAACGTGTGAGAGAACAGCCGAGACGGCAGCGCTCAGCTGGAAAGATCCCCGTCCACCGAGGAAGCGTCCCAGCCAGAAATTAAGCAACTAAGTAGGAGGATAAATAAGTAATGTTCCAGTGGTCCCAGCACAGGAGACGCGGAGTCCGGCGGGTCTGAGGAGCGCGGCGGACAGATGCGTGCAGACTGGGCGCCAAGGTGGACATGAGTTTGCTTTCTGCACAGCATGTTCGACAGAGTCATCCGGAGCCACAGAGAGAGAACGTTCCTAAAATAAACGCCAAGGCCCCCAGCATCCTGGTCCCCCGTCCCCGGTGACCCGCGGGGGATGAGTGGGATCTCTCTCGCCCCGGTGAACCTTTAAATCAGGCCGTGCGGTTTTAAAGGAGAACGCTGGTTTTCCTCCCGCAGGAGGCGGAGGGAAGGTGGGCCTTAAGTCAGCCACAAAACTCCAAAATGTCTGCAAAGAGCGTGATAGAGTTTCATGACGTGGACACACCCAAGCTACCAGAAGACAGAACTGTGTCTGTGGGCTTCCCGGTGGCTCCGCGGTGAAGCATCCGCCTGGCGGGATGGGCGACACAGGAGACTCAGGTTCGACCTGGGTCAGGGAGGTCCCCTGGAGGAGGAATGGCGTCCACTCCGGTCGGGTCCACGACCCAGAGGGAGGGCCGCTGGCCGGGCGGCACGTCCGCCCAGAGAGCCCAGGCTCTCGACGAGGAGGCTGGGAGGCAGCCGGCACCCTGGGCCTTCAGACTCGGGCAGAAAGCAGCAGCCCGAGAGTGAGGGGCCTCGCTGAACAAATAGGACGACGGTGTCCCAGGGGTGGAGGAGAAATGGGGAGCGCCAGGCAGGAAACAGAGCGTAAGGATCCAGAGAACCCGCAGCGTCCTCAGAGAGGTGCGAGCAGCCCATGAGATAGGACCAGGTTGCTATGAAATGGGCTGCCTGAAGAAGGAGCAATCCTGGAAATTAAAAATACAGTTGCCGAAAGATGGGATGGAAAAGTACAAGGGACCAAAATGCACCAATGGAAGCAGCTGTGTGCACAGCGTGTCCCCCAGGCTGCGAGCCCCAGCGAGCGAAGCCTGCCCAGACAGGAAACGTGTGAGAGAACAGCCGAGACGGCAGCGCTCAGCTGGAAAGATCCCCGTCCACCGAGGAAGCGTCCCAGCCAGGAAGAGAGAAGCCAGAGGGAGGGGTGCGTCATGAAATGATGACCACACCCGCCACAGCTCCAGAGTGACCTCGTTCCCCACAAGGCGAGGGTCTGACCAGCCCTGGGTGATGAACAGAAACAGACCCACCTCTAGAGACAGCCTCATGGAATTCCAGGAGAGAAAAGGAAAGCATGGATAATGAGAAGATTCTGAAATCTTTAGAGAGGGGGTGAAAATAAAGCGACGAGGCCGAGGGTGAGATGGGGCTCAGGGTTCTCATCGGCAGCGCTGGATTACCTTCCAGCGAGGAGACAATGAAGTGACGCCCCAGTGTTCTCAGTGAGAGTTACTCTCAATGGAGAGTCTTGTATTCCACCAAATTCGCGATCAAACGTGAGAGCGAAATACACACATTCTTGACAGGCCGGGGCTTTGGAAAATTACTCCGCAAGCACTTCTCCGGACACATGATTACGTTCTCTTTTTTTAGTACTAAAAATTGTTTTCTATAGGAAGTCTCAAGAATACACACAGCTACAGAACATGATGTCATGAAGTCTCCCATACCCCTAAGGCAGTTTTAATTACTAGCTCGTGCCCGATCTTACTGATGGTCTGACACGCTTTTCTCCATTCCCAGATGGTTTTGAGTCACACCCTAAATATCGTCTGATTTCACCTGTAAATATATAGGTGTATATATATATGAAAAGAAAAGGATTCTTAAAAAGCAAAACAAACACCCATGGAATGAACCCCGGCCAGGGGTGCACAGTCACACGCACTGCAGACTCCAGGGGACTGCGATGTGTCGAGGTGGGTTCCCGGACCACTCTGCTGGGGCCTGTGGGTAACGGGGAGGCTGTGCGTGCTGAGGGGAGGGCAGGAGAGCAGTTACTATTGAGAAGGCCCTATGAACACCATGAAACGAAAAAGAAATCTAAGAAAGAGCAAGACCTAGGATCCAGGGAAGAGGGACACGTCCGTGAAAACAATGAAAGGGACGGTAATTCTGTGTGCGCGTTTGTTGTTGAGTCGCGTCTGACTCTCCGGCCCCATGGACTGTAGTCTAGCAGGTGCCTCTGTCCGTGGAGCTTCCCAGGCAAGAATACCAGCGTGGGGCTTCCCTGGTGGTCCAGCGGGTGAAGAGGCCGCCTTGCAGTGCGAGGGGCGCCGGTTCGATCCCTGACCCGGGAAGATCCCACGTGCCGCCCCCCTGGACAGAGTATGACATGAGATGGATCTGAGTGTCTTACCTGGTCAAAAATGGTCATTTTGTTTGTTTGTTTTTTTTAACACCAAAACATATTTATTGCGGTAGAGCCAATTAACAATTCTGTGATGGTTTCAGGCGAACACTGAAGGGACTCAGCTGTACATATACAAGAATCCATTCTCCCCAAGGCCCCTCCTGACCAGGCTGGGACCTAACATTAAGCAGAGTTCCACGTGCTGTACAATAGATTTTTGTTGGTTATCCATTTCACACATGGCAGTGTGTACATGTCTTTCCCAGAGTCCCCGGCCATCCCCTCTCTCCTGCAACTGTAAGTTACTTTGCTAAGGTTGCGAGTCTCTATTTTGTAAATAAGTTCATTTGTATCATTTCTTTTTAGAATCCACATGAAAGGGATGTCATATGATAATTCTCCTTTTCTGTCTGACTTCCTTCACTAAGTATGACACTCTCTGGGACCATCCATATTGCTGGCAAAAGGCCTTACTTCATTCTTTTTAATGGCCGAGCAATATTCCATCAGCCACCCACCCCCACACACACATCTTGATCCATTCCTCTGTCGATGGACATTTAGGTTGTTTCCACGTCTTGGCTATTGTAAGCAGAGCCGCAGTGAACACTGGGGAGCATGGATCTCTTTGGGCCATGTTTTCCTCTGGATCTATGCCCAGGAGTGGGATTGCAGGGTCCTGTGGTAGCTCTGGGTTTAGGTTTTTAAGGAGCCTCCCCACAGTTCTCCATAGTGGCTGCACCGATTTACATTCCCACCGACAGTGCAGGAGGGTTCCCTGCTCTCTGCACCCTCTCCAGCACTTGTTGTTTGTGGGGAAAAAAAAAAAAAAAAAAGAACCCAAACAAAGAAGAAAACAAACAAACAAAAAACCCGGTCATTTCTAAGGGCCTGAACTAGGAAGGAGTCAGGAGGGTCAAAACGGTCTTCTCTGGATATCCCTCTACACTGGAAGCTGTGTGTTTCCATCCTGTGCAATTCTTTTGTAGTGAAAGTACATCTTTTCTACAGGAAACGGCGGCAGGAGAACCTGGGAGGGAATGGTCTCCCTGTGTTCACATCACCGTGAGGTGAGCACCTGCTGGGGCTGCAGCGTCACGCGCACACTGGACGTCCGTGCAGAGCCGTCTGTGTCTGTGGACGTCACTGTGCCGTGCTCCCGGGCTCCCGTCCAGGAAGGAGGACAGATAAGACCTTTAGCTCTATCCGCTGTCAAACGCAGCCCAACCCAGTAACTGAACAGTCCTTTTAGGTTTTCTGGAGCCAAAATGTTCAGTGTCGCCTATGGCTGCCCCGTCGTCCGCGTTCCCCTTAAGACGTCCAAGAGCGTGGGCTTGGAGGACCTGAGCTCCCTGAGGAAGATGCCTCTTTCTCACCTGGCTGCCCCTCCCACTGCGGGGATCCAGGGCTGACGTCAGCCGTGGCAGGCTCCTGGTTTTCTTCCCGCTAGACCCAGGTGAGCGTCTGCCACGGTCTCACCCAGACCCCAGCCTCTGGCAGGGGTGTGTGTGTGCGTGGTAGGAGGCGCTCACTCACCATCCACTCCACGGATGAGCTTGAGGAAGCCCAGGCTTAGGCCTCTCTGTGGCACAGGCCGTGGCCCTCAGGCTTTGTGAGGGGCAGCCCCGGGCCTGGCCCTCTCAGCACCCTCTCTCTGTCCCTGTTGTTCCCCTATTAGGAGAGTCCAGCAGACCCCACTTTTCCAAACGTGGGGGTGCTGAATAGGATGATGGCCCAAGCTGGCGTCTAGCCTGATCCCGCCGGGAGCTCTGGAGCTCGGGGTTGGTTCACCACTGCCCGTGGGCTTCCAGGGCAGGTGTGCGTAACGAGGCTTCTCTCAAGAGGGGGTCACCTTGAACTGGGCTCTTAACAGAAGGGACGTAGGAGGAGGGGTCCAGGTCGGAGCTGCTGCATCATCACCATCGCCATCATCACGACATTGGCCTGTTCCCGGAATCGTCAGCTCTGTGTGCGGGGCCTCTCTGCACACTCTTGGTCCCCGCAGGTCTCAGTGTGTCCAACGCTCCCCATCTTCAATTCTGACCCCTAATGAACACCGCTAGCTGTACACAGCAGCTTTAGAGTTTTCTGAGCCCCAGCAGGAGATCAGAAACAGGAAAAATGAGAGACAGGTTTTACCTGGAGCCAGATCTCGGCTCTGGTCACAGCGCTGTGTTTGAGATAGGTCTGCACTGCTCTGAGAGCAAAATGGCTCGGGAACCGGGGCGCGGGGGTTCTGTCTCTTAAGAGACCCCTGCTGCTACTCCACACAGCCCCACCCTCCCCTCCAGAGAGCAGTCTCCTCCCGAGAAACCTGTCTTCACCTCCCAGAAAATCATTCCTTATCAGGGAAACTGTCACATGCTTGGGACAGCAAAAAGGTATTTCACAAACTATTGATCTGAGAATTAATATATTGCCTTTTTCCCAGACGCCACGCCTCACCGCCACTGTCTGCACGTCGACCCCCTGAGGCCACATCGAGAGCAAACCCGAAGCCACCAGGATTTTAATTATGTTTTACATACTTGATATTCCTACGCTGGAGGTGTTCTCGCACCCCTTTAAGCTCATTCCTCTTAATTTCAAATTATTTTTATGCCATCTCCCTTAGAGAGATGATTCCAGAAAAAGGCATCGGTGTATCCATTATGCCTCACCAATTAAAAAAATAAAACCCCTGAAAGGTCCATTGACTTTCTTGTATGCTAAACACCATAAGCGACCCCTGACTTTATTTTATTTTTAATTATTGCCAAAAGCATGGCTTACTTCCAGAAGGAGAATGTCCCCATCTGTAGGCTGGTAATACACGCTCAATAGTTTTCAATTGCTTGCGTTATGAAATATGATGAAAGGCCTCTATATATCTCATGGGAGGAAACGATACCTTGAATTTCACTCTGGAAACGTGTTGGTGGAGAGAGATTTCTGCATGAAATGTGCACAATGATGGTGAACCCGTTGCCGCAGGGTGCTTAGGGCGTTTTGGTCCGAGCCCGGGAAGGCGGGCCCATGACGGCCGTGGCGGCACCATCGTGTGCAGGAGGCAGGTGTCCAGGAAACACGGACCCATTCCGTCCCTGCAGGCTGCCGTGTCCTGTGCATTTATCCTCTCCAGGGAGATGGACGACAGTCTCCAAAACCTGACCCCCATTTTCCTGCTCAGGTCACCAGCACTAGGGTAGCTGGCCCCCGACATCCAGCTGAGCACCCGGCGCCGGTGCTGGCGGCTCCCCGTGAATAATGAATCACCACCGTAATGAGCAGAAATGCGTGTCAGCGATGCGTGGAGCACAGGATGGATGCTCTGTTTGGCTTCAGGGACTGTATTACCCGCGTGTAACTGATTAGGCTGTGGGGCGTCTGGGTTCGGCCTGAAGGGTGCTCCATCAACGGGCGTCGGTTCCTCCCGAGAAACCTGTCTTCACCTCCCAGAAAATCATTCCTTATCAGGGAAACTGTCACATGCTTGGGACAGCAAAAAGGTATTTCACAAACTATTGATCTGAGAATTAATATATTGCCTTTTTCCCAGACGCCACGCCTCACCGCCACTGTCTGCACGTCGACCCCCTGAGGCCACATCGAGAGCAAACCCGAAGCCACCAGGATTTTAATTATGTTTTACATACTTGATATTCCTACGCTGGAGGTGTTCTCGCACCCCTTTAAGCTCATTCCTCTTAATTTCAAATTATTTTTATGCCATCTCCCTTAGAGAGATGATTCCAGAAAAAGGCATCGGTGTATCCATTATGCCTCACCAATTAAAAAAATAAAACCCCTGAAAGGTCCATTGACTTTCTTGTATGCTAAACACCATAAGCGACCCCTGACTTTATTTTATTTTTAATTATTGCCAAAAGCATGGCTTACTTCCAGAAGGAGAATGTCCCCATCTGTAGGCTGGTAATACACGCTCAATAGTTTTCAATTGCTTGCGTTATGAAATATGATGAAAGGCCTCTATATATCTCATGGGAGGAAACGATACCTTGAATTTCACTCTGGAAACGTGTTGGTGGAGAGAGATTTCTGCATGAAATGTGCACAATGATGGTGAACCCGTTGCCGCAGGGTGCTTAGGGCGTTTTGGTCCGAGCCCGGGAAGGCGGGCCCATGACGGGCCGTGGCGGCACCATCGTGTGCAGGAGGCAGGTGTCCAGGAAACACGGACCCATTCCGTCCCTGCAGGCTGCCGTGTCCTGTGCATTTATCCTCTCCAGGGAGATGGACGACAGTCTCCAAAACCTGACCCCCATTTTCCTGCTCAGGTCACCAGCACTAGGGTAGCTGGCCCCCGACATCCAGCTGAGCACCCGGCGCCGGTGCTGGCGGCTCCCCGTGAATAATGAATCACCACCGTAATGAGCAGAAATGCGTGTCAGCGATGCGTGGAGCACAGGATGGATGCTCTGTTTGTCTTCAGGGACTGTATTACCCGCGTGTAACTGATTAGGCTGTGGGGCGCTCTGGGTTCCCCGGGGCCTGAAGGGTGCTCCATCAAGGCGGGCGTCGGTTCCTCCTGCACAGAACTTAATGGCGGCTCAATGTTTGCTTTCGGTCCCTCTGTTTGAAAATGGAAAATAGTTAGCCCTGCTCATCAATCACCATGCCTGCCGATTGCTTTTCCCCACCCCCCTTTCTGCTTGCTTTTAGAGAAAGCAACTGAGAAACACCCAAGTAATATACAGGGCCCTGAGTTATGTCTGTTTTTAGCACACAGCATTTGAGCAGGAAAGTCAGGGCTCATTAAAAATACGAATGTTGAGCTTATAGAATCGGCCACTTCCAACACAGTCGTCTCACACCAGTGGCTCTCAGCTGTTTTATGGGAATCGGGGTGTTTATGAGGCATCTCGCCATTTCTATGCACACACCTCACTTCAGTGGATTCCCCCGAGGTCCAGCCAGGCCCGGTGCTCACACGATCACCCCAGCCAACCACGAGGACGTCATCCCTTCGTGATGGACGTGAAAGCACCTGTCAGTGCATCGACGTTGCCAATGCATGACTACTACATTACGACTATTTACAAGAACGACGCGCATTTCTGTGCATGGACGTACGCTGTCCTTTTAACACAAGCCTTCGAGTGGTTTACACGCGATAAAATTAAGTACGCTGCTGTCTACTCAGAACTTCACTGTGCACAGAGTGTTTGGAAGATCTGTTTCTCTGACCTTTGATGTTCTTCATCAAAGTGCTGTGTCCACGGGAAATGTTGGTACCGAAATGGCTGAGCTCGTGTGTAAGAACCTGGAGAAACGGTTCCACTACCAATACAGAGAGCAAATCGGAGGGAGGAAACTTTCCAAGGAGGAAGAAGGAGGTCTTGCTTCTCTGAAGAAAGGGAAGATTGGAAGGGAGAGCAAGAATGAACCATCCAGGGTCGATCAGACAGAAGCAAATGCTGGGAAGAACCCATAAGGTTCAAAACTGTTCATCCCTGAGGACCGAGGCCGCGAGAGAAACACACCATGTAAACACAGGAGCCACCGTGCGGGGGGAAGGGCCCCATCTGACGGTGAACCAGACGCCCGACGGAGAGCTGCTACACGAAGAGCAAAATTCAGACAAACCTGGGACTCACCTGGCAGCCCAGGGGCTAAGTCTCCACGCTCTCAACACAGGGGCCCGGGTTCAATCCCTGGTCAGGGAACTAGAGCTCACATGTCACAACTAAGACCCAGCGCAGCCAAATAAATAAATAACATAGAACATATGTAAAAACCAAACCAAATAAGGACAACCAACCAACCCACAACACACACACACATACAACGTGAGACACATATGCATTCCATACATGCACCTGTATTTCCTAGCATTGGTTTTCGTGCCTGGGAATGCTGAGATTAAAGTGCGATATGGACATGACCCACAGGACGTTTAAGCACTTGCGTAGGCGGCTGAGGTCTACCAAGACCTTACTGATGACTATTAAGACCCCCTGGACCTACCACACCCACAGTACTCTGGGCACAACTAGCTTCTCGAAAGCGTGCTCGTCAGCCCTCCGTGACACGCCCACCCCCCAGCAGCACCAGCATCCCTGACCCCAGAGCAGGTCACTGGTAGCCATCTCCTCTGCATTTCAGAGTCGTTTCCAGCAAGAATGACCTCAGAGTCAGTAACAATCATTATATGTTTGTATGCCGGTTTTAAAACATTATCAGTTATAAAAAAAAAAAAAAAGAATTTCAGTTTTAAAGATAAGTGTTCAAATATTTCATACATGAACCCAAATTTGTACTTACCCTCTCCCAAAATTATAGCCTGTGATTGTGTGGATTTTTGCATCTGGCAGCCTTCACGTGGCAAGTTGTTCTCAAGGTTCACCATATTGGTGAAATATCTAAGAAATCACACACTCACCTGAGGTCACAAATGTCTGCTCCCACACTTTCTCCGAAGAGTGTCATAATCCTAGCTCTTCGCTTGTAGGCCTATGATCTGCTCTGATGTACCATCTACCCATGGTGTGAGGTAGGAGTCCACATGTATTCTCCTGGGCCAGAGGATCTTTTCATTCCAATGCCAGAATTCAAATGACAGTTTTGTCCCCATGGACTTGTCTTGGCTCATTTTGTCAAAATATCAACAGAGTATAATCAGGGTTTATTTTTGGGCTCTCAGTTTCATTTCATCATCTCAGCGTCCAGCTTTGTACCAGTTCCCACAACGTCCTGGTCGCAGTAGCTCTGTGGTAAGTCTTAAACCAGAGGTGTGAGTTTGTCTACTTTGTTCTTCATTTTCAAGAGAGTCGAAATATTCCTTGATATTCTGGGCCCCTTGAAGGTCCATAGGAGTTTGAGGGTCAGCTTAACAATTTCTGCAAAAAAGGAGATTTTTATAGGAATTGTGTTGAATCTCTACATCAGTTTGAGGAATGTGAACATGGATGTCTTTCCATTTATTGAAGTCTTATTTATTTCTTTCAGGGATGTCTTTATAGTTTTCAGTGTGTGTTTTCACTTTATTTCCAAGTATTTTACTCCTTTTGATGCTGTGGTAAATGAACTGTTTTCTTAATTTTGTTTTCAAATTGTTTATTGCCTGTGCGTAGACTTACAACTGTTTTTTTTTTTTTGATGGGGAGGGGGTCACTTCTATTGATCTTTCATTTTTATTTATCTTTGTTCTTTGGCTTGTGTGGGCCTCCCATCGCAGTGGCCTCTCTCGCTGCAGAGCACCAGCTCTGGGCACATGCACCCTAGAGCTCTGGCTCGGTAGTTGGACACATTGGTCCAGCTGCTCCGCGGCACATGGGATCTTCCCAGGCCAGGGATCGAACTGGCGCCCCTTGCACTGCAAGGCGGTGTCCTTACCCACTGGACCACCAGGGAAGCCCTACAACTGGTTTTTATAGTGGTCTGTGTCACTCTTGCTGAGCCTGATTCTTACTTGTACTGCTTTTTTAGTGGAGTCCTTGGGATTTTCTATGTACGAGGCAATGCTACCTACAAATAGGGATACTTTTACTCTCTTTTCCAATCTGGGTGCCTTTTCTTTCTTTCCTTCTCTTTTTGCCTAGTTACGTTGACCAGTGCCTCTGGTAGAAGTGCCCAGGACCAGCATCCTTGTCTTGTTTCCCAGGAGCTCACTTTTAAAGTGAGCTTGTTGCATAGCTGAGTTGGTGTGTGTTGGGGGCAGACTGCAGAACTAAATTAACTCCCTAGGAGAATACAACATTCATCAAAGTAATTAAAATGGGCAAATCTACGTCCCACATATACATGGCTAAACCCTGAGATGGGAATGTCCACTGGTGGCGGCCACTGTGGACAACATGGACGTACCTTAAAAAAATAAAAATAGAACCAACACATGCTCCAGCAATCCCTCCCCTGGGCATGCACCCAGAGGAAACCACAATTCAGACAAGATGCATGAGGTCTAACATTCACAGCAGCACTATTTACAATGGGCAAGACACAAAAGCCACCTAAGCGTCTATCAACAGATGAATGGATAAAGATGTGGTACATACATACGATGGGATTTTATTCAGCCACAAAGAATGAACTAATGCCATTTGTAGCCACATGATTGGACCTAGAGATTATCATCCTAAGAGAAGTAAGTCAGATAAAGACAAATATCACATGATATCACGTATATGGGGAACCTCAAAAAAAAAAAAAAAACCAAACTTATTTCCAAAACAGAATCTCACAGACACAGAAAACAAACCGACGGGGGCACAAGGGGAAAGGGTGGTGCAGGGAGGGAGAAGTCAGGAGTTTGAGGCTAGCAGATACAAACTACTATGTATAAGACAAATAACCAGAAAGGACCTACTGTATCCTAGAGGGACTGTACTCAATACTATATAATAGCCTATAAGGGAAAAGAATCTGCTGCACGCCTGAAACTTACACGAGTGCACGTCAGTTATACGCCAGTTTTAAGAATAACCAGCAGTCACCACGGCCATGGTCTAGAACCTGGGCCGACGGAGGAGACTTTCCAGGGAAGGGCGGTCTGCCGCGGCGCCCTGCAGAACTGCTGTAGGACCCTTGATAACAGACACAGACTGCTTTCGGTGGTTTTATCCTTACTTGTGAATTCCCCATGGAGAACATGCCCCCTGCTGCCTGCGCCAGGGTGGGCGGCCCCCACGGCAGCACCCCTGATGCAAGTGCCCGCCCCAGTTCCCAGCCGGCTCTGGTCCCTGCTGTGACACAGCCCTGGGTCGGACGGGCCCGGCAGCCCACCCGCAGGCCTGGGCTGTCCTCGGAGACGGCCCTCCTCCACCCCCGCCTGCTGGGCCGACTGAGACACTCAGGATGGCTGGCTGGCCGTCTCCACTCCGTCTCTATTCTGTCTCGGCTCCGTGCTCAGGGGCCTGAGGTCAGCGGTGTCGTGTGCACACCCCTGGGAGGCGACGGGCGTGTGAGGACGCCCTGGTTGTGCGCTGGCTCGCCGCGGGGTCCCGGGGCCCACGGCTGCAGCTCGTTGGGTTCCTTTTCTGCGAAATGGTGACAGAGGTGCGACCTGGACGCGCTGCCAGCAGCTCGGCCCCCTCCCCTTCCGCTGCCCACCGTGGAGCGGAAAGTTTGTCACTGCGGCTGGCGGATGAGCTCTCAAGGAGTGAGGCCTCATGGGCAAGACACAAAAGCCACCTAGGTATCAAAAGATGAATGGATAAAGATGTGGTACATACATACGATGGGATTTTATTCAGCCACAAAGAATGAACTAATGCCATTTGTAGCCACATGATTGGACCTAGAGATTATCATCCTAAGAGAAGTAAGTCAGATAAAGACAAATATCACATGATATCACGTATATGGGGAACCTCAAAAAAAAAAAAAAAACCAAACTTATTTCCAAAACAGAATCTCACAGACACAGAAAACAAACCGACGGGGGCACAAGGGGAAAGGGTGGTGCAGGGAGGGAGAAGTCAGGAGTTTGAGGCTAGCAGATACAAACTACTATGTATAAGACAAATAACCAGAAAGGACCTACTGTATCCTAGAGGGACTGTACTCAATACTATATAATAGCCTATAAGGGAAAAGAATCTGCTGCACGCCTGAAACTTACACGAGAGTGCACGTCAGTTATACGCCAGTTTTAAGAATAACCAGCAGTCACCACGGCCATGGTCTAGAACCTGGGCCGACGGAGGAGACTTTCCAGGGAAGGGCGGTCTGCCGCGGCGCCCTGCAGAACTGCTGTAGGACCCTTGATAACAGACACAGACTGCTTTCGGTGGTTTTATCCTTACTTGTGAATTCCCCATGGAGAACATGCCCCCTGCTGCCTGCGCCAGGGTGGGCGGCCCCCACGGCAGCACCCCTGATGCAAGTGCCCGCCCCAGTTCCCAGCCGGCTCTGGTCCCTGCTGTGACACAGCCCTGGGTCGGACGGGCCCGGCAGCCCACCCGCAGGCCTGGGCTGTCCTCGGAGACGGCCCTCCTCCACCCCCGCCTGCTGGGCCGACTGAGACACTCAGGATGGCTGGCTGGCCGTCTCCACTCCGTCTCTATTCTGTCTCGGCTCCGTGCTCAGGGGCCTGAGGTCAGCGGGTGTCGTGTGCACACCCCTGGGAGGCGCACGGGCGTGTGAGGACGCCGCGGTTGTGCTCTGACTCACCGCGTGGTCCCGGGGCCCACGGCTGCAGCTCTTTGGGTTCCTTTTCTGCGAAATGGAGACAAAGGTGCGACCTGGACCCGCTGCCAGCAGCTCGGCCCCCTCCCCTTCCGCTGCCCACCGTGGAGCGGAAAGTTTGTCACTGCGGCTGGCGGATGTAGCCTCTCGAAGGAGTGAGGCCTCATGGACGTAAGAGGGAGAAACAACCTGCTTTTACCACTCCTGCTCTCCAGGGGCTCAAGCCTTGAGCTTGTCCAAACATATTTCAGGACGGGTTCCTTTTTTTTTTTTTTTTTGCACAGATTTAGGGGGAAAAGGAGAGGGCGGTGTTTCCTTACATGGGTCCACTGACTGAGAGCCGCTATATCCAGTGGGAAGAAAGAGAATCGTTTTGCAAAAGAAGTACATACTTCTGAAGATGCCAAAGGGCAGGATGCTGCCAGGGCCCCCGGTCCTCTGGTACCTTGCACTCCGTGTACACAGGGCCAGCGTTGTCAGGGCAGCCACCAGGGAGCACAGGCGTGGAGCAGCACTCGGCTCCGCGTCAGTGGAGCTGGGAGACAGTCACCCCTCGTCACTCCCCTGGCTGGGAGGTAACTCCCGGTGTGCTCTGTCTCCAGGGGTCCCAGGGGGACCAGCACCAGCCGCTCCCCATGGTAACGGGTCAAGGCAGACTCTTTAGCCCTTGCCTTCCCTTTCCCATCTCATGTGCTCACTGCCCTCCCCGGGGACTCTGGGGACTGGAGGTGCCCTGGACTTGTTGCTTCAGGGTCCCATTCTAAGGTCCCCGACCCAAGACAGAACGAAAGGGAAATGAAGGCCACTGACTGAGGGCTCTCGGGAACCAGCAGACCCACGGCCACCTCCATGTTTCTTATGGATCGATCAACATCTGTCAGAGTGAAGGGTCAGCCAACACCAGCCCGTCGGCCACAGCGGCCCCACGGTCTGTTTCTGGAGAGACTGCGAGACTTCCTCACGTGTTTTGATCTCATGACAGACAGACGTTTCCTCTTAGAGGATCTCACGTGAGTTATTTTCCCCTCAGTTTTACGGCGATCTGATGGACATATTGGGCTTCCCAGGTGGCTCCGTGGTTAAAGAATCC
The DNA here is from genome assembly GCA_022376925.1 of Tragulus kanchil. Classification (NCBI taxonomy): domain Eukaryota; kingdom Metazoa; phylum Chordata; class Mammalia; order Artiodactyla; family Tragulidae; genus Tragulus; species Tragulus kanchil. Next base: position 157,794,870 of record JAIOJX010000002.1, on the reverse strand, counting down.
ACCTGCCAATGCAGGAGAGGCAGGTTCGATCTCTGGTGCAGGAAGATCCCCTGGAGAAGGAAATGGCAACACACTCCAGGATCCTTGCCTGGAGAATTTCATGGACAGAGGAGCCTGATAGGCTCCAATCAGACTATAGGGTCACAAAGAGTCCGACACAACTGAGTGACTAACACTCATCAAAATGAGAACTTGAGGAGCTAAGACCGCCAACCTTTCCACTCTTCTGGCGCCTCTTCCTCCCACCACTAGGTGGCGTCTTTCCCTTTGCCTTGGCATCACCCTTGGTGACTTGGTTCACCGCCTGGCCCTCCTCCAACCGTCTCCATGGCCAGCCATCCCTCCAAATCCAGGAAGGACTGAGCCAAACAGGAAAAAGCACGAATAACATCATGACCAAGCCGCCGGACCCTGGGCCCAGGGCCTTGCCTCTTCATCCTTGGCACCCCTCTGAGGGCCTGGACGTGAAGGTCAAAGCACAGGCTCCCATTTATCATAGAGGATTTGTCACGTGATAAAGTTCCTCATCGGAAGGTCTATAAAGGCATAACATCATGATACACCCCAGGAGATCGGCCTTGCAGTTCCATCTTTGCAGGGGGAAGACGTTTAAAAAGCACCCATCTACAGCTAAAAGAAATCCAAGATCAGCCTGTCCTATAGGTCAGACTCCAGCAAGCAAGAATGCCTTCTCTTTAGGTGCTGGAAAACCGACTCGGCGACCCCAGATTTTATGAGGTCCAGAGGAGAGAGACTATTTCCTTAATTTGGGCTTCCTCAATTGTACTACGTTATATAAGAACAAGTCTGGGGATGTCCCTGCTGGTCCAGTGGCTAAGACTCCTGTAGGCCCCATGGTGCAGCCAAAAATAAATACACCACATTTCGAAAAATATAATTGGCAAAATAAGTGAAATAAAAAAAGAAAACAAAGATGTGCAGGTGGCCTGAGGACTTCAGAGCCTGCTGTGTCGGAGGACAGTCTTAACCTGTCAGGTGGAATGCTATGCCCGTAGCGGGTGCCAGAGCTGCACTGTAATGAGCTTGCCCCTCACGCCGTGGCTAAAAGGCTATGGTTTAGATGTGAACTTGCTGTTTCTGCGTGGAGAAAACACTTTTTAGGGTGTGTGACTCATTCATTCCTCGAGAACCTAGATCCTCCTCTAAGGAAATCTTCTGCCTTTGTGCTTTGTCTTTTGTTTTTGACTGAAGGTGAGGATGAGGCTGGGAAGAGACCGTCTGGGGACTGAAAACCCGGCTACAGTGCGCCGGCCGCCCCAGGCTGGCTTCGTCTGTGCGTCCCTCTGGAGAGGAGCCGGGCAGTCGGGTCAGAGGTCAGATGCATAAAGAATCCCAACCACCCTCCAAGTTTGTGCTGCTTAATGGCTCTGCATAAATACTTCCACAAGAGCCAACAAATTAATGGCTCATAAGACCCTTTGAAACCCTGTAAGCGGCGAAGAAATGAGAGAGAAGATCCAATTTGTTTGGTTCAGAGTTACTGGGATCAAGCTGGGCTTTGTTTCTTCTGTTTACTCATTTGTTTCCAAAAATAAGTTTCAGGGGGGGACAGATCATTAAGGATAAAAGATGCTCCAGTGTACTTGAAACTGTTTGAGACCCAGGTAAAAAGGCAGTAAAACACAAAATGGATTGTGGCTGAGGGTTTTTCTAACGTCAAGGACAACAGCGGTAGACAGAAGTACAAACTGTGGACCGCTGATCTCAGCCGATCACGGCCACCCCGCTCGGGCTTTCCAGGCCAAGTCTCCATCAGGTAGGCATGAAAGAGAAATGCAGTCGCTGTGCGAGAACCTGGAATTTGGGGTCCCTATGGAACATTCATTTCAGCTATGCAGTTAACCGTGGTTGAGCCCGAGTTGTGCCTGCTCCATCTTGAGCCAGTTTTGCCAGGAGCCTTTTCTTGGAACGTCCAGTAGCTCCAAAGCCTCCACTGAGAAGGTCCAGCAAGACTTCCAGCTGGGAGTCTTTCAGACTTGGGTGTCTGAAAATTGTACATCTTCAACACACTGACTCTGCGATCTTGGGCAATCTCGGTTCCCTCATTTGTAAAAATGCCAGTACTGATAAGTACTCATAGTGGATTACACGGTGCCCCTCTAAATTCACGTCCACTGGACCTCAGAATGAGAGCTTATTTGGACATAGGCTCTTTGCAGAGGTAGTTAGTTAGTTTTTATTTATTTATTTTTGCCTGGGTTGGGTCTTAGTTGCAACAGACGGGATCTTTGTTGCAGAATGTGGAATCTTTCGCTTTGGTACATGGGCTCACAGGTTTAGTTGTGGCCTATGGGTTTAGTTGTGCACATGGGCTTAGTTGCCCTGATGCATGTGGGATCTTAGCTCCCTGATCAGGGATGGAATCGGAGCCCCTTGCATTGGAAGGCAGATTCTCAACCAGGGGACCACCAGGGAAGTCCCTGGTTAAGGGTCTTGAGATCATCCTGTGTTTGGGGTGAAGCCTAAATCCAAGGGTAAGACCCTTTGAAACCCTGTAAGGGGGAAGAAATGAGAGAGAAGATCCAATTTGTTTGGTTCAGAGTTACTGGGATCAAGCTGGGCTTTGTTTCTTCTGTTTACTCATTTGTTTCCAAAAATAAGTTTCAGGGGGGGACAGATCATTAAGGATAAAAGATGCTCCAGTGTACTTGAAACTGTTTGAGACCCAGGTAAAAAGGCAGTAAAACACAAAATGGATTGTGGCTGAGGGTTTTTCTAACGTCAAGGACAACAGCGGTAGACAGAAGTACAAACTGTGGACCGCTGATCTCAGCCGATCACGGCCACCCCCGCTGCGGGCTTTCCAGGGCCAAGTCTCCATCAGGTAGGCATGAAAGAGAAATGCAGTCGCTGTGCGTAGAACCTGGAATTTGGGGTCCCTATGGAACATTCATTTCAGCTATGCAGTTAACCGTGGTTGAGCCCGAGTTGTGCCTGCTCCATCTTGAGCCAGTTTTGCCAGGAGCCTTTTCTTGGAACGTCCAGTAGCTCCAAAGCCTCCACTGAGAAGGTCCAGCAAGACTTCCAGCTGGGAGTCTTTCAGACTTGGGTGTCTGAAAATTGTACATCTTCAACACACTGACTCTGCGATCTTGGGCAATCTCGGTTCCCTCATTTGTAAAAATGCCAGTACTGATAAGTACTCATAGTGGATTACACGGTGCCCCTCTAAATTCACGTCCACTGGACCTCAGAATGAGAGCTTATTTGGACATAGGCTCTTTGCAGAGGTAGTTAGTTAGTTTTTATTTATTTATTTTTGCCTGGGTTGGGTCTTAGTTGCAACAGACGGGATCTTTGTTGCAGAATGTGGAATCTTTCGCTTTGGTACATGGGCTCACAGGTTTAGTTGTGGCCTATGGGTTTAGTTGTGCACATGGGCTTAGTTGCCCTGATGCATGTGGGATCTTAGCTCCCTGATCAGGGATGGAATCGGAGCCCCTTGCATTGGAAGGCAGATTCTCAACCAGGGGACCACCAGGGAAGTCCCTGGTTAAGGGTCTTGAGATCATCCTGTGTTTGGGGTGAAGCCTAAATCCAAGGGTAAGCGTCCCTATTAGAAGAGGCAAGGATACAGAGAGACAGGCCCTGGGGAAGCCTAAGTGAAGATGGAAACGGAGGCTGGAGTGACGTGTCTAAAGCAAAGGAACACCAGGGGTCACTGGTGACCCCAGGAGCTAGGCGAGGGGGGCGCGGAGGGGATCCTCCCTTGGACCCTCCAGAAGGAGCCAGCCCTGCCTACGCCTTGGTCTTGGACTTCTCGTCTCCAGAACTGGGATGATGTACTTCTAGTGCTTTCCGCCATCCCCTTGGCAGGCGTTGGTGACAGCAGCCCCAGGAGCCAGACACACTCCCAAGAGAGTCGTGGTCCAGCAGGTGGAAGGCAGACACGGACATCTGATCAAGGCCAGCACTCAGCCAGGGCGAGGTCCTCCTGCATTCCAGGCTGTTGTAAGAGGAGACACGGGGCTGTGGGTTGGTATTCGGCTTCACCCATCAGCGACCTGAGGCATTCACCGACAAGCGTCCAGGGGCAGGTTCGATGCAGTGCCCAGGCTAAGATGCTCACGGTTTGGTGGGGGCGCTGAGCTGGTCTTCCTGGCAACAGTGGACTTCCTTATCAAGAGTGGCGGCACGGGGGCTTCGTTGCCCCTCGGCATGTGGGATCTTAGCTCCGCCACCAGGGGCGGAACCACGTCCGTGCCCTGGAAGTTGAATTATTAACCCCTGGACCACCGGGGAAGCCCCTGGATTTTCGCTTTTGAGTTTCTCTTTCATTTTCGTAGGTGCAGTAGACGTTGTCAGCGCCCCGTCCACGCGCTCTTGGCACCCCTCATTTCTATGCCCTCTGAGCCACTGCAGGCTTGTCACTGCAGCAGCCGTGGTGCTTTTGGGGGGCTCTCTGGCTGCTGGCAACGGCTTGCGCGTGGGACAGAGAGGGGAGCCTTTCGGCCCTCCAGGAATGCCCTGCATCCAGCGATGCTGAGACAGTGAGCGGTCAGCCGGCTGCTCGCCCCCAGGCTGGGGCGGGTCCAAGACGGGTCCACAGAGCGTCCCATGGGCCCTGAAAGCCCGAGCCCTCCTTGCCCACAGCAGGACCTGCTTCATGCCACGCACAGGACTGGCTTCCTTCCGACGTTGGTTTCCACAGACGTGTTGACTGACAAGCCATAGACACTGGCTTCTTACGGTTCTGGAGGCCAGACGACGGACCCCGGCATCTCTGGGTTGAAGCCGAGGGTCCATGAGACCGGGCTCCACCCAGGGACTCTAGGGGACCGTCCGTTCCCTGCCTCTTCCAGCATCTGGTGGCTGCCGGCATCCTGGGCGCTCCTTGGCTTGTGGCCACATCACACCAACCTCTTCCTGTCTGCACAAAGCCTTCTCTTCGGTAGTCAAATCTCTCTGCCACCCTCCTACAAGGATGTACGCACGTGTGCCCGGTTGCTTCGGTCGCGTCCATCTCTTTGGGACCCCATGGACCGAGGCCCGCCAGGCTCCTCTGCCCGTGGGATTCTCCAGGCAGGAGCACTGGAGTGGGTGCTGTGCCCTCCTCTAGGGGATCTTCCCAGGTTTGACGCAGCGGTGATTCCTGGCTGTTGGCTGCTTCCAGGGATTGAACCTGCATCTCTTATGTCTACGGCACTGGCAGGCAGGTTCTTGACCACTAGCACCACCTGAGAAATGCTGCACGGATATGTGATTGCATTAAGAGCCGACCCACATAATCCAGGACACTCTCTGTGCCTGAAGACTCTCAATGGCTCCAGGTCTGCACAAAGCCCCTTTCTGTCGTACAGGCTGTGGGGATTAGGACTCGGACGTCTCATCAAGGGGCATGGCATTATTCAGGCCGCCACAGCCTCCCTTCCCCGAGCCTTCCTGGAATCAACTTCCCAATGAACAGAGTCATAGTCCCCTCCTCATCTCAGGGTGAGGACAGCCCTTCTGACCCTGACAGGTAGCAGGGAGGGGCGTTCAGATTCATTCTTCGAGCGATGGTTTACTCACGTCGTGCTTACGCTTCACTGACAGTTACCCTTGCCTGGGTCTGAACAAGGCTGGTGCATTCTCGGAGGGTTGTTTATTAACTCACCGCCGCCCGGGAAGGAAAGAGTGACTGGCTTGACGAGGCTTTCGGATAATAATCGGAGAGAAAGAAATCAGGGAGACATCCAAAGGGGACTCCCACGGCCACGTGAAGAGCCTCTCAGCCACACTCTTGATGCTTTCTGTCTCTCAGCTGGTATTTCCTCCAGGACACACGTTGGGGGAGGTCACAGGACTCTCAGAGCTGTGGATTTTCGCTTGCAGTGGGCGGTGGGGGCTGAGAAGTGAGAGAGGCGCGCTCTTCCCGGCAGGCCCCTGGGCAGCCCAGGGTGAGAGCCCCCCCCAGTTTCCCGTGGGTACTTCTTCTGCACCAGGGCTGAGATCACGACCCCACGGCCGACGCTGTCAACTTTCTGTAGAGGAGTGGAAAGGTCCCCTACGGTGTTTGGAGATGTTTTGTTCGTTGACTTACGTGCTCATTCATTCTTTTTTCTCAACTGAATGAAAGTGTGTTAAATTCTACGAGGCCTCACAATTTTCAGAAGTTTCACCTAATCCCATAATCACCCGTCTTCCGCCCCCCGCCCCGAGGCTCCTTCCTGCTTCCTGTCCTCGCTGGTAACCGCGGCTTGTTCTCTGTCTCTGTAAGCTGGCTTCTGCTTGGTGATGCGCACGCTTGGTTGCTGAGTTGCTCAGTTGTGTCTGAAAGTTTTGCAACCCCATGAACTGCAGCCCACCAGGCTCCTGTGTCCATGGGACTCTCCAGGCAAGAGTACTGGAGTGTGTTGCTCTGCCCTCCTACAGTGGGTCTTCCCGACCCAGGGATCAAACCTGCATCTCTCGTGTTTCCTGTGTGGGCAGACGGATTCTTTACCACGGAGTCACCAGACAAGCCCTAGTCTTTAAAAATTTTTTAAGGGAAAGTTCTTTCTTTTTAAAAAAAATTTGGGCCCCTTTTATTGATTTTTAAAATTTATTTGTTTTTCATCCATCTTTATTCTTTTTTGGCCTGTGTGGGCCTCCCACTGCAGTCGCCTCTCCTGTTGCAGAGCACCACCTCTGGGCGCATGTGCTCCAGAGTGCTGGCCTGTAATTGGACACACCGGTCCAGCTGCTCCACAGCACGTGGTATCTTCCTGGGCCAGGGATCGAACCAGTGCCCCTTGCACTGAAACGTGGACTCTTAACCCACTGGACCACCAAGGAAGCCCAAGCCCTAGTTTTTTCATGTTTTGATTCCTCATATAAAGGAAATGGCAACGTGCTCTAGTACTCTTGGCTACAGCATTCCATGGACAGGGGAGCCTGGCAGGCTATAGTCCATGGGCTCACAGAGTTGGACACAATTGAGCATGCACACACACACACACACATACAAGTGATGACAAGCAATATGTGTCATTATCAGCCCCTGGGCAGCCCAGGGTGAGAGCCCCCCCCAGTTTCCCGTGGGTACTTCTTCTGCACCAGGGCTGAGATCACGACCCCACGGCCGACGCTGTCAACTTTCTGTAGAGGAGTGGAAAGGTCCCCTACGGTGTTTGGAGATGTTTTGTTCGTTGACTTACGTGCTCATTCATTCTTTTTTCTCAACTGAATGAAAGTGTGTTAAATTCTACGAGGCCTCACAATTTTCAGAAGTTTCACCTAATCCCATAATCACCCGTCTTCCGCCCCCCGCCCCGAGGCTCCTTCCTGCTTCCTGTCCTCGCTGGTAACCGCGGCTTGTTCTCTGTCTCTGTAAGCTGGCTTCTGCTTGGTGATGCGCACGCTTGGTTGCTGAGTTGCTCAGTTGTGTCTGAAAGTTTTGCAACCCCATGAACTGCAGCCCACCAGGCTCCTGTGTCCATGGGACTCTCCAGGCAAGAGTACTGGAGTGCGTTGCTCTGCCCTCCTACAGTGGGTCTTCCCGACCCAGGGATCAAACCTGCATCTCTCGTGTTTCCTGTGTGGGCAGACGGATTCTTTACCACGGAGTCACCAGACAAGCCCTAGTCTTTAAAAATTTTTTAAGGAATGTTCTTTCTTTTTTTAAAAAAAATTGGCCTCTTTTTATTGATTTTTAAAATTTATTTGTTTTTCATCCATCTTTATTCTTTTTTGGCCTGTGTGGGCCTCCCACTGCAGTCGCCTCTCCTGTTGCAGAGCACCACCTCTGGGCGCATGTGCTCCAGAGTGCTGGCCTGTAATTGGACACACCGGTCCAGCTGCTCCACAGCACGTGGTATCTTCCTGGGCCAGGGATCGAACCAGTGCCCCTTGCACTGAAACGTGGACTCTTAACCCACTGGACCACCAAGGAAGCCCAAGCCCTAGTTTTTTCATGTTTTGATTCCTCATATAAAGGAAATGGCAACGTGCTCTAGTACTCTTGGCTACAGCATTCCATGGACAGGGGAGCCTGGCAGGCTATAGTCCATGGGCTCACAGAGTTGGACACAATTGAGCATGCACACACACACACACACATACAAGTGATGACAAGCAATATGTGTCATTATCAGCCTTATTTCAGTTAGCACAATGCCCTCCAAGTCCATCCATGCTCCTGCATATGGCAAATTTTCACTCATTTAAAAAATGGCTTAGCAGTATTTCACTGTATGTATGTGTATGTATATACACACACCTTCTTAACCCATTCATCTGTCGGTGGACACTTAGCTGCCTTCCTTGCCTTGGCTATTGTAGACAGTGCTGCTGAGAACAATGGCTGTGTGAATCTTTTCGAATGGGAGTTTCTGTTATTTTCAGACACATGCCCAGGAGTGGAACGGCTGGCTCCTGGGTTAGTTCTCCGTGTTCTCTTCTCTCAGGCCAGTCTCCGTGGAGTGCCTGCCCCCATGCCAGGCGATGGGAGGGCTTCTTTTAATCAGGAGGTGGGAGACTGAAAGGCTTTTCTGCAGAAACGGTGTTTAAACAGAGACTCCAGGAGCAAGGAGGAGTGAGCTGCTCAGATGACCAGTCAGGTGCCTCCTGGCAGAGGGAATAGTGCACGCAAAGCCCTGGGGCAGAGAAGGAAGGGCCCCGGGGGCTCAGGGGAAGACACAAGGTACAGGCGTCCTGAGCACAGTGACCAGAGCTCAGGGCTGCAGCGTGAGGCAGGGACCGCTCTGGGACCCCAGGACTGCAGAGGCCGTGTGTATTCAAAACACAATGGAAAGGCAGCCAAGGCCTGGGGCAAGGTCACGGTCTGGTGGATGTTTCGGGAGCACGGCTCCCACTGGCTACACTGTGCAGAAGCCGTCAGGAATGGGGCGGGCGGGAGCAGGGAGGCCGGGCTCCGCGCCTGGGCATCTGACGAGATGAGCGGTGGCCGGATGGAGGGTCTTGGCTGTACAGCCCTTCGTGGGTCTGAGCTGCGCCCCCCGTGAATTTGTGTGTTGAGCTAGCCACAGGACCTGTCTGTGGAGAACGGGGTCTTTAAAGAGGTCATTAAGGTAAAGCGAGGTTATAAGGGTGGACCTGGGTTTCCCGGGTGATGCTCGCAGTAAAGAACCCTCCTGCCAATGCAGGAGACACAGGAGATGTGGGTTCAGATCCCTGGGTCAGGACGACTCCCTGGAGGAGGGCACGGCAACCCACTCCTGCATTCCTGCCTGAAGAGTCTCACGGACGCAGGAGCCTGGCAGTCCAGAGTGTTGCAAAGAGTCAGACATGACCGAAGCAGCTCAGCACACACATGGAGAAGCGGACCTGAGGGCGGCCCTGGTGGTCCACTGGGTAAAGAGTCCGCCTTGCAGTGCAGGGGGCCGGTTTGATCTCTGGCCCGGGTGCTGAGAACAATGGCTGTGTGAATCTTTTCGAATGGGAGTTTCTGTTATTTTCAGACACATGCCCAGGAGTGGAACGGCTGGCTCCTGGGTTAGTTCTCCGTGTTCTCTTCTCTCAGGCCAGTCTCCGTGGAGTGCCTGCCCCCATGCCAGGCGATGGGAGGGCTTCTTTTAATCAGGAGGTGGGAGACTGAAAGGCTTTTCTGCAGAAACGGTGTTTAAACAGAGACTCCAGGAGCAAGGAGGAGTGAGCTGCTCAGATGACCAGTCAGGTGCCTCCTGGCAGAGGGAATAGTGCACGCAAAGCCCTGGGGCAGAGAAGGAAGGGCCCGGGAGCTCAGGGGAAGACACAAGGTACAGGCGTCCTGAGCACAGTGACCAGAGCTCAGGGCTGCAGCGTGAGGCAGGGACCGCTCTGGGACCCCAGGACTGCAGAGGCCGTGTGTATTCAAAACACAATGGAAAGGCAGCCAAGGCCTGGGGCAAGGTCACGGTCTGGTGGATGTTTCGGGAGCACGGCTCCCACTGGCTACACTGTGCAGAAGCCGTCAGGAATGGGGCGGGCGGGAGCAGGGAGGCCGGGCTCCGCGCCTGGGCATCTGACGAGATGAGCGGTGGCCGGATGGAGGGTCTTGGCTGTACAGCCCTTCGTGGGTCTGAGCTGCGCCCCCCGTGAATTTGTGTGTTGAGCTAGCCACAGGACCTGTCTGTGGAGAACGGGGTCTTTAAAGAGGTCATTAAGGTAAAGCGAGGTTATAAGGGTGGACCTGGGTTTCCCGGGTGATGCTCGCAGTAAAGAACCCTCCTGCCAATGCAGGAGACACAGGAGATGTGGGTTCAGATCCCTGGGTCAGGACGACTCCCTGGAGGAGGGCACGGCAACCCACTCCTGCATTCCTGCCTGAAGAGTCTCACGGACGCAGGAGCCTGGCAGTCCAGAGTGTTGCAAAGAGTCAGACATGACCGAAGCAGCTCAGCACACACATGGAGAAGCGGACCTGAGGGCGGCCCTGGTGGTCCACTGGGTAAAGAGTCCGCCTTGCAGTGCAGGGGGCCCCGGTTTGATCTCTGGCCCGGGTGGACCCCACGTGCCATGGAGTGGCTGGACCGGTGTGTCCCATTACGAGCCAGTGCTCTGGAGCGCACGCGCCCGGAGTGGTGCTCTGCAACGAGAGAGGCCACCGCAATGGGAGGCCCACACGGGCCAAAGTGTGAAGATGGATGAAAATCAAAAAAAAAAAAGAAACAATAAAAGAGGCCAAAATTAAAAACAAAACAAAACAAAACAAAAAAAGAGTGGACCTGATCTAAGTTATGTCCTCGGAGCTGTGAGACAATGAGCTTCTACCTCTCAGGCCGCTCAGTCCATGGTACCTGAAGGCAGCCCAGCCTCCCCACAGCGTCGGCGACCACCAGGCGCCCTCCCGGCCCTCCTGCTTCCTCTGCCGCCTGGCCTGCTCTCTGTCCACAGCGGTCTCGGGGAGAAGGGCTGCATGTCCCCCAGACCGGCCTGCTCGCCAGCTGACAGACACCGTCCTCTGGGAAGCCCAGTGGCCTCCCGTCCTCGGCAGCCTGTGTCCCAGAGCTCTCCCGCACCGTCGGCTTCCAGAGAGCTCGCTCAGGAATGCCGGGCTGCCCCGTCCACTGCCCAGAGTCCCCTACAGGCTGACAGCCATTCCGCAACAAATGAATGTCACTTTGACATTACAGAGGCAGAGCAAATTAGCATTGTGCACAGAAAGGGCTTTCTTCTCCCCTCCTTTCTTTTTTTTGCAAATCATATAGCTCTAAATTACCTTCAATTTCCTAAATGGAATTTGGCTTGAGATTCACTCTGGTGTGGAGTAGTCTGTAATGAGATTATATTATGTTTGGGGGAAAACATTCAAATGACCAAGATAATTAATTTTGCATAACAACCAACATATAGCAAGATCTGAAGCTGCAACTCAGAGCCTGCAACCTGCTGGGGCCCCTGGGGGTGATGCTGCTCCTTTCAAAATACAGCCGCAAAGACAGTTCCGGGGCCCCGTGAAACGCAGAAGCTCTAAAGCTGGAAACGCCGGGCGCTTTCTGTTCCAGCGACGATGCTCCTGCCTCTCGGCCGCTGTCATTGGCTGCAGGACCTCTCCTGGGTTTAGGAAGATGAAAGGAACCCCCAGGTGCAAAGGAGCCTCCTGAATGGGTTTTGTGGGGAGGAATCTCTTGAGAATCAATTCCAATATTTAGACTGTTTGGTGCTGTTTCAAGGGCTCAGCATATGGTAGGATGGAACATTCGCACGCGTGTGTGTGTGGATGTGCACACACATGCCTGCTCATTTTTTAAAGGAAAGAATAAGATCAAAAACCCTCACTGGTCTTTGAATCCTCTCTGCCAGGTGGCTTTATTTGTAGGGTATCAGACTTGTCTGAACATCTGGGAAGGATCGGACGCAGCAAGCCATTTTCTGGTTCTGATTCACTGTTAAAATCACCTCTGAAACTGCCAGCACCTGGCTGGCTGCCTGTCTGCCTCCTTCCTTGTATCTCTTGGCTGTGTCAAAGTGTAACACCGTCCAAGAATATGCATTAGGTTGGGAGCCAGGAAACCTACATGGTTTAAGATCTGCTTCTCACTGCCTGCGTGGTCTCAGAAATAAACTTTACACACTTGTGTGTGAATGTTCAAGGCAGCACCGAATGTTCAAGGCAGCACCGTTCCTAAGAGCCGTGAAACAGGCACAACTCAAATGTCCGTCGTGGGTGACTGGAGGGGAAAATGGTGGTATATCCATACAATGGAATACTACACAGCTGTAAAAAAGGAAGGAGGTGTTGAAAACATGATGCTAAGTGAGAGGAAGCCAGATGTAAGCAGTCATCTATTTTCTGATTCCTTTTATATGGAAAGTTCAGGGTAGGTAAACCCACAGAAAGCAGACTGGTGGGTGACAGGAGCTGGGAGAGAAAGGAATAGGAAGTGACACCTTCGTGGGAACATGGTTTCTTTTGAGGTGACAGAAATGTTTCGGAACCAGACAGGAGGGATAGCTGCACAGCATCGTGAATGTGTTACACGCCAATGATTTTGCACTTTAAAAGGACTCATCTTGAGAGTCTCACCTCAGGTATTTTTGGCCACACCTCACAGCATGCAGGATTTTATATCTTATTAATATGTCCCCATCAGGAACTGAGCCCTAGCCCCTGCAGTGGAAGCATGGAGTCTTAACCACTGGACCACCAGTGAAGTCCCGATTTTACCTCGATTTTTAAAAGATCTCCCCTAGAGGAGGCCACAGCGCCCTGCCCCAGGGTTGTCCTCTAGGGGGCTATCTCAACCAAGGATCAGAAGATCTTCATCTCTGGCATCGGCAGGTTCTTTACCACTCGGCCACCTGAGAAACCCACAGATACATACAGATATATTCGTGTCCATCTATCTACGCATCTATGTACCTGTGCATTCACCTGTCACCTACATATCCATCAATGTATCCACTTTTCTGTCACCGTGGAGGCTGATGAGTCCTTATTTGTAATCAATTCTGCGGAAGGATCGGACGCAAGCCATTTTCTGGTTCTGATTCACTGTTAAAATCACCTCTGAAACTGCCAGCACCTGGCTGGCTGCCTGTCTGCCTCCTTCCTTGTATCTCTTGGCTGTGTCAAAGTGTAACACCGTCCAAGAATATGCATTAGGTTGGGAGCCAGGAAACCTACATGGTTTAAGATCTGCTTCTCACTGCCTGCGTGGTCTCAGAAATAAACTTTACACACTTGTGTGTGAATGTTCAAGGCAGCACCGAATGTTCAAGGCAGCACCGTTCCTAAGAGCCGTGAAACAGGCACAACTCAAATGTCCGTCGTGGGTGACTGGAGGGGAAAATGGTGGTATATCCATACAATGGAATACTACACAGCTGTAAAAAAGGAAGGAGGTGTTGAAAACATGATGCTAAGTGAGAGGAAGCCAGATGTAAGCAGTCATCTATTTTCTGATTCCTTTTATATGGAAAGTTCAGGGTAGGTAAACCCACAGAAAGCAGACTGGTGGGTGACAGGAGCTGGGGAGAGAAAGGAATAGGAAGTGACACCTTCGTGGGAACATGGTTTCTTTTGAGGTGACAGAAATGTTTCGGAACCAGACAGGAGGGATAGCTGCACAGCATCGTGAATGTGTTACACGCCAATGATTTTGCACTTTAAAAGGACTCATCTTGAGAGTCTCACCTCAGGTATTTTTGGCCACACCTCACAGCATGCAGGATTTTATATCTTATTAATATGTCCCCATCAGGAACTGAGCCCTAGCCCCTGCAGTGGAAGCATGGAGTCTTAACCACTGGACCACCAGTGAAGTCCCGATTTTACCTCGATTTTTAAAAGATCTCCCCTAGAGGAGGCCACAGCGCCCTGCCCCAGGGTTGTCCTCTAGGGGGCTATCTCAACCAAGGGTCAGAAGATCTTCATCTCTGGCATCGGCAGGTTCTTTACCACTCGGCCACCTGAGAAACCCACAGATACATACAGATATATTCGTGTCCATCTATCTACGCATCTATGTACCTGTGCATTCACCTGTCACCTACATATCCATCAATGTATCCATCTGTCTATTTATAACTGACTCACACAATCGTGGAGGCTGATGAGTCCGAAATCTGAACTCTGCAGGGCGGGTCATCAGGCTTGAGTCCCAGGAAAGAGCTGCTGCGATGCTTGAGGCCTGAGGCCGGGGACCGGGAGACTCCCTTCTTCATTTGGGACGCCAGTCGTTTATCGTACAGCCTTCCACTGACTGGAGCAGACCCACCCACACAGTGATGGGTCATCGGCTTCATTTCAAGTCTACTGACTGGAGTAGTATCTTGTCTGAAAAGATACCTTCCCTGTCAGTATTTGGACTGGTGTTCCATGACGTATGTGGGTAACGTGGCCCAGCCAGGTTGACACTAAAGTCAGCCCTCGCGGGGGGCAGGAGGCCCGTGGGAGGGGCCCTGCCTGGCATGCAGCCTCCCAGGTGGCACGTCTGTCGGTGTCCCACCCAGACCCCCGGGGGTCACTGCCCCTCTTCTGTCGCCAGCTCTGATGCGCTGCTCCCGCCCCACTTCTGCAGAGGCTGCCTTCGGAGCTGCTTTCCTCGAGGCTTGGAACACCCGGGGGTCTCTGCTCCCCTGGGGTGGCCCTTCGCCCACGGCCAGCCCAGGAGGGTGAGAGTGGGAAGCCCGGCCCCTCTCCTCAGGCTCAGGCGCCTTGGAGACCTGATCTCTCTCCCGCGCGCCTCGTGTGGTCAGGCAGCAGGCGGCCTTGCTGGGCTCCCCGCTCTCTCCCCGCCTGCCCCCCACTCATCCCACTCAGCCCGTCCCCAGCTGTTCCCAGGAGCACTCAGACCTGCGTCTCAGATCTGCTTCCAGGAAACCCAACCTCCCGGAGGGACCCCTCGTGGAGGGAGGAGCAAGGCCTGGTGCCGTCACACGCCTTCAGGGAAACCCGCAGTCTCCGAGCGCCGGCCGGGTGCCAAGCCCTGGGTCCGGGCGCTGGGGGCGGAGCCGTGGAGCGAGTGGGCAGGACCCGCAGCTGGTGAGGCTGACATCTTTCCACCTGGCCTGTTCAGCCGACAAGTCGTGCCTGACCCTGTGACGCCCTGGACGGCAGCGTGCCAGGCTGCCCTGTCCTTCACCGTCTCCCAGAGTGTGTTCAAGCTCATGTCCACTGAGCTGGTGGTGCCCTCCCACCAGCTCGTCCTCTGTCGCCCCTTCTCCGTCTGCCCTCGGTCTTTCCCAGCATCAAGGTCTCTTCCAGTGAGTCGGCTCTTTGCATCAGGCGGCCAGAGGCCTGGAGCTTCAGCGTCAGCATCCGTCCTTCCAGTGACTATTCAGGGTCGATTTCCTTTAGGATGGACTGGCTTGATCTCTGGCAGGTCAAGGGACCCTCGAGAGTCTTCTCCTCAAGATGGTCACTTCTTCAGGCTCAGCCTTCCTTACGGTCCGGCTCTCACATCTGTACATGACTCCTGGAGAAACCACAGCTTTGACTATACGGACCTTTGTTGGCAAAGGGACGTCTCTGCTTTTTGATATGCTGTCTGGGTTGGCCGCAGCCTGGGAGGGTCTCTAGGCGGGGGTGGAGGTGACGTGTCTGCCCCGACGGCGGCGGTCTCCGCTTTGTTACTGTCAGCTCAGCCTCGTCCCCACAGGCCTGGGTGGACCTGGGGAAGGCGGCCCTCAGTTCCAATCTGATTTGTGCCTGGTCCCTCTCTCCGCCGCCTCTGGTTTCTTGCTCTCACAAGCAGACATCAAGCGCGTGTTTCACGCAGCCGCCGGCGCGAGGCGGGTCTCGTCCTTTATGTCACATGACGAAGCCGCAGATGCTGTGCTCCCGGACCCCTGCAGACGGCCCCTATCCCGCGTCCCGCTTGTCTGTGACTGTCCTCTCCTCCTCACCTCCTCTTTCTGCGGCCCCCACCCCAATCGTGCCAGTCGCACCGTGAAAACACTAGCTGGTGGGAGCCAGACCCTTCCTCCCCCGGATCGGAGGCGCCCCCGTCTCAAGAGCACCGCGGGCGCGGATCACCGACTTTATAGCCGCACATGAAGGTGCGCTGGCATTTGGTGACGGATATGGAAATTTAATAAAAGGCAAGTTAATTAAAGCAGAACAAGCTGTTGCCTGGGGCAGCAAAATGTAAGTGCTTATGTGGCTGAGTGCGAGGATGCAAGGGGAGTGTTCGGTTTTCTCTCCCCTTCCTGCCCCGTTTCTTGGAGCCTGTTTGGCAAAGGCAAGAGCGTGCGTCTGGCGGCCGGCGACGGATGCCTGCAGACGGGGACGCGTGTACGGACGGGCACGTGCCTGGCTCCGCGTACGGGTGGCCGACGAGGAGAGCCACAGAGTGCGGGCTGCCGGGAGGGCTCGGCTCCTGTCGTGTGCTCACCGATAACCCGGGGCGGACCCGGCGCCTGGTCCCTACTGAGGCATTTGCACTTTCAACGGCCACAGTGATGCTGCGAGACAAGACACCGGTGATGGGCTCGACGCTGGCCCCCGAACGCCACATGTGAAGAGCCCTGGCCCCTAGGACTCCAGAACATACCTGGAGATGGAGCCTTTAGAGAGGCAGTGAAGGTAAACTGAGGTCCTAGGAGAGACCCCAATTCAACACCACCAGTGTCTCTACAGAGAGAAGAGATCAAGACGCAACACATACACGGGAAGGGCTTCCCAGGTGGCTCAGGGGTAAAGAGGCCACCTGCCGATGCAGGAGAGGCGAGTCCCATCCCTGGAACGGGAAGACATCCCAGAGAAGGGAGTGGCTGCCCATTCCAGTGTTCTTGTCTGGACAGAAGAGCCTGGAGGGCCACCGTCCACGGGGCCGCACAGAGGTGGACACGACTGAGCACACACAGCCCTGCAGCGGTACACACGCGGGAAAGGCCACACACACACAGAGGACGGACACCTGCAAGCCAAGGGGCAAGGCATCAGAGAAACCAGTCCTGCCTACACCCTGATCTTGAACTCGGAGCCTCTGGAATTGTGAGAAGATAAACATTTCTGGTGTCTAAGCCACCGCGTCTGACCGTTTAGGACGGCACGCGGGCTGGGTGGCCCCAGGTGAGCTCACCTGCAGCAGGGGCTGGCCGTCGGTGGGTCCTCAGTGGCCCGGCCGGGAGAGCAGGGAAGTGGCAGTGCTGCCCTGTGCTCTCCGACGCTCCGCAGGGAGCCCAGGCGTGGGCCCTGGCGACGGGGTCAGGAGGAGAGAGGACTGGGGCCCTAGCCCTTGAGGTCTGGCTCCTGACCAGCACTCCGTCACGGATGCTCCATCCCCTTGGCCGAAGCAAGTCACGTGACCCGCCCTGCTTCCCGGGGCGGGAACCAGACCCACGGGAGATGCTGCAGCGGCTGAGAGGCAAAGGCGGTGGCTTTTAGGAGGGGTGGAGAAATAGGGTCCTTTTCGCCATCCACTGAGAAGGCTACTGAACATTTTATTTTCAGTGCAAAAGCCTGAGATTCAAGCCTCAGTGCTGTGGAGGTGGTTAAGACCCCTTCGGCCACCTGATGGGAAAAGCCGACGCATTTGGAAAAGATCCTGATGCTGGGAAAGACTGAGGCAGGAGGAGAGGGCGGGTGAGGCTGAGGTGGTCGGACGCCCCCTCAGCTCAAAGGACATGAACCTGAGCAAACTCCGGGCGACGGTGAGGACAGCGGAGCCGGGCGTGCTCCGGTCCACGGGTCAGACACGGCTCGGTGACTGGACAGCAGCCACCCCAAGGAGGCAAAGAAACACTGAGGAGTGAGAGTTACGGGTCCCCGCCGCGCAGCCCTCTATCAGAGACGAAGACGAGGCTCCCGACACTAGGCCCGATGGGAAAAGTCTGAATCTTTCTGCCCATTTCGAGGGACATGGTCTTCAAAGGTGCGCTGTACCCCAGGGATCTACACACACTAAGTGATAAAGCTGGCAAGACTCTGGTTTGAGTCCAACAGAAATAACCTCCACATTTGGCTGCTGGCATCAGGATTCTTGACCTTGGATGAAATTTCATGTCCTTGGAAAGCCCTTGCCTGGGGCCCCAGCCTCCAGGGGTATTGCCACTCTGGTTTCCCAGGGGCGCCTGCCTGTGGGTCCCCCACAGCACCTTCCTGGTCTGCTAGACGGCAAACCACACGGGGCAGGGACCTTGCTCGGCTGGTGTTCCCAGAGCACGGCAAGCCCACCGAAAAGCCTGGCTGTTTGACTTTCTTCCCCCTCCCCTCCGGCTTCCTGGGGAGAAACGGAGAACAACCTTGTCGAGAAAGTACCAAGTCCTTCCTGGGCAGCCCCATTCCTTACGGGCAGCTTTGGAAATACGCGGAGATTTATTTACAAGGAAATAAAAAGGTTTGCATTTCTAATGGGCTAGGAACCATTAAGTGGATGCCATCCCCAGCCTGCCTGCCGGGGATGGGAGCGAGACAGATGGTGAAACTGTGACCAGCTTTGAACGGGAGATGCTGCAGCGGCTGAGAGGCAAAGGCGGTGGCTTTTAGGAGGGGTGGAGAAATAGGGTCCTTTTCGCCATCCACTGAGAAGGCTACTGAACATTTTATTTTCAGTGCAAAAGCCTGAGATTCAAGCCTCAGTGCTGTGGAGGTGGTTAAGACCCCTTCGGCCACCTGATGGGAAAAGCCGACGCATTTGGAAAAGATCCTGATGCTGGGAAAGACTGAGGCAGGAGGAGAGGGCGGGTGAGGCTGAGGTGGTCGGACGCCCCCTCAGCTCAAAGGACATGAACCTGAGCAAACTCCGGGCGACGGTGAGGACAGCGGAGCCGGGCGTGCTCCGGTCCACGGGTCAGACACGGCTCGGTGACTGGACAGCAGCCACCCCAAGGAGGCAAAGAAACACTGAGGAGTGAGAGTTACGGGTCCCCGCCGCGCAGCCCTCTATCAGAGACGAAGACGAGGCTCCCGACACTAGGCCCGATGGGAAAAGTCTGAATCTTTCTGCCCATTTCGAGGGACATGGTCTTCAAAGGTGCGCTGTACCCCAGGGATCTACACACACTAAGTGATAAAGCTGGCAAGACTCTGGTTTGAGTCCAACAGAAATAACCTCCACATTTGGCTGCTGGCATCAGGATTCTTGACCTTGGATGAAATTTCATGTCCTTGGAAAGCCCTTGCCTGGGGCCCCAGCCTCCAGGGGTATTGCCACTCTGGTTTCCCAGGGGCGCCTGCCTGTGGGTCCCCCACAGCACCTTCCTGGTCTGCTAGACGGCAAACCACACGGGGCAGGGACCTTGCTCGGCTGGTGTTCCCAGAGCACGGCAAGCCCACCGAAAAGCCTGGCTGTTTGACTTTCTTCCCCCTCCCCTCCGGCTTCCTGGGGAGAAACGGAGAACAACCTTGTCGAGAAAGTACCAAGTCCTTCCTGGGCAGCCCCATTCCTTACGGGCAGCTTTGGAAATACGCGGAGATTTATTTACAAGGAAATAAAAAGGTTTGCATTTCTAATGGGCTAGGAACCATTAAGTGGATGCCATCCCCAGCCTGCCTGCCGGGGATGGGAGCGAGACAGATGGTGAAACTGTGACCAGCTTTCGCAACTCAAACAAACGGCACCCCTGCCAGGCCTGTTGCGGCCCCCGCGGCCCCGCTCTCTGGGGCGTCCTAAAGCTAACAATGGTTTGGTTTATGGCTCTGTTTGAACCCGGCTTGGTCCAGCAAGATGTTTCTCAACAGCTCAGAAATATGTGTGCACATTCCTCGAACATGTGTAATTTAGTTCCAATTGCCACTTGCTGGTGGAACTCTGCAAACGCAAATAAACAAGATTCATACTTAGTTTCAAGCACGCTGCAATATGAGCGAAATTAACTTTGGTAAATAAGACCCTTCTGAAGAAGGATGGAGTTGGCGGCAACGGCTCTGTGCCCTGGAAACCAATCCGACGGCTGGAAAGACCCAGCAATCGCGACCGGAATAGCAGTGCTCGGGGCGGTGCTGCAGCAGGAAACGGGCGGCTCGGGGCGCGCGGGGTGGGCTCAGGGGTGACACACGATCCGACACACTGTATCTCTCTCCTGTATCTTTCACGTGGAGGTTTAACAGAACGCGCCACAGATAACGATCGACGCTGTGCAAACACAGGCAGAGTCCGCAGTGCCCACTTCAACAAACGGATGGAACCGGAAGACGCAGCAGCCATAGTCACGGGCAGCCGGGCCAAGAGAGGGTTGATGGCGCGATTAACTAGGAGCTGAGAGGCCAGCAGGGAGAGGACCTGGCGCGAGAGGGGTCTGGGTGTCCCTGGGTCTGAGCACAGCCAGCCAAGATGCCCTGGGGAGGACCGCACGTGGAGTGGACTGACCAGAAGAGAGGAAGCGGTCCCAGACCTATCTGGGAACGTGTGGGGTCCAGAGGCAATTCGGGGGGCAGGTGACGTCCTGATTGACATTCCCACGGGGATGAGATGCTGTAAAGGTTTGCGGTGACCGCAGAGGGAGCCGCTTGTGTCCACCCGAGATGGAGAGGCGGAGGGGTGCTGGGGCGCCGAACTAGCCGCGGAGAGTCTGGGGAGAGATGACCAAGGCAGGGCGTGTCAACGAAGCCCCCGGAGGTGGCGGCGAGCCAGGATTAGGGGACCCAGCTTTGTGGCTACACCCGAACCCACTCTTCATATTCCAGAGATGAGACGAAGAGGACGGTTGAGGAGGAGGAGGGCGGGTCTTGGCCGACGACATCTGAAGGACACATCCCGGGTGACGCCGGTTGGGTCCTGGAGTGGCCAGGGGAGGACAGCAAAGCAGCCGCACTGTTTAGGAAGGACGCTGGGCTCCCGGGAGGCAGGCACACTGGGGCTTAGGGTAGGGCATCTGGTTGGAAAGACAATTACAAAGCTGCCCTAGGAATCCAGGTCCCCGATTCTAAATCCAGGGTTCCCACAGTGAAAACAACTTCCAGCATCAGCCTGGTAACATGGATCTGAAATGAACTCTCTCGCAAATAAACAAGATTCATACTTAGTTTCAACCCTCTGGTTTGGTAAATAAGACCCTTCTGAAGAAGGATGGAGTTGGCGGCAACGGCTCTGTGCCCTGAAACCAATCCGACGGCTGGAAAGACCCAGCAATCGCGACCGGAATAGCAGTGCTCGGGCGGTGCTGCAGCAGGAAACGGGCGGCTCGGGCGCGCGGGTGGGCTCAGGGGTGACACACGATCCGACACACTGTATCTCTCTCCTGTATCTTTCACGTGGAGGTTTAACAGAACGCGCCACAGATAACGATCGACGCTGTGCAAACACAGGCAGAGTCCGCAGTGCCCACTTCAACAAACGGATGGAACCGGAAGACGCAGCAGCCATAGTCACGGGCAGCCGGGCCAAGAGAGGGTTGATGGCGCGATTAACTAGGAGCTGAGAGGCCAGCAGGGAGAGGACCTGGCGCGAGAGGGGTCTGGGTGTCCCTGGGTCTGAGCACAGCCAGCCAAGATGCCCTGGGGAGGACCGCACGTGGAGTGGACTGACCAGAAGAGAGGAAGCGGTCCCAGACCTATCTGGGAACGTGTGGGGTCCAGAGGCAATTCGGGGGGCAGGTGACGTCCTGATTGACATTCCCACGGGGATGAGATGCTGTAAAGGTTTGCGGTGACCGCAGAGGGAGCCGCTTGTGTCCACCCGAGATGGAGAGGCGGAGGGGTGCTGGGGCGCCGAACTAGCCGCGGAGAGTCTGGGGAGAGATGACCAAGGCAGGGCGTGTCAACGAAGCCCCCGGAGGTGGCGGCGAGCCAGGATTAGGGGACCCAGCTTTGTGGCTACACCCGAACCCACTCTTCATATTCCAGAGATGAGACGAAGAGGACGGTTGAGGAGGAGGAGGGCGGGTCTTGGCCGACGACATCTGAAGGACACATCCCGGGTGACGCCGGTTGGGTCCTGGAGTGGCCAGGGGAGGACAGCAAAGCAGCCGCACTGTTTAGGAAGGACGCTGGGCTCCCGGGAGGCAGGCACACTGGGGCTTAGGGTAGGGCATCTGGTTGGAAAGACAATTACAAAGCTGCCCTAGGAATCCAGGTCCCCGATTCTAAATCCAGGGTTCCCACAGTGAAAACAACTTCCAGCATCAGCCTGGTAACATGGATCTGAAATGAACTCTCTGAAAGCAAACACAGAAGCGAACACCCAGCACCCCACAGACATCCTGGGGGTAACTGAGGCCAACAGGCAAATGTGCTGTCAGCACCTTATAGGCCAAAAACTAAACGAAAAGAGAACAAACCAAAATGGAACAGAAGCCCAACAAAATGACTTTTTTTTTTTTTTTTTGGTGCCTTCCAGTTTGGTGTTATTTTGAGATGCTGCCTTCTAGCTCACTTAGACTCCCGCAAGTTTAGCCTTTTTCATTTTAGGAAGCGTGACGATGCTCACAGGTTCACAGACGCGAGCCCAGGAGCACTGTCTGCTGACCGCAGACCAGCAGAGAGACGGTGCGGATACCCTGGGACGGCTGGCAGGCCGGCAGAGCCAGAAACACTCGAGACTCGGGTCAGAGTCGGGTCGTGTCCTCGGGGTAATGCTTCTCACCTTCGTAAGGGAAGAATTACGATGCTCCTTCCCTCGTGTCCTCAGCTGATGGCCAGAGAAGAGCGGTGATATTTACTGTCTTGTCCTTATAAAACACAGACAGGGACGCTGGCCGTATATCTGGAGAGCGGGAGGGACTTAATGCTTTGAGATGGGGCTTCAGGCCAGGAAAAGTGGACAATTTCATCTTATTTATTAATTTAATGGGGACAGTGGAATCTTCCCCCAAGACTCTCACTGTCAGGCCTGCAAAGCGCCCAGGCAGCCAACAAGCCATCACGGCCTCGGGGCAGGGGCGGCCGGGGTGGGGCATTACTTTGGACTCTTAACAAGGCAAAGTCAGGCAACTCCGAGCCAAGGGAAGCTGTAATTTAAACATGGACCCAGCTTTGTGGCTACACCCGAACCCACTCTTCATATTCCAGAGATGAGACGAAGAGGACGGTTGAGGAGGAGGAGGGCGGGTCTTGGCCGACGACATCTGAAGGACACATCCCGGGTGACGCCGGTTGGGTCCTGGAGTGGCCAGGGGAGGACAGCAAAGCAGCCGCACTGTTTAGGAAGGACGCTGGGCTCCCGGGAGGCAGGCACACTGGGGCTTAGGGTAGGGCATCTGGTTGGAAAGACAATTACAAAGCTGCCCTAGGAATCCAGGTCCCCGATTCTAAATCCAGGGTTCCCACAGTGAAAACAACTTCCAGCATCAGCCTGGTAACATGGATCTGAAATGAACTCTCTGAAAGCAAACACAGAAGCGAACACCCAGCACCCCACAGACATCCTGGGGGTAACTGAGGCCAACAGGCAAATGTGCTGTCAGCACCTTATAGGCCAAAAACTAAACGAAAAGAGAACAAACCAAAATGGAACAGAAGCCCAACAAAATGACTTTTTTTTTTTTTTTTTTGGTGCCTTCCAGTTTGGTGTTATTTTGAGATGCTGCCTTCTAGCTCACTTAGACTCCCGCAAGTTTAGCCTTTTTCATTTTAGGAAGCGTGACGATGCTCACAGGTTCACAGACGCGAGCCCAGGAGCACTGTCTGCTGACCGCAGACCAGCAGAGAGACGGTGCGGATACCCTGGGACGGCTGGCAGGCCGGCAGAGCCAGAAACACTCGAGACTCGGGTCAGAGTCGGGTCGTGTCCTCGGGGTAATGCTTCTCACCTTCGTAAGGGAAGAATTACGATGCTCCTTCCCTCGTGTCCTCAGCTGATGGCCAGAGAAGAGCGGTGATATTTACTGTCTTGTCCTTATAAAACACAGACAGGGACGCTGGCCGTATATCTGGAGAGCGGGAGGGACTTAATGCTTTGAGATGGGGCTTCAGGCCAGGAAAAGTGGACAATTTCATCTTATTTATTAATTTAATGGGGACAGTGGAATCTTCCCCCAAGACTCTCACTGTCAGGCCTGCAAAGCGCCCAGGCAGCCAACAAGCCATCACGGCCTCGGGGCAGGGGCGGCCGGGGGTGGGGGCATTACTTTGGACTCTTAACAAGGCAAAGTCAGGCAACTCCGAGCCAAGGGGAAGCTGTCAGCATTCGTTTCTCCTTGGCTGCATTTAGTCCAAAACGACAGCCTTGCCTGGAGGCTACAAAGTACGCATTCAGAGATATCCACGAGTGGTCTTTCTTTTATATTTTGCTGAGTCCAAGAGTGTCATTTTCCATTTGGTGTTTCAGATGCTCTTTGGTGTACCCGCTCATTCGCCGTGGCTGCCTCTCTCTCCGGGACAAGGGGAAGCGTCTCCGATTCCAGGGAGAAGACCTGCTTTGCAAACCCCGGGGGTGGGGTGGGGGCACGCGGCTGTCTGGCTACTGGGGCGACACCCCGGGGGCTGCAGGAGAGGCCGGTGCTACTAGGCGACTCAAGCATGCCGAAGGAGGCAGGTTTGCCTGACCTGGAAACGGCTTGACCTTGACCCTGATGAGATGGCATCAAAGTCCGCGAAGCTCCCAGAGAAGCAGGAGCCTCGCCCGGGCCGCGCTCCAGGCTCATAGAGGCCCTCCTTTCACCTGGCGGAGGAGCCGTCGCCCTCCCGGTCTGGCAGCGCCACCCGGAAACAGGTGTGCGCTTTTAGCTGCATGTGTTGCCGGGAGCTCGGGAACCCGCATCCCACCTGCCGGCATTGATGAATGATCCTGTCGGTGGGAAAACGCTCCGGTCATGCACTGCTGATGTGCGGGGAAAGAATTTACTGCATAACATTTACCTTCCAGTGCGGGGCTGGGAGCCGAAGGCCACGGGCGGCGCCGGGCGCTGCTCCTCCTCATCAGGCGGCCCCGTGATCGACCTGCCATTTAGGACGCGGACGCCGGGAAAACACTCCAGGGTCCAGAGGCATTTCTCTGCGTAGGCAGCTCTGTTCTGGAGCCCGGAACAGCGGCGAGGCCGCCATCTGTGGCTGGCTTCCCAGCTTCCCAGGCCTGCCGTGTAGGTCCTGTTTCCTCCAACGGGCGGGTGGGGTGTTGATCCTGGTGCGGCAACAATGGAGAATGAAAACAGGAGGGAGCTGGTGGTGCCGTGGGTGCAACTGAACGGCCAGAGGTTCCCGGTGGAGCCGGTGAGCTGCAGGGCCGACGGCCAAGGACTCAGCGTCTCACGTCTTGGGTCTCTCTGTCCTCTTGGCTCTGTAGAAAGACCAGTACTCCTTCCCGCTCCAGACGGAGGCCTGGGAAGGCGCATGGTTGCCAAGGGCAGGTGTCAACCGTGGACGACCCACCTGTTTCTGCAGATGCCCCCTCCCGAGACGCCCCGGCTCCTTCCCCGTGCTCGGCCCCGTCCGCGTGGGACTCTCGGGGAGACCATGGGCTGCCGCGGAACTCAAGCTCGGGCAGACGGCGTAGCCTCAGCTGCCCCCTCTGAACCACGGGCACCTCGTCAGGTTTCTGCGAACACTGAAATGAGGTAACACATTTGGAAGCTGGGTGCAGGCAGGCGGGGGCTGCTGGTGTTAAGAGGAGGATGTGGGGACCCCAGGAAGCAGGAACGACGGCGTGAGACAGAACGGAACGGCTGTGATGAAACGGGCCAGGCCAGAGGGCAGCTTCTTGGCCACATGACCAGGTCATGCCTAACTCCAATCAAGATACACAAATGAGACTCTGTGTAGGTTCTTGGGGACAAGTAGTCCAAAGCCTGCATTCCTGTCCCGTCTCCCTCTGGCTCTGATGTATTGGCCAGGACCCACACGGCTAGGACTGTAAGCCTGTTGGGAAAGAATTCTGGGATGCAGGCACACAGCCGCCTCCACTCTCCCTGCCTCCGTCAGGGACCCACGGAGGGGGCGGGTCAAGCCCAACTTGGGAAAGCAAATTCGTGCTCAGTCCACTGGGGGGCCATTTACTAAATCCCCACAAGCGATGAATCGTGTCCTTGCTCGGAAAAATAGCTCCCTGGCGTCTTCCAGGGCCCACTGCTGTTTATTAACCTGCTGGAGAGGTGATCTTTCATGGCTTTCAGGGACCCACACGTCGCCGGTATCTGCTTTGATTTTTTTTTTTTCCTGCTTTTTGGCAGTGAACGTGACTGCTGCCAGGTTTCCTGTGAAATCCTCCATTACGGGAACTTTGTCATTGATAAATGGGCATATACAGTCATTCATCCACTCATGAATGTTATCGTAATGGGAACATTAGTCTACATTAATAAGTTAGATTATGAATGAGCTGATTCATTCATTCAATAAACATTTTACTGTGTACCTACTATGTGCCGGGCTTCTGCTGTGTGTGTGTGTGAGAGAGAGAGAGAGAAAGAGAGAGCTCAGCTGTGCCTGCCTCTTTGTGACTCCATGGAGCCTCCCAGGCTCCTCTGTCCATGGGATTTCCCAGGCAAGAACACTGGAGTGGGCTGCCATTTCCTCCTCCAGGGATTGTCTTGACCCAGGGATTGAAGAAAACCTTCCTGCAGGCATTTTTGTTGTTGTTTGTTTTCTGTTTGTTTGTTTTTACCACCGAGCCACCTGGGAAGCCCGCCAGGAAGCCCGCCAGGCTTGTGCCAGGCTTTGGGAAAACAGTGGTTAAAAAAACCCAACTGGACTTGCCTCCCGTCCTCAAGGCACTTACAATCTAGTTGGACGCTAGGTAATAACCAAATAGCCACCTACGCAAGTGTAAAATTGCCGATGTCGTCCCACAGAAGCGCGGGCGCTCTGACACCCTCCTGCAGGAGGGTCTGTCTTGGTCGTGGAGCTGGTAGGGGGCTTTGTGAGGAAGTGACCCTTGACGGATGAGACGGGGTCAGTGAGGGGTGGAGAGGGGCAAGACTCTGGTCGAGGGGTCAGCGTTGACGAAGGCCCTGCAGTAGGACAGATGGCAGCCTGAGGACAAGGTCGGCGGGGTCACAGCACAGGGTGAGGCTGGGGAGGTGAGCACCGCCTCCACTCTCCCTGCCTCCGTCAGGGACCCACGGAGGGGGCGGGTCAAGCCCAACTTGGGAAAGCAAATTCGTGCTCAGTCCACTGGGGGGCCATTTACTAAATCCCCACAAGCGATGAATCGTGTCCTTGCTCGGAAAAATAGCTCCCTGGCGTCTTCCAGGGCCCACTGCTGTTTATTAACCTGCTGGAGAGGTGATCTTTCATGGCTTTCAGGGACCCACACGTCGCCGGTATCTGCTTTGATTTTTTTTTTTTCCTGCTTTTTGGCAGTGAACGTGACTGCTGCCAGGTTTCCTGTGAAATCCTCCATTACGGGAACTTTGTCATTGATAAATGGGCATATACAGTCATTCATCCACTCATGAATGTTATCGTAATGGGAACATTAGTCTACATTAATAAGTTAGATTATGAAT
Organism: Tragulus kanchil; assembly: GCA_022376925.1. Lineage (NCBI taxonomy): Eukaryota > Metazoa > Chordata > Mammalia > Artiodactyla > Tragulidae > Tragulus > Tragulus kanchil. The sequence goes on along the minus strand of JAIOJX010000002.1, from coordinate 157,767,681 downwards.
GAGCTGATTCATTCATTCAATAAACATTTTACTGTGTACCTACTATGTGCCGGGCTTCTGCTGTGTGTGTGTGTGAGAGAGAGAGAGAGAAAGAGAGAGCTCAGCTGTGCCTGCCTCTTTGTGACTCCATGGAGCCTCCCAGGCTCCTCTGTCCATGGGATTTCCCAGGCAAGAACACTGGAGTGGGCTGCCATTTCCTCCTCCAGGGATTGTCTTGACCCAGGGATTGAAGAAAACCTTCCTGCAGGCATTTTTGTTGTTGTTTGTTTTCTGTTTGTTTGTTTTTACCACCGAGCCACCTGGGAAGCCCGCCAGGAAGCCCGCCAGGCTTGTGCCAGGCTTTGGGAAAACAGTGGTTAAAAAAACCCAACTGGACTTGCCTCCCGTCCTCAAGGCACTTACAATCTAGTTGGACGCTAGGTAATAACCAAATAGCCACCTACGCAAGTGTAAAATTGCCGATGTGCGTCCCACAGAAGCCGCGGGGCGCTCTGACACCCTCCTGCAGGAGGGTCTGTCTTGGTCGTGGAGCTGGTAGGGGGCTTTGTGAGGAAGTGACCCTTGACGGATGAGACGGGGTCAGTGAGGGGTGGAGAGGGGCAAGACTCTGGTCGAGGGGTCAGCGTTGACGAAGGCCCTGCAGTAGGACAGATGGCAGCCTGAGGACAAGGTCGGGGGGCGGGGTCACAGCACAGGGTGAGGCTGGGGAGGTGAGCACCTGTCAGGCTGAGTAGTTGTTTTTTTAAGATTTTTAAAATACGGACCAGTTTTTTAAAAGTGTTTATTGACTTGGTACTATACTGGTTTTGCTTCATATTTTGGTTCTGAGGCTGCAAGGCATGTGGGATCCTACCTTCCAGCCTAGAGACCGAACATGCACCTTCTGCATTGGGAGGGAGCGTCATAACCACCAGACCCCCAGGGAAGTCCCCTGAACAGTTTTGATCTTTATTCCAAGAGCAAGGGACCCCCTGAAGATGTAAAGGCTCCCAGAGGTGGGCCCTCCGTAGACCATCAGGTGGCTCTGCAGAAATGAAGACCTATGCCCCAAACGTCCAGGGGACTGCTGGCTGAAGGCCCTCAGCGTCTGACTCCCCAGGACGGCGTCTGCTGGAGAGGACCCTGGCCTGAGCCACACCCCTTGGCAGGAGGGCCAGCCCTCGGTACCTGGTCAACCCCAGGACAGCCTGAGGGGCCACCGCGGGTTCAGAATTCCTGGAGAGGCGGTCCGAGGCCTCTTTTGGGGGTGGGCTGAAGCTGAGTAACGCCCCCCGACTCCTGCATGCCCACCTTCCACGGGGACCGTCCCGAGACCACCCCTGACAGAGCGCCTGCCGGCTCACCTCCTGCCGTCGGCTTCCTGGGCTCCCAGCTGGAGGCCCCGCGGCAGGAGAGGGGTCAGGCGGGGAGGGGATGAGCCCCAGGCAGGGCGGTGGGCACTGGTGTGGGGTTGAATCATGTCCCCCATAGAAGACGTCACAGTCCCGACCCCAGTGCCTGTGAAGGTGACCTTCCCTGGGGTCAGGATCTCTGCAGCGGACCAAGTTAGGATGACGCCGCCAGCGTGGACCCTCACCCCACAGGACAAGGGACCTCACGCAAGGGGGAATTCAGACGTGGAGACGCGCACAGAGAGCGCGCCACGGGGAGACGAAGGCAAAGATCGGGGTGACGCATGGACCTGCCGAGGAACGCCGAAGAAACGGGCAAACCCAAGGGGCGCCCAGGAAGGTCCCCCCTCACAGCCTCAGCCCTGCCCACACCTTGACCTCGGACTTCCGGCCCCCAGAACCGGAGAGCGTACGTGCCTGTCGTGCCAAGCACCTAGCGGGTGGTGATGTGTCACCGTGAGTGGGTAAACCTTGGGCCTCTCACCGTTACTCAGCTCCAACGACGAGCTCACGTGTTCACAGAGAGGCCCCAGTTTTACAAAATAGGATCCTACCTTCCAGCCTAGAGACCGAACATGCACCTTCTGCATTGGGAGGGAGCGTCATAACCACCAGACCCCCAGGGAAGTCCCCTGAACAGTTTTGATCTTTATTCCAAGAGCAAGGGACCCCCTGAAGATGTAAAGGCTCCCAGAGGTGGGCCCTCCGTAGACCATCAGGTGGCTCTGCAGAAATGAAGACCTATGCCCCAAACGTCCAGGGGACTGCTGGCTGAAGGCCCTCAGCGTCTGACTCCCCAGGACGGCGTCTGCTGGAGAGGACCCTGGCCTGAGCCACACCCCTTGGCAGGAGGGCCAGCCCTCGGTACCTGGTCAACCCCAGGACAGCCTGAGGGGCCACCGCGGGTTCAGAATTCCTGGAGAGGCGGTCCGAGGCCTCTTTTGGGGGTGGGCTGAAGCTGAGTAACGCCCCCCGACTCCTGCATGCCCACCTTCCACGGGGACCGTCCCGAGACCACCCCTGACAGAGCGCCTGCCGGCTCACCTCCTGCCGTCGGCTTCCTGGGCTCCCAGCTGGAGGCCCCGCGGCAGGAGAGGGGTCAGGCGGGGAGGGGATGAGCCCCAGGCAGGGCGGTGGGCACTGGTGTGGGGTTGAATCATGTCCCCCATAGAAGACGTCACAGTCCCGACCCCAGTGCCTGTGAAGGTGACCTTCCCTGGGGTCAGGATCTCTGCAGCGGACCAAGTTAGGATGACGCCGCCAGCGTGGACCCTCACCCCACAGGACAAGGGACCTCACGCAAGGGGGAATTCAGACGTGGAGACGCGCACAGAGAGCGCGCCACGGGGAGACGAAGGCAAAGATCGGGGTGACGCATGGACCTGCCGAGGAACGCCGAAGAAACGGGCAAACCCAAGGGGCGCCCAGGAAGGTCCCCCCTCACAGCCTCAGCCCTGCCCACACCTTGACCTCGGACTTCCGGCCCCCAGAACCGGAGAGCGTACGTGCCTGTCGTGCCAAGCACCTAGCGGGTGGTGATGTGTCACCGTGAGTGGGTAAACCTTGGGCCTCTCACCGTTACTCAGCTCCAACGACGAGCTCACGTGTTCACAGAGAGGCCCCAGTTTTACATACTGGTGAGTTTGAAGAAACAAACTGATGCTGAAAAAAATGTAGGTTGCTGTGAACAAAGGAAGGGGAGGTGCCCTCCCCGGGCCCAGATGGGGCTCACTTCCTGCCCTGCCCGTGGGTTCCTGTGCCCCAGCTCAGAGTCGGCCTGTCCGCGGGTGGCCATGGGCATCCCACCTGCTACCCCCCTGCTCCCCGACTCTGCCCTAGGCCCCATCCAGAGGGCAGAGCCCTCACTACAGGGCGGGAGGGACAGTGGAGGGGCCGGGCTGGGCCTGCTGCTCCTCTCTCCCAGGCAAAGGAGGCCGACGACTGCAAACTGAAACTGAAGAAAAGAAGAGCTTCCTCAAGCTGGGTGTTGAGGCAGCGCTTCAGCTCCACCAAGGCAGACTCTGGTGTGTGTTGGTTATAACCACTATTAAAGGGGCAAGATCTTGGAAGAATTCAGAATGCCACCCAAACATTCTCGTATAAAAGCCAAAGAAAAAACAGCCCCCAAACTTTCAACCTTAAAAAATACCCACAACCAACTCTTATCTTTGGACCAGAATAGGACTTAAAAAAAAAGATAAATAATCACAAAGGTACAATTTAATCCTAGGTTATAAATATTCATAGGAAAATGTCTTTATATTGGGAAATGTTATTATACGGGATGATGTTAATTTTATGAAAATCAATTCATTTAGTGCTCATACATTTTTTACGTTTTCCTCTGGCTTTTGCTGACGACTGAAGAATTAGCGTCGGGATTGCACATGTCTTACCTCGACGACTGCCATCTGACAACACAATTATCTCTCCGAAGATGCTCCGTGTGTCCTCACAGGCAAGGATCCAACACAGCTAAGGCGGGTGAACAGGTGCGCTGCAAGCGGAGGCTTTAATTACACTTGTGATGTGACTGACATCATGCCTTCAGACCAGCCACGGCCCCAGACCTCAGACGGAAGAGGGACAGACCCGGAGGGCAGGCCCAGGGCTGGGTCTGCTGAGCCGCTGCCTCCTCTCAGTCCCTCGGTGCCGCTGACGGGAGGCGTGTGGAGTAGTCCCACTTCACAGATGAAGAGCTTGAGGCTCTAGGACGTCAGTGCCTCTCCTGTGAGTGTTTCACTAGGAAACCACCGGCCTGAGATGGCCCCCCAGGTCCACTTAGCTCCATAGCCCAGTTCCACGTGGACCGAGACATCCGTCACCACCTTGGACGAAAAGCAGAAACATCAGGGTGCTCCCAGCAGGGCCTCTGTGGCGGCGTGTGGGCTTTCTCGGGGTGCAGCGAGCGGGGCCACTTGTCACTGCGGTACACGACTCTCACCGGCTTCTCGTGCTGCCGAGCGCCGGCTCTAGGGCATGCGGGCTTCAGTGTTTGTAGCACACGGACGTTGTCACCCCTGAGTACGTGGAATCATCCCGAAGTAGGGATTGAAACTGTGTCCCCAGCCTTGGCAGGTGGATTCTCCACCCCTGGACGACCAGGGAAGCCCCCCTTGGGGTTCTTTGATGTTAGGGGGCAGTCAGGAAGACTCCCCTCACTTCTGATGTCAAGATCTTCTCAGTTTTAAGTATTTATTTATTATTTGTTTAGATGACTGTGCTGCGTCTTAGACGTGGCACGCGGGATCTTTAGTCGTGGATGCAAGTTCTCAGTTGGGGTATATGGGATCTAGCTCCCTGGCCAGGGATCGAACCCGGGCCTCCCGCCTTGAGAGCATGGAGTCTTAGCCACTGGACCACCAGGGAAGCCCCGAGACCCTCTCAGGTTTGATACTCAGCTGCAGAATTGCCCTAGAGCTCGGCCCCACGGTCATGGCATATTACAGCGAAGGAGACAGATCAGAGTCAGCCAGGGGCGCAGGGTCCAGGCAGGGTCCCCACACGGCCCTCCCGCTGTCTCCGCCCCCCACGGTGGAGGTGGGACCAACACTGACCCCGGCCAGCAGTGGGGCCTGACAACATGCCCGGTCCCTTGGCGTCCAGTCTGCCCTGGGCTCCATCACGTGATCATGGTGACTGGCCGTGTGGCTGGCCCCAGGCTCCAGCCCTTCCCAGGGTTCAGCTGGTATCTCGTGACCCAAAGTCCCCTCCATCAATCACCTGGCACAGACGAGAGCCTCGTGGCCAACAAATGCCCCATCAGTCAGGACGTTCCAAGCGCCCGGGCATCACCTCCCAGAAGGCCACCCGGACAGAGAAGCCCGAGACTGGTCTCTGCTTTCCTGAATCTAATCCCCTCAGCAGAGACAGTCTGTCTGGACTGCTTGAAGCTCTCCCCGGACCCTGCTCCACGCCCAGTTTGGGGGTACCTTCCAGGGTGGGGTTCCAGCCTGGAAAGAACTGGGAACCCCTCCGAGTTCCCCCACAAGAGTGACTGACTTCCTAGGTGGTCTTGGTGGCTGAGAACATCAGTCTGCTTTCTTTTGTCTCAAAAGATCTCAACATGCAAAGAGGAGGAATGTGATTATTCTATTCATCAGTGGGACACCGCAAGGACCTCTGGAAAAGTCACGGATAGTTTAAACCCGGGATTCCAGACCTGAATTCCAGTCGAAAGGACTTTCAGACCATAAACATCTTCCAGTAGACTTGGTGACCATCACGATTTGCCAATGCTTTATTCATTTCTGATGTGAAATGATCTGCCTATAAATCAGTACGCATCTTAACACTGCTTCTGTATGTCATTACAACCAAAACTCTTGTAGAAGAAGAACACAGAGATGGCAGAGAATGACGTGGGCAGGCTGCCACGTCCTTCAACCACTGAAAGGCCCCCTGAAGAAGTCTGAGCACCCCCACCCTGTGTCTCAGAGCGAGGGCAGCGTCGGAGCTTGTGCCCATGCAGAGGCTGGCAGGCTCACCCTCCTGGAATTTTCCATCACTGCCCAGACCACAGCTGTACGTGAACACACAGGTCACCTCCCCTGATAAACGGGAGATCTCCGAGGCCAGGGCCCTGTCCATTTCATTTATCACCGCGACCCCAGCATCCACTGCGCTGTGTGGCACGAAGCAGGTCGTACAATACTGTTTCTAGATGGAAAGCTGAAGGCCAGTTTGGGGTGAGCAAATGAGCTTTCCTTGCCAAGATTCACAAAGCAGCACTAGCTGAGACACAGATAAAGAAGGAGACTGTTCTGATTTCCTGCTGTTTTCACTGCAGGACTTCTCAGAGCCTTCACTATGCTGGTGTGCTCTGACCCTCCAAGGCGGGGCCCTGTGGTCCTGGGTGTCTCAAAACACCACGTCCTCCGAAGTCACCTGATGGCGGGCCTACTTTCTGTGGTGCTTGGAGACATTCCAATGGACCAACATTCTAGGAGATGCTCTTTGCAGTGGGCAACAGACCCTAATCAGAAGTTCAACTCGATTCTGAGGAGGGCGATGAGCGGAGCTGGTGGGAATGCCTGGAGGCGGCCGCCCGGGTGACCACTGACTTGCGTGTGATGGCTGAGTCAGCCCCGGAGAGGGCAGGCTTCCGGGGGAGGCGCTGGACCCACAGAGCTCCCCCGGGCAGCCCAGGAAGGTGACCATCCCTTGACTCAATCAACAGCAGTTTCTGTATGTTTAAAATCTCTTTGTAAAGAGACTCAGTTCATCTCCCATTCACAAAAGAACAAGTGGGCGTGGAAATTCCACGAAGGAGAGAACCACGCCCGCCGCGTTAGGCCTCCTACCCTCGGCTCCACAAATGCTTGTTTGAATGCCTATGCCGTAATTACAGGATACAGGAGTTCTACTAAGACAGCATATTTCACTGTTGAACCACCTCTGAGGGCTCTCTCCTGGGACTATTTACTACGAATAAAAGTCATAGGTTAAAAATAAAATCCAGGTTCTAGATTCCCAGCTCTTGCTGGAGAGCTACAGAACCAGTCGCCTGCCTCTGAGCAGCCTCCCCAGGCGATGCCGCGGTGGCAGTCCCCTGCCTGAGAGTCCCAGGGAACGAGTTCAAAACCCAGCTCTGGCATTGGTCATGAGCTGGGATGGGGCAGGGGGAGACCCTGGATGGGCTGGTTATCGGCAAAGGCTTCCCGGAGGAGGGCGCTGGGCTGACCTCTGGAGAGGAGGACGCCGCCAGCCAGGGAACAGGTAAAGTGCCAGTCGCTCAGTCGTGTCTGATTTGTGGGGACCCCGTGGACGGCAGCCCGCCAGGCTCCTCTGTCCAAGGGATTCTCCAGGCAGGAATCCTGGGGTGGGTCGCCATCCTCTCCTCCACGGGATCCTCCCAACCCAGGGCCTGGACCCGGGTCTCCTGCAGTGTGGGGGCACTCTTTCCCATTGGAGCCACCAGGGAAGCCCAGTTGAGGGTATCCTGCTTTGGATTCCACTAGAAGCACTCCACGAGACAGAGATTCGAGTATGAGAAGTTTATACAAGAAGGTGATCCTGGGAAAGACCACAGAGGGTCGGGGAAGTGAGACAGAAGAAGAACGGCCAATACCGGGGAGCGTGTGTAGAAAGTGCATCCAGACCTGCCTTATTCCAGGGCCAGGGGACGGGGGTGTTGGCCCTCTGACCCCACGCATCTTCATCAAGGCGCGGTTGGGGCGGTGCTTCATTCCAGACACCCCAGCTTTCTCCACTGCCAGCCAGTGGTGCCAGAGCATATCTCTGGGATAGACGTGCCCTGGAAGTTTGAAGCTGGGAGCCTCACGCGCGCATGCCCGCTCTTAGAAAAAACCTAACCCACCTCCCCCCAAACCCAAGAGCCTCGATTTGTACTGTTTGCCAATTTCCATGAGGCAGACACTCACATGCTGGCTGATATCATCCACCAAGGTGAACCCTAAGTGGAGAACGGGGAAGAGAGGCGAGCCTGGCTCTCGTGCGCGGGCACCAGCCAGCTTTCCCACTCATAACAAGGAGCCGCGGTGAGGAGTTTGGAAAGGAAGCGAAACCATTAGAAGGGTTTTGGGCAGAGGACAGAAAAGATGAATTTTATCGTCAGAGCCTGAGCCTCTGAGGGTTTTGGGATTTACTACGAATAAAAGTCATAGGTTAAAAATAAAATCCAGGTTCTAGATTCCCAGCTCTTGCTGGAGAGCTACAGAACCAGTCGCCTGCCTCTGAGCAGCCTCCCAGGCGATGCCGGTGGCAGTCCCCTGCCTGAGAGACCCAGGGAACGAATTCAAAACCCAGCTCTGGCATTGGTCATGAGCTGGGATGGGGCAGGGGGAGACCCTGGATGGGCTGGTTATCGGCAAAGGCTTCCCGGAGGAGGGCGCTGGGCTGACCTCTGGAGAGGAGGACGCCGCCAGCCAGGGAACAGGTAAAGTGCCAGTCGCTCAGTCGTGTCTGATTTGTGGGGACCCCGTGGACGGCAGCCCGCCAGGCTCCTCTGTCCAAGGGATTCTCCAGGCAGGAATCCTGGGGTGGGTCGCCATCCTCTCCTCCACGGGATCCTCCCAACCCAGGGCCTGGACCCGGGTCTCCTGCAGTGTGGGGGCACTCTTTCCCATTGGAGCCACCAGGGAAGCCCAGTTGAGGGTATCCTGCTTTGGATTCCACTAGAAGCACTCCACGAGACAGAGATTCGAGTATGAGAAGTTTATACAAGAAGGTGATCCTGGGAAAGACCACAGAGGGTCGGGGAAGTGAGACAGAAGAAGAACGGCCAATACCGGGGAGCGTGTGTAGAAAGTGCATCCAGACCTGCCTTATTCCAGGGCCAGGGGACGGGGCTGTTGGCCCTCTGACCCCACGCATCTTCATCAAGGGCGCGGTTGGGGCGGTGCTTCATTCCAGACACCCCAGCTTTCTCCACTGCCAGCCAGTGGTGCCAGAGCATATCTCTGGGATAGACGTGCCCTGGAAGTTTGAAGCTGGGAGCCTCACGCGCGCATGCCCGCTCTTAGAAAAAACCTAACCCACCTCCCCCCAAACCCAAGAGCCTCGATTTGTACTGTTTGCCAATTTCCATGAGGCAGACACTCACATGCTGGCTGATATCATCCACCAAGGTGAACCCTAAGTGGAGAACGGGGAAGAGAGGCGAGCCTGGCTCTCGTGCGCGGGCACCAGCCAGCTTTCCCACTCATAACAAGGAGCCGCGGTGAGGAGTTTGGAAAGGAAGACGGAAAGCCATTAGAAGGGTTTTGGGCAGAGGACAGAAAAGATGACCTAATTTCTATCTGTCAATAAGCCCTGAGGCCAGAAAGAAAATGGGATGAGCTGTAGTGTTTGGAAGTAGACCTAAGACCTAGCCACGTGAGAGCCTTGGCAGGGGGTAGCCCCCCACCCCACCCCCGGCTCTGAGAAGCACCGTTTCAGAGAGAAGAGAGAAAACCCACTGTCAGACTCCCTCATGCTGGGCGAGACCCCCTCTTCCGAGGGGGTTGTTGCTCAGTCCCCTCGTTGTGTCCAACTCTTTGCACCCCTGTGGACTGCAGCCCGCCAGGCTCCTCTGTCCTCCATCTCGCGGAGCGTGCTCAGGCTCACGGCCATTGAGCCCAGGGTGCTCTCCACCCGTCTCGTCCCACGCCGCCCTCTTCTCCGTCTGCCTTCGATCTTTCCCAGCATCAGGGCTTTCCCCCGTGAGTCGGCTCTTCACGTTGGGGGGCAAACGTCCAGGAGCTCCAGCTTCAGGACCAGTCCTTCCAGGGAATATTCTCTCTATTTAGAAAGCCCATTGTCATAGGCAGCGCATTCTTTCTCATGGGTCCCCTTCCCCCAAGCAAGCCAAAGCCTCACCACAAGCTTTGGAGACTCCTGTCAGGTGAAGTTAGACCTTGAGCACTCCCTCAGCCTACTTTCCTGTAAGTCATAGCATCGTGGCAGAGAAATGAAGTGCCCTGTCATGCACACACCCGCGTGGAGGGATCAGGAGTGTAATAATGCTGGGGGAGGGCAGAGGCAGGCAGCCAGAACACCTGTGCAAATGAAAATTGATTTTCTGGAGAATTCCTCGCTTGGTGAAATAAATGAAACCTACATCTACTTCTATTTGTTTAAAAACCTCTTTGTTAAAATATGTACAGCAGTATATAGACATCATCTAATAAATTAGTGGAGGATAAATTACAGCTAATACCATTCTGCGTGGAGCATACACAGAGAGAACCCCTAGGAGGCGGGCTCCTGGAGCCACTTAAATGTCTGGACTAATTCTATTTGTAATGGTAAAACCGACAAACAGATATGTTTAGGTCTCTTCAAGCTTGTTTAATTTTATCTTTTTCCAAATCAGTTTTATTATTATTTTAATTGGGAAAAAATAATCTACCGCGTTTCCACTTAGCCTGAAGAAATACAAGTTTAACTAGGCCTTAAAATTTAACGCAGCTTTGAACAGTGCACTGCTAGGAGCAAACCATCTTTAATGAGAGGAAACTGCATTACCAGCCGCACATGGAAACGTGCTCAATGAGGCCTCCGCTTCCACCCTGAGCACGTCCTGCCTCTGAGGTTTTCCTTCCCAGCCAAAGGGAAACTCAAAAAAGCAGCGAGTGTCTTGTAAGTCTCTCAGAGGCCCCCTGCACCTGCTGCTGAGTGCATCCGGGGCAGCACCGGAGTGGTGGGGCCGGGGGTGTCCTCACTGGCTGCGCTTAGGAATGCGCTCGTGTCCCGTGATGGGGCTATCGGCTGGTCTGCAGAGAAATGTAGTTGTTATCATCGTAGCTGCTCTAAGCCCACTGAGGAGCATAGAAAGAACATGTGGGATAGGGAACTGTGTTTAATCCCCTGTGACAAACCATAATGGAAAAGGGTATAAAATATACAGGAATGAATATATATATATATATGAATGTATATATATGTGGGTGCATAACTGAGTCAAGTGCTGGACATCAAAGACTGGCACAAGAAGGTAAATCGACTATACGACAATGAAAAAGAGAAGCCATGAAGGGCAGCTAAGTCCACATTCAGTTTCTTTCTTAATGCAGGTGTTTTTGGCTATGAACATCCCTCTTAGAACTGCTTTTGCTGCATCCCATATGTTCTGATACCTTGGGCTTCGATTTTCATTTGTCTCAAGGCATTTTTTGACTTCTCTCTTGATTTCTTTTTCGACCCTCGACTGTTTTCGTTTTTGCTGTTGTCGACTCACTAAGGCACGCCTGACTCTTTGCGAGCCCATGGACGGCAGCTCGTCAGGCTCCTCTGTCCTCCTCTGTCTGCCGGAGTTTGCTCAGATTCACGTCCGCGGGGTCAGTGGTGATGTTTAATCTTCACGTATTGGTGAATTTTCTGATTTTCTCCCTGTAACTGACTTCTAACTTAATGCTACTGTGGTCAGAAAAGATGCTCACGTGTGGGGTGGTTCTCATACAACGACGATAACTGGAACAATTGGCTACCAAGACCCGGTGCCCCTTCCCCGTCCCTTGGTAAGAGAATTCTCGCTGTTTGGACTGACTATGTGCCTAGCAAACACTGACTCTTCAACTTGCTTGGCAGCTGGGACAGCCACGCGATACCACTGAGTGTCCCGGGAGAGCGTTTGCTTTCCTCCTGAAAGGGAACGGTGCGTGCCCACCGCCTCCTTTCTGCCGAGGCTGAGAGCGCACGGTGGGAGCAGCGGCCACCATCCTGTTGTCCTGAGGAAAAGGCCGGGAGACGTGCTAAGATGTGGACATCACCGAGCGGCTGAGCCACTGCCTGCCGTCACCCGCCAGGCCCTTCTTGTTACGTGGAAAAAGTACCCCTCTCCATTGGCTTCAGCCTCTCTAGTCAGGAGTCTGCTCTTTGCAGCGGCTGCATTCCTGACGGGTCCCCGAACGCCTCGTCTGTGCAGGACGCCGTCCTCACAGAGCTCACCGCCCCACCAGGCGCAGACTCTGGGAGGGCAGGGCCCTGCCGGCCTCTCTCGCACGGCCTGGCCTGTTGGAAGTGCTCGCATCGTTGTGAAGTGCTGCTGAATAAATGAAAGACCCGGGTGCACTTCCAAGAGGTTAGGAGCAGAGTCTCAGAAACATTTCCAGCCTGAAGATCTCATGGCCCGGGGTGGGCTGGGGTGGGCTGCGGCGGGGTCTCTGACTTCCATCCCAGCTCCTCCCACCCCCAGGGTCACGGGACGCGTCCTCCTCTCCGTGGGCTGGCTGCGGGAGACGGAGGAAAGGTCCTCACCACAGACCGTGCTGGTGGCTTCCTGTGCTGTGTTTCCTTCCTCCGGTGTTCAGTTCAGTCGCTCAGTCGTGTCTACTCTCTGCAGCCCCATGGGCGGCAGCCCACCAGGCTTCCGTCCTCCACCAGCTCCCAGAGCCTGCTCAAACTCATGTCCATTGACTCAGCGATGCCATCCAACCATCTCGTCCTCCATCATTCCTTTCTCCTTTTGCTTCCCCCGAGGTCCTTCTCCTCAGGTGTTAACAAATGTTCATTTGCCACGACGATCATCGGCCTTTTGAGTGCCCTTTACACTACTATAATTTGTGATACCAACCTTGTGATTTTACTTGTCTGTATAGAAAGATCCTCGGAGGACTGTGTGCTAAGGCAGGGAAAAGTCTTGATAAAGCGTTCAGGGTCGGGGTTCATTCCGCTTTGCACGCGGAATGAGGCTGCGAGGTGAGAGCACGGGCCCGTCTCACCATCAAGCCGCCGAGCCGCCGGTTCTTACGGCTGTCTGCCTCCACTGCATTTCTTTCTGAAGCTCTGGGGTCACAAACGGCCAGCTCCTTTTAAGCGAGGGTCCCTGGAGTGTAGTTTTGATTTCAAAATGCCCAGTAACGGGTCTCCGTGGTGATTCAGTGGTAAAATTGCCAATGCACGAGATGAGGGTTCGATCCCTGGGTCAGGAAGATTCCCTGGAGAAGGAAATGACAACCCACTCTGGCCTGGGAAATCCCTGGCAGGCTAAAGTGCAGGGGGTCACACAGAGTTGAGCACAACTGAGCAACTAAACAACAACCACACCTGAAATGAGCAGCAGAATGTGAATCAACTATGCCCCAATACACAATAAAGGTGGAATCAAACACCCAGTCAAAATCCGCTGTTCACGTTTCCTCTGAGTCCTAGAGAAGTCCGTGCGCAGTGTGGCCAAGCCAGCGTGCCACGGGCCTCTCTCGGGCGCAGGTCCTCCAGGTCTGCGTGGGGATGCCTGCCCCCCGGTGTGGGTCACCTGTGTCTCCTCCCAGGGGACGGATCATGACCACATGGCACTGTCCGTCATCCTGTGAGGTGAAGCAGACCCCAGCAACGTGGTCTTTGGTGGTCCCCCTCCTGGATCTGGAGTCCCCAGGTGGCGCAATGGCAAAGCACCTGCCTGCCATGCAGGAGAGGTAAGAGACACTGGTTCCATCCCTGGGTCAGGAAGCTCCCCTTGGGGAGGAAATGGTAACCTGTTCCAGGATTCTTTTCTTTATATTTATTTAAAGTATTTACTTATCTGGCTGCACTGGGTCTTATTTGCCACATCCCAACTCTTAGGTGCAGTATGTGGGATCGCGTTCCCTGACCAGGGATTGAACCCAGGCCTCCTGAATGGAGAGTGTGAAGTCTTAGCCACTGGACCACCAGTGTCCATGGACAGAGGAGCCCAGCAGGTTACAATCCACGGGGCTGCAAAGAGCTGGACACGACAGAGCATGCACACGCACATGGACAGACACGGGCCTGGGTCTGGATTGCACCTCAGCCTCTCACTGGCCCTGTGACCCTGGGCAATCTTCTGAGCCTTCCCAGTGTCTCGTTTTCCCCGTGTGAAACACGGGCATATACAGTGTAGCAAAAATGAATTTTGCTGGAACCTGAAAGGTGCTAAGGGCAGAGCCCAGCATATGGCGTGAGACCAGGAAGGGTGGACAGCGTCAGAACCTGTCAGAGGGGAGGGATGGGTTTGGAGCAAGCCCTGGGAGGCGAGAGGAGGTCAGGGACAGGGAACGTCACAGATGTCACGGGGGGCTCGGCTTCTCCCCTTGGAAGGAGCTGAGAGGGGAGGAGTGGAAGCCTTGGCAGCTGTCGACGAAGCAAGGCGCACGGATGAAGAGTTATCGTAATTGCAGGATCGTCATCTCTGCAGAGTTGGGAGGTGGAGGTGGGCAGGGCGCCTGCTGCCTTAGATTCATACCGTAGGAGTGCCTGAGTGTGTGTGTGTGTGTGTCTGTGTGTGTGTGGGGGGGGCTTCTATTGAAAACAGGCTTTACAAAGGTAAAATAACCATCAGCCCTGGCCTTGCAGAAAAGATAACAAGAAGATAGAGCGCAGCATACAAGAGAGGCAATGGAAATAAAGTCGGTTAATAAAGGTACCGTAGCCCTTCCCCAAATGCTGAAGTTCAATTTCATCTCCCAATGCTCTGCATAACAAGCACTTTAAGGTAAGGTGGCCCCTGAGAGCTGCAGGAATTTCCAGCAACCAGCAAACATTTCTGTGCGGTTGTGAGCTGGGCTGGCACTTGCAGCTCCATTCTTGGGGCTGACTTGGACCAGCTCGAAACAGATTTGAACAGATTATTCGCCCTGGCACGGCTTCCCCTGCATTCTCCAGTGGCTACCGAGCCACAGCAGATCGCTCTGCGACATAAGGGGCTGAGAAAGTGGGAGCTGACGGATGGACATGCAGGACTTGCGCTGCAGTGGAGCCTCCTGGCTCTGCTGAGAGTGCCCGGCAAGGGCCATGATCCCCATGTGGAGAGGGACGCCGGCCCCAGGGAAGCAATGAGTGGTGGGCAATCACGAAGGGAAGGCTGCGGTTTTACTATAAAACACCCAGCCCTGAAGTAGTCTCTGCAATCTGCGGAAAGCCACCAGAGTCAATAGCATGCCAGACCTAAGCCAGCTTCTGTGGTCCTCGAGGGGCCCAGAGGAGACCCTGTCAGCCAGTTTTCAGTCTGGATGCTGCGCCCCAACATGCCAGGGGACGGGAATGGGGTAGGTGGGTAGGCACTCCGCATCTTCCCAGAGGGGTGGAGGCAGGTGCTTTTGCTGAGTCCAGGAACTCAGCCTGTGCCTTGAGTCTCCCAATCAGCCACAGAATTCAGACAACCATTTAAAGAAATCTGCATGAATGAAACTTGACCACCATCCCACTCTAAACACAAAACTTCATTCAGGATGTATCACAGCTTCAAACACAAACCTCACAGCCACAGGAGCCTCTAGGACAAGGGTGGGCAAACTTTGCCTAGAAGGAGCCTGAGGGCCGTCCGGTCTGCCCCGGCTGCTCAGCTCTGCCTCCACGGCGCACAGCACATGAAAACGGGTGAGGCTGGGTTCTGCTAAAAACTTTACACAGATCGAATTCCAGTCACGGAGGCAGTTTTTGCATGTAGCAAAATGGTATTCTGCTCTTGATTTTTTTCCCGGCTACTTAAAAAACGGAAAATCCTTCTTAGCTCCTACGCTGTATGAGCACAGACAGCAGGCTGGACCTGGCCCGGGAGCTCTGCATAACAAGCACTTTAAGGTAAGGTGGCCCTGAGAGCTGCAGGAATTTCCAGCAACCAGCAAACATTTCTGTGCGGTTGTGAGCTGGGCTGGCACTTGCAGCTCCATTCTTGGGGCTGACTTGGACCAGCTCGAAACAGATTTGAACAGATTATTCGCCCTGGCACGGCTTCCCCTGCATTCTCCAGTGGCTACCGAGCCACAGCAGATCGCTCTGCGACATAAGGGGCTGAGAAAGTGGGAGCTGACGGATGGACATGCAGGACTTGCGCTGCAGTGGAGCCTCCTGGCTCTGCTGAGAGTGCCCGGCAAGGGCCATGATCCCCATGTGGAGAGGGACGCCGGCCCCAGGGAAGCAATGAGTGGTGGGCAATCACGAAGGGAAGGCTGCGGTTTTACTATAAAACACCCAGCCCTGAAGTAGTCTCTGCAATCTGCGGAAAGCCACCAGAGTCAATAGCATGCCAGACCTAAGCCAGCTTCTGTGGTCCTCGAGGGGCCCAGAGGAGACCCTGTCAGCCAGTTTTCAGTCTGGATGCTGCGCCCCAACATGCCAGGGGACGGGAATGGGGTAGGTGGGTAGGCACTCCGCATCTTCCCAGAGGGGTGGAGGCAGGTGCTTTTGCTGAGTCCAGGAACTCAGCCTGTGCCTTGAGTCTCCCAATCAGCCACAGAATTCAGACAACCATTTAAAGAAATCTGCATGAATGAAACTTGACCACCATCCCACTCTAAACACAAAACTTCATTCAGGATGTATCACAGCTTCAAACACAAACCTCACAGCCACAGGAGCCTCTAGGACAAGGGTGGGCAAACTTTGCCTAGAAGGAGCCTGAGGGCCGTCCGGTCTGCCCCGGCTGCTCAGCTCTGCCTCCACGGCGCACAGCACATGAAAACGGGTGAGGCTGGGTTCTGCTAAAAACTTTACACAGATCGAATTCCAGTCACGGAGGCAGTTTTTGCATGTAGCAAAATGGTATTCTGCTCTTGATTTTTTTCCCGGCTACTTAAAAAACGGAAAATCCTTCTTAGCTCCTACGCTGTATGAGCACAGACAGCAGGCTGGACCTGGCCCGGGACCCATCAGAGCAGAGAGAACAGCTCGTGACCTTGACAAAGGCTTTCTAAAAGCACTAGCTACAAAATTAAAAACTGGGTACATCAGACATGATTGAAATAGAAAGTTTCTGCTCATCACAAGACAGCGGGAAGTAAAGGCTTATCCAAAGACACCATTCAGCCAGCCACCGGATGGACAGAACACTGGCAGCACGTGTGTCTGACAAACGACTGGCGCCCAGAACACGTGGAGAATCCCCACCAGTGTGCACTAAAGGGACGACAGCCCAGTTTTTAACATGAACAAAAGATCTGATCACGGCCCCTTACAAAAGATCTAAGAACAGCCAATACATATACCAACGTTTCTCAACATCTTAGTCACCAAGGCAATGCAAATTATAAGCATAGTAGAGACAAGACGAAATCCAAAAAGATCAATGGCAGCCAGTGCTGGCAGCGACGTGGAGAGACGGAACTCCAGACGCCGCTGACGCAAGGGTGAGGCGGTACGCCACCCTGGAGGACTGTTTATGGCCCACATGCTCGCTGTCGAGGACGGTGGCCACGGGCCACATGAAACATGGCTCCACCTGTGGCTCCCGCAGGTGAGGAGATGATGTTCATGTTTTATTTAACTTCAATTAAAATTTAAAAGTTAACACTGAAGCAGTGTAAAATATTATAACACTATAATTTCGTGCGTGTGTGTGCTAAGTTGCTTCAGTCGTGTCCGAGTCTTTGCAGCTCCATGGACCGTAGCCCACCAGGCTCCTCTGTCCACGAGGTTCTCCGGGCAAGAACACTGGAGTGGGGTGCCGGGCCATTCTCCAGGGGATCTTCCTGACCCAGGGATCGTCTCCTCGGTCTCTTGTATTGGCATGTGGGCTCTTTATCACCAGCGCCAGCAGGGAAGCCCGAGGTTTGGTAGGATGGCATTTCACATTAACAGTTTAAAAGGTAGCATCTAAATTGAGACGTATCCTCGGTATAAAATATGCACGAAGTTACAAAGACTTGCTGCCAGAAAAGTAAAATTTTATGCTGTAAGTTTAATCTTCATTATGTGTTGATGCGATCACAGTTTTAATGCTCTGGGCTAAAACTCTGGCATTGAAATGAATTTGCCTGTTTCTCTTTACTTTTCCTAATGTGGCTCCTAGGAAGTTTTAAATGGTGTGTGTGGCTCCCATTACAGGGCCCCTGAGCAGCACTGGGCAGAGAATCTTGTTCTGGGTGGAGATGCCTGTGTGTAGGCCATTGTCAAAACTCCTCCAGCCAAAGGCCTCGGAGCTGTGCCTTTTATTGTGTGCTAATTAGAGCTCCATTAAAAATGACACTCACACGACCTCAGAAAGCGGGTGAGGGAAGAGCCAGGGAGTGAAATGAGAATTCCGGGGAGCTAAGGTTGTCCTCGTGGGGTGAATGCTGACTACACGAGTCCAGCTGCTGAAAATTCACAGAACTTCGTGTTTGAAGTTCAGCATATATTGAAGATATATGTACATATACCAGATACAGAGATGGTATGCATAGAGTCAGACGGGCTTCCCAGATGGCTCAGGGATAAAGAATCCATCTGCCAATGGTTAGATGCAGGAGATGGTTGGATCCTAGGTGGGGAAGATCCCCCGGAGGAGAAAATGGCAGCCCACTGCAGCATTCTTGCCTGGAGAACCCCGTGGACAGAAGAGCCTGGCGGGCTACAGTCCATGGGCATGAGTCGGACACGACTGAGCGCACGTGCACAGAACACATAAATAGATGTATCCATGTCACCTGCCTATACATCTTTAATATCTATAGGATATATAAAATATGATCTCTGATGTATACATACATACACACACATATATCTTTAATACAAAATTTAAAAAACCCTGTTGGACACTCTCCGAGTTTTTCTTTAAAATTGAACTTTGTTTGGACTTTTGTCCAAGGATTTTGGTCTTTTGAATTGAAAAGGCAAAGTTACACAGAACCGCGGGCTAATTAGTTAGGCACAACCCTGGGAGCCCTTGTGCTTTACAAGCAGGTTTCCACAGCCCAGGCTGCTGTCTCTGAAACCCATCTCTCCTCGGGGAAGCTCTTGCCTTCTCTGAAAGAGCCAAGATCACAGCTTCCATTCCCTCAATCCACTCCTTCCTAAAGCAGCCACTGAAGCGCCCTGCGGCCAGGCTCCGGTCAGTCCTGGTCCTCAGAGAAACCCCAGCACCTAAAGCTCCGGCTCTGGCCGTTTCAGAGGAAGTGAAATCTTTGACCAAGAGAGGCCGTTCCATCTGCGGCAGCCCTCACAGCAAAGACATCGGGGAAGGGATGGGACCACATCAGCTTCTGCCATGGGATAAACACGGCAGCTCTGGGGGCTCCCTGGTGGCTCGGAGCGTGCCTTTTATTGTGTGCTAATTAGAGCTCCATTAAAAATGACACTCACACGACCTCAGAAAGCGGGTGAGGGAAGAGCCAGGGAGTGAAATGAGAATTCCGGGGAGCTAAGGTTGTCCTCGTGGGGTGAATGCTGACTACACGAGTCCAGCTGCTGAAAATTCACAGAACTTCGTGTTTGAAGTTCAGCATATATTGAAGATATATGTACATATACCAGATACAGAGATGGTATGCATAGAGTCAGACGGGCTTCCCAGATGGCTCAGGGATAAAGAATCCATCTGCCAATGGTTAGATGCAGGAGATGGTTGGATCCTAGGTGGGGAAGATCCCCCGGAGGAGAAAATGGCAGCCCACTGCAGCATTCTTGCCTGGAGAACCCCGTGGACAGAAGAGCCTGGCGGGCTACAGTCCATGGGCCGCAGAGTCGGACACGACTGAGCGCACGTGCACAGAACACATAAATAGATGTATCCATGTCACCTGCCTATACATCTTTAATATCTATAGGATATATAAAATATGATCTCTGATGTATACATACATACACACACATATATCTTTAATACAAAATTTAAAAAACCCTGTTGGACACTCTCCGAGTTTTTCTTTAAAATTGAACTTTGTTTGGACTTTTGTCCAAGGATTTTGGTCTTTTGAATTGAAAAGGCAAAGTTACACAGAACCGCGGGCTAATTAGTTAGGCACAACCCTGGGAGCCCTTGTGCTTTACAAGCAGGTTTCCACAGCCCAGGCTGCTGTCTCTGAAACCCATCTCTCCTCGGGGAAGCTCTTGCCTTCTCTGAAAGAGCCAAGATCACAGCTTCCATTCCCTCAATCCACTCCTTCCTAAAGCAGCCACTGAAGCGCCCTGCGGCCAGGCTCCGGTCAGTCCTGGTCCTCAGAGAAACCCCAGCACCTACACGCTCCGGCTCTGGCCGTTTTCAGAGGAAGTGAAATCTTTTGACCAAGAGAGGCCGTTCCATCTGCGGCAGCCCTCACAGCAAAGACATCGGGGGGGAAGGGATGGGACCACATCAGCTTCTGCCATGGGATAAACACGGCAGCTCTGGGGGCTCCCTGGTGGCTCAGATGGTAAAGAGTCTGCCTGCAATGCGGGAGACCGGAGTTCAATCCCTGGATCCAGAAGATCCCCCGGAGAAGGGCCTGGCAACCCATTCCAGTCCTCTTGCCTGGAGAATCCCATGGACAGAGGAGCCTGCAGGGCCACCGTCTATGAGGTCACAAAGAGTCAACTGTGACTGAGCGATGAAGCAAGCGGGTGCGCCCTACCAGTTTGAATACAAATGGGTAAGCCAGCTGAGTGCCACCGCTGGACCAACACCGTGGGTGGAGCTGGACACACCTGTCCCTCCAGAAAGCAGCACCTCTGTCCGGTTCTCAGGGAGCGCACTGATGTGTGCAGACAGCACACTTTCGAAGGCCTCTCTGCTCATCAGCCCCGGGAAGAGCCCCACCCCACCGTCCTGGGGAGAAGCGGGGCTGCGACGGCAGAGAGGAAGCAAAGGTGGCCGCGGGGACGCCAGCTGTGTGAGGGCCCCGGACGGCTCGGAGCTGAGGATTCAGGTTGACGTCCACCCACCGGGAAACCCAGAACCAGGCTGCCCACGGGCTCCCCTCCAGGGGCACCCCTTCCTGCGCGTCCTCTCAGCAGGACTGACATCCACTGTCCACACACAGGTTTCCGGGGCCCAGAGCGCCGGTGCTCGGGGACGGGACCCAGCCCGGGAGCTGAGAGGGAACCCGTGGCCACCGATCCCAGACCTGCGGCTTCCGTCACGGAACGTCCTCCATCGATTTCTATCTAGTCATGATGGATGGAGTGCGTGGGCCCCTTCTCGGAGGAATCCAAGTTGCCTGTCAAACGGGAGAGAGGGGCCAGGAGAGCCGCGTGATTATTCCGGAGCACAGTCATTAGATTAATAGAAGCTCCGGCAACACCATTAACGTGCAGAGAATCAATGAAGCGACAGACGCCGGGCTGCCTCCAGATAAGGGAGCTGCTTCTCAAGCACGTGTCCTATTTATGGATCATACGTGTTCATTCTCCCCGTGTAGCCTCCTCCCCCCGAGCTCTCCCGGGCGAGCTGATTATCGGCTCTAAGACTATGTGTCAGCGACACAAGCCACCGTCACCGTCCCTCTCTCATCGCAGGCCCTTCCTCCTCGCCTGGCTCACCAGGAGCACGAGACAAAACGCGCGTGCTTCCTGTCGGAGCAAAGACACTTCTCACAACTTTCCCAGAACAAATTTGTATCTCCCCACGATTGATCTTTTCCTGTAACTCGAGAAATTGAAAACTTAAAGGCTATAAGCAGACAGCAAACTTTAGACATAGTTTCCCTCCCATGGATTTCCCCTGTGCCCTCTATCCATAAACATTTAGTTTTCCCAAGTCGTAGCCTGCCAGCAAGTGACTTCATTTTGATGGCTTTAATTTTATCTTCTAGATTTATTATTCAGAACGGGTGGAGGTGGAGAGGACGGGGGCACTTCTCTAGAGGGAGACTCTTGTCTACATGTGAGGGGATGATTCGGTTCTCTGCGAGAAGGAGAGGTGCGTGGGGCTGGAGGGGGTGAGGCTGGGGGTGTGGGCAGGGCAGCAGCTGAGTGCCGTTTGAGAATCAAGCCTGGTATAAGTGGGAAAGGACACAGAAAGGAGACAGAGGGAGGACATGCCCAGCATCTAAGTGCACTGGGACGGGCGGCCAGCCTTCAGATTCCTCTGAGCTGTCACACCCGGCCCCTGCATCGCGGCCAGCACTCTCTCCATTAAAGGGATCTCTCTCCAGGCTCACTGGCTTCCTGCTTGGAACCCAGGCTTCCCCCAGCTCTGCATCCCGCCCCGCATCTTGTTTGGCATTCTCCCAGCATCCGAGCTCAGTGATCACCCGTGGGCTGCGTTTCTGTTTCAGCCTCACCTTGCCCTTTGGACCTGATGCTCTGATGGAACTAGTTCTCGTCTTCGGCGACAACTGACTCAGCTCAACATCCTTCTTGGACGTCACAGCACAGCCTTCTCTGCTTGGTGCCCACCATGCACCCCGCCAGGTGGGATTCTCTTGCCGCATTTCCTTAACATATTCCGGGTTCCCCAACCTCTGGGACGTAATGCCTGATGAACTGAGGTGGAGCTGAGCCAAGAATGACAGAAGCAAAGTGCACCATACCCATTACGGGCTGGCCATAAGCAGCCCATCCAGGGGATCTCTGGATACAAACTGGCTAGCTGATCACCTAACATGCCAAGTCAGGAGCTGACGTAAACTGTAGGCACAGGGTTCATAAATTCACCGTTACTATGACTCCATTCTTCCTTTCCTTTAAGACTTTAAGGTCCAAGCCCCCGTAAAACTGGATATGCCGTCTAAACACTCCGTGACAGGGGAGGTAAGGCTATGCCCTGGCCCATTACACAACAACTGTGTTTGCAAAGACTACCTTGTGACTCAAGGAAATGATTCGGAGTGAAACAGGGTGGGTGAAGCCATCTTCTGTGCGTGCCCACGCCAGTGTGCCCGGCAGCCTCGACTGGGATGCGGCCTTACAAGGCTGGGCATCTCCGTGCTCCTTCACTTCCTGTGGACAGAGCACCTCCAGCTGGCCGCGGGAGCACAGCCCTGGGCGGACGGGCTCCGGGGTGAGGGTGGTGAGCAGGGGGACGTCTGAGGAAGAGCTGCCGCTTGAAGCCGGGGGCTGGAGGTGGAACAGAGCCTGCGTGGTGCAGGGCTGAGGGAGGGGCTGGGGACGGAGCAGTGGGACGGGTGGGAGCCTGCCTGCTGCCCTGGGCTCGAACAGGGGTCGATTCTTCTTTTTTTTTTTTTTAAGATTTATTTATTTATTTTGGGGGGGGGGTGGGGTGGGGGGGGAGGGGGGGCGGGCGGGCCACTTTCATTGGTCTTTCATTTCTCTATTTTCATTCGTCCTGGTTCCTGCTTGGAACCCAGGCTTCCCCCAGCTCTGCATCCCGCCCCGCATCTTGTTTGGCATTCTCCCAGCATCCGAGCTCAGTGATCACCCGTGGGCTGCGTTTCTGTTTCAGCCTCACCTTGCCCTTTGGACCTGATGCTCTGATGGAACTAGTTCTCGTCTTCGGCGACAACTGACTCAGCTCAACATCCTTCTTGGACGTCACAGCACAGCCTTCTCTGCTTGGTGCCCACCATGCACCCCGCCAGGTGGGATTCTCTTGCCGCATTTCCTTAACATATTCCGGGTTCCCCAACCTCTGGGACGTAATGCCTGATGAACTGAGGTGGAGCTGAGCCAAGAATGACAGAAGCAAAGTGCACCATACCCATTACGGGCTGGCCATAAGCAGCCCATCCAGGGGATCTCTGGATACAAACTGGCTAGCTGATCACCTAACATGCCAAGTCAGGAGCTGACGTAAACTGTAGGCACAGGGTTCATAAATTCACCGTTACTATGACTCCATTCTTCCTTTCCTTTAAGACTTTAAGGTCCAAGCCCCCGTAAAACTGGATATGCCGTCTAAACACTCCGTGACAGGGGAGGTAAGGCTATGCCCTGGCCCATTACACAACAACTGTGTTTGCAAAGACTACCTTGTGACTCAAGGAAATGATTCGGAGTGAAACAGGGTGGGTGAAGCCATCTTCTGTGCGTGCCCACGCCAGTGTGCCCGGCAGCCTCGACTGGGATGCGGCCTTACAAGGCTGGGCATCTCCGTGCTCCTTCACTTCCTGTGGACAGAGCACCTCCAGCTGGCCGCGGGAGCACAGCCCTGGGCGGACGGGCTCCGGGGTGAGGGTGGTGAGCAGGGGGACGTCTGAGGAAGAGCTGCCGCTTGAAGCCGGGGGCTGGAGGTGGAACAGAGCCTGCGTGGTGCAGGGCTGAGGGAGGGGCTGGGGACGGAGCAGTGGGACGGGTGGGAGCCTGCCTGCTGCCCTGGGCTCGAACAGGGGTCGATTCTTCTTTTTTTTTTTTTTAAGATTTATTTATTTATTTTGGGTGGGGGTCGGGTTGGGGAGGGAGGGGAGCGGGCGGGCCACTTTCATTGGTCTTTCATTTCTCTATTTTCATTCGTCCTGGTTCCTTGGCTCCTGTGGGCCTCCCATCGCGGTGGCCTCTGTTGTCGCAGAGCACTGGCTCTGGGCGCATGCGCTCCAGAGCTCCGGCTCGGTAATTGGACACATCAGTCCAGCCGCTCCGCGGCACGTGGGATCTTCCCAGGCCAGGGCTCGAACCGGCGCCCCTTGCACTGCAAGGCGGTGTCCCCACCCACTGGACCACCAGGGAAGCCCCAGGGGTCGATTCTTTAGGTGACGGTCCCAAGCGCGTCTTGATTCTTTAGTGCCTATCTGGTTTTTTTCTGTCAGGTGATTTATACAGAGGTTCAGAGTAAACAGAATCACACTACGTGCACATTCACAAGGCTGAATTCAGGCGCTGTTCAGTTTCACATTCGGTCGTCTTCCAAGTTCCTGCTCACATGTGTGCATGCGTGTGTGTCCATGCACCGACACACACACACAGAGCTCCCCTAGAGATCTGAGCGCTGGCAGGGGAAACTTGGGGGGGGGTGTCAATGCCGCCATGAAAACACCTTGGGGCGGGCTGTGGTCCCCGGGACTCAGGGTCGCCCGGACTAAATGTAGGTTTTAGGCAAACAAATTCGTAGCAAAAATGTTTTTATTTGCCACGACAACCCTGCCTGGACCTCTGGTTTATAAGAAGAAAAGCTTAGATGAGAATTTACAACTTTCCCGGAGAGAGAGGAATATGATCGCATTTTTCCTCATCTCTCCCCAGAGAACAAAGCCCCTCAGGACTGCCTTTCTCCAATCATGGTTTCTCTGCCAATTTGCTTTCCCATGTCTCTGGAAATTTCCGTTTTGAGAGAACTCACTGCACAGCCTCCTATGTGCCTGGAACCTCCTCACCGCTCCATAGTACCCCCGTGCTCCTTCAACAGGCGATTCTCTTTGCCGCAGCCGGGGCTGGAGGTGGAACAGAGCCTGCGTGGTGCAGGGCTGAGGGAGGGGCTGGGGACGGAGCAGTGGGACGGGTGGGAGCCTGCCTGCTGCCCTGGGCTCGAACAGGGGTCGATTCTTCTTTTTTTTTTTTTTAAGATTTATTTATTTATTTTGGGTGGGGGTCGGGTTGGGGAGGGAGGGGAGCGGGCGGGCCACTTTCATTGGTCTTTCATTTCTCTATTTTCATTCGTCCTGGTTCCTTGGCTCCTGTGGGCCTCCCATCGCGGTGGCCTCTGTTGTCGCAGAGCACTGGCTCTGGGCGCATGCGCTCCAGAGCTCCGGCTCGGTAATTGGACACATCAGTCCAGCCGCTCCGCGGCACGTGGGATCTTCCCAGGCCAGGGCTCGAACCGGCGCCCCTTGCACTGCAAGGCGGTGTCCCCACCCACTGGACCACCAGGGAAGCCCCAGGGGTCGATTCTTTAGGTGACGGTCCCAAGCGCGTCTTGATTCTTTAGTGCCTATCTGGTTTTTTTCTGTCAGGTGATTTATACAGAGGTTCAGAGTAAACAGAATCACACTACGTGCACATTCACAAGGCTGAATTCAGGCGCTGTTCAGTTTCACATTCGGTCGTCTTCCAAGTTCCTGCTCACATGTGTGCATGCGTGTGTGTCCATGCACCGACACACACACACAGAGCTCCCCTAGAGATCTGAGCGCTGGCAGGGAAGCTTGGGGGGGAGGGTGTCAATGCCGCCATGAAAACACCTTGGGGGCGGGCTGTGGTCCCCGGGACTCAGGGTCGCCGGACTAAATGTAGGTTTTAGGCAAACAAATTCGTAGCAAAAATGTTTTTATTTGCCACGACAACCCTGCCTGGACCTCTGGTTTATAAGAAGAAAAGCTTAGATGAGAATTTACAACTTTCCCGGAGAGAGAGGAATATGATCGCATTTTTCCTCATCTCTCCCCAGAGAACAAAGCCCCTCAGGACTGCCTTTCTCCAATCATGGTTTCTCTGCCAATTTGCTTTCCCATGTCTCTGGAAATTTCCCGTTTTTGAGAGAACTCACTCGCACAGCCTCCTATGTGCCTGGAATTTACATATAATGAACCTCCTCACCGTCTCCATAGTAACGGGGGCCCCCCAGCACCTTGTTCGGCCTCAGATAGAAACCCTGCAGAACATTCTAGAAGTGGCTGGCGTCACTTTCCACTGAACGTTTTTTAAACCATATTTCAACCAGGTTTGGAAACTGGTTGCTCACACGTTAACTTCTTCCTTTTCATTTCTGGGGAAAAGGCCCAAGGATGTTTCTCCTGTTCAGAGCTGAAGGGAGCTCATCTTCCCTCAGTTCCTCATCTCGGGGTGACCTGGCATGGAGACGCTTGTCCAGGTCTTACTGACGTCACGGAAGGACAGAGGGATTCTGGGGGTGATGATGTCCATGCAGAGGAACAGGAGACAAAAGTTCCTGGGCTGGGGTCCTCATACCTCATGTGCTCTGAATGACTTTGTTTATTAAGAAATCGTGAGGCTTCCCTGCTGGTCTAGTGGGTAAAGAGTCCGCCTTGCAGTGCAAGGGGCGCCGGTTCGATCCCTGGCCCAGGAAGATCCCACGTGCCCCGGAGCAGCTGGACCGGTGTGTCCAATTACCAGCCAGCGCTCTGGAGCGCATGCGCCCAGAGTCGGTGCTCTGTGGTGAGAGAGGCCGCTGCGATGGGAGGCCCATGCAGGTCAAAGAATAGAGATGGATGGGAAAAAAAAAGAGAAATTGTGAATTCACTGAAAAATTGGCTCAGATGGTCAAGAATCTGCCTGCTATGGGGGAGACTCGGGTTTGATCCCTGGGTTGGGAAGACCCCCTAGAGGAGGGATAGGCCACCCACTCCGGTCTTCTTGCTCGGACAATTCCATGGCTCGTCCATGGGGCTGCATAGAGTGTGACATGACTGAGCCTGGCTTTCACTTAACACAACACATAACACCTCAAAGCCGCACAGCAGGATGCCAGCACGCCTCTGCCCTCTCCGAGCAGGGCTGGCCGGAGGGGCTCCAGCGAGAGGCGAAGGCGCTTTCTGTTTCAACGGCCTGGATTCTGCCCTTACCCTCGGTGCCCGCGCAGTGTCTCCTTGCTAAGCTCTGCAAGCCCAGGGCTCCCAGCACTCTGGGAAGACCCTGCCCCCGCGATCCAGGTGCCCCAACTCCTTGCTGGTGCCCCGAGGATGGCTGCTCCCAGTTCTGGTCAACACAGGGGTGACGGCTGAGTGCAGGTGAAGTGGCTCTCGCCTGGGGGGCTGACCCCACTCTGCCGGCGGCAAGGACCAGGGACAGGCTTGGCCTCCGGCTCACCGCGCTCAAGACAGAGGCTGCGTTCCCATGTCTGGAGGAGAGCCGCGGGGCCCACGCCGGAAGCTCGCGGGTGCACGCCGGAACCTTAAGTAGAGGCGAAGGGGCCTCTCCAGGCCGAGGGGCCCAGGGATAACATTTCTCCGGGAACGAGACATTTCCAGCGTGCATACATTAACATTCAAGGCTCCCCGAGAACACTCGGCGTGTCGCGGAGGTCCTGATCTGGGGAGGTGTTCTCCTTCTCCCTAAGTGAAATGTCACTGCTTTGTTCCCTGAACGGAGCTCACGGCCCGCACCTCCCCTGCCCCGGGACCACCAAGGCATCTTAATTAGGCTAAAGGCTTTACCCAGAGTCCCTCCAGACTTGTATTTGTCACCTCTGTTGGTATTTCAGTGTGCGAAGGTTCAAGCTATGAGTCACTTCCTTCCTTCTTGTGTGTGTGTTGGCGGGGGCGGGGGGGGGTCATACTAGAAGGATTAAAAAAAAAGTCCATTTCACCCTCTGGTGTTTAAAGCAAATGTCTCTCGCCTGAGCATGTGTGGGGAAGAGACCATGGTTCCTTTAGACTGTGGATCGCATCCCCGCTTGCCCGACAGGTAGGGCCCCGGCCACACCCCAGAGCAGCTAGAGAGCCTCTCGGGGCAGACCAGACCCCAGCAGTGTTCTAAGTTCCCCAGGAGATTCCCATGGGCCGAGGAGCCTGGCAGGCCACGGTCCACAGGGCTGCAAGGAGCTGGACACAACTGAAGCGTTTCAGCACGGGTGCATGCAGGGGATTCCGCCGCGCAGCCGAACAGGAAGACCAGGGCTCCGGAATCCTTGCTACTCAGCACGTGGTGCGTGCACCCGGGAGCCGGCTAAGACACCATCTCAGGCCCCACACCAGTGCTCCCGAACCACCACGACCACCGACGTGGGAGTCCACACGCGGACGGGCTTCCCTGGTGGATCTTACACACGGAGCCGTTCAGGAGGGCGGGCTGGCGTCACGGCTGGGAGGAATCTTACTCGTCGCTGACAGTTCCAACCCCCCGGCCCCCAGTCCTGGCTAGCTGCTCTCCAGCCGCTCCCGCCGCGAGGGGCAAGTGGATCTGTGATGCTGGCCATCCCGGGGGCCCAAGAGTCCACTCTGACGTCTTCACAGGGGCACAACGCAGAAGGGCTGAGCCTGTGTGGACCTCTAGTACCAAACGCCGCCTCTCGGGCCTCTAATGCCGAGACAGTAATGATTAGTAAGAGCAGTTTTAAATAGGAATGCACTGGGGACACTGTAGATCCTTGCCTGTGCTTGGTATTGTCTGATTTGTAAAAATAATAGCCATTGATCAGGTGTGTCGTGGTGTCTTCGTATGGTTTTCATTTGTTCCCAATCACTAATACTGTCGACTGTCTTTTCATGTACTGATTGGTCATTTGTATTGGCAGCTTTTTTAATAGGAAAATTTATTTGTTTATAGATTTCTTTTGGAAATGGATTATTTTAAAAGTCTTTCCTGATTTTTTTTATCATCTTGCTTCTGTTTTCTGGTTTTTTTTGTTTGTTTGTTTTTTTGGCTATGAGGCACGCGAGATCTTCATTCCCCAACCAGGGATCAAACCCACACTCCCTGCATTGGAAGGTGAAATCTTACCACTGGATCACCAGGGAAGTCCCTGTACACCTTTTAGTAAAATTCCATGCAGTCTTTTGGGCACTTTTACGTTAGTTAGACTGTCTTCGTACTGAGTTGCAAGAGCTCTTTGTATAGTCTGTATACAAGTTCTTCGTCAGGTATGTGATTGGCACATATTTTTTCCCAGACTGTGACTCATCCTCTTGTTTTCTTCATGGTGTCTTTTGAAGCGCAAAAGATTTTCATTTTAACAACAGGCAGATTAACAGCTGGCTTGTGGTTTTGGTGTCATGTCTAAGAAATCTTTCACCTCCCCTAGAATCTGGAAGATTTTGTCCTGTGGTTTCCCCTGGAAGTTTTATGATTGCAGGTCTTACAGTTAGGCCTATAACTCACCTTGAGTTCATTTTTATACATGAAATGTAGTAAGGGTTTAAACTAAAATTTTAATATATGAATATTCAATTGTTAAAACACCAGTTCTGTAAAGACTATCCTTTTCTTTCCCCTATTGAATGGTCTTGGCATCTTTGTCAAAAATCAATAGACTGTAAATGTGAGGGCTTCTTTCTGGAGTCTCACTTAAGGTCCATCAGTCAGCATTCCAATCCTTACCCCAATGTCACATGGCTTTGTTTACCATATCTTTAAGTTTTACGACTGGGTAATGTAGGTACTCCAACTTCATTTTTCCTTTTCAAAATTTGTTTTGGCAATGCTAAGTCTTTTGTATTTTCGCATACATTTTAGGACCTCCTTGTTAAGTTTCTTCAAAAACTTCTGCTGCATTTCTTGTAACAGCTGAGTAATATTGTTATTCCCAGATTTCCATTTCGGGGGGATGGTTTTCATTTGTTCCCAATCACTAATACTGTCGACTGTCTTTTCATGTACTGATTGGTCATTTGTATTGGCAGCTTTTTTAATAGGAAAATTTATTTGTTTATAGATTTCTTTTGGAAATGGATTATTTTAAAAGTCTTTCCTGATTTTTTTTATCATCTTGCTTCTGTTTTCTGGTTTTTTTTGTTTGTTTGTTTTTTTGGCTATGAGGCACGCGAGATCTTCATTCCCCAACCAGGGATCAAACCCACACTCCCTGCATTGGAAGGTGAAATCTTACCACTGGATCACCAGGGAAGTCCCTGTACACCTTTTAGTAAAATTCCATGCAGTCTTTTGGGCACTTTTACGTTAGTTAGACTGTCTTCGTACTGAGTTGCAAGAGCTCTTTGTATAGTCTGTATACAAGTTCTTCGTCAGGTATGTGATTGGCACATATTTTTTCCCAGACTGTGACTCATCCTCTTGTTTTCTTCATGGTGTCTTTTGAAGCGCAAAAGATTTTCATTTTAACAACAGGCAGATTAACAGCTGGCTTGTGGTTTTGGTGTCATGTCTAAGAAATCTTTCACCTCCCCTAGAATCTGGAAGATTTTGTCCTGTGGTTTCCCCTGGAAGTTTTATGATTGCAGGTCTTACAGTTAGGCCTATAACTCACCTTGAGTTCATTTTTATACATGAAATGTAGTAAGGGTTTAAACTAAAATTTTAATATATGAATATTCAATTGTTAAAACACCAGTTCTGTAAAGACTATCCTTTTCTTTCCCCTATTGAATGGTCTTGGCATCTTTGTCAAAAATCAATAGACTGTAAATGTGAGGGCTTCTTTCTGGAGTCTCACTTAAGGTCCATCAGTCAGCATTCCAATCCTTACCCCAATGTCACATGGCTTTGTTTACCATATCTTTAAGTTTTACGACTGGGTAATGTAGGTACTCCAACTTCATTTTTCCTTTTCAAAATTTGTTTTGGCAATGCTAAGTCTTTTGTATTTTCGCATACATTTTAGGACCTCCTTGTTAAGTTTCTTCAAAAACTTCTGCTGCATTTCTTGTAACAGCTGAGTAGTATTCCATTGTATATATGTGTACCAGAGCTTCTGTATCCATTCATTTGTCGATGGACATCTAGATTGTTTCCATGTTCTGGCTATTGTATAGGGAGCTGCAATGAACATTGGGGTACATGTGCTTCTTTCAGTTTTGATTTCATCAGGATATAAGTCTAATAGTGGGATTGCTGGGTCATAGGGTGCTTCTATTCTTAGTTTTTAAAGGAATCTCCATACTGTCTTCCATAGCGGCTGTATCCAATTTACATTCCCACCAGCAATGCAAGAGGGTTCCCTTTTCTCCACACCCTCTCCAGCATTTATTGTCTGCAGATTTGTTGAAAATGGCCATTCTGACGGTGTGAGGTGATATCTCATTGTAGTTTTAATTTGCATTTCTCTAATAATAAGCAAGGTTGAGCATTGTTTCATGTGCTTTTGGGCCATCTGTATGTCCTCTTTGGAAAGGTGTCTCTTTAGATCTTTTTCCCATTTTTTGATTGGGTTGTTCGTTTTTCCAGTGCTGAGTTGTCTGAGTTGCTTGTAGATTTTGGAGATTAATTCTTTGTCTGTTATTTCATTTGCTATAATTTTCTCCCACTCTGTGGGCTGTCTGTTCAGCTTTTTTGTAATTTCTTTTGCTGTACAAAAGCTTTTAAGTTTCATTAGGTTCCACATGTTAATTTTTCTTTTTAGTTCCGCTATTCTAGTAGGTGGGTCAGAGAAGATCTTGCTTTGATTTATGTCCTTGAGTGTTTTGCCTATATTTTCCCCTAAGAGTTTGATGGTTTCTGGTCTTACATTTAGGTCTTTAATCCATTTTGAGTTACAAGAAATGCATAAGACTCAGTCCTAATGAGGTAGCTGGAGCTAGAACCTATCATAAAAAGTGAAGTAAGTCAAAAAGAGAAAGACAAGTACAGTATACTAACACACATATATGGAATCTAGTAGGATGGTCATGATAACACACGCAGTGAACTCATGGAAAAACAGAGAATAGACATATGGACATTGTGGGGAAGGAACAGTGGGTGAGAGGCATGGAGGGAGTAACATGGAAACCTATACTGTCATGTGTGGAAGATATAGCTATTGTCATTGTGCTAAGGGAATAGGAGTGCTTACAATGGCTTGGTGCGATGGTCCGGAGGGGTGGGATAGGGAGACCTGGGGAGGGGACCAGGGATATGCATAAGACTGATCTGGGAACATACATGTCGGTGAACAACAAAACTCTGTAAAACCTTTAAAATAAAGAATTAAAAAAAAAAAAAAGGGGGTGAGGGATGGGTAATTACAATTGCTAATATCTGCTAACTGGCATTAGCAGATATACTATATAGAAAATAAACATGGTCCTACTATATAGCACAGGAAACTATTTCCAATATTCTGTAATATACTTGAAACGGAAAGCAATATGAAAAAGAATATATACATGTTTGTGTATGTATATTTATACATATGCATGCATGTATAACTGTACATATGTGTATAACTGAATAACTATGCTGTAAACCAGAAATTAACACAACATTGTAATCAATCATAGTTCAATTAAAAAAAATATACGTCCACATTCTCTAACCTGTGTGAACTTCAGTTTTACTTCCCATAAAGTGGTAATAAAGACTACACATACTTCAAAAAAAAATTACAAATTTCTACTGGAATTTGAATTGATGTTGCATTGAGTTTATAGATCAATATTGTCAGTATCTTAACAATATTAAAACTTCCAATCCATGAACATGGAATATGTCTCCATTTATTTAATTTTTCTCAGTAATGTTGAATAGCTTTCAGTGTACAGACATTCCACATTTTGTTGCTAAATTCATTCCAAAGTGTTTTATTCTTTTTTTGATGCTATTGTAAATGAAACTTTTAAAAAAATCTAATGCTCAAATTATTCCTTACTAATATAGAAAAATACAACTTATTTTTGTGTAATGATCTTTTCACCACAAAACCTGCTAAATTGACTAGTTCTAGGAGGATGTGTATGTATATACATTCAACAGGATTTTGTACATACAGGACGAAGCCATCTGTGAATAAAGCTTTTCCTTCTTTCTTTTCCATCTGCATGCCTGTAGTGGTTTGGCTGTGTTTCAATGGTGAGACTCTCTGGCACAATGCTGTTGCTCAGTTGCTAAGTTGTGTCCGGCTCTCTACAGCACCATGAGCTGCAGCATGCCAGGCTGCCCTGTCCTTCATTATCTCCTGAATCTGTTCAAAGTCACACCCACTGACTGGGTGATGCCATCCACAGCAATGGTGAGAGCGGGCCTTTCTGCCTCATTTCTAGTCCCTGGGGAAAGCACTCTGTCTTTTCCCATGAAGTGTGGTGCTGTCTGTGGACTTTTGGTACTTCGTGCGGTAGAGGAGATTCTCCTATACTCCTAGTTTGCTGATTTTTTTTTTCATGAACGGATGAGCTGCCATCTGAGTGTGCCATCTGCTTCCTGTTAGGACCCTGACTGATAAAAAGCACTCCCTGAAAAATGCAGCGTGAGTGAGGGAGCCGGTTCCTTCTACCCTGCTTGGTTAGTAGCTAAGCTGACTCCCTGCCTCTTCTCCCAGCGTGAGGAGTTAGAAGCTAGGTCCTGTCAAGATTGGGAGCTGCTTCAAGACGAAGGCTTGGCGAGCGATCCATGTAAAAACATCTCGCAGTGGTAAACACCTCCAAGATGGTTATTCCTGGAAGTGTCGCCATGGGATCCCAAACTGCCCTCAAGGCCATCTTGCCCAGCTCCCTTCTGTCCATCCCCGTGTGTCCTGGTTGTCGTTTAGTTACTAAGTCGTCTCTGACTCTCTCGAGAGCCTGTGCACTGCAGACCCCCAGGCTCCTCTGTCCACGGGATTTCCAACACGTCAGGTCTGTGGTAATCCGTGTTCTTCTAAGAAAGAGCTGACCTGCTGACCAGGTCCCTGATGCTGACACGTGGGGCCACCTCCCATCTGGCTTCTGTCAGTTCCTCTTTCTAGAATTACTGGCAGGGAGGGACCCATACGCTCTGAATTTTGATCATCTGCAGGAGGGTGACCCGCTTTCTAACGAGACTCTCCGCCCAGGCACTTCTGCGGAAAGTCTTACCCAGGAGGAAAGATCTGAAATAATGGTGTCAAAGGTTGCAGAAGCATTTACACTGCGAGCCAGGTCTTGCTTAACAATCAGCCCCACAAAAAGAGGAGGAAGAGGAAGAAGGAGGGAATATTTGCCTTGGGCTGCCAGCCTGCAATGAACCTTTTGTCAGAGCTGGAAAGCAAGTTTCTGTTTTCTGGAGAGAGGTCATGTTTCAGCTGATGAGGGAGTCACCATCCATCTCTATCTGCATCCAGATGAAGAACAGTCTCATCTTTTTTTTTTTTTG
The DNA here is from genome assembly GCA_022376925.1 of Tragulus kanchil. Lineage (NCBI taxonomy): Eukaryota > Metazoa > Chordata > Mammalia > Artiodactyla > Tragulidae > Tragulus > Tragulus kanchil. The sequence goes on along the minus strand of JAIOJX010000002.1, from coordinate 157,733,671 downwards.
CAAGTGGAAGGAAAAGTTGGCTTATTGTTCTAGGAAGTAGAAAGCTCTTCTCCAGTATCCTTGTGCTTTGTCAGGACATTTTGAAGGCAAGTGACTGAAACCCAACCCAAGTAGCTTCAGCAAAACAGGCGACTTTGTCAAATCGAACCATGAAAGCAGAGAAGAACTGAGCCAGAAAGAAAGGGGCTCAAATGTCATCTTTCGGTCATATTTCCTCTTTTCTCTAAATGAATCTTTCTTTGTTTACAGGCTAAACCCATCGCCACATGAACACCCCTAACCCTGAACTCCTGCACGGTGTGCTCGGCTCTCTGCCTGAGGTCGCCGCGTGTGTACCACTGGGCTCTGAGCTACTGCAGCTTCCAACTCAGTCCCTGCTGCTCCTCCTGGAAGCGGCTCCTCCTCCAACGTCTCCCCCTGAGGGCACAGTGAAATACAACCAAGACCTGACACCGCCCAATGAATCAACCATACATGAAAAAATTAGAAACACATCCTCTAGAGAATTAAAACTCTACATATACTGAAAAGAAATGTATGTGGTCTCCACAAAACTCAGGGTACGTGTTTGTAAGACTGAACGTGACTGCCCACACTAGCCCGTGGTGGTTCAAGGCACGAGGCGGCAGCGGTGAGCCAGGCAAAGCAGACACCCAAAGGCCATCATTTTTTTTTTTTTGGCCACTTCTATCGGTCTTTCATTTATTTCCATCTTTGTTCTTTGGCCTGTGTGGGCCTCCCATCGCAGTGGCCTCTCTTGTCGCAGAGCTCCGGTTCGGTAGTTGGACATATCGGTTCAGTCGCTCCACAGCATGTGGGATCTTCCCAGGTCAGGGATCGAACCGGCGCCTCTTGCACTGCAAGGCGGACTCTTTACCCACTGGACCGCCAGGGAAGCCCCCGGCCACCATTTTTAAAACGCCCTCCTTTAAAGACAAGATGATCTCCTGTAATAATCACAAAACAATACCTATTTTCCTAAATCATCCTCTCACTTTAGGACAATCAGTAGAACAACTCAACTCAATAAACTTTGATAGTTTGAATTCAGTGAAATGTATCTCTTTACACACTCACATGTGCACACACCAAACACACATATGAGAGCTCTTGGATCTCCTCCCGTTTGGGAGCTTTAAATGTTGACAACGGAAACTCCAAGTGCTCACAGTGAATGGCAGAGCTGAAGCCACTCAGACTCTGTCTTCACCATAACCAAGCTAATGTTTATTTTGGATCCACTATTGAAACACAGGAATATGCAGCCTCATGGGGTCGGAGACCTACATAGCACCCCAGCTGTGTCTCAACAATTATTTCCGATCTTCATTCCATCGTGTGGGATCTTTCCTGGTGGCTCATGGACTCTCTAGTTGTGATGCACAAGCTTAGTTGCTCCGTGGCCTGTTGGATCTTTAAGAGGGGAACTTTCTCTTAACACGGGGACATGCAGCCAAGTTCCACGTGTTGAGGGCAAACCGTATAACCCTTCACGTCAGATACAACGTTCATCAGAGGCTAAGTCAGGCAGCTGTGTCAATCTGAAGCTATACCCATGAAGGCCAATGGTAACTGAGTAGAACAGAAATCAAGGAAGGACTTTGAAGCAAGCCTATGTCGTCAGAGACACTGCATAGAAGTGCCAGTGTCTACAGCAATAATAAAAAGCAGATGGACTTCGACTTGGTTTATCATGTTTTTAAGTTCTCTGCAAATGGTGTTCTCCTTCTTGGGGCCTTTGGGGAAGGTGGACTCCCACTGTGCATACCATTCCAGGGAGACCAAAGAATGATTCACCCAGTTATGAACTATACGCAAGATCTTATGGTGGGTCACATTTTTTCTTTCTTTTTTTTTTTAAATAAATTTTATTGGTGTATAGGCATTGGTTTGTTCCCTGGGTGGGGAAGATCCCCTGGAGAAGCGAAAGGCAACCTACTCCAGTGTTCCCGCCTGGAGAATTCTACAGACAGAGGAGCCAGGAGGGCTATGGCTCATGGGGTCGTAAAGAGTTGGACACGAATGAGCACCTAACACCTAGCTGCTTTACAGAGCACTGAATAGTTTCCTGCGCTACAAGACAGGCTCTCATTGGAAATCTTTTATACATGGAACCAATATTGTATGTACATCCATCCCAACCTCCCAGTTCATCTCCCCCTCTCCCACCTTGGGGTCTGTACATTTGTTCTCCCTGTCTGTGTCTCTGTCTATTCCATTTTTCCAGCTTCCAGGTTTATGTGCTGATATACGATATGTGCTTTTCTCTTTCTGACTGACTTCACCCTGTGGAACGGTCTTGAGGTCCATCCATATCTCAAGTGAGGGGTCACCTTCTGAGTGAGCAGGTCTGGTGTCAGTCATCCTGTGGTCTGGAGGCATTCGTGATGGACACTTTCTTGGGCTCCTGGCCGCCCATGCTTCAAAGATAGTCACTCTGGGGGCCCCAGTGTCACCTGCGTCCTGGGTGTTGGTCCACACCTGTCTCTAGCTACAGGTTCTCACCAGCTCACGTACTGCGCTGACGGCCACGGGCACCATCTGCAGAAGCCCTCCTGGTGATAGCACGGGCTTGAGAGAGGCACTCAGGATGCTTGGTTATAACCCTTCACGCCAGATACAACGTTCATCAGAGGCTAAGTCAGGCAGCTGTGTCAATCTGAAGCTATACCCATGAAGGCCAATGGTAACTGAGTAGAACAGAAATCAAGGAAGGACTTTGAAGCAAGCCTATGTCGTCAGAGACACTGCATAGAAGTGCCAGTGTCTACAGCAATAATAAAAAGCAGATGGACTTCGACTTGGTTTATCATGTTTTTAAGTTCTCTGCAAATGGTGTTCTCCTTCTTGGGGCCTTTGGGGAAGGTGGACTCCCACTGTGCATACCATTCCAGGGAGACCAAAGAATGATTCACCCAGTTATGAACTATACGCAAGATCTTATGGTGGGTCACATTTTTTCTTTCTTTTTTTTTTTAAATAAATTTTATTGGTGTATAGGCATTGGTTTTTTCCCCTGGGTGGGAAGATCCCCTGGAGAAGCGAAAGGCAACCTACTCCAGTGTTCCCGCCTGGAGAATTCTACAGACAGAGGAGCCAGGAGGGCTATGGCTCATGGGGTCGTAAAGAGTTGGACACGAATGAGCACCTAACACCTAGCTGCTTTACAGAGCACTGAATAGTTTCCTGCGCTACAAGACAGGCTCTCATTGGAAATCTTTTATACATGGAACCAATATTGTATGTACATCCATCCCAACCTCCCAGTTCATCTCCCCCTCTCCCACCTTGGGGTCTGTACATTTGTTCTCCCTGTCTGTGTCTCTGTCTATTCCATTTTTCCAGCTTCCAGGTTTATGTGCTGATATACGATATGTGCTTTTCTCTTTCTGACTGACTTCACCCTGTGGAACGGTCTTGAGGTCCATCCATATCTCAAGTGAGGGGTCACCTTCTGAGTGAGCAGGTCTGGTGTCAGTCATCCTGTGGTCTGGAGGCATTCGTGATGGACACTTTCTTGGGCTCCTGGCCGCCCATGCTTCAAAGATAGTCACTCTGGGGGCCCCAGTGTCACCTGCGTCCTGGGTGTTGGTCCACACCTGTCTCTAGCTACAGGTTCTCACCAGCTCACGTACTGCGCTGACGGCCACGGGCACCATCTGCAGAAGCCCTCCTGGTGATAGCACGGGCTTGAGAGAGGCACTCAGGATGCTGTTAGGTTATAGCTCCATTTCCCAAGCAGAGACTTTTAAACACATTTAAATATTTCAAATCGTCTCTAAATTTTTTAGAATTCATAAATTTGGAACAGTAACAAGATCATAAAAGAAAAGGCCCATTTCCAACCAATGGGAGCCAGAACTGACTTATTTATAGGTTTATCATTTATTTCCACTTCCCACCTGGATAGTCTCTGGAGATTTGCTTTCTTGTTTCCTGAAGAATCTAAAGACAGAAAGCAGAAGCTGGTGTTAAATAATCTTTACTCTACACCTGTTCAAACTACCTGCAAGACACTAGTCATTTGTCCTGATGTACAAACATCAATCCAGGGAACATGAAATTTTAACTATCAATAAATATTCCAGCATCCGCACATGCGGAGCATCTAATTCCAGCATCAAAATGCAGATAGGCATGAACAGAGACTGGGATTTATGACAAAAGGAATCCTGTCAGGAAGCCCCTCCCAGGAAGACCTGGGGGCTGGGGTGTAAAGTGGTCAGGCTGATGCCGGCTTGCCTCTGCACATTTCTACCGTCAGTTCTGTAATCCCGTTTAATTAATAATAAACATTGCAGCATTTCCCTCCCGCATTTAAATTATGTTTGAAATGCGATGGCTGGGCGCTTCTTATAAAAGTGTCTTGAAAAATAAGCCATGTCAGAAATGAGTGATTTATTCTCCACTGGAGCGCCGGCAGGGGAGATCTCAGAAGAGAAAGAACTGATGCTGCTTCCCGCCGGCATCTCTGCTCCCCGGCAGGCCTGATGTGCTTTCCTCGGGGCACGTGCACAAGACTTTCCACAAGGGGCCCCCTCTGCCATCCTACATTCCCTCTCTTCCCCCCACTCAGAACCTGCCCGGGCGCTTGGAGGCCAGCCTGCGGCGATGCCATGGAACCCAGCAGGGGCGGAAGGACCGCTGCGCACTGATGGGGCGTTCCCTGGTGCTCATCAGCCCCCTTCCGGAGGCCACAGGCGAAGGGAAGGAAGACGTAGCTCTCTAGCCTGGAAGACACGGCCTGAGCGGCATTCCACTGTGAGATCTGGTGACCGAGGTTCCTGAACATTCTGTTCATATCGCAGGGTGGTTCTGCTTTGGAGAGTTTCCTCTGTTGGGACCAGGAGCAACCATTCATTGAGCGCTTACTGTGTGCCACGCACCAAGTCTGCTACGTGAGCAGTCTCTCTCAAGGTGCACACCCGGTGCGAAAAGCATCCCCATTTCACAGGTGAGAAAACCAAGCAGTGGCCAAGCCAGGAAAGACACCGAGACAGTCTCCAGAGTCCAGACTCAAGCCTTTCAGTGGACTGTTGATTACTAACGATCGCAGCTGGCCACTCGGGAACACCAGAGGCCAAGGGAGGGGCTCAGACCTTGCTGACTACTGCTTCCTTTCATTCCTGCAGTCCCTACGGGGTAAAAGTTACTGTCCAGTTTTGACCATCGAGGAAGATGAGGTTCAGAGCATGAAGGCAGCTGTCTAAAGAAAGCTTAGAGCCAGCGCAGGGACCCGGATGTTGCCAACATCGTCGCTCATTCTCAGAATATTCGTGTGCACTACTCCGCTTTCCTGCCGTGGCCGATGTCCTGGTGGGCACCGGAGTCCTGGTGGTGAGGTCTCTGGACAGCTGGAACGGGCAGACCCTGCAGCTTCAGGTTTCTTCGATCTGGTTTTTGCTCCTTGTGTTATCTTTCCATGCCTCCAACAGAGAGGGTCGAAGAACGATGTTATGAAAATCGTCTTTTAAAAAATTTTATTATTTTAACAAATTATTTTTATGGGAGTAGAGTTGCAGTGTTGCGTTGGTGTCTGTCAACGAGGACGTATGCATATTTCTACTCCTTTTTGGATTTCCTTTCCGTTGAGGTCAGCACAGAGCACTGAGGAGGGGTCCATCCTACACAGCAGGCTCTCCTTAGCTATCTGCTGTCTGCCTAGTATCGACAGGGACAGAAGGCAATCCCAGCCTCCCAGTTCATCCCACCACAGCCCTCCTCTCCCCCGCTGGTGTCCATTCATTTGTTCTCTCCATCTGTGTCTCTATTTCTGTTTTGCAAATAAGATATCCCAACCCTGTCTCTAGATTTCTCAAAATGTATCTTGAGGACCCTCACTCCTCCGCGACCTGTGCTTAGTCACTCAGTCATGTCCCCACTCTTTGTGACCCCAAGGATGGCAGCCCACCAGGCTCCTCTGTCCACGGGATTTTCCAGGCAAGATGACGGGAGTGGGTTGCTTTGTCCTCCTCCAAACCTATCAGGTTGTTTGAAACAAGGAAGAAAAGCTGGACACTATTTCAATCACTATTTTTTTTTTAACATTATTTATTTATTTATTTTGGCGGGGGTGGCGAGGGAGGAGGGTGGGTGGGCCACTTCCACTGGTCTTTCATTTATCTATTTTCATCCATCTTTGTTCTGTGGCCCGTGTGGGCCTCCCATCGCGGTGGCCTCTGTTGTCGCAGAGCACCGGCTCTGGGCGCATGCGCTCCAGAGCTCCGCCTCGGTAATTGGACCCATCGGTCCAGCCACTCCGCGGCACATGGGATCTTCCCAGGCCAGGGATCGGACCGGCGCCCCTTGCACTGCAAGGCGGTGTCCTTACCCACTGAACCATCAGGGAAGCCCAAAGCTGGACAATATTAAATGTCGGAGAGAACAAATGGGAGAAGCAAGTTTCCTGCCCTGTTGATTGAGTGCAAATTGATCCAACCTTTCTGAACAGCAACTTGGCAGCGTCCGCTAAAACTGAAAACGCATGTGATCAGAAGCCAGAAGGCCTACCTGGGCCTGGATGCCAGAAGCACAAGAGGAGAAACACTACTGAAAAAAAAAAAAAACCAGCCTCGAGGTCCATCCACAGGAGACAGATGAGCAGTCCCAGGCGTATTCATACCATGGACATCTATATGCAATGTAGTCAATAAACAAGATATAACAGGCCACACGGATAAGTATCACCACCATAATGTCGAGTGACAGAAAGCAAGTTCTAGGAATCTGAAAGCAGTCCAAACAATGTTACAAGTTGCTCATGGATACACGGGGAGTGGCCCAGAAGTCTTCACGACTGCCTGAAGACCCCCACCCCGGTGAGGCGAGTATCTAGCCCCAGTTCATGCCCCCCCCAATTTGTTCTCTCCATCTGTGTCTCTATTTCTGTTTTGCAAATAAGATATCCCAACCCTGTCTCTAGATTTCTCAAAATGTATCTTGAGGACCCTCACTCCTCCGCGACCTGTGCTTAGTCACTCAGTCATGTCCCCACTCTTTGTGACCCCAAGGATGGCAGCCCACCAGGCTCCTCTGCCCCCCGGATTTTCCAGGCAAGATGACGGGAGTGGGTTGCTTTGTCCTCCTCCAAACCTATCAGGTTGTTTGAAACAAGGAAGAAAAGCTGGACACTATTTCAATCACTATTTTTTTTTTAACATTATTTATTTATTTATTTTGGCGGGGGTGGCGAGGGAGGAGGGTGGGTGGGCCACTTCCACTGGTCTTTCATTTATCTATTTTCATCCATCTTTGTTCTGTGGCCCGTGTGGGCCTCCCATCGCGGTGGCCTCTGTTGTCGCAGAGCACCGGCTCTGGGCGCATGCGCTCCAGAGCTCCGCCTCGGTAATTGGACCCATCGGTCCAGCCACTCCGCGGCACATGGGATCTTCCCAGGCCAGGGATCGGACCGGCGCCCCTTGCACTGCAAGGCGGTGTCCTTACCCACTGAACCATCAGGGAAGCCCAAAGCTGGACAATATTAAATGTCGGAGAGAACAAATGGGAGAAGCAAGTTTCCTGCCCTGTTGATTGAGTGCAAATTGATCCAACCTTTCTGAACAGCAACTTGGCAGCGTCCGCTAAAACTGAAAACGCATGTGATCAGAAGCCAGAAGGCCTACCTGGGCCTGGATGCCAGAAGCACAAGAGGAGAAACACTACTGAAAAAAAAAAAAAACCAGCCTCGAGGTCCATCCACAGGAGACAGATGAGCAGTCCCAGGCGTATTCATACCATGGACATCTATATGCAATGTAGTCAATAAACAAGATATAACAGGCCACACGGATAAGTATCACCACCATAATGTCGAGTGACAGAAAGCAAGTTCTAGGAATCTGAAAGCAGTCCAAACAATGTTACAAGTTGCTCATGGATACACGGGGAGTGGCCCAGAAGTCTTCACGACTGCCTGAAGACCCCCACCCCCGGTGAGGCGAGAGGGAAGCCTGCCAGCTGTAACTTTCCGTTCACTTTCTCTTTGAGGAACACCCCCAAAGACCCAGGTGGCACTAGTGTTGCAAAGAACCCACCTGCCAATGCAGGAGACCTGAGACATTAGAGCCCGAGGTTCAATCCCTGGGTCAGGAAGATCCCCAGGAAGAGGAAATGGCAGCCCACTCCAGTACCCTTGCCTGGAGAGTGCCATGCACAGAGGAGCCTGGCGGGCTACAGCCCACAGGGTGGCAAAGAGTCAGACACGACGACGCGTAAAAGACAGAAAATGGCATTTGTTAATCAGGGGTGGAAACAGGCACCTGGGAACTTGTTCTATGATCTCTGCCCTCTTCTCTGTGTTAAATATCTCAAACAAATTAAAAGCATTGAGAGACCATATCCTGAATTTATCTGACCCTCTTCAGTTCAGACAGGGTTGTTCCATAGCAGGTCTGACGGCAAAAGGAGAAGGAACACCCCTCCTGAAATGAGAGCATTTCTGGCCGGCACGCCCTCCTCCGCAGCAGCAAGGGGACTGGCTGCCTTTATCGCTGCCTCCAGGAGACCTTTTAAAAAAATCTGGACGTGGTCGGAAATATTGATTCACATATACCCGGAGACACAGATGGGGAGAAGAGAGTTCAGAGCGAATCGATAAAAAAATGTATTTCTCCTGTTTCTGACCTTAGATCCTGTGTGCTGATGGAGGGCCTTGCCACTTATTCTTAAAAGCGGTGTTAAATATTAATTACTAGTCATATGGCTTGGTCCCAAGAGGGCCACCCTCCCGCATGCCGGGTTCTCTGGGGGCTCCCCCAGCGTCCCCTCCCTCATGAAGCCACTGGAAACAATGGGCAGCTTCAGAAACCTCGAGGTCCATCCACAGGAGACAGAGGGTTATTCATACCATGGACATCTATATGCAATGTAGTCAATAAACAAGATATAACAGGCCACACGGATAAGTATCACCACCATAATGTCGAGTGACAGAAAGCAAGTTCTAGGAATCTGAAAGCAGTCCAAACAATGTTACAAGTTGCTCATGGATACACGGGGAGTGGCCCAGAAGTCTTCACGACTGCCTGAAGACCCCCACCCCCGGTGAGGCGAGAGGGAAGCCTGCCAGCTGTAACTTTCCGTTCACTTTCTCTTTGAGGAACACCCCCAAAGACCCAGGTGGCACTAGTGTTGCAAAGAACCCACCTGCCAATGCAGGAGACCTGAGACATTAGAGCCCGAGGTTCAATCCCTGGGTCAGGAAGATCCCCAGGAAGAGGAAATGGCAGCCCACTCCAGTACCCTTGCCTGGAGAGTGCCATGCACAGAGGAGCCTGGCGGGCTACAGCCCACAGGGTGGCAAAGAGTCAGACACGACGACGCGTAAAAGACAGAAAATGGCATTTGTTAATCAGGGGTGGAAACAGGCACCTGGGAACTTGTTCTATGATCTCTGCCCTCTTCTCTGTGTTAAATATCTCAAACAAATTAAAAGCATTGAGAGACCATATCCTGAATTTATCTGACCCTCTTCAGTTCAGACAGGGTTGTTCCATAGCAGGTCTGACGGCAAAAGGAGAAGGAACACCCCTCCTGAAATGAGAGCATTTCTGGCCGGCACGCCCTCCTCCGCAGCAGCAAGGGGACTGGCTGCCTTTATCGCTGCCTCCAGGAGACCTTTTAAAAAAATCTGGACGTGGTCGGAAATATTGATTCACATATACCCGGAGACACAGATGGGGAGAAGAGAGTTCAGAGCGAATCGATAAAAAAATGTATTTCTCCTGTTTCTGACCTTAGATCCTGTGTGCTGATGGAGGGCCTTGCCACTTATTCTTAAAAGCGGTGTTAAATATTAATTACTAGTCATATGGCTTGGTCCCAAGAGGGCCACCCTCCCGCATGCCGGGTTCTCTGGGGGCTCCCCCAGCGTCCCCTCCCTCATGAAGCCACTGGAAACAATGGGCAGCTTCAGAAATCACCACAATCACCACAATTCTTGCTCTCTGAGCATAACCGTGGACAGGACAATTACAGAAACAGAATTCATTGGTGGAACAGGCTGAGCTCATAATATTAGTGTGGATTTTAAAAAAAGTTATTTCTTGGCCAAGAATTAAAAATAGCTCACTTGCACCCCCCCTCCTTCTCTCTCTTGCCAGATTTAGACTCTGAGAAACCTTGCTAGGTCACCCCTCGTTGGTATTCCGGCGGCACCTCCTCTTTGCAACATGCCTGAGAAACATCTCCTTGAAATACCAGTTCTCTGCGCCCTTCCTGCCCAACAGCTCCGAGGTATCAGCTCTGTCTGGAAGCCAAGGGGATGGAAGCAGAGAGGTGACTCCACCAAAACTCAGGACTTTGCCGCCAAACTGGAGAGGAATTTCAGCTCCTTCTCCTCATTGGTCCTCTTCTCTGTCAGCACAGAATTAAAGAAAGGAATTCAGTCAAGGCATTGATGGCCCCCCATTTTTTTATAGACATGGAAACCAAGACCAGTGAAGGGAGCGCAGCAGGAGCGCTCGGGTGCCTGCATGGCTCCGGCCACGCGTCTATCAGCTGTGTGGGCTCCACAACACTCCTCCCCGAGAGGTCACGTCCATCCTGAACCTTGAACTTGACCTTACTGGGAAATAAGGCCCATGCAGATGAAATCGTGTAAGTTGCGATGCGGTCACACTCAGTAAGGAAGTGACATTTCTGATCAGAACATCACACGAACAAAGAAGGAAGGCCACGTGAGGATGGAGGCAGAGACTGGATGGACAAACATGCCAGGAGCCCCCAGGAGCTGGAGGAGGTAGGAAGGAGCCTCCCCTGGGGCCTTCAGCGGGAACCTTGCCCTGCCAGCAGCTGGGTTTCAGACTTCTGGCCTCCAGAACTGCGAGACAGTGCTTTCCCACTGGCTCGTGGAGCTACAGAACACTGATGCTCCTGGGATCCGTCTCCTTCCAGGTGACACCTGCTCTTGGCTTCTCGCATTGCACGAGTCAGGAGTCACGACGGGGAGTAAGGTGATATCCTTCTTCAAGTCAGAAAAGCATACTGATGAAGAACAAGACTCAGGGCTAGCTGGAACGTGTGCACGCTCAGTCGCTTAGTTATGTCCGACTCTTTGCAACCCCATGGACTCTAGCCTGCCAGGCTCCTCTGTCCATGGGATTTCTCAGGCAAGAACACTGGAGTGGGTAGCTGTTTCCTCTTCCAGCAGATCTTCTCCATCCAGGGACAGGAGGACCCCCACGCACAGAGTTGGACACGACTGAAGTGACTTAGCATGCACGCATAAGGGTACCACTGTAAAGAATCATATTATGATCAGAAGTGACACCCCAAATCGTGACGTTCACCTGGCTTTGGAACCGTTTGCTAAATGAACAGGTTGGCACCTTTCCTCCAGCTCGACGCTCACCTACTTAGACAGTCCTTGCTGTTGCTTCAGTCCTAAGTTTTGATAAGTCCCCGCAATTTCACTGCTGCCATACATTCTCACGATGCATGGCCAAGGGGTGAGGTAGAAATCTTTACGTTCCAAGGCTGGGGCCCCAACAGGAGAGGCAATCATAAATTCAGAAATTAAAAGACGAAATAATCATTACAATAGGCAAGAAATATCACACCTGTCTAAGTGAATGCACTTAACTGTCAAACAAAGATCTTTAATATGATGGAACACGCACCACATGGGACGGAGAAAAAAAAGAGAAGGGCAAAATGCTGCTACGATTTATTCTGAGTAATCTCTTTCCTCGAATGGACCACTTTCTGCTTCATAATCATTTACCAGGGAAGCCGTTCAAATTGGGGAGGAAGGATTCAGGTTATGGGAATCAGTGTGAGGAGGGAGAGGGGGCAGGGCTGGGGGCTGTCTTCCTGTTCCAGAACGACAGCCCCAGGTCACATACAGAGAATCAGGACAGAGAGTCAGGGCACAAGGGAGAGGCCACAGGGAGGTGCCCGCTCCGGCCTGGCTGACGGCTTCATACCTCCAAGGTCAGAAACAAGAGCTGCTTTGAGAAGGGAAAGAATGACGCTGCTCACGGGTGTTTTCACAGGGTCCTCACTGCATGCTGAGGGGTGGCTCTGCTGTCTTCTAGCACCCAGGAAGCAGACGTGGGGAGGATAAACCATCTTCAGGGGTCATTCAGTTGGTATCTGCATACCTCTGGCTGCACCTCTACTCACTTTCTGATCCGCGCTCTGGATGAAGTGGATACAGCTTTTGGATAATTAAGACAAAATGCCGCATCACTAATGAATTTTGTGTCACGTAGAATTATTGCCAAATTGTTCTTACTGCTATGTGTAGGCTGTCCAATAATACCCTGGTGCTAAAAATGAACTTTGGGGAGGAGGGAGGAGAGACAGAAAAGGAGGGAGGATGGAAGGCCGGGGAGGAGAGGCCAGTGGTCAGGGAGGCTGGCCTCAATGTGAGCGTCCCTGCGACTTTCTGAGAAAGTGCTTTCAGTGTTTCACCACTGAGTACGATGTTAGCCGCTGGCTTGTCCTACATAGGCTATTTTATTTTCAGATATGTTCCCTCTTATGCCCGCTTTCTGGGAGGTTTTTTTTTTTTTTTTTATCATAAGTACATGTTCAATTTTATCAAAACCTTTTTCTGCATCTACTGAGAGGATCACAGGCATCTTGTTCTTCAGTGTGCTAATGTGGTGTATCACACTGATTGATTTGCAGATACTGAAAGATCCTTGCATCCCTAGGATAAACCCCACTTGCTCATGGTGTCTGATCCTTTCATGTATTGGATTTGATTTGCTCGTTTGTTTGTTTTTGAAGATTTTTGCATCTGAGTTCATCTATGACCCTGGCTTATAGCTCCCAACACACAGAAGTCCAGAACCAGACGGGTGACTTTGACCAAACCTTTAGAGAAGAGGTAACACCTGTCCTTCTGAAACCGTCCCCCCAAATTACAGAGAAGGATTCCTGCCCTCTGAGGGCAACATCCCCATGACACCAATTCCAGACAAAGTTACGGCGGACAAGGACGATTCCGGCTCAAATAATCTCTCAAATAATCATCTCCTCCACTCTGTGCAGGGAGCCTTTCTCTTACATGAAGGTAACTGCTCCCCTGACGATGCCTTCCTCGAGTTCTGCCCAGCTAACCGCCGGACCCTCGCCCGGGGGCAGGTTAGCCCAGGGAGCCTCCCGCGGCCTCCTCGGCTCGTGGCCCACCGAGCACGCACGCCTCTCCCTGAGCCCCAGCTCCGTGCGCCTCCCCTCCACCCCGCCCCCGGGAGCCCGCCAGCCGCCTCTGTCCACAGGTGCCATCGCTTGTCTGGGTCTCTGTTTCCACATCCAGGCCGTGCTGACCCTGCGGGGACCGCCCTTCCGAGGGCAGCTGGGTCCTAGAGACAGTAAACGAGCCGCAGGTGGGCGCACGTCTCCGCTAGATGCACACCAGCCAGCCCGGAGCCCGCGCCCCGCCACGCCTGCACAGGCTCCCACGCTCTGGGCCACGGGCCGCCTCCCCGCATCACCCAGGGCGCGGTCGCCAGGACCAGGGACAGGCCCAGTGGCCCGGAGCCGCCGGAATGATCCCAACCAGCCAGCCGTCAGCCTGCGCACCCTGCTCAGCCTTGATGGGTGAGCAGGCGTCTGACTGTGCCCATTGGACCGGGAAGCCAATGACCCACATGGACCAGCTGTCCCGGACAGGGCCGTGGCCTCGGGGGACGCAGCTCCTGGAGGGCTCACAGCTGGAGGGTGTCTGCCCACAGCGCGGTGGGCAGCTGGAGAGGCAGGCTCCCCGCTGAAGGGGGCCCCGGGGCCCATGGCGTCCACCACAGCTCGGCTCCCCTGCCTCTCGGAGGACTCTCCAATCGGTAAACCGTATTTTTAGAATGTTGCCTTGTTCTTTATATTTTGCTACCTCTTATTTGCATTCACTGTGTACCGTTAACGTATTATTGTCGTTTGCTGATATCACAGAGCACGTTAATTGGAATAAAGGGGAGACGTGCCTTGCAGCCTGCGGACAGGCCCCCTAGAGTGGGTGCGTGAAGTGTTACATAATTAGGTTATTGATGTTTTAAATGCCTGACTGATGTTATAAATTCTCGGTGGGTTGCGTCGTGACTGCTGGAGAGAGTTTTAGTAATTTGGGGGACTTTGGGGCTTTCGAACCTGTGAAGGCATTCTATTATACCACTTAAAGTAATAGAATATAGCTTCCTATTAGCAAAAATGTTGCTCTCTGACCCATTTTAAGGAGCAGCTTAGGTTTTTGGTTTTTTTTTTTTTCACTTTAGCAGCCTGACACGTAGAGCTGTAATTTGTTCTTTTAAACTGTTCCGTGAGCTCCCCAGGCATTCCAGTGGTTATGACTTCACCTTCCAATGCAGCGGTGTGGATTTGATCCCTGGTTGGGGAGCTAAGTCCTTGGACTGTGGTTGGTGCTCCTTGCCCATGATTTCCCATGGCTACTGCTCAGGATCAGCCCCATTGCTGACCCCCAAATTCTCTGGCCATGTGGCCCCCTGTGTCAGTTCTCTAGGCGGAGCTCTGAGTCTAGGTCCCCCTGCGGTGGGCTCCTGCCTTCTCCCAGTCCACGATGGTACCTTCCTCAGCGGGCCTCACCCACCAGGGGGAGAACACAGTGATGAAGCAGCCAGGGGGATAAGAGCGCTTTTTGTGTGTAGAGGGGCCTCCCCACGCTCCTCAGGTGCACTGATGCAGTGAGCCTTCACGACCCCCAGAGGTACTCCTGCTCCCGCATTTAATGGATGATGAAACTGAGGCTTGAGAGAAAAGCCGTTCAAAACACAGACACAGACAACAGGAAAGAATCAGAACGGCCGACCAGACTTAGGAAAAGTTGCCTCAGACTCACAAGTCGCCAAGGGAAAGAGCATTGCATTGATCATGAGGCACCCTTCTTCATCAATTACCTTAGCAAATGATTAAAGGGGCAGTCACTTCCCATGTTGGCAAGAATGTGGGAAATCAGGTGTTTACAGACCTGGTGAAACACTGTGATTGCTGCAGGCTCTCCAGGAATGAACCCTAGAGCTATTAAAATTTAAAAGGCGTGTCCTCTGAACAAGCATCCTCACTCGGGGGAACCTATCCTAACACGAGTCATGTCAGCAGTGCGTGAAAGGTGTGTACAAGGGTGTCCGTGGTAGCACTGTTCGAGGCAGTGAAAATAAAGGATTCCTACAGCGTTGTGATGGAGAAAAAAATGAAAACAAAGGATTTTTAAAAAGATGTGGAAGTGAAAACAACTAAGGTTTCATCAATAGAGAGGAGCTGAATATATTTTTTACATCCAGGGCTTCCCTGGTGGTCCAGTGGATAAAGAGTCCGCCTTGCAGTGCAAGGGGCGCCGGTTTGATCCCTGGCCTGGGAAGATCCCATGTGCCACGGAGCGGCTGGACAGGTGTGTCCAATTACGAGCCAGCACTCTGGAGCACGTGCGCCCAGAGCCGGTGCTCTGCAACAAGTGAGGCCACTGCGATGGGAGGCCCACACAGGCCAAAGACTAAGGATGGATGAAAATAAATGGATAAAAAGTCCATGAAAAAGGTCAAAATTAAAAAATTTTTACATCCATTATTACAGAATATCATGCAACAGTTTAAGGGGCTTTTGTTTTTTAAAATGTGGACCATTTTAAAGTCTTTATTGACTGTCAGTCCCGGTTTCCCCCAGTCCACGATGGTACCTTCCTCAGCGGGCCTCACCCACCAGGGGAGAACACAGTGATGAAGCAGCCAGGGGATAAGAGCGCTTTTGTGTGTAGAGGGCCTCCCACGCTCCTCAGGTGCACTGATGCAGTGAGCCTTCACGACCCCCAGAGGTACTCCTGCTCCCGCATTTAATGGATGATGAAACTGAGGCTTGAGAGAAAAGCCGTTCAAAACACAGACACAGACAACAGGAAAGAATCAGAACGGCCGACCAGACTTAGGAAAAGTTGCCTCAGACTCACAAGTCGCCAAGGGAAAGAGCATTGCATTGATCATGAGGCACCCTTCTTCATCAATTACCTTAGCAAATGATTAAAGGGGCAGTCACTTCCCATGTTGGCAAGAATGTGGGAAATCAGGTGTTTACAGACCTGGTGAAACACTGTGATTGCTGCAGGCTCTCCAGGAATGAACCCTAGAGCTATTAAAATTTAAAAGGCGTGTCCTCTGAACAAGCATCCTCACTCGGGGGAACCTATCCTAACACGAGTCATGTCAGCAGTGCGTGAAAGGTGTGTACAAGGGTGTCCGTGGTAGCACTGTTCGAGGCAGTGAAAATAAAGGATTCCTACAGCGTTGTGATGGAGAAAAAAATGAAAACAAAGGATTTTTAAAAAGATGTGGAAGTGAAAACAACTAAGGTTTCATCAATAGAGAGGAGCTGAATATATTTTTTACATCCAGGGCTTCCCTGGTGGTCCAGTGGATAAAGAGTCCGCCTTGCAGTGCAAGGGGCGCCGGTTTGATCCCTGGCCTGGGAAGATCCCATGTGCCACGGAGCGGCTGGACAGGTGTGTCCAATTACGAGCCAGCACTCTGGAGCACGTGCGCCCAGAGCCGGTGCTCTGCAACAAGTGAGGCCACTGCGATGGGAGGCCCACACAGGCCAAAGACTAAGGATGGATGAAAATAAATGGATAAAAAGTCCATGAAAAAAGGTCAAAATTAAAAAAAATTTTTTTACATCCATTATTACAGAATATCATGCAACAGTTTAAGGGGCTTTTGTTTTTTTTAAAATGTGGACCATTTTTAAAGTCTTTATTGACTTTGCTACAATATTGCTTCTCTTCTGTAGATATTTGGGAGAACTCAGAAGCACGTGGAAGAGGAGCACGTTCTCCACCTGGTGGGTGGGGTCCGCTGAGGAGAACTGGGAGAAGGCAGGAGCCCACCGCAGGGGGCCTAGACTCAGAGCTCCGCCTGGAGGACTGACATAGGGGGCAACATGGCCAGAGAATTTGGGGTCAGCAACGGGGCTGATCCTGAGCAGTAGCCATGGGAAATCGTGGGCAAGGAGCACCAACCACAGTCCAGGGACTTAGCTTCCACAGCCTCCCAGTGAGATGGGAACGCTTGTCTATCCCTCTTTGGAGACTCAGAGATGCTCAGTGATTTGCCCAAGCTCACACAGCGTGTGGACCGCAGGGCAGCAACATGAACGCAAGGTTGTCTGACTCCCACCCCCCAACCTCTCCTCTGTCCCAGTTTAAAAGATTGAACTGACTGTTCCAAGAGACCCTGCTGTTGGTGAGGGACCCAGAGTCCCTGGGTCTGACCATGGAGCCCACGTGGTTGCCTTTTCTTAATTTCCTGGCTAGGATTTTAGGAAGAAGATAGAAAGCTGCCGAGCTCCTTGTGCAGCTTCTGTGTTTCTATATCAAGCAGGCGATGCATTTGTTACCACACTAATTGGAGCAGAAATTAACCGAAAGGCTGAGTTTTTAGCAGAGTGATTCTGCCGCAGGTGTCAGTAATTAGCGAAGAATGAGTCATTTGATGTTTGTAGACACAGCCTTCTCAACTTTCTGTTCAAAAATAAACTTTGTGGGCATATTGTTCCGAGCAGCTCCTGCTAATGCCTGTGTCTATCCGATGCTGTAATTCAGTATAAATATTTTAAATAAATCAATAATGTTGTCCTCCCGTGGCATTCCACAAATGAAATTTTCAAACACAAAGGGAGCATGAAGTATTTCTTTGTGAGAAAGGCAGACACCTGCAAGACAGCCATACAGAGATGACTGTTCTCTTGCTCTCTCTTCTTTCCTCTCTCTCTTTCTTTTGGTTTCTTGGGGGTATAAATAATTCACTTCCAATATCCTGTCCTGAGCAGGGACTGAACAAATAAAGAGAACGCCTTCGGAGATCTGCAGACTTTGGAAATGGCATAAGAAATCCCACTCAGACTCGACAGGCAGTGCGAAGTCCAGGATGTCACCGCTAGGCACAGCTTGGTGCTGAGATGGGAGAAGGAAGGGAAACCTACAAAGACTGCGTGATAGCTTTGTAGAGAATTTCCACCTTTCCTGGACCAAGTTGGTTGGCCAAATCTGAGATACAAGAGCGTCTGTGTTTTCAGCGGGTGGACATGGAGTTTGGAAAGTTTTTTCCCTAATGAGCAGCAGTTGTGTTCATGTGCGAGTGTGGTCTGTTTTCATGTGCTGTTGTGGTGTGTGTACAGGTCTATGTGGAGGTGTGGTGTGCACACGTGTGCTGTGTGTACACGGGCTAGCGTGGCGTGTGTCCCTGTGTGTGGGCAGCCGCGGGGCACGTATCTGCAGGCTTAGGGTCTGTGTCTGCCTCAGACATGACCCAACAGGGCACGCCGCTCATCGTGGGTATGTGGGTCCAGGTGTCACGCTTGACCATGTGGGGTGCCTGGCCTTCCTACTACCTGGCTGGGTTCTAGAACATTCTCTGCTTATGCATCTGCACGTGGGAAGACCTCAGATTGGCCAGGTGGGCTGCTGCGGCCTGTGGCAAGGTGAGGGGACCCTGTCTTTCCCTGACCCTGTGCACCATGATGACTGGCTTGTGCTGGAGGCTGCCAGAAGTATAGGGGGGTTGGTCCAATGGATCCCCTCTAGGCATTCAGCATCCTTAGGGGTTGCTAACAGAGCAGACCCAAACATGTGGATGTCTGGGATTCTCCACAATGGAAAGTCCGTGTCTTTGGAAGGACGTCATTGCTATTGTCCAGATTCTCACAGAAGACAGTGACGCACAGTGGCCGGAGCACGGGTTTCAGCTTCAGAGAGACTGAAGTGTAACCATCTGTAGAATGGGCCGGCGACAGCTGCTGTCTCACACAACTGCTGGGAAGGTTCCGTGAGACCCTGTTGGCCTGCTGCTTGGCACAGGGTCCGTACGTGACTGCTCTGTGATCCCTGGGGGGAAGCAAAAGTGTGCGTCACTCCGCACGGTCCGACTCTTTGCCAGCCCGTGGAGTGTAGCCCGCCGGGCTCCTCTGTCGACGGGGTTCTCCAGGATTATTCCACTCCCAAGAGTCCTGCGGACTGGATCCATCAGGGCCCACGAGACGTCTGCCGGCAGCTAGAACAGGTGAGAGGGTGGGTGGAGACAGAGCAGGAAGAAGCGGGAAGGAAGGGAAAAAATCATCCTACGCTGAGATCTATCTGGGCTCTGGGTGATCCCGAGTGGGCCTGAGTGGACTAGAGATGCATCGTCTTCTAGAACAGGAGAGACAAGCTGATGTGAAAGGACCAGACAGGAACTGCTTAAGCCTTTGCGGGCCATATGGTCCCAGTGGCAACTACTCCGCCTGAAGCTTGGAGCTGAAGGCCTCCCTCGGCCGGGGAAAAGGAGCGGGTGTGGCCGTGTTGCCACTATACGGAGAGCGAACTCCAGGAGATTGTGGAGGACCAGGATGCCTGGCGTGTGCAATTCATGGTGGGCAAAGAGTCTGACACGACTGAGCGACTGAACAACAACGGCAAAGCCCAGGCAGGGGCTGGCCTGAGGGCTGCGGTTGGCCGCTCCTGTTCTCCTGTCCCGTGGCCGTCCCGCAGGACTTCCTGTGACTACACGCTGTTCTTTCTGCTCTGCCTCACATGGTGCCCACTCCTTGGAGATGGAGACCTGGCTCAGGCCCCAACCACACTTCCCAGGCTGTGGGACTTTGGGAAAGTCACTGGACTTTAATTGTGTCCTGTCTCTCTACCGGTCTGATGGGCCCTTCCCCAGCAAGCTCCCAGTAGTACCATGCCTCGCCCATTCCTCTCCAGGAGACGAGGTAAGTAAAGACCTTTGAAACCGTCAAAGCGCCCAGGAATCTGAGGATGTTTTGAATCTCTTTATCTCATGCAAGGTAGAAACGTGAACTGCGGGATATGAAAGGCTGGAGAGAAGCTGGGTGATTCATCACCTCATTCAAACCCTCCCAGGTTAAGTCGTCTTTTCAGACAGTTTCCTGGGGAGAAGTCAGGGCTGCGCTCCAGCTAACAAATCCACTCCTTCGCTTTGAATCTGAACCAAATTCTGGGACGGCATCAAAGCCAGCCTCCCGGGGGCCTGCCTTGGAGCCACCCCGGCCCCTCGGTCCCTGCACGCCCTCCCCCACCTCAGCTCTGCAGATGGTGCCGTTCCCTCCAGGCAGACCCCCTGTGCCCCCGGGCTCCCCGCAGCTGAGCCCGGCTGGGGTGGAAGATTTGCTCGTTAAATCCGGGAATGGAAGCAAGTCCCCTGCCTCATCCTTTAGCCTGGAGGAGGGTGTAGGGGACGGGCGAGGGGCTCAGGGCAGAGGGGCCGGGCCTCCGCCCTGCATTGGTTCCCTTTGGGAAGAAGGGAGTCAGAGAGAGGAGGAGAACGTCCCTGAACAGCAGGAAGTGAAACCTCAGGATGCCCGTCAGCCTGACTCCCTCCACCGTCAGGCCTCGGGAGGCTTCTTAAGAAGCAGGCTCCGAGATGAGGCTGGTTCTAGGAAAGCGAGTTACCCTGGGGACCGAGCTGTGCCGTTTCTACTCTGCCAAGTTCTGTGCTGGGGATCCCTCTTCCCACTATACGGAGAGCGAACTCCAGGAGATTGGAGGACCAGGATGCCTGGCGTGTGCAATTCATGGTGGGCAAAGAGTCTGACACGACTGAGCGACTGAACAACAACGGCAAAGCCCAGGCAGGGGCTGGCCTGAGGGCTGCGGTTGGCCGCTCCTGTTCTCCTGTCCCGTGGCCGTCCCGCAGGACTTCCTGTGACTACACGCTGTTCTTTCTGCTCTGCCTCACATGGTGCCCACTCCTTGGAGATGGAGACCTGGCTCAGGCCCCAACCACACTTCCCAGGCTGTGGGACTTTGGGAAAGTCACTGGACTTTAATTGTGTCCTGTCTCTCTACCGGTCTGATGGGCCCTTCCCCAGCAAGCTCCCAGTAGTACCATGCCTCGCCCATTCCTCTCCAGGAGACGAGGTAAGTAAAGACCTTTGAAACCGTCAAAGCGCCCAGGAATCTGAGGATGTTTTGAATCTCTTTATCTCATGCAAGGTAGAAACGTGAACTGCGGGATATGAAAGGCTGGAGAGAAGCTGGGTGATTCATCACCTCATTCAAACCCTCCCAGGTTAAGTCGTCTTTTCAGACAGTTTCCTGGGGAGAAGTCAGGGCTGCGCTCCAGCTAACAAATCCACTCCTTCGCTTTGAATCTGAACCAAATTCTGGGACGGCATCAAAGCCAGCCTCCCGGGGGCCTGCCTTGGAGCCACCCCGGCCCCTCGGTCCCTGCACGCCCTCCCCCACCTCAGCTCTGCAGATGGTGCCGTTCCCTCCAGGCAGACCCCCTGTGCCCCCGGGCTCCCCGCAGCTGAGCCCGGCTGGGGTGGAAGATTTGCTCGTTAAATCCGGGAATGGAAGCAAGTCCCCTGCCTCATCCTTTAGCCTGGAGGAGGGTGTAGGGGACGGGCGAGGGGCTCAGGGCAGAGGGGCCGGGCCTCCGCCCTGCATTGGTTCCCTTTGGGAAGAAGGGAGTCAGAGAGAGGAGGAGAACGTCCCTGAACAGCAGGAAGTGAAACCTCAGGATGCCCGTCAGCCTGACTCCCCCTCCACCGTCAGGCCTCGGGAGGCTTCTTAAGAAGCAGGCTCCGAGATGAGGCTGGTTCTGAGGGGAAAGGGGGCTTGTTCCAGGGCTGTAGTTAGCCCGTGGGGACCGAGCTGTGCCGTTTCTACTCTGCCAAGTTCTGTGCTGGGGATCTCCCTCTTTCTAAAAGGATGGAAGGGGTTTCTCCGATGGTCGAGTGCTTAGGACTCTGCCCTTCCCATGCAGGGGACATGGGTTCGATCCCTGGTTGGTGAGCTAAGCTTCCATAACCGCGTGGCTTGGCCAAAAATAAACAAAAGTGAAAAAATAAATTAAAAGAAAAAATAAAAGGAAGGACGTGGTGCCTCTCATCAGGCGGCCCTGCCCCACAGTGTTGTTAAAGGAGGAGGTATTGAGACTCTCTTTTTTTTAATTTAATTTTAATCAGAGGACAGCTGCTTGAGCGTGTTGTGCTGGTTTCTGTCACACAGCCACGTGAGTCACCCAGGGGAATGTGTGTCCCCTCCCCCTTGAACCTGCCTGCCGCCTCCCAACCCTCCGGGTTGTCCCAGAGCGCCTGTTCGGAGCTCCCTGTGCCAGGCAGCAGATTCCCCGGCTATCAGTTTTACATACGGCAGTTTCTGTGTTTCCTTCCATGCTAGAACTGGACCTGAGGAGCAGACTTGTGGACACAGTGGGGGAGCGAGGGGGGACAACTGGAGGGAATCAGACTCTCAGAGCGATCGAATGAGAGCCATGGCCACAGATCCTGGTCTGGGAGTGTCCGTCTGGGAGCCAGGACCTGTGTTTGGGTCTAGCCCAGCTCCTGGAGACGTGGGGATTGCACTCACCCTGGGGGCAGAGGCATTCTGGTGGATCTCCCACGGGGAAGGACTTGGAAGTCATGTTGGAGGCGTGGGAACAGCCTCATCCAAGGGTGTGGGGGCCTCTGGGTGGTGCCTTTCTGGACTTTTCCTTCCCTTGCCAACGGAATGCTGGGATCACCCAGGGGTCGAATCCAGCCTTCTTGGAAACTGCCAGCTTGGGGTAGGGAGCACGGGTGGGCATCCATGAGGCTGGGCGCATCTCCACAGCTGACTGCCTGGCTTCCTGCCTCCAGGTGCCGAGCCCGCTGCCTTTGGCTCCCGGACTTGGCTGTGGCCGGCAGGCCGTGACTGTGGCCCAGATACACGAGCAGCCCGGCTCAGAAGCGCGCCGCGAGCAGGCCTCCTGCCACCTGGAGAGGCTGTCGGTGAACACAGGGCTTCCCAGGTCAGGTGCCAGAGCCAGCAGCTCCAGGTCCCACTTTCTAGAACTTTCCTGAAGCAGCTAGGGGGGCTGCTGTTATTTCTCCCCTGGCCTTTATTGTTTAAGGTCCATTTCCAGAAAAAAAAACGACTGTGGGTCACATTTCTCATTTCACAAAGTTCTTTTGGCCTTGTGGCGTGACTTGCAGGATTAGGTCCTGGGCACCCTTGGCAGCGGAAGCACAGGGTCCTCACCACTGGGCGGCCAGGGAAGTCCCCACAAAGGTTTTATTTTTTAAAATTAGCTTTAGATACTGCAATAAGCTGCATTTGTACTACACCGTATCTATTTGCTTGAGGTAAAACATTAAAGCATTTTTGTTGTTGTTTAGTTGGTAAGCCATGTCCAACTCTTAAAAACTGCAGCATGCCAGGCTCCCCTGTCCTTCACTGTCTCATGGAGTTTGCTCACGCGGATGCCTGTTGAGTTGCTGATGCTCTCTAACCATCTCATCCTCTGCCACCCCCTTCTCCTTTTGGCTTCAGTCTTTCCCAGCATCAGGGTCTTTTCCAGTGAGTAGGCTCTTTGAATCAGGTGGGCAAAGCATTGGAGCTTCAACATGAGTCCTTCCAATGAATATTCAGGGTTGATTTCCTTTAGGAAAGGAAATCTAGTTTAAATTAGCTAATTATGGAAAGAAAACTACTTAACCCGTGGCCTGATATTCCTCTGGTAGGCAAAGCAGTGGAGACACAAAGTAGAAAATACACCCTCAGGAGGAGGGTGGGGAGTTCGTGTCTAATGAGCAGAGGATCGGTTTGGGAAGATGAGTTCTGACGACGATGGTGCTGGTGACCCAGCGTCAGATGAAGTCGCTGAACTGGTTACCGTGGTGAGGTCTGTGCCTGGTGTACTGAGTTTGACTACAACAAAGCAGGCACAGTGAACTACAAATGCACATATTCCACTCTTTAAGAGATAACAGAAGCCTCTAGGGGGCTGTAAGAATGGTTAGTATATAAAGACCCTAGCATAGCGCCCAGGACGGGGCGGTCCTCAGGTCATGCTCTCAACCCTGTCTATATTGAAGTCATTCCTGATGGGCATCCGCCCCCGGTTGTACTTCTCGAAGAGCCCAGCAGAGGGCGATGGCGCCCACGCGTACCAGCTGGGGCAGGGAGCGCGGCGTGGACGCTGGAATGAAGGGACCAGCCGGTGGTTGGCTCTTGGGTGCTCAGCGTGCTCCGCTTTCCTTCCGGGGGTCACCATTTCCTCCCAGAGCTGTGGGGTACACCCTGCAAGAAGCCCGGCTCAAAAGGCAGCGCCTTCTTTCCCACGTGCCAGGGTGGGTGTCTCAGTTCTTCCCAGCAGCTGGAGTGGAATGCCTTGGGGATCGGTGGGGAGGAGAAGTATGAAGAGCAGACAGTCGTTCCCAGGGTTCTGGGAGGCGGGAAGCCCAGGATCAGGGGCCGGCAGATTCCGTGTCTGCTGAGGGCCCCCCTCCTGCTTCACCTCGCTGTGTCCTCACGTGGTGGTGGAGGGGGTGCGGGAGTTCTCCGGGGTCCCTTGTGTACGGGCACTGACCCCACTGCTCAGGGCCTCAGCCCCGCTCCAGTTCCCCATCCCACGTGAACTGTGCCGGTGAATGTGGCAGCGGGGAGGCACGGGCATTCTATCTGTACAGAGGCACAGAGGCGCTTCCTGGACTGTTTCTTCAGACCCCACAGATGGATCTGGAGGCTTCTTCCCCCTGCCTCCCGCGCGGAGCCTTGAGTGCCGTGCAGGTTGCAGCACCCCCTCCCCCAGACCCGCTTCTCAACTGGGATGCGCTGGGATGCGCTGGAGACCTGGATAGAGTGACTGACTCCAGGGACGTGGGTTTCAGCGGGTCCTCGGAACACCTCTCTGTTAGCAAGTCCAAGACTCCTCGAAGGCCACTGGCAACAGCCCCAGGGAATCATGTGGCCTGGCAGAGAAATGACGAAAGCGGGCTCTGTCTCCCTGGACGCCAGCCACAGGGCTGGCAGGGGGCATTTCCAGCCTTGCCGCAGCTGCTGGTCAGGGAGAAGCCTCGCTGGCCATGGGAGCAGCGTGGCTCTCTTTATGGAGAGAGTGGAGCTGGTAACCAAGGCGGATGGGTTAGCTGTCAGTGCTTCAGGAGCAATTAGGAGCGCTTGGCAAATCCACCCAACTTAACTGCCTGGGGCATCAAGAAAGCCCCGGGGATGCACCTCACAAACAGAGCCCAGCAGAGGGCGATGGCGCCCACGCGTACCAGCTGGGGCAGGGAGCGCGCGTGGACGCTGGAATGAAGGGACCAGCCGGTGGTTGGCTCTTGGGTGCTCAGCGTGCTCCGCTTTCCTTCCGGGGGTCACCATTTCCTCCCAGAGCTGTGGGGTACACCCTGCAAGAAGCCCGGCTCAAAAGGCAGCGCCTTCTTTCCCACGTGCCAGGGTGGGTGTCTCAGTTCTTCCCAGCAGCTGGAGTGGAATGCCTTGGGGATCGGTGGGGAGGAGAAGTATGAAGAGCAGACAGTCGTTCCCAGGGTTCTGGGAGGCGGGAAGCCCAGGATCAGGGGCCGGCAGATTCCGTGTCTGCTGAGGGCCCCCCTCCTGCTTCACCTCGCTGTGTCCTCACGTGGTGGTGGAGGGGGTGCGGGAGTTCTCCGGGGTCCCTTGTGTACGGGCACTGACCCCACTGCTCAGGGCCTCAGCCCCGCTCCAGTTCCCCATCCCACGTGAACTGTGCCGGTGAATGTGGCAGCGGGGAGGCACGGGCATTCTATCTGTACAGAGGCACAGAGGCGCTTCCTGGACTGTTTCTTCAGACCCCACAGATGGATCTGGAGGCTTCTTCCCCCTGCCTCCCGCGCGGAGCCTTGAGTGCCGTGCAGGTTGCAGCACCCCCTCCCCCAGACCCGCTTCTCAACTGGGATGCGCTGGGATGCGCTGGAGACCTGGATAGAGTGACTGACTCCAGGGACGTGGGTTTCAGCGGGTCCTCGGAACACCTCTCTGTTAGCAAGTCCAAGACTCCTCGAAGGCCACTGGCAACAGCCCCAGGGAATCATGTGGCCTGGCAGAGAAATGACGAAAGCGGGCTCTGTCTCCCTGGACGCCAGCCACAGGGCTGGCAGGGGGCATTTCCAGCCTTGCCGCAGCTGCTGGTCAGGGAGAAGCCTCGCTGGCCATGGGAGCAGCGTGGCTCTCTTTATGGAGAGAGTGGAGCTGGTAACCAAGGCGGATGGGTTAGCTGTCAGTGCTTCAGGAGCAATTAGGAGCGCTTGGCAAATCCACCCAACTTAACTGCCTGGGGCATCAAGAAAGCCCCGGGGATGCACCTCACAAACAGCTTTCTGCATTTCCTTTCCTGGAACATTCCTTCCCAACAAGGAAGAAATAACCACTCGCCCTGTCTCTGCCCTGCCCAAGAGTCTAGCCAGCGCTTTCTTGGGCATGCCCTCCCAGGGGAAGCATGCGGAGTTCTCATTTTCTGTGGAGAGGGGGAGGCCTGTGAGCTCATGCCAAGGTCTGCGTGGGCCCCCCATCCCGGCTCCTGTCTCTCAGCCTGTCCCTCCCTGGCCCGGAAGAAACGGTGGATTTACTGAGGGAGGTGGTCTTCACGATGAAGGGTTTGTTTCCCTATCTTCTGGCCGGCTCAGCGCACTCTCTCCTTCGACTCTTTCAAGAAATCTCAGGAATTCACTGGTCACTAGCTTTGTCTCCCCTAGAGAAGAAATCCTGCTGCCCTAACGGGCAGGTGCAAAATGGCCTGGGTGAAATCAGATATTCCACGCCGGCCCAGAGAGGAGAGGGCTTCCCAGGTGGCTCAGTGGTAGAACCAACCTGCCAGTGCGGGAGAAGCAAGGGATGCGGATTCGGTCCCTGGGTCGGGAAGATCCCCTGGGGGAGGGCATGGCACCCCACTCCAGTCTTCTTGCCCAGAGAATCCGACGGACAGAGGAGCCTGGTGAGCTGCAGCCCATGGGTCACAAAGTGTCTGGACATAACTGAGCATGCGTGCACAGAAACGATTAAACTTGCCAGGGAGCGAGTGAAATCAA
Source organism: Tragulus kanchil (assembly GCA_022376925.1). Classification (NCBI taxonomy): domain Eukaryota; kingdom Metazoa; phylum Chordata; class Mammalia; order Artiodactyla; family Tragulidae; genus Tragulus; species Tragulus kanchil. The sequence goes on along the minus strand of JAIOJX010000002.1, from coordinate 157,706,899 downwards.
AGACGGGCTCGCTCTCATCGCCTCCTAACACAGAGATCGGTTCCCAGCTGTCTCTGCCGCCTTAGCCGGCCGTGCCGCTGTGCCTCCTGAACACGGGCATCTGTGTTCTTCCCCTTGTCTGAAACTTGACTTTGTAATAGTGGTTTGGTACCAGAAGTTCTCTTAAATGTTTTGCATACTTTCTCCCTGGGGGCCGTCTCAAAGGATTTTTTTTTTTAAAGATGTATTTATTTATTTATTTTGGGGGGTGGGGAGGGAGGGGAGCAGGCGGGCTACTTCTATTGGTCTTTCATTTGTCTATTTTCATCCATCTTTGTTTTCTGGCCTGTGTGGGCCTCCCATCGCGGTGGCCTCTGTTGTTGCAGAGCACTGGCTCTGGGTGCATGCACTCCAGAGCTCCGGCTAGGTAACTGGACACATCGATCCAGCCGCTCCGCGGCACATGGGATCTTCCCAGGCCAGGGATCGAACTGGTGCCCCCTGCACTGCAAGGCAGTGTCCTTACCCACTGGACCACCAGGGAAGCCCTCAAAGGATTTTAATAATTACTGTGTTTAATGGGAAATCCTTCCCCTCTCTTAATCCCCTCTGGAAGAAAGCTGGAAGGACATGCTGGCATGCCTGGGGGCTGAGTGCATCTCGGTGAGGAGCCCCCTGCAGAGAGAATCCACCTGACCCGAGTGGGAAGGTCACACAGGTGGGTGCCTGGCTCTCAGAGACCACCCCTCCTGCTTCTCTGTCCAGGCTTCTCTCTCTGGTTGGCACTGGAAGCTGACAAGATGGGGTGGGGTCCTAACGGGCAGGTGCAAAATGGCCTGGGTGAAATCAGATATTCCACGCCGGCCCAGAGAGGAGAGGGCTTCCCAGGTGGCTCAGTGGTAGAACCAACCTGCCAGTGCGGGAGAAGGGATGCGGATTCGGTCCCTGGGTCGGGAAGATCCCCTGGGGGAGGGCATGGCACCCCACTCCAGTCTTCTTGCCCAGAGAATCCGACGGACAGAGGAGCCTGGTGAGCTGCAGCCCATGGGTCACAAAGTGTCTGGACATAACTGAGCATGCGTGCACAGAAACGATTAAACTTGCCAGGGAGCGAGTGAAATCAAAGACGGGCTCGCTCTCATCGCCTCCTAACACAGAGATCGGTTCCCAGCTGTCTCTGCCGCCTTAGCCGGCCGTGCCGCTGTGCCTCCTGAACACGGGCATCTGTGTTCTTCCCCTTGTCTGAAACTTGACTTTGTAATAGTGGTTTGGTACCAGAAGTTCTCTTAAATGTTTTGCATACTTTCTCCCTGGGGGCCGTCTCAAAGGATTTTTTTTTTTAAAGATGTATTTATTTATTTATTTTGGGGGGTGGGGAGGGAGGGGAGCAGGCGGGCTACTTCTATTGGTCTTTCATTTGTCTATTTTCATCCATCTTTGTTTTCTGGCCTGTGTGGGCCTCCCATCGCGGTGGCCTCTGTTGTTGCAGAGCACTGGCTCTGGGTGCATGCACTCCAGAGCTCCGGCTAGGTAACTGGACACATCGATCCAGCCGCTCCGCGGCACATGGGATCTTCCCAGGCCAGGGATCGAACTGGTGCCCCCTGCACTGCAAGGCAGTGTCCTTACCCACTGGACCACCAGGGAAGCCCTCAAAGGATTTTAATAATTACTGTGTTTAATGGGAAATCCTTCCCCTCTCTTAATCCCCTCTGGAAGAAAGCTGGAAGGACATGCTGGCATGCCTGGGGGCTGAGTGCATCTCGGTGAGGAGCCCCCTGCAGAGAGAATCCACCTGACCCGAGTGGGAAGGTCACACAGGTGGGTGCCTGGCTCTCAGAGACCACCCCTCCTGCTTCTCTGTCCAGGCTTCTCTCTCTGGTTGGCACTGGAAGTCTACCCTGAGCAAGATGGGGTGGGGTGACAGAAAGCCCTCGGGGTGTGGAGGGACTGACCGTGGGGGAACCCCGAGAAGGCTCATCAGGCCGCTAGATTCTGGACAATCCTCGAGTGACATCAGGGTGTCTGGGGCTGGCGCTCCTGGGCTCAGGACACCCAGAGGGCCTGAGGGGCCCCTCTGATCCCGACGTCCTCAGGCTGCAGCCCAGGGAGCATCGCTGTGGCCCACACTTGGCCCTGCTGGCCGTGGGGCCAGGGGTGAACAGGCAGATGGACGATCTGGGGGAGGGGTGGAGGTCGTTCCAGAAAGAAGGCCCCTGAGACTTGCTCATGGAGACTCACCCGTACGTGCAGGGAGCCTCGACATGCCACAGAATAATGGTGACACAGGAAGCTGGCGGCCTTCAGGAGAGAAGGGCAGAGGCTCCCTTCAGCCTCGGGCTGGGCCCGGCTGCGTGGCTCTGGGCCTGCCTGCCCCACCCCTGCTGGTCCCAGGTGGGCTACATGCCCTTGCAGGCAAGGCCTAGAAAGCTACCCGAACAGCGCACCAGTTAGCCACGGGGCGATGAGGTCAGGTCTGGGCTGTAAACCCAGCTCCTGCGCTGCCCGGCTGTGTGACCTGGCAGGCGTGGTGACATCTCTCTCAGGCCTGGTGATAGGTCAGCTTGTGTCCCCAGCAAGGTAAGTGGAGGTCTGCCCCACTCTGGATGAATGTGGCCTTACCTGGAGGTGAGGTCTCTGCAGCGGTAATCGAGTTATGATGGGGTCACTGGGACGGGCTCTAAATAGGACTGGGGTCCTTATAAGAGGGCAGACTTGGGCCCAAAGACAATATCAAGGACACACACTGGAGAGGACATGAAGGTGGACGTGGGGCACAGCGTGAGGACTGGACTGAGGCTGCTGCAGGCGGAGAACCTCTGGGGCTTCGTGAAGCCAGAAGAGGCGGGAAGGGGTCACACAGGTGGGTGCCTGGCTCTCAGAGACCACCCCTCCTGCTTCTCTGTCCAGGCTTCTCTCTCTGGTTGGCACTGGAAGTCTACCCTGAGCAAGATGGGGTGGGGTGACAGAAAGCCCTCGGGGTGTGGAGGGACTGACCGTGGGGGAACCCCGAGAAGGCTCATCAGGCCGCTAGATTCTGGACAATCCTCGAGTGACATCAGGGTGTCTGGGGCTGGCGCTCCTGGGCTCAGGACACCCAGAGGGCCTGAGGGGCCCCTCTGATCCCGACGTCCTCAGGCTGCAGCCCAGGGAGCATCGCTGTGGCCCACACTTGGCCCTGCTGGCCGTGGGGCCAGGGGTGAACAGGCAGATGGACGATCTGGGGGAGGGGTGGAGGTCGTTCCAGAAAGAAGGCCCCTGAGACTTGCTCATGGAGACTCACCCGTACGTGCAGGGAGCCTCGACATGCCACAGAATAATGGTGACACAGGAAGCTGGCGGCCTTCAGGAGAGAAGGGCAGAGGCTCCCTTCAGACTCGGGCTGGGCCCGGCTGCGTGGCTCTGGGCCTGCCTGCCCCACCCCTGCTGGTCCCAGGTGGGCTACATGCCCTTGCAGGCAAGGCCTAGAAAGCTACCCGAACAGCGCACCAGTTAGCCACGGGGCGATGAGGTCAGGTCTGGGCTGTAAACCCAGCTCCTGCGCTGCCCGGCTGTGTGACCTGGCAGGCGTGGTGACATCTCTCTCAGGCCTGGTGATAGGTCAGCTTGTGTCCCCAGCAAGGTAAGTGGAGGTCTTGCCCCGACTCTGGATGAATGTGGCCTTACCTGGAGGGGAGGTCTCTGCAGCGGTAATCGAGTTATGATGGGGTCACTGGGACGGGCTCTAAATAGGACTGGGGTCCTTATAAGAGGGCAGACTTGGGCCCAAAGACAATATCAAGGACACACACTGGAGAGGACATGAAGGTGGACGTGGGGGGCACAGCGTGAGGACTGGACTGAGGCTGCTGCAGACGGAGAACCTCTGGGGCTTCGTGAAGCCAGAAGAGGCGGGGAAGGGGTCTCCAGCAGGTTTGGGGGCGAAGGCCCTTTAGACACCCGGACCTTGGCCCTCTGGTCTCCAGATGTGTGAGGCCATCAGCTTCCTAAGCCACCGAGCTTGTGACTCTGAGATTGTCGTGGGATTGCGTGCGACCCTAGAAAAACGCTTAGCAAGCTGCCAGCCAGCGGGGAGGGCTTGGAACTGGCAGCTTCAATCCCCGGGGAGCCGGGGGCCTTTTCCCAACCTGCTGAATATGAGCTTGACCTTGGAGTTGCACCACTTCAATTTTATTTCGTGATATTTTATTCTGCTGGCTGGGAGTGGGAGAAGGGCAGGGACCTCGGAGACCCTGAATGTAAATGTATGTAAAATTCAAAATGCAATGTAGATGGCTGAGCCAGGAGCCCTGGGCCTCTCCCTCCGCCTCTTCTTGTCCGTCTGTCTGTCGGTCCCTCTCCATGCGACACACACACACACACACACACACACGCACACACAGGGAGGACCTGGTTGCTAGCCAGAGCTCAGGAGCAAAGGCCCAGGGGCGGGACCAGGCCCGAGGGTCCGGCTGTCGTCCAGCTCTCCCCTGGGCAGGCGCGGGCTGCAGACTCCTCTGGAAGTGCGCTGTCCTCTGGCGCAACAATCCCAGCGTGCAGAGATTCCTGGCTCCTGTGCACCTCCTGCAGCAGGCTAATTAAATGTTTCAAATGGTTCTTATCTATAGTTAAGTGAAGATAAAATTTTAATGATTTAATTAGCCAGCTCAAGGGAAAAAAAAATCATAATGAAGAAAGGCGTTTGCAGCCGTCCCGGGCTCTGATTCCTGCAATGCTGTATTTGGGTTACAGCGGGGCGGGGCGGGGGCCTCCCTGGCCTGATGCAGAGGAGCCCCAACCCATTCAACCCCCCAGAGAAGGAGGGCTGTTAGGAGCGGGGCTGGCTCTCACCTGCATCCAAGGGGCCCCGGGGTGCCTGGGAGAGGGCATCCTGAAAAGGAGAGGTCCCGAAAAAGAGAGACATGCGGCTTCGTTGGGCCCATTCACTTGGAAGTCACTGGAAGCGCCCGGTGCTGTTTTTCAAAGGACGCTCTGAAAACAGGTCCATTTTCTCGTACCCTCCTGACACTTTTCCATTTTCCTCTTGGTGTGCGGCTCTCTTATTTTCAACGTGGGTGACTGATTGACTTCCAGCCACGTTAATGTTCCACGTTGGCTGAAAGAAACCTCTTACGGCGTTGGGGGTGGGGTTGGAGTGGGAGAATTGCTGTGGACACTGAGCCAGCGGGGAGGGCTTGGAACTGGCAGCTTCAATCCCCGGGGAGCCGGGGGCCTTTTCCCAACCTGCTGAATATGAGCTTGACCTTGGAGTTGCACCACTTCAATTTTATTTCGTGATATTTTATTCTGCTGGCTGGGAGTGGGAGAAGGGCAGGGACCTCGGAGACCCTGAATGTAAATGTATGTAAAATTCAAAATGCAATGTAGATGGCTGAGCCAGGAGCCCTGGGCCTCTCCCTCCGCCTCTTCTTGTCCGTCTGTCTGTCGGTCCCTCTCCATGCGACACACACACACACACACACACACACGCACACACAGGGAGGACCTGGTTGCTAGCCAGAGCTCAGGAGCAAAGGCCCAGGGGCGGGACCAGGCCCGAGGGTCCGGCTGTCGTCCAGCTCTCCCCTGGGCAGGCGCGGGCTGCAGACTCCTCTGGAAGTGCGCTGTCCTCTGGCGCAACAATCCCAGCGTGCAGAGATTCCTGGCTCCTGTGCACCTCCTGCAGCAGGCTAATTAAATGTTTCAAATGGTTCTTATCTATAGTTAAGTGAAGATAAAATTTTAATGATTTAATTAGCCAGCTCAAGGGAAAAAAAAATCATAATGAAGAAAGGCGTTTGCAGCCGTCCCGGGCTCTGATTCCTGCAATGCTGTATTTGGGTTACAGCGGGGCGGGGCGGGGGCCTCCCTGGCCTGATGCAGAGGAGCCCCAACCCATTCAACCCCCCAGAGAAGGAGGGCTGTTAGGAGCGGGGCTGGCTCTCACCTGCATCCAAGGGGCCCCGGGGTGCCTGGGAGAGGGCATCCTGAAAAGGAGAGGTCCCGAAAAAGAGAGACATGCGGCTTCGTTGGGCCCATTCACTTGGAAGTCACTGGAAGCGCCCGGTGCTGTTTTTCAAAGGACGCTCTGAAAACAGGTCCATTTTCTCGTACCCTCCTGACACTTTTCCATTTTCCTCTTGGTGTGCGGCTCTCTTATTTTCAACGTGGGTGACTGATTGACTTCCAGCCACGTTAATGTTCCACGTTGGCTGAAAGAAACCTCTTACGGCGTTGGGGGTGGGGTTGGAGTGGGAGAATTAATTGGGCTGTTTCAAGGTTGTCGGCATTTGCACTCTGGAGGGTCCCGCATTTCAACGTGGGATCTTTTTCTTTTCTAATGCAAAGAAGCTGGCAGTGAGAACCACCCCATGCCTCGGAGTATGATCTTTCTGGTGGTGGGGGGATTGCTGGCCTGCTCTGCCCACTCCTGCGTCCCCAGGGTGCCCTCTGTGGCTCAGGGCTCACGGGATGGCCCAGAGGGGGTCCAGAGGGACAGGCAAGGCCGGTGCGACGGTGTCTCCAGGTCCCTCCCGCGCGGTTGCCTGGAGCCAGCTGAGCTCCTCAGCTGAAGCCGTAAGCTCCTTCTAGGTGGCCCTGAACATGGCTCTCTCCTCCCTGGTCCTTGTCGTCAGCTCCTCTCTGCCCCTCCGGGCCTGGACGTGGGGCCAGTCCGGGGTGGTCCACCCTGGGCGACGTCGTTCCCCAGAATTCTCACCCCTTTGCTGAGGCCCTCGTGGGCTGTCTCCGGGGAGCGCGCCATCTGCACGGTGAGGGTCCCCGTGGAGACTCCTGGAGCTAGCCTGTGGGCGCCCCTGGTCCTTGCACCCACACTGTCTGCCTCTGAGACCCCGCCCTCTGAAACCACCTTGCATGGAATCGGAGCTCTTTCCCCGGGGCGTCGGTTCTGTAGTGTCTGCCTCACCTTCCCATGGGGCCCTGGCGCTTCCTTTCAGAGAGGAGGGCCCGGGGATGAGTGCTTTCTGCCCAAAGGCTTTTCCTGTCATTAATACGGTAACCAATGCAGTCACACAGCAGTGGCAGCCGGCGGCAGGTGCTGTTGGCAGAGACTGCCTGCTGCCAGGCCAGGTTCTGCCTGCTCCGCGGGGCCGGGCTGCGCCTGCCAGGAGAGCTTGGCCCCCGAGGCCACCGGCCCGCGGTGGGGCTACCTGCCCTGTCGGCTGTGACAGCGTCTCAGGTGTGAAGAATGCCTCCACGGAGCGCGGCTAAACGCCTTCCTGCAGAGCAGGCCGCGGAAGTCCCTGGGGGCTGACGAGCACCTGCCCACCCCCCAGGAGGCCCCGGGAGACAGAGCGGGCGGGGGAGGGTGGGAGCAGGGAGAGGAGGGTGCCCAGCGGCACCGGCCAGACCCGTGTGCAGAATGTGCTGCGGGCCAAGCCGGGTTCAGAGGAGACAGAAACGTGGACCCAGGGGCCACCGGGACTGGAGGATCGACAGGGCCACAGGGTCTGTGGGAGTCGATATCAGAACAGAGCACGCAGAGGAGCACCTGGCAAGGAGCGGGGCGCTGCCAAGGAGCTGAAATGTGTGCAGGGCATCCCTGGGGTCCCCTGTGCCGGGGCGTGCGCTCAGTCCCGGGTCAGGGAGCGCGACCCTGCATTGCTTGCTTGCTAAGTCGCTTCAGCTGTGTCCACCTCTTTGCGACCCTGTGGACTGAAGCCCGCCAGGTCTCTCTGTCCATGGAATTCTCCAGGAGTCGGTTGCCGTTTCCTCTCCCAGGGGCTCTTCCCCGAGCCAGGGATCACACCCAGGTCTCTCATGTCTCCTGCATTGGCAGGAGGGTTCTTTACCACTAGCTCCGCCCGGGAAGCAGAAAAAGGTCCTACATGCTACAACCAGGATACAGCACAGCCACATAAATAAAATAAAAATAGATAAATATGAAAATGGCTGAAATTCCCCAGAAGGGAGTGTATCCGTTAGCTATTGATCGTAAATGGCTGCCTAACAAGACCACCCAGAGTCTCAGTGGCCTAAAGCTGTCATGAGTCAAGCTCACGGGGCTTAAGGTCAGCTGACAATTGGGTGATCCAGGCTGAACAGGGCCAGGATGCCTCTGATGCACTGGCCTCTCGTTTTCCTACGGAGACAGCGGGCTAGCCAGGCCCGTCCTGCTCGTGGTGCTGGCGGAAGGACAGAAGGACAAATGCAGACATGCGGGCAGTCTGGAGGCCCCAGCTGGGAGCTGGCTGGGAAGGAAGTCTCACACCCCACCCTGTTCTGTTGGGCGAGTCAGGTCTCCAGGTGAACCCCTGGGCGGAGTGGGGTGAATAATCTTCGAGGGAGGAACTTTAGAGGCCTGCATGGTGTGGGGCAGGGGTACAGTGAGGGGCAGGCAGGCCGGGATCAGATGGGAGCTGGGGCTCCCCACCAGGGCGTGGACCTGTCTGCTCAGTCCTGTCTCTCTGCTCCCTTCTGTCCTCACCCTTTCTGTCTTCCTCCAGTCACTGGACTGCAAATACTCTGAGAGCGAAACTCAGTTCAATCCCTGATCTGGGAAGATCGCACATGCTGCAGAGCAACTAAGCCCGTGAACCACAACTGCTGAGCCTGTGCTCTAGCGCCTCGGAGCCGCAAAGATGGAGCCCGTGGGCCACAGCGGAAGCCCGTGTGCCCCAGAGCCTGAGGTCCACGAGAAGAGAAGTCACTGCAACAAGAAGCCTGCTCACCTCAGCTAGAGGGCAGCCCCCACTCCCTGCAACTAGAGAAGAGCCTGCAGCAGCAGTGAAAACCCAGAAGAGCCAAAAATAAATAAGAAGTAAAAATTTAAAAAAATAGCACTTATAAAAAAGCCCTAACAATAGAGCCACTATGTCAACCCAGGCATCCCTCTCCTAGGCATGCGCCCTGAGAGAGCCGTGATTCCAGAAGACGCGTGCCCCTCGAGGCTCACCGCAGCACTGTTGACAACAACCAGGACGTGGAAGCTCCCTAAATGTCCGTCAACAGATGATTAGAAAAAGAAGATGCGGCACAGATGTACAATGGAATATTCCTCGACCACAAAGGAAATGAAACTGGGTCACTTGTGGAAAACTGGACAGACCCGGATGGACCTGGAGTCTGTCGTCCAGCGTGCAGTAAGTCAGAATGAGAAAAAGCATGCTGTGTATTCACGCACACGGTGGGATCTGGAAACTCGGTGCGGATGCACAGGCACACAGGCGGGAATAGCGCCGCAGACGTGGAGACCGGGCCTGTGGACGTGGCTGGGGGAGAAGCGACGAACGGCGGGCTGAGAGTGATGGTAGCCACCACCACATGTGACACGGCGCTGGTGGGAGCGGCTGTGGAGCGCGGGAGCACCACTCTGTGCTCTGGGATGACCCAGCGCGGCGGAAGGGAGGGCCGCGCGGGAGCGGGTGTGTATAGACCTACGGCTGACTCACTTTGTTGAACTGCAGAAACGACCACAACATTGTAAAGCAACTATGCCCTCTTTGCGACCCCATGGACTGGAGCCCGCCAGGCTCCTCTGTCCATGGGATTCTCCAGGCAAGGATACTGGAGTGGGGAGCCCTTCCCTCCTCCAGGGGATCTTCCCCACCCAGGGATCAAACCCAGGTCTCCCGCATGGCAGGTGAATTGTTTACCAGTCGACCTACCGGGAAAGCCCCAGCTATACCACCCCCTCTCCCAAAAAGTGCCTGGGGTCTCTCAGAATGTCAAGGATGAAAACATTCCATCAATTCTCTGCTGCCAGTTGTCTTCCCCAAAGGTAAGCTGAAGTCTTCACGCCTGGTGCCGGGTATGTGTGTTTGGAAGCAGGGTCTTTGCAGAGGTACTCAGGGTACGATGAGGTCACGCTAGACTCCCTTGGCTGGTGTTCCTAAAAGACAACGGAACTCTGGACACGTGGCCCGTAGGAGAGCACGGTCCCGTGCAGACAGGGGCAGAGGTCGCTGCACCTGCAAGCCACGGTGTGTCAGAACACCAGCAGCCTCCAGAAACCAGAGAAGAGACGGGGACAGATTCTCCCCGGCGGCTGGAAGGAACCAGCTCAGCGGGCACCTTGCATCTGGACGTCGAACCCCAGAACTGAGGCCTTGCTGTGGTTTAAGCCACGGCTCCTGGCCCTGCCTGACAGCGGCCCCTGGCAACTGATTCCATTCCACTGGGGGAAATGTTGGCGCTCAAGCCCGGGGATCAGAGCATCAGTTCAAGCCCGTGAGGGGGAGCGGTTCAAGGAGGTTATCCTCAAGCCCTTCCTTCCTGACCCAGTGCTTCCTCCCCCGGGTATTTATCCGGCAGATGTATTCGCACAGGTAGCCAGAGGCATTTGTACAGTTTATTCTTTCCAGCATGGCAGAAATTAGCCAAAAAGTGAAAACAACCCAAGTCAATAGGAGTCTGCTTGACTAAATGACGGTGCTTTCTTTTCGCTCTTTGAGAAAGAACGTGCAAAAGGAAACAGAAAAGCACGAGGAAGTTCTTTAAGCACCGATCGGGAACCGTATCCAAGTTATTATTGTAAAGTGAAAAAGTGGAGGGAGCAAAGGAAGCATGATTCTGATCCATTTTGGAATGAAGGGAACTACACATATATCTGTGCGTCTGCAAGCATCTCCAGGCAGAGCTACAGGTGCGGCCTCTCGTCTGGAAGGAAGCACGAGACGGTCACAGCCTGTGCTGCGGGGAGGAAGGGCTGTCCAGCAAAGTGAGGACGGACCTCTCCCTGAATCCCACTTTGTAGCGATGAAATCTTTCCTATCTGCGAGTAGGACCGAATTTATTTATTTAAATTTTTTTTTAAGATTTTGTTTTTTAATGTAGACCACTTTGAAAATCTTTTATTGAATCATTTATGGTATTGTTCTTTGGATGCCAGACGAAACGAGATCCTGGCTCCCTACATTAAAGAGCAACGTCGTCACCACTGGACCACCAGCGAAGTCCCCCGCCTTATTTTATTTTTAAAGATTTATTTATTTATTTATTATTTTGGGCAGGTGTCGCGTTGGGGAGGGAGGGGAGTGGGTGGGCCACTTTTTTTTTTTTAAAAAAAAAGGTATTTTCTAGTTCCATTTGGGTGTACATCTGAGGTCTGCAGTTCTTTTTCTTTTTTTTTTTTTTATTTGACTGTGCTGGGTCTTAGTTGCAGTGCATGGGATATAGCTCCCTGACCAGGGCTTGAACCCAGGCCTCCTGCTTTGGAAGCCAGGAGTCTTAGCCACTGGGCCACCAGAGAAGTCCTGGGCCACTTCTATTGGTCTTTCATTTATCTATTTTCATCCATCTTTGTTCTTTGGCCCATGTGGGCTTCCCATTGCAGCGGCCTCTCTTGTCACAGAGCGGCTCTGGGAGCATGCTGCAGAGCTCCGGCTTGGTAATTGGACACATCAGTCCAACCGTGAGGGGGGTCGGGGTTATAATCCTTGACCCAGTGCTTCCTCCCGTATTTCGGGCAGATGTATTCGCACAGGTAGCCAGAGGCATTTGTACAGTTTATTCTTTCCAGCATGGCAGAAATTAGCCAAAAGTGAAAACAACCCAAGTCAATAGGAGTCTGCTTGACTAAATGACGGTGCTTTCTTTCGCTCTTTGAGAAAGAACGTGCAAAAGGAAACAGAAAAGCACGAGGAAGTTCTTTAAGCACCGATCGGGAACCGTATCCAAGTTATTATTGTAAAGTGAAAAAGTGGAGGGAGCAAAGGAAGCATGATTCTGATCCATTTTGGAATGAAGGGAACTACACATATATCTGTGCGCTGCAAGCATCTCCAGGCAGAGCTACAGGTGCGGCCTCTCGTCTGGAAGGAAGCACGAGACGGTCACAGCCTGTGCTGCGGGGAGGAAGGGCTGTCCAGCAAAGTGAGGACGGACCTCTCCCTGAATCCCACTTTGTAGCGATGAAATCTTTCCTATCTGCGAGTAGGACCGAATTTATTTATTTAAATTTTTTTTTAAGATTTTGTTTTTTAATGTAGACCACTTTGAAAATCTTTTATTGAATCATTTATGGTATTGTTCTTTGGATGCCAGACGAAACGAGATCCTGGCTCCCTACATTAAAGAGCAACGTCGTCACCACTGGACCACCAGCGAAGTCCCCCGCCTTATTTTATTTTTAAAGATTTATTTATTTATTTATTATTTTGGGCAGGTGTCGCGTTGGGGAGGGAGGGGAGTGGGTGGGCCACTTTTTTTTTTTTAAAAAAAAAGGTATTTTCTAGTTCCATTTGGGTGTACATCTGAGGTCTGCAGTTCTTTTTCTTTTTTTTTTTTTTATTTGACTGTGCTGGGTCTTAGTTGCAGTGCATGGGATATAGCTCCCTGACCAGGGCTTGAACCCAGGCCTCCTGCTTTGGAAGCCAGGAGTCTTAGCCACTGGGCCACCAGAGAAGTCCTGGGCCACTTCTATTGGTCTTTCATTTATCTATTTTCATCCATCTTTGTTCTTTGGCCCATGTGGGCTTCCCATTGCAGCGGCCTCTCTTGTCACAGAGCGCCGGCTCTGGGAGCATGCGCTGCAGAGCTCCGGCTTGGTAATTGGACACATCAGTCCAGCCGCTCCGCGGCACGTGGGATCCTCCCAGGCCAGGGATCGAACCGGCGCCCCTTGCACTGCAAGGCGGTGTCCCTACCCACTGGACCACCAGGGGAAGCCCTCCCCTGCCTTTTTAAAAACTAATATTTAAGTTATTGCACGGTCTCGTTGCTGATATTATTCTTGGTTCATGAGCTGATGTTCAGCTTGCACAATTTGAAGATGAATTTGGTGATTGGTAACTAAAAAAGGAAAAACAATCTGTTTCTTGCACGTTGCTAGCTGAAGGGGCTGAGGGGAGTGTAGGGGGCGTTACGGGGACGGTGCCTCTCGTGAGAACCCCGCAAAATCATCCTGCTCGTGACCGTGTCTGCGCAGTCGGGTCTGACGCTTTGGAGGGCAGGCTGTCCGGCTCCTCTGTCTGTGGGCTTTTCCAGGCAAGAATACTGGAGGCAGAAAGGAAAGATTCCACCCGTACAAGGGGGTTCAGGGCGATGTCGGTCATGACGCTGTCCGCACAGCCTTTCCTCCCCGGAGAAGCAGAGACTCCTGCTGCCGAGAGCTCCCCCGCTGGGGCCAACTGCCCTCGGAGCCCACTCACCCTCCACACAGCCTTGCGCGGGGCGCTTCAAAGGCACGACGCCACACCCTGCCCTGGCTCAAACCGGGAAGCCCAAAGGCTTGAAGTGCTGGCTCCGCTCCCGGGACCCCACCCTCCGCCTCCCCAGAGCGGAGGAGCATCTTCACGGTCGCAGCGCGCATGTCTGCACATCCTGGGTCTCAGAGCACGCTGGGTCCCGGTGAGCGGGGAGGGCTGCCAGCGGGCCCCCATTTGAGACGGGAAACTGTTGTTGAGTCACTAAGTCATGTCCGACTCTGACCCCACGGACTGCAGCCCACCAGGCTTCCCTGTCCTTCACCGTCTCCCGGAGTTTGCTCAAACTCAAGTTCATTGAGGCGGTGATGCCATCCCACCATCTCATCCTCTGTCATCCCCCTCTCCTCCCGCAATCGCTCCCAGGGAAACCGAGGCAGGGCCGTTGAAACAGCATGCTCACAGTCACCCGCGTCTCCTGCTGACGACTGCCCACTTTCTCTGTGAGGTCCAAAGTGGAATTAGAAAATTCGAGGCTGATCTTTCAGGCAACCACGTGTTGAGTGCGAATTTTTTATGTTGTTTTAACCTGATAAGGAATGTTCTCCACCCAGCAGCCACCGTGGAGGTCAGGTCATGTTGCTGCTTTGCTCTGAAAGGCCCACCAAAGGTTCCTCACCTCCAAGACGGAGAGCCACGTCCCCACCACGCTCTGCAGGGCCACAGGACGTGTCGCCTGGTGGGTCCGTCCTCATCTGCCCTCTCTGAACTCGATCTGCCCGTGTGTCCACTCTCCTGCCAGGTGGCCTCGCTGCCCTTGCTGGACGTGGGCCTGTGCCTGTCACCTGTCTCCCCACCTGTGCTTGGCCCCCACCGCCCCTCTGGGATGCTGCAAGGCCAAGCAGCTCAAGCATCACTTCTTACCAGGCCCTCCCGACCCCTGCCAGTCAAGTGCCCCAGCCAGCCTGCCCTCCTCGCTGCCCTCTCCCGCCTCCTTTCTCTTCCTGGCAGCTTCCCTCTAGCCTCTGATGAAATGGACTTACTCTTTCCTGTGTCTCTTCCCCTCTTACGAACTAGGCTGTGTCCCTTCCTAAAACTTCATGCTGACACCCCAGCCTGCAGTGCAGCTGTATCTGGAAGTGAGGCCTTTAGAGAGGTGACACAGGCTAAATGGGGCTTCCCTGATGGCTCAGATGGTGAGGGATCTGCCTGGAACGCAGGAGACCTGGGTTTGATCCTTGGGTCAGGAAAATGGCAACCCACTCCGGTCTTCGTGCCTGAAGAGGACTTCTGGCTACAGCCCATGGGGTCACAAAGAGTGAGGCGCAACCGAGTGACTCACACTGCCACTGTCAGGGTTAAATGAGGTGGCAAGGTTGGGGCCCTGATCCAATGGGAGTCGTGGCCTTATAAAAAGGAGAAGAGACCCCAAGTTCATTGAGGCGGTGATGCCATCCCACCATCTCATCCTCTGTCATCCCCTCTCCTCCCAATCGCTCCCAGGGAAACCGAGGCAGGGCCGTTGAAACAGCATGCTCACAGTCACCCGCGTCTCCTGCTGACGACTGCCCACTTTCTCTGTGAGGTCCAAAGTGGAATTAGAAAATTCGAGGCTGATCTTTCAGGCAACCACGTGTTGAGTGCGAATTTTTTATGTTGTTTTAACCTGATAAGGAATGTTCTCCACCCAGCAGCCACCGTGGAGGTCAGGTCATGTTGCTGCTTTGCTCTGAAAGGCCCACCAAAGGTTCCTCACCTCCAAGACGGAGAGCCACGTCCCCACCACGCTCTGCAGGGCCACAGGACGTGTCGCCTGGTGGGTCCGTCCTCATCTGCCCTCTCTGAACTCGATCTGCCCGTGTGTCCACTCTCCTGCCAGGTGGCCTCGCTGCCCTTGCTGGACGTGGGCCTGTGCCTGTCACCTGTCTCCCCACCTGTGCTTGGCCCCCACCGCCCCTCTGGGATGCTGCAAGGCCAAGCAGCTCAAGCATCACTTCTTACCAGGCCCTCCCGACCCCTGCCAGTCAAGTGCCCCAGCCAGCCTGCCCTCCTCGCTGCCCTCTCCCGCCTCCTTTCTCTTCCTGGCAGCTTCCCTCTAGCCTCTGATGAAATGGACTTACTCTTTCCTGTGTCTCTTCCCCTCTTACGAACTAGGCTGTGTCCCTTCCTAAAACTTCATGCTGACACCCCAGCCTGCAGTGCAGCTGTATCTGGAAGTGAGGCCTTTAGAGAGGTGACACAGGCTAAATGGGGCTTCCCTGATGGCTCAGATGGTGAGGGATCTGCCTGGAACGCAGGAGACCTGGGTTTGATCCTTGGGTCAGGAAAATGGCAACCCACTCCGGTCTTCGTGCCTGAAGAGGACTTCTGGCTACAGCCCATGGGGTCACAAAGAGTGAGGCGCAACCGAGTGACTCACACTGCCACTGTCAGGGTTAAATGAGGTGGCAAGGTTGGGGCCCTGATCCAATGGGAGTCGTGGCCTTATAAAAAGGAGAAGAGACCCCAAACCTCTCTCTCTGCGGGTCAGAGGAAAGGCCACCCAGAGGACAGGCGAGAAGGGAGTAAGCCAGGAGGACAGACTCCACCTCAAACCAACCCTGACGATGCCTTGACCACGGGCTCCCCGCCCGCGGAACTCTGAGAAAGGAATGTCATCGCTGAAGCCCCCCAGTCCGGTCTCTTGTCATGGCCGCCGAGCTGACTGACACGCCTGCACCACCGCGGGAGGATGTGGGCTCCGTGAAGACAGGTGTGTGGATCTCCTGTCTCTTTTGTACGAAGACCTCTTGCGAGAGCACTGAATGAATATTCGCTGAGGGCAGAGAGCAGTTTGTTTCTGCCTCTTCCAGGCAAGGCAGGGACGGGACCGGGGGCTTCTGGGTGCGCCTGGGCTCCGTGGGCACAGTGAGCCCACACCTGGTTGGCGTCGATCCCTGCTGTCCCCGGTTCCTTCTGGAACAGGACGCAAGGTCTCGCCGGTGGCCCTGCACCTCCTGCCGCGAGCCTGTCTCCCTGCCTCCGTCTGCGGGCAGTGCTGAGGCCCTGGCTCACTCAGAGTCTCTGGTTCTGCCCACCAGGTGCACCCGTTACCTTTCTATTAGCGTTCTGAAGGTGAAAACTTCCAAGAGCTGCTGTCACGGAACAGGTGGGCGCCCGTCTCCTTGATTTAGTGGCCCTCCTTGGACTCCAGTATGTTCAGAGGCCAACCCCGGGGACGCCCCCCTCTCTGAGCCAGGAACCTGCCGTGTCATGTGAAGTCAGGATAGCAGCGATGGTGCGGGTCTCCCCGGCACGACCCCAGATAGCACACACTGTTTATTCTCTGTGTCTGCTGCCAAACCCCGAGACGCATGCCATATGTCCACGCATTTCAGAAGACTCTGGGCTCTGAGACGCCTGGGCGGTGCGCGCACACACAGGGGGGCGTGATCACTGCCAGCACACAGAGCCTGAGCGCTCGGAGGCTCTGCGGCCCTGCCCGGCCACGTCAAACACACGCATGTGGTGCTGGAGGTGTCATAATTCTGGACGCATAGCATATGTCCTTGGAGCAGACAAGGTGCTAAATTAATTCTAAATGCCAGTGGTACGTTTCTTGCCCAAACACTCCCTCACCATATAAATAGCTTTTGCATTCCACATTTCCTACTACAGGCTCTTCGGAAGCCCAGAGACGTGATTCTGGCTTTATTTTTATAGCACTCAACAGTCTTCAAAATGGCCCCTCTCCACAGAAGGAAACTAGGGAAAAAAGAGATGACGCGCTAAGCCGAGGAATGCTGGCTGTACCTGCCAAGGCGTCCTTGCCTCCTGCGTCCGCCTCTCGCCCCCGAAAGAGGCTCCTCTAAACCTTCTGAGGACGTACATCTCGTCCTGGTTCTTTCCTTCTCCAGGAGAGGATGCGTCCCCGTGGACACCTGGAGTCTGGCCCGCGTCCTGCCTCCTGCGTCTCTCCTGAGTTGAAGGTTTGCTCCATGGTCTGTCGACCCACTGGTGGCCGCCGGGCCTCTGTGTGGACTCGGGCTGCGCTGGAGGTGGGACCAGAGCAAACGAGATTCCCAGTGGAAGATGCCAAAGTGAGATGAGAAATGCCTTCCTGTGTGCGTCTCTTTGGTGGGGGATGCTGACCGAGGAGCGGGGCCCCTGGTCTCAGCCTGGGTCTTGAGCCGTGGCCCCTCTCCTCCCCTCCCTCCTCGTCCTTCTCCCCGCTCCCCTCTCCTCCCCTCCTGGTCCAGGCTCTGGGTCTCCTGCTCACCTTCCCCAGGACCCCACCTGGTCCACGGGGCTATGAGGAAAGGGTACCCTCTGGGTGCACACCCATCTCCGTGGGGCCTCACCCGAGCAAGTGGACAGCACTCTCTGAAGAAGAAAAGTTTGTCCTTCCTCCAAGCAGATGCAGCTCCACGCGTGCATGAACGTGGAGCTCAGTGAATGGCGGATGGAATGGATTTCTGCTCCTCCTGTCCTCTCGGCTGGGTGCCTTTGTGCAGCGCACAACCTGTGCAACGGTTCCAGGCAGTCCAGGAAACATTCTCTCCCCCTTTAGTCGAGCGTAGATACTTCCCATTTGCTCTGGCCTCTGTGACAGATTCTACTCTCCAAAAGAAATTCTTGGCAACGACATCTCCCATTTCACGTGACCTTATCATGACAGTTCTTTCATCTAGAGTCGGAGTCTGTGTTTCAACCCCTTGAATCTGCGAGGGGGAAGGACCTTCACAGAGGCAACGCTGTGTGACCTCCTGGGCGAGGTCACAAAGGCCGTAAAGGTCCCTCTGGGTTTTCGTGGGGGCTCTCTCCTGGCACCCAGCTGCCATGCTATGAGGGAGCTCAACTAGCCCGTGTGGAGAGACCACAGAGAGACGCTGGGTGAGTGTTCGAGCTGGCAGATGGCAACGTCCCGGCCACCGGCCAGCACCAGGTGGCAGACATGTGAGCGGAGATGGCCCAGGGATCCATGAACGGGAGGAGATGGTTCTTTTCTGCTCTTAAATTTTGGTGTGTTTTCCTTCTCTAAACTATTATTTAAAATTTGTATTTATTTTTAATTGGAGGATAATTGCTTTATAATGTTGGGTTGATTTCTGCCACACATCAACATGAGTCAGTCATAGGTATACACGTGGTCCCTCCCTTTGGGACCTCCATTACACGTCCTGCCCCAGCCCACCCCCTCCACGGTGTCACGGAGCACCAGGGTGAGGCCTCTGTACTACATAGCAGCTTCCCATTAGCTAGCTATGTCACACACGGTAATATGTACCTCAGTGTGTTTAACATTATACGGCAGTGGTAACTGGATGATCTTCAGAACTCGGCTTTCAGCTCCCTCTATCCAGAAGCCTCTGGAATGCCTAGGCTGGGCCACGCCATCCTTCTGGGCCCCCTTCCCCTGACTCCAGGATCCTTGACCACGGCCCTTACGCCTGCCTTCATCCTTGCAGCAACGCGGACAGCCGGGTCTCCCTAGCCCCATTTTACAGACGAGAAGGCTGAAGCTGGGAAGGTTGGGGGCCGTCGCCCAGGCCCACAGCTGCTAAACAGCAGGGCTGGGTCTCAGGGCTGGACGAGCAGTGAAGGATGTGGAAATAAAGAAAATGAACGACAGGAGGTTACCTGGTATCAGGTTCCTGAACCATCTGACTTGCACCTGGTGAACTCTTAGTTAAGGACCCCAGACAGAGGAATCCCCCGAATTCAGCACTCCTGCCCCCCAAGGTAAGATGCCCCCAGGGCTGTCAGGGACTCCGGAAGCAAGACAGACACTGAGCAGGTGCATTTCCAGCACGAGGCAGTACCGGTGGTCCCCGTGGCTGAACGGCTGCAGCCTGTGTTCTCTCCTGGTCACCCAGTGCCATGCAAAATAGGTCCCTCTGGGTTTTCGTGGGGCTCTCCTGGCACCCAGCTGCCATGCTATGAGGGAGCTCAACTAGCCCGTGTGGAGAGACCACAGAGACGCTGGGTGAGTGTTCGAGCTGGCAGATGGCAACGTCCCGGCCACCGGCCAGCACCAGGTGGCAGACATGTGAGCGGAGATGGCCCAGGGATCCATGAACGGGAGGAGATGGTTCTTTTCTGCTCTTAAATTTTGGTGTGTTTTCCTTCTCTAAACTATTATTTAAAATTTGTATTTATTTTTAATTGGAGGATAATTGCTTTATAATGTTGGGTTGATTTCTGCCACACATCAACATGAGTCAGTCATAGGTATACACGTGGTCCCTCCCTTTGGGACCTCCATTACACGTCCTGCCCCAGCCCACCCCCTCCACGGTGTCACGGAGCACCAGGGTGAGGCCTCTGTACTACATAGCAGCTTCCCATTAGCTAGCTATGTCACACACGGTAATATGTACCTCAGTGTGTTTAACATTATACGGCAGTGGTAACTGGATGATCTTCAGAACTCGGCTTTCAGCTCCCTCTATCCAGAAGCCTCTGGAATGCCTAGGCTGGGCCACGCCATCCTTCTGGGCCCCCTTCCCCTGACTCCAGGATCCTTGACCACGGCCCTTACGCCTGCCTTCATCCTTGCAGCAACGCGGACAGCCGGGTCTCCCTAGCCCCATTTTACAGACGAGAAGGCTGAAGCTGGGAAGGTTGGGGGCCGTCGCCCAGGCCCACAGCTGCTAAACAGCAGGGCTGGGTCTCAGGGCTGGACGAGCAGTGAAGGATGTGGAAATAAAGAAAATGAACGACAGGAGGTTACCTGGTATCAGGTTCCTGAACCATCTGACTTGCACCTGGTGAACTCTTAGTTAAGGACCCCAGACAGAGGAATCCCCCGAATTCAGCACTCCTGCCCCCCAAGGTAAGATGCCCCCAGGGCTGTCAGGGACTCCGGAAGCAAGACAGACACTGAGCAGGTGCATTTCCAGCACGAGGCAGTCAAGCCGGAACGTGGCTCGGGCCCGTGGCTGAGACGGCTGCAGCCTGTGGACTGGGGGCAGCGGGCTCCACGCCGAGGCCAGGGCTCTGTGGGCGATACCCAGGTAGGGAGAAATCGGTGGGTGTCCATATTTGTGCAGGTAGAAGCCTGGGAGCTGCAGACGCAGTGCTGTGTTCAGGCGTCTCTGCTGAGAAACTGAAGGCACGGGCCTTGCCTCGGCTGGCCTCAGAGCCGCGCCATCTCCTCGCCGTCTCCTCGCTGGCGGGGAAATGCACGTGTCTGTGACGAGGGGTCAGGCGTCAGCAGCGCAGGGGGCAGGCGCGCCGCCCCTTTTACAATGAAGACCTTTCTTTCTGTAACACAACTCTTTTATATATTGATTTTGAACATCATGAGTGGCTTGCATTTTAAGGAAATCGCACAATGCAGCAACACATTGTAAAATATGCTCTCCAAACAGAATGTAGAAGTTAAAGTTTCTTCTCATTTCCAGCTTGTACTTTCTCTCTACAGAGGAAGCATTGTTAACCCCGTAGTCTGTTCCTTCATGGTCTTTTCTCTATGAATTTGCGATGCATACATACTTACACTCAGATTTGGCATTAATGCAATTATATTATTTCTGTTATTCTGTGACTTGATTTTCACTGGACTTTCAAAATCGATGGTCTTGGAGGTTTTTCCATGTTTGCGCAATTTGTGGTGAAACTCATTCTTTCTACAGCTGCATAGTTTTCCAGTGTGATTGGGTCATGATTTACTTCACCAAGTTCTTGGAAGCTGTTTGGATGATTTCCCATTTTCCGCCTATTACCCGTGCTCCCAACCATCAGCTTTGTTCTCCTCACTTCTTTGTATGTCTCTGCTAGTGTTCCTACAGAACAGTTTTGTGAGATTAAAGGCTAGGCATATTTAAATTTTTAGTGATGTCGAACACCAGGAAATCTACTCGATACCCTGTAATGACCTGTATGGGAAAAGAATCTAAAAAAGAGTGGATATATGTATAACTGATCCACTTTGCTGTTCACAAGAAACTAACAGAACATTTAAAATCTGTTATACTCCAACGAAAACTTAAACAATTTCGTGCTACTGAGTTGCCTCCCACCAAATACTTTTCTAGTGACCTCTTCCTCCACTTGCACACAAGAGCTCGTACCCCACCGCCTTGCTGACGTTGTCGTTGTTCGTAAGTTGTGTCCAACTCTTTGTGACCCCATGGACTGCAGCGCTGCAGGCTTCTCTGTTCTTCACTGTCTCCTGGAGTTTGCTCAGACTCGTGTCCGTTGAGTCAGTGATGCCATCCAACCATCTCATCCTCGGTTTCCCCCTGCTCCTCCTGCCCGCAATCTTTCCCAGCATCAGGGTCTTTTCCAGTGAGTCGTCTCTTCCCATCAGGTGGCCAAAGGACTCGAGCTTCAGCTTCAGCATCCGTCCTTCCAGTGAATATTCAGGACTGATTTCCTAAAGTTTGATCTCCCACGAACTCTCGAGCGTCTTCTCAAAAAAAAAAAAAAAAAAAAGCATCAGTTCTTCAGTGCTCAGCCTTCTTTATGGCCCCTCTCTCATATCCTACATGACTGCCGGAAAAACCACAGCTGTGATGCTGTATGGACCCTGATGTTACCTATTACCAATCTTTTCACTCTTCACCAGTCTAATGGACACCAACTATATCAGTTATTGCAATTTGCACTTCCCGAGGTAACTACTTAGGCTGAGCGTATTTTCATGAGTTACTTGGCCAGTCACACCTTGTCTATAAAAGCGCCTATTCCTACCTGTAGTAACGGGGGTGCTCTGGGGAGCAAGGGACAGAAAACCATGGCTCGACTGGCTCGGGCGATAAAGAGTTTATCTTCTTATATTAAGAGAGCTGGAGAGGGGGAAATGCAAAACGGTGCAGCTGCTTTGGGAAGTGGTCTGCCTGTCCCTCAGACAGAGTCCCTGTGGGGCACAGCAGCTCCATTTCCGGGCTGACACCCAGAAGAGCCGAAGCAAGGGTGTAAAGAGGCCTCTGTTTACCCGCGTTCACAGCGAGCAACGCTGCGGCTTTCCCCTCCAGCCTCGGCTCGCTCACCTCCTATTTGTGGAAAGTGGAAGCCCTTTTGCCAAAGCCTGAGTCGGGTCTTCTGCGTCCTGGCCCCTCTGCGCTGCGTGGTTCCTCTTCCTCGCCAGTTTTTTGTATCAAGGATGTGGACGACCGCGGTGTAGAATGGAGGTCCTGAGAGAGGGTCTGGGGGAGGAGAGAGAAGGGACTGTATGAGACGGAGGAGGAAAGGGCCTCTCCCGAGGCTGGGGGGAAGCTTGCAAGAGGGAGGAGCCTCCCCTTCATGGAGCAAAGGTGAGGCCAGGTCACATGCGGGGGGACGGGGCACGTGAACAACATGTGACTCTGATTTCGCATCCAGGGCCTCCTGTCTTGAGGTCACACTGCTTCCTCTCACACTCGGCCGTCAGTTCTCTAACGGCACGTCTGTCCACGCATTACCTGGAAGGTGGTGACCATGTGCCCACCTGGGGAGAAAGTGCTTTGTCTGCCCCCCACCAGCTGCGCTTCCATCCATCCCTTACAGACACCCCAAACTCGTGGGTGGAAGCACGGTGCGTGTGCCTGCCCAGCGGACACGTTTTCTGCCACTGTGACCAGCCTCCAAAATTCAACATCCTCCCCAAGGCTAATGCCGTTGGTCTCCATCAGCGGCCATCTCTCCAGGGGTGACGGGTCTGGACCGAGACACCGTGATCCCAGTGATCCTGGAGCTGCAGGCTGCACGGGTGCGGGAGAAGGAGCACTCGGTCGAAATCCCCCACACAAATCCTGTGTGACTCCAGGCCGGTTTCCTACCCCCTCTGAGTCCTGCGTCCTCATTTGTAAAAACGAGAACCTCCTTTCGTTCATGGGGAGTAACTACAATCAGAGGCTCGACTGGCTCGGGCGATAAAGAGTTTATCTTCTTATATTAAGAGAGCTGAGGAAATGCAAAACGGTGCAGCTGCTTTGGGAAGTGGTCTGCCTGTCCCTCAGACAGAGTCCCTGTGGGGCACAGCAGCTCCATTTCCGGGCTGACACCCAGAAGAGCCGAAGCAAGGGTGTAAAGAGGCCTCTGTTTACCCGCGTTCACAGCGAGCAACGCTGCGGCTTTCCCCTCCAGCCTCGGCTCGCTCACCTCCTATTTGTGGAAAGTGGAAGCCCTTTTGCCAAAGCCTGAGTCGGGTCTTCTGCGTCCTGGCCCCTCTGCGCTGCGTGGTTCCTCTTCCTCGCCAGTTTTTTGTATCAAGGATGTGGACGACCGCGGTGTAGAATGGAGGTCCTGAGAGAGGGTCTGGGGGAGGAGAGAGAAGGGACTGTATGAGACGGAGGAGGAAAGGGCCTCTCCCGAGGCTGGGGGGAAGCTTGCAAGAGGGAGGAGCCTCCCCTTCATGGAGCAAAGGTGAGGCCAGGTCACATGCGGGGGGACGGGGCACGTGAACAACATGTGACTCTGATTTCGCATCCAGGGCCTCCTGTCTTGAGGTCACACTGCTTCCTCTCACACTCGGCCGTCAGTTCTCTAACGGCACGTCTGTCCACGCATTACCTGGAAGGTGGTGACCATGTGCCCACCTGGGGAGAAAGTGCTTTGTCTGCCCCCCACCAGCTGCGCTTCCATCCATCCCTTACAGACACCCCAAACTCGTGGGTGGAAGCACGGTGCGTGTGCCTGCCCGCGGACACGTTTTCTGCCACTGTGACCAGCCTCCAAAATTCAACATCCTCCCCAAGGCTAATGCCGTTGGTCTCCATCAGCGGCCATCTCTCCAGGGGTGACGGGTCTGGACCGAGACACCGTGATCCCAGTGATCCTGGAGCTGCAGGCTGCACGGGTGCGGGAGAAGGAGCACTCGGTCGAAATCCCCCACACAAATCCTGTGTGACTCCAGGCCGGTTTCCTACCCCCTCTGAGTCCTGCGTCCTCATTTGTAAAAACGAGAACCTCCTTTCGTTCATGGGGAGTAACTACAATCAGAGGCTCTTCTGGTCTGGTGGCTCAGTGGTGGAGAATCTGCCTGCCATTGCAGGAGACGTAAGCTCTATTCCTGGGTGGGGAAGATCTCCTTGAGAAGGAAATGGCAACCCACTCCAGTACTGCTGCCTGAAATCCCATGGACCGAGGAGCCTGGTGGACTACAGTCCACGAGGTCACAAAGAGTCCGACACGACTCAGCGACCGAACAACCACAACAAAATACAATTATGACTTCAACCCTGTGCTAGGGGCTTCCCAGGTGGCTCCGTGGCAAAAAGTCTGCCTGCCAAGGCAGGCGACACAGGCTCAGTCCCTGCATCAGGAAGATCCCCCAAAGGAGGAAATGTCAGCCTACTCCAGTATTCTTTTTTTTTCTTTTAAGATTTATTTATTTATTTATTTTGGGCAGGGGTCGGGTTGGGGAGGGAGGGGAGCGGGTGGGCCACTTCTATTGGTCTTTCATTTGTCTATTTTCATCCGTCTTTGTTCTTTGGCTCCTGTGGGCCTCCCATCACAGTGGCGTCTGTCGTCGCAGAGCACCGGTTCTGGGCGCATGCACTCCAGAGCTCCAGCTTGTTGATTGGACACATTGGTCCAGCTGCTCCGCGGCACATGGGATCTTCCCAGGCCAGGGATCGAACCGGCGCCCCCTGCACTGCAAGGCAGTGTCCTTATCCACTGGACCACCAGGGGAAGCCCCCACTCCAGTATTCTTGCCTGGGAAATTCATGGACAGAGGAGGCTGGCAGGCCACCATCCATGGGGCGGCCAAGAATCGGTCACGACGTAGCGCTGGGCACCCAGGCAGGTGCTGGTTCTGGATCACACATCCGGTTCCCTTCCGGCCTCCGGGAGGGAACGGCTTGCTCTTCTCGGCAGCCTCCCCGCCGCCTGGTGCACCCCTCTGTGTCCTGGACGGCTGGAGAAGGAAAGGGTGGATCTTTCATCCTTTTACAAGCGTCGAGCAGCTGCAGTTAATATTTGAGGGAGGAAGAAGCTGGAATTACCATCTCCTTCAGGTCTGTGCTTTCTCATCGGGCCTCTCTCCTCGGCTGACCCCTCCCTGGTCATGAATAGTCGCGAGACTGACGCCATCCTGTTGCTGAGCGCAGCCACCGAGCATGAACATCTGGCCGCAGGGACACCACACCCGGAGGATATGAGCAAAAGCGGGGGGTGGCAGACACATGTTTCCCCTTTGGCCACGTTCCAGCCTAAGCTGGCCATTCCTGGACGCCCCGTCTGCTTCTGGCCCACAAAGAGAGCGCAGGTGAGCTCTCGGGGCCTCGGGCCATTAATCTCACTCGCGGCCCTGACGGGCCCAGAGCACATTTACGGCCCGATCAGTCCTTGGCCGCATCTCCTTGGAGACTCTCCTTTTTTTTGACTCTCGGCTTCCATATTTTCTGGTGACACGCTAGGTCACCTCCATGGCAAAGGGGACTCCAACTTCATATCATGACCTCGTTATTAAACAAATACATCCTGACCTCAGGTTGCTGATTCATCCTTCATTTGGAAGAGAAGATCAAGACCAGAAGTGCAGACAGGCAAGCCTGCCCCACCCCTGGACTTCCCAGCCACACCCCCTGTGCCTAAGCTGCACCATGGGACTGGTTCTGACCGACGTGGGGTGAACCGAGGGTGGGGGGTGCCACTTCCAGATGGGAGTTGTCAGGAGCGGGCCTGAGATGTTCCTGCTGTCTTCTACAGAACATGGGGGCCCCGGGTGGGAGAGCCACTGAGTGGAAGACTGTTAAAATAGACCAAAAAAAAAGAGAGAGAGAAAGAGAAAATAGACGGATAGAAACTTGGCAAAACCACCACAGTGATACCTCCGAGAGTCATCCTCCACCTGAGGGCATCTCAGAGGAGGTGATGCTTGAGTTGGGTCTTGAGGGAGTTATACAAGAGGCCCTCTGCCGAGACAATGAGATTCGATGTTCCAGGTGGTCTAGGAAAAGCAGATAAAGGCATATCTGGGACTTTCAAAGAGTTCGGTGGGACCAAAAAATTAAAACACTTTAAAAATGGGCAAAGTGGGGCTTCCCTAGTGGTCCAGTGGGTAAGGATGCTGCCTTGCAGTGCAAGGGGCGCCGGTTCGATCCCTGGCCTGGGAAGATCCCACATGCCGCAGAGCGGCTGGACAGATGGGTCCAACTACCGAGCCGGAGCTCTGGAGCGCATGCGCCTAGAGCCGGTGCTCCACAGCGAGAGGCCACTGCAATGGGTGGCCCACACAGGTCAAAGAACAAAGATAAATCAATAAAAGATCAATAGAAGTGACCAAAAACCAACCAACCAAACAAAAATGGGCAAAGAACCGGAATTATTTTCCCAAAGACCTACAAGTGGCCAAGGGGTCTATGCAAAGATGCTCAAGAGGTATATGAAGAAATGCTCAGCGTGACTCATCACTAGGGAAGTGCAAATTCAAACCACAGCGAGGCACCACCTCACCTCTGTTAGGATGACGATCATCGTGAAGACCGGTGTTGGCAAGGAGGTGGAGAAAAGGGACTCTTGGACGCTGTTGATAAGGATGCAAATCGGTGCCACCACTATGGAAACCAGTGTGGAGGTTCCTCAAAACACTCCCAGCCGAACCATCGTATGCCCCAGCGATCCCGCTTCTGGGACTATGAATATTAATGCACATCGAAAGGAAAGGAAGTTGGTGTCCTGAAGGAGTATCTGCACTCTCATGGTGGTGGCAGCATTGTTCACACCACAGCCAGCACACGGAAACACTCAGAGTGTCCAGTGAGAGGTAACTGGATAAAGAAACAGTGGACTATTTAGCCTTTCAGAAGAAAGAGGTCGTGCCATTTGTGACAACATGGAGAAGCCCAGAGGACACCGTGTCGAGTGAAGTAAGCCAGACAAGACACTCACGGCAGGGTTTCAGTTACATGTATGTGTGGCTCGCTGGTGAAGAATTCACCTGCCATTGCAGGAGACAAGCCAAAGTGGGTTTGATCCCTGCGTGGGGACGATCCCCTGGAGAAGGGCATGGCAACCCATTCCCATATTCTTGCGGGGAGACCCCCATGGACAGAGGCGCCTGGCGGGCTGCAGCCCCTGGGGTCGTTGAGAGGCAGACGTGACTGAAGTGACTTGATATGCATGCAGTCTCTCCTGGTGCAACGGGCAAACGGCAATTCCTTAGGCTCCTCTGCTCCAGGACAAGGGAAGTAAATACTTTCCTCTCTTCTTGCACCCATGGAAGACATAACGAATCAATTGACATTCTTTACGACGGAGGCCAGATAGAGCTTCATTGACTTTCTCAATACAATGCTTCCGGCAACTACGATCAGGTCCAGATAGGCTGTCTCGTTGTGTGTCATTTAAAAGGTGAAGGGCATGGTGTCCTTTTTCTAGAAGTTCTGGTGTTTTCATTTGAAAAAATAAGAACTGGCCTAGGGAGGAAAGGTTTAATCAGAGGAATAAATTTCTAATGGTAGAATTTTAGTAAGCAGAAGTTCGGGAAAGAGAGGGTATGTCTACAGGAGTCACTCAGATCAGACCTGCCTCAGTCACTCGGAACATTGTCCTGTGTGGAGACCAAGGACGCATTTTCGGTTTTCTCACTTCCCTGCCTCCATTTTCACCCAAACTATTGCTGTTGGTTGTTTTCCCCGCTGCGGTAAACATCTTGGAGCAGACAGGAGAGGTTTCCATGGCAAGCTCCTCCCACAGTCTCTCCCTTTGTGTCCCCACAAAGCCCACAATCTGCAGGCAAAGAATAGACTCTCAATAAACATTTATTGATTGAATCTAAATTGCAATTTTTGTCTACCTCCCTCAGGGAAGCCGAGTGGAAAGGAAATTCACCCCCTTATGGTGCTGAGATGCATTCATTAGCAAGAAACCAACAGAGGACCGCCCAGACTCGGAGACTGTGTTTGGCAGAAGCCACACATATCAGGACTCACGGGGTCCCTCAGTCACTCGAGGATGCACACACTCATTCCTTGGCTCCCCCTGTGTGAGCCCTGAGGACAGTGATGGGTCTCTTCCCTGCTCAGCATCCTTCACCGGGGCCAACACGGAGAACACTCTCCATCAGTGCTGGCGAATGGATGACTGCGTCAGTTACGAGCACCGCGAGAGGCGGCGGGGGTGTTCCCACCCTCCGCCCCAGTCAGCTGGGAGTGGCTGGGGCGCCTGGAAGGGCAGGTGGGGTGGGGAATGGGGGGAACCTGCTGAGTTCAGTTCTGAGCTCCGTGAACGTGGCTCCTGGGACTTCCTCGGGGAGCTTGGGTTTGTGGGAGCAGATATGGCTATCCTGGGAGCCACAGGGGACCCCCAGGGGCGGAGGCCGGCCAGGGAAAGAGCCAGGAGAGAGCAGAGAAGCCCAACTCTGTTTCTGGGGCAGAGGAGGAAGCCAGGCTGCCAGGGGGGTCAGGGAAGGGGCGCTGGAGGGGAGGAGACCCAGGAGAGGAGAGCGAGACCGCCTGGAGTGTCCGCACCACACAGCAGCGAGGAGGAGAGGTGCCCACAGGGCGTGGCCCCGCGAGCGGACGGCGTGGCCTCCTCCCCTGGAGCCCCGTCCAGCCTTGGCGACGCTGTGCTGGGCACGGTTAAAACTGCTGAATTTCCACGGAGACAGGAGACCCGAAGCCTTCCTCCTATTAACCCACCTCCTTCTTGGATTGCCCGGGCCACTCCCTTCCACCTGCCCCTGCCCCGACCCCCTTCGCCCGGCCCAGGGTCAGCTCCCGGTGGTGTCGTTTTATCAGTGTCCGGCACCACTGCGCAGGTGCGCCCGCGCGTGCAATCTCTGTCCACGTTCTCTCCTCCCGCGAGATCAGGTCGGAGGCCCCGGATGTTCTCAACAAGCCGGGACCGGAAGCGGATCTTGGACACACAAGCACCTGCGGCAGAGAAGGCGCCCAGGGCCCCTTGGCACGGAGAGACCGGGCTGAGGGCGTGGGAAGCCCGTGCGTCGTGGGCCAGGAGGCCCTGACTGTTTCCAGCCTCCAAGCAGCAAGCGGCAGGCAGCCTTCTGCGGGGAGCCTGCTTCCAACAACGTGGACGGGGAGCGTGCTTGGGCGGACGGTCCTGTCTACTGAGTCACTGGACACTGTCACTGGAAAGGGGACACAACCCCTGGAGGAGGGGACAGCAGGTCTCCCCCCCCCCCCCCCCCCGCTTCTACACACCGTCACCTGCCTGGCTCAGACAGGTCAAGGCCGACGGCTGCAGGGTGGCCAGGGGTCCCAGCCGAGTTTGGAGAACAAATCAGAAGGAAACGGCACCTGTCGTGTTTCAGCTCCAGGTAAGAGAGCGGCGAGGCGATGTCAGGTCTAAGGCAGGCCCTGTGCCAGAGAGCCCTTGAGAGCAAAGGTGGGAGGCGCAGGTAGGGGCGGGGGTGACCAGGAAGCGGGGAGCAGCCAGCTGAGCGAGGGGGTTAAGCCCGCGGCCACCGGAGCAGAGCCTGCAGGGAAGTTTGGGAAATGGGGCGCCGCGCCTGCCTCGGAGGGTCCTGGGCCACGGGTGAGGGACTGGGGCGTTTGTGCCCCAAGGTGGTGAAAGGCTGCCTCTTGTAGGGGGAGGTATTGATTTCCACACAATTCTGGGAATTCACTGCTGGTTTCTAGCAGCTCTCCAACAGCCAAGAGTGTCTAGCCTTTGGGAATCACGCTGCTGTGGGTGGGGCTGAGGCAGGCGGTCCAGGGGCTGCAGGAGGTCACAGAGAGCAACCTCCAAAGCCTTGCAGGGGGCCCGGGACGCTTAGAGGTGGAGAGTGGGAAGATTTCAGTAGAAGGCTGGGCGGCTTGGCGGAGGCCAGACGCGGGGTGGGTTGCAGGGTTTTGCCCTCTTGCCTGCATAGTCTATTAAATCTCATTTCCGGCTGCAGCGGAGGGATGAGAGGAGGTTTTGCAGTCGCCTGGGGGGACGGGGGCAGGGGGGGCAGGAATGCTAGTGTTTCCCCAACCCCCACTGTGGTCTCGGTTTTAAGCCTGCTGGACCCTCTGACTGCCCCCAGAGTGTCTCACAGCCGCTCTGACACCCGCCTTCGGACCCTGGGGGCTTTTTAAGTGTTTGCAAAATTGTATTCCTGCTTCTTTGCGCAGTGACTTGCAGTGACTTCCAGGCTCTTCCCATCCACTGGGGGAGTCCATTTCCTCACCTCCTGAATCCTCGGGGACTTTCCTCCGCGAGTAGGATTTGCTGAAAGTAAAACTTACCAGTTCTAAACTTGGGCCCCTTGAGGCTTTGCAGTGCTCTGCTCGCTCTCTGGGGACCGAGGGCTATAACCCGCTGGATAATGAACACATCGCTTCCTGTATCTGTTATCACGCTTCTACACACCGTCACCTGCCTGGCTCAGACAGGTCAAGGCCGACGGCTGCAGGGTGGCCAGGGGTCCCAGCCGAGTTTGGAGAACAAATCAGAAGGAAACGGCACCTGTCGTGTTTCAGCTCCAGGTAAGAGAGCGGCGAGGCGATGTCAGGTCTAAGGCAGGCCCTGTGCCAGAGAGCCCTTGAGAGCAAAGGTGGGAGGCGCAGGTAGGGGCGGGGGTGACCAGGAAGCGGGGAGCAGCCAGCTGAGCGAGGGGGTTAAGCCCGCGGCCACCGGAGCAGAGCCTGCAGGGAAGTTTGGGAAATGGGGCGCCGCGCCTGCCTCGGAGGGTCCTGGGCCACGGGTGAGGGACTGGGGCGTTTGTGCCCCAAGGTGGTGAAAGGCTGCCTCTTGTAGGGGGAGGTATTGATTTCCACACAATTCTGGGAATTCACTGCTGGTTTCTAGCAGCTCTCCAACAGCCAAGAGTGTCTAGCCTTTGGGAATCACGCTGCTGTGGGTGGGGCTGAGGCAGGCGGTCCAGGGGCTGCAGGAGGTCACAGAGAGCAACCTCCAAAGCCTTGCAGGGGGGCCCGGGACGCTTAGAGGTGGAGAGTGGGAAGATTTCAGTAGAAGGCTGGGCGGCTTGGCGGAGGCCAGACGCGGGGTGGGTTGCAGGGTTTTGCCCTCTTGCCTGCATAGTCTATTAAATCTCATTTCCGGCTGCAGCGGAGGGATGAGAGGAGGTTTTGCAGTCGCCTGGGGGGACGGGGGCAGGGGGGGCAGGAATGCTAGTGTTTCCCCAACCCCCACTGTGGTCTCGGTTTTAAGCCTGCTGGACCCTCTGACTGCCCCCAGAGTGTCTCACAGCCGCTCTGACACCCGCCTTCGGACCCTGGGGGCTTTTTAAGTGTTTGCAAAATTGTATTCCTGCTTCTTTGCGCAGTGACTTGCAGTGACTTCCAGGCTCTTCCCATCCACTGGGGGAGTCCATTTCCTCACCTCCTGAATCCTCGGGGACTTTCCTCCGCGAGTAGGATTTGCTGAAAGTAAAACTTACCAGTTCTAAACTTGGGCCCCTTGAGGCTTTGCAGTGCTCTGCTCGCTCTCTGGGGACCGCAGGGCTATAACCCGCTGGATAATGAACACATCGCTTCCTGTATCTGTTATCACGAGCTACACAACAGATCGTGCTCAGTCGTCTGGCTCTTCGTGAGCCCATGGATGGTAGCCCACCAGGCTCCTCTGTCCATGGGATTTCCTAGGCAGGATACTGGAGTGGGGTGCCATTTCCTCCTCCAGGGGATCTCCCCGACCCAGGGATCAAACCCGTATCTCCTGTGTTGGCAGGTGGGTTCTTTACCCCTGAGCCACCAGGGAAGCATAATGAGTCACTCCCAAACTAAGCAGCACAGAACAACACACATGCATGAACTCGGTTTCCGTGGATTGAGAGTCAAGGCTCGGCTTGACTGGTCCTCGAGCTTGTAGTCTTGTGCGGCTACACGGGAGGGGACAAGTGGGGCCAGAGTCCTAACGACGTCCACCTGGGGCAGAATCGGCCGCCAGGCTCAGTTCCTGGTCATGGGTAGAATGCAGTTCCTGTCCGGCTGTTGGCTGGAGCCCGGCCCCAGGCTCTCGCCACGTCCTTTTACCACGGGACAGTTTCAGAGCACAGCAGGTGGCGTTGGAGAGAGACAGAGGGTGAGTTATCAAGAGGACCTCGTTTCAGGAACGCCTTCCGTCACGGAGGCTGTAATCCAGTCGCTAGAAGCGAGCCAGGGGTTCAGCCGGCGCTCACACCTGTTGAGAGCTGCCTCTTGCGTGGTGCTCCCTTGGACCGTCTGGTCATTCAGACCTCCCCTTGTCTCACTCCAGTGTGATTGGTGGCTGGGCCACCGGTGGGCATTTCTCACTTCCCTTCCGGAGCGTCTGAGCACGTGTGTGGCCCGGCCCCGCCTGGGTGGCTTCCTGTCTTCCCAGCAAGACTCTCCTTCCTCACCCCTCCAGTGAAGGGGCTAGAGCACATGCTCTGGGCGCTGTTTGCTCTGTGACCCCAGCACACATCCTTCATTTAGCATCAGGAATGACGGCTCCCGCCACTGTGAGTCCCCTCTGCGTATCACTCGACCTTTTATAAAAGCTTCATTTTGAGAGCATAGTAACAGTGCATGTAGGGGTACACAGCAAGCGGAAGAACACTGGCTGCCCCTCAGCTATGTCCCCAGCCTGCGTGGCTATTATGGCATCCCAACAGGAAACTTGTCGTGTGAGTGTCGCCAGTTTCACATGTGTGTGTATGTGCGTATTTGGTTCCATGCAGGTTTATAACTGGGCATTGTGTGACCACGGCCAACCCCAGCCTGCACCGTTCCATGAGAAGGATCTCTCGTGGGAGCACCCTGGCGTCCAGTGGGTAGGACTCCTTGCTCTCGCTTGAGAGGGCCCAGGTCCAGTCCCTGGTCGGGGGACTAAGACCCCACAAGCCAAACATGGCAGTGGTCAAAATAAACAAACAAAAAAATCCCCAGTGCTGCCTTTTTATAGCCAGAACCTCCTCTCCTCCTCGCTTCCCCTGGAAGCCCCTGGCCACCACTAATCTGTTCTCACCTCTAATTTTATCATTTTGAGAGTTATAAAAATGGAATCATACGCTACGTAATCTCTTGAGGTTTGGCTTTTAGCACTTTGCACAATTCTCTTGAGATCTGTCCAAGTTATCATATGTATCAATGGTTCTTTTTTCCCCTTCCTCCCCAGTCGTATTCCATGGCATAGACGCATGGCCATTTGTTTCATCATCCGCCCCTTTTAAGGGCATTTGGGTTGTCTCCAATTTGCAGTGATTATGAATAAGTTGCTGTGACCGTTCCTGTATAGATTTTAGTGTGAACATAAGTTTTAATTTCTCTGGGATAAGTGCCCGGGAGGCCAATATCTGGGTGGAATGATAAGTGTGCGTTTAGTTTTATAAGAAACGGCTGCACTCCTTTCGAGAGTGGCTGTACTCTTTCACGCTCCCATTTTCTCTGCCTCCTCCCGGGCGCCTGACCTCATCACTGGTGTTCACTCGAGGCATCTGAGAGGCATGTCGTGACAGGTCACTGTGGCTTTAATTACACTTCCTCCTGGCTGATGATGGTAAGCATCTCTCCCTGTTTCTTATTTGCCTTCTGTGTGTCCTCTTTGGTGAAATGTTTGTTCATGACTTTTGCCAATTTTCTAATTGGAGTGTTTATTTACTGTGAAGTTTGAGAGATATTTTTATATTCTAGGCGTGAGTCCTTTGTCAGATATGTGGTTTGTAAATATTTTCCCCTGGTCTGTAGCTTGTCTTTCCATCCTCTTAACAGGGTCTTTCACGGAGCAAAGTTTTTAATTTTGATGAGCTCCTATTAACCAATTTTTCCTTCTATTAAATGTGCTTCCAAGAACCTCTGGGCATTGTGTGACCACGGCCAACCCCAGCCTGCACCGTTCCATGAGAAGGATCTCTCGTGGGAGCACCCTGGCGTCCAGTGGGTAGGACTCCTTGCTCTCGCTTGAGAGGGCCCAGGTCCAGTCCCTGGTCGGGGGACTAAGACCCCACAAGCCAAACATGGCAGTGGTCAAAATAAACAAACAAAAAAATCCCCAGTGCTGCCTTTTTATAGCCAGAACCTCCTCTCCTCCTCGCTTCCCCTGGAAGCCCCTGGCCACCACTAATCTGTTCTCACCTCTAATTTTATCATTTTGAGAGTTATAAAAATGGAATCATACGCTACGTAATCTCTTGAGGTTTGGCTTTTAGCACTTTGCACAATTCTCTTGAGATCTGTCCAAGTTATCATATGTATCAATGGTTCTTTTTCCCTCTTCCTCCCCAGTCGTATTCCATGGCATAGACGCATGGCCATTTGTTTCATCATCCGCCCTTTGAAGGGCATTTGGGTTGTCTCCAATTTGCAGTGATTATGAATAAGTTGCTGTGACCGTTCCTGTATAGATTTTAGTGTGAACATAAGTTTTAATTTCTCTGGGATAAGTGCCCGGGAGGCCAATATCTGGGTGGAATGATAAGTGTGCGTTTAGTTTTATAAGAAACGGCTGCACTCCTTTCGAGAGTGGCTGTACTCTTTCACGCTCCCATTTTCTCTGCCTCCTCCCCGGGCGCCTGACCTCATCACTGGTGTTCACTCGAGGCATCTGAGAGGCATGTCGTGACAGGTCACTGTGGCTTTAATTACACTTCCTCCTGGCTGATGATGGTAAGCATCTCTCCCTGTTTCTTATTTGCCTTCTGTGTGTCCTCTTTGGTGAAATGTTTGTTCATGACTTTTGCCAATTTTCTAATTGGAGTGTTTATTTACTGTGAAGTTTGAGAGATATTTTTATATTCTAGGCGTGAGTCCTTTGTCAGATATGTGGTTTGTAAATATTTTCCCCTGGTCTGTAGCTTGTCTTTCCATCCTCTTAACAGGGTCTTTCACGGAGCAAAGTTTTTAATTTTGATGAGCTCCTATTAACCAATTTTTCCTTCTATTAAATGTGCTTCCAAGAACCTCTTTGTCTAGCCCTGTATTGTCAAGGTTTTCTCCTATTTTAATTATAAGAATTGTATACAGTTCACCTCGGATGACACAGGTTTGAACTGCTTGGGTCCACTTACAAGCTGATTTTTAAAAATTTTTATTTATTTATTTTTGGCTATGCCAGGTCTTCGTTTATGCTCAGGCCTTTCTCTAGTTGTGGCAGCGGGGCTACTCTCTAGTTACAGTGCATCAGCGTCTTGTTGCAGAGTACGGGCCCCAGGGGGCTGGGGCTTCCGTAGCTGTGGCTCCCAGGCTCTGGAGCGCAGGCTCAGTAGTTGTGGCTCACGGGCTCAGCTGCTCTGTGGCATGTGGGATCTTCCTGCACCGGAATCGAACCCGTGTCTCCTGCATTGGCAGGCAGATTCCTTATCACTGAGCCACCAGGGAAGCCCCCACAAGTAGATTTTTTTTCAGTAGTAAAGACTACAGGAATACACATCCCCAGATTGTTTACCCTTGGATAACAAAGCTGAGGATATGGAGAGCTGTACGAAGCCCTCCATATCAACAACACCTATATAACAACACCTATATGAAGGGCTGTCTGTCTGTACGTGAGTTGTCTACACATGGATTTTCAACTGGGTGGAGGGCTGGTGCCCCAACCCCTACATGGTTTAATGTGTGTGCTGAGTCACTGCAGTTGTGTCCCACTCTTTGCGACCGACCCGATGGACGGTAGCCGCCAGGCTCTTCTGTCAAAGGGATTTCCCAGGTGACAATACTAAAGTGGATTACTATTTCCTTCTTCAGGGATCTTCCCAACCCAGGGAATACTGCCTCCTGCATCGGCAGGAGAATTCCCTTTGTGTGTCCTCTTTGGTGAAATGTTTGTAGAGCCTTTTATTGGAGTGTTTATTTACTGTGAAGTTTGAGAGATTTTTATATTCTAGGCGTGAGTCCTTTGTCAGATATGTGGTTTGTAAATATTTTCCCCTGGTCTGTAGCTTGTCTTTCCATCCTCTTAACAGGGTCTTTCACGGAGCAAAGTTTTTAATTTTGATGAGCTCCTATTAACCAATTTTTCCTTCTATTAAATGTGCTTCCAAGAACCTCTTTGTCTAGCCCTGTATTGTCAAGGTTTTCTCCTATTTTAATTATAAGAATTGTATACAGTTCACCTCGGATGACACAGGTTTGAACTGCTTGGGTCCACTTACAAGCTGATTTTTAAAAATTTTTATTTATTTATTTTTGGCTATGCCAGGTCTTCGTTTATGCTCAGGCCTTTCTCTAGTTGTGGCAGCGGGGCTACTCTCTAGTTACAGTGCATCAGCGTCTTGTTGCAGAGTACGGGCCCCAGGGGGCTGGGGCTTCCGTAGCTGTGGCTCCCAGGCTCTGGAGCGCAGGCTCAGTAGTTGTGGCTCACGGGCTCAGCTGCTCTGTGGCATGTGGGATCTTCCTGCACCGGAATCGAACCCGTGTCTCCTGCATTGGCAGGCAGATTCCTTATCACTGAGCCACCAGGGAAGCCCCCACAAGTAGATTTTTTTTCAGTAGTAAAGACTACAGGAATACACATCCCCAGATTGTTTACCCTTGGATAACAAAGCTGAGGATATGGAGAGCTGTACGAAGCCCTCCATATCAACAACACCTATATAACAACACCTATATGAAGGGCTGTCTGTCTGTACGTGAGTTGTCTACACATGGATTTTCAACTGGGTGGAGGGCTGGTGCCCCAACCCCTACATGGTTTAATGTGTGTGCTGAGTCACTTCAGTTGTGTCCAACTCTTTGCGACCGACCCGATGGACGGTAGCCGGCCAGGCTCTTCTGTCAAAGGGATTTCCCAGGTGACAATACTAAAGTGGATTACTATTTCCTTCTTCAGGGGATCTTCCCAACCCAGAGACTGAATACTCGTCTCCTGCATCGGCAGGAGAATTCTTGCCACTGAGCCCGCAGGGAAGCTCCTGCACTGCTTAATGGTTGACCGTAATTGTATTTTAAGTCCATGGCCCATTTTGAGTTACTTTCATATAAAGTGTGAGGCTTCGCTAGGAGTTCATTCTGTGGTGGTGGTTATTCATGGCTGTCCAGTTGCTGCAGTAGGCCTCCCTGGTGGCACGGTGTTAAAGAATCTGCCTGCACTGCAGGAGGCCCGGGTCCAGTCCTGGTCAGGAGGATCCTCTGGAGGAGGCCATGGCAGCCCGCTCCAGCAGCCTTGCCTGGGGAATCCCATGGGCAGAGGAGCCTGGTGGGCTACCGTCCGGGGGTCACAGAAGAGTCACGACCAAGCGACTGAGCACCAGCAGCCAAGGTGCTCCGGTTCAGCTTGTTGAATGGACTGTCCTTCGTGCACTGAATTGCTTTGCCTCTTTTTCTAAAATCAGTTGAGTATTTGTGTGAGTCTATTTCTGGTTCTCTCTTTGGTTCCTCTGACCTGTGCGTCCAGTCCCTCTGGCAAAACTGCGCTGTTTTGATCACCGTAACCATATATGCGTGTGTGTGTGTTCAGTTGTGTGCAACTCTATAGGGGCAACTGTGTAGTAAACCTCGATATTAGAGAAAGCCCTGTGCTTTTCAAGAGAAACTTCAGAGTAAACTTACCTGTAAAAAAAGATCTTGCTGGGATTTTGATAGTACTTGTGCTAAACCTATAGATTAATTTGGGAAGAATTGACATCCTCACTATGTTGAATCTTCCAACTTTGAATGTGATATATTTCTCCACTTATTTAGGTGTATTAGTATTTTGTAATGTTCCAGATACAGATGCTATACATGCTTTGTTAGATTTCTACCTCCTAGGTATTCATTCTCTTTGAAGCAATTGTCAGTGTTTTCAGTTTCGCTTTGCGTGGTTCATCATTATTATGGTGTGTGAAATGGGATCCATCTTGGTAAGTCGATCTTTCACCAAACAACATCGCCGAACTCCTCATTGGTTCTACGAGTGTTTTGGTAGGCTCCTTAGGATTTTCTGTCTAGGCAATCATGCCATCCCTAAATGGTGACCATTTTATTTCCTCTCTTCCAAGCTATTAATCTTTTATTTCCTTTGAAGTGGCAAGAGAAGATTTCGTTCTTTTGTTTACAGTTTTAGGGGGAAAGTATTTTGTATTTTACCATGAAATACAATGTTAGCTGAAAGCTTTTGGTATACACTCTTTATCAAGTTCAGGAAGTTCCTCTAGTTCTTGTCTCCAGAGAGCTTTTATAATGAATGCATGTTGGATTTTGCCCAATGTATGGGCTTTTTGCATAAATTTTAAAGATCGTATGAGTTTTCTTCCTTAGCTTATCAATATGGTAGATTATACTGACTTTTGAATATTGAACCAGACTTGCATCTTAGAATAAAATTCCATTTTTATAGTGTCAAATTATTTTTTATATATTATTAAGAACAATTTGTTAAAACTTCTTTAAGATGTTTGAATCTAAATTCACGAGAGATACTGGCTTGTATTTTTCTTTCTTTTACCTGCCTTTACGTAGTTTTGGCCTCCGAGTAATATTAGCCTCATAAAATGAGCTGAAAGTGTCACTCTCTCTTCCATTTTCTGGGAGATATTGTGTAAACGTATTGATTGTGGGACCTGTGCGTCCAGTCCTCTGGCAAACTATCCGTAACCATATATGCGTGTGTGTGTGTTCAGTTGTGTGCAACTCTATAGGGGCAACTGTGTAGTAAACCTCGATATTAGAGAAAGCCCTGTGCTTTTCAAGAGAAACTTCAGAGTAAACTTACCTGTAAAAAAAGATCTTGCTGGGATTTTGATAGTACTTGTGCTAAACCTATAGATTAATTTGGGAAGAATTGACATCCTCACTATGTTGAATCTTCCAACTTTGAATGTGATATATTTCTCCACTTATTTAGGTGTATTAGTATTTTGTAATGTTCCAGATACAGATGCTATACATGCTTTGTTAGATTTCTACCTCCTAGGTATTCATTCTCTTTGAAGCAATTGTCAGTGTTTTCAGTTTCGCTTTGTGTGGTTCATCATTATTATGGTGTGTGAAATGGGATCCATCTTGGTAAGTCGATCTTTCACCAAACAACATCGCCGAACTCCTCATTGGTTCTACGAGTGTTTTGGTAGGCTCCTTAGGATTTTCTGTCTAGGCAATCATGCCATCCCTAAATGGTGACCATTTTATTTCCTCTCTTCCAAGCTATTAATCTTTTATTTCCTTTGAAGTGGCAAGAGAAGATTTCGTTCTTTTGTTTACAGTTTTAGGGAAAGTATTTTGTATTTTACCATGAAATACAATGTTAGCTGAAAGCTTTTGGTATACACTCTTTATCAAGTTCAGGAAGTTCCTCTAGTTCTTGTCTCCAGAGAGCTTTTATAATGAATGCATGTTGGATTTTGCCCAATGTATGGGCTTTTTGCATAAATTTTAAAGATCGTATGAGTTTTCTTCCTTAGCTTATCAATATGGTAGATTATACTGACTTTTGAATATTGAACCAGACTTGCATCTTAGAATAAAATTCCATTTTTATAGTGTCAAATTATTTTTTATATATTATTAAGAACAATTTGTTAAAACTTCTTTAAGATGTTTGAATCTAAATTCACGAGAGATACTGGCTTGTATTTTTCTTTCTTTTACCTGCCTTTACGTAGTTTTGGCCTCCGAGTAATATTAGCCTCATAAAATGAGCTGAAAGTGTCACTCTCTCTTCCATTTTCTGGGAGATATTGTGTAAACGTATTGATTGTCGTAGAGATTCCACTATATACACACAACTCTTTTTGTGATCTACTAGTATCGATGCTTCACCACTTGTGTAAAACGTAATCTTACTTCTACTTAGATCTCTTACTGCCTCATTAAAGACTCTTTCTCTCACTGTCTCTCTCTCTCTTTCTATATATATATACAGACACATACATATATAATATATGCATGTATGATTATGTATAATTGTCTTAAGTATATTCTTACATGCATGAAAGTCACATCAGGTGTTATAATTTTGCCTCATTATTAAATACAATTTAAGATACTCATGAGAAGTATAGTCTGTCATATTTATCCCTATTTCTGCACATTCCAAAGTCCTTTTTTTCCTTTCTGAAGTTCCAAGCTTTCTTGAAACAAATGAAAAAATAGAAATTCTCAGTAAAGTAACAGAAGTTACATTTTAAAAAGCTTCTGTTTATACCACTTCTTTACCTAATCTTTAAGGATGTGTTTGCCAACAATAGATTCTCTTGGTTTGCTTTCATCTGAGAATCTCTCTCTTTTCCTCCAATTCTGAAGGATATTTTTTTACCAGATGTAGAACTTGCAGTTGACAGCTCTTTCTACAGCATTTGAAGAATGTTGAAAAACTTCTTTCTGCCTCCATAGTTCGAGATGAGAAATCTGCTATCCTTCAAATTGATATCCCATGTAAGTAATGTGTTGTTTCTGAATGCTTTTCCTATTGTTTGTCTTATTTTTTTTGCAGATGTGTAATTTTCTGTGTCTTTACATTGATCCTGCTTGAGATTCAGTCATCTTTTTGCGTTTGTAGTTCGTATCTTCCTCCAGCTTTGGGGAGTGCTCAGCCATTCTTTCCTTGGATACTTTTCCAGTCACACTTTTTCTTTTTTGAGGGCTCAGAAGATATGAATATTCATTCTTTTTTAAAACTGTTTCAGAGTCCCTCAGAATCTTTTCTTTTTCGATGTATTTTATGTTTGTATCGAGACTGGGGAATTTCAGTGCTCTAACCTTAACTCTGCTGATTCTTCCCTTTATCATCTCCACTCCCTAGAATTGAACCCATTCTGTGAGGTTTTTTCTTTCCTGGTTATTGTATTTTTCAGGTTTTAAATTTCCTTTTGGCGTTTTTTAAAGAAATAACTTCGCTCTCTCTTTTTTTTTAACTGAGAGTTTCTAGTTTATTTGTTTTATTTGTTTCAAAAGAATTTGTAATTACTCGTTGAAGCATTTTTATGATGGCTGCTCTTAAATTCTTGACCATTCCAACCTCCGATTCATTTCTGTATGGTGCCTGTCGACTGTGGTTTTCATCGTCCCGGGTGGTTAGGCAGCAGTTAGCTCTCCCCTCCGCTCTCCAGACATCTTTGCAATGAAAGTGGGGGCCCGCTTGCACCTTCTTACTGTCTCTGAGCCCCGCTGCTAGGCTCGCCTGACACGGGGAGGGGAGGTCGGAATCCCACTGCCGTGTGGTTGCAGGTGGGGCAGAGCGGGAGAGGGAGACGCTTCTTTGTTCTGTCGCGGCCAGGGGTTTCCAGCTGTAAAAAGGAAGACCTGGGAGGAATGGGACGCCTGACTTCCTCCTGAGCTGGATGTTCACGTGTGACATGAGCTTTCTGTTCTGTTTCTTTACTTGGAAAATGGCTCTTATATTATTATATTAATAATACCTCCTCTGCCTGCACCACAGGACTGTTTTGAGAATTAAGTAAGATGTTTGTGTACATGAAAGGACCCTGGAGACTCTGGTGCTAGTAGAGAATTTTATTAAAATGATTGTTATTTCTGCAACTAGGGTCTGGTAAGACGTAGCTTGAGAAGAGACAGCAAAAATGGCAGAGACCCTCCATCTATCAATTTAATGTTGGTGAAAACAGACTGGACAGCCAGAAATCAGCCTTCTCTTGCCGAGTTCCCTGATTCTTTTGATTACTGTGTCTTTACATTGATCCTGCTTGAGATTCAGTCATCTTTTTGCGTTTGTAGTGAGGGGGGCTCAGTTTTTAAGTTTTTTATGAATATTCATTCTTTTTTAAAACTGTTTCAGAGTCCCTCAGAATCTTTTCTTTTTCGATGTATTTTATGTTTGTATCGAGACTGGGGAATTTCAGTGCTCTAACCTTAACTCTGCTGATTCTTCCCTTTATCATCTCCACTCCCTAGAATTGAACCCATTCTGTGAGGTTTTTTCTTTCCTGGTTATTGTATTTTTCAGGTTTTAAATTTCCTTTTGGCGTTTTTTAAAGAAATAACTTCGCTCTCTCTTTTTTTTTAACTGAGAGTTTCTAGTTTATTTGTTTTATTTGTTTCAAAAGAATTTGTAATTACTCGTTGAAGCATTTTTATGATGGCTGCTCTTAAATTCTTGACCATTCCAACCTCCGATTCATTTCTGTATGGTGCCTGTCGACTGTGGTTTTCATCGTCCCGGGTGGTTAGGCAGCAGTTAGCTCTCCCCTCCGCTCTCCAGACATCTTTGCAATGAAAGTGGGGGCCCGCTTGCACCTTCTTACTGTCTCTGAGCCCCGCTGCTAGGCTCGCCTGACACGGGGAGGGGAGGTCGGAATCCCACTGCCGTGTGGTTGCAGGTGGGGCAGAGCGGGAGAGGGAGACGCTTCTTTGTTCTGTCGCGGCCAGGGGTTTCCAGCTGTAAAAAGGAAGACCTGGGAGGAATGGGACGCCTGACTTCCTCCTGAGCTGGATGTTCACGTGTGACATGAGCTTTCTGTTCTGTTTCTTTACTTGGAAAATGGCTCTTATATTATTATATTAATAATACCTCCTCTGCCTGCACCACAGGACTGTTTTGAGAATTAAGTAA
Organism: Tragulus kanchil; assembly: GCA_022376925.1. Taxonomy (NCBI): domain Eukaryota; kingdom Metazoa; phylum Chordata; class Mammalia; order Artiodactyla; family Tragulidae; genus Tragulus; species Tragulus kanchil. The sequence continues at coordinate 157,664,576 of JAIOJX010000002.1, read as the reverse complement.
GATGTTTGTGTACATGAAAGGACCCTGGAGACTCTGGTGCTAGTAGAGAATTTTATTAAAATGATTGTTATTTCTGCAACTAGGGTCTGGTAAGACGTAGCTTGAGAAGAGACAGCAAAAATGGCAGAGACCCTCCATCTATCAATTTAATGTTGGTGAAAACAGACTGGACAGCCAGAAATCAGCCTTCTCTTGCCGAGTTCCCTGATTCTTTTGAGTCTGTGGTAACCTTCTCTTGACGATCGATAACCCGGGAGAAACTGAGAGGAGAAATGAAGATTAGGGTCATGGCAAGGAGACAGCAGTAAAGTAGCTTTAAAGAGCCTAATAAAGCAGGATAATTGAATGTAGTAAGGTCCGTGGCTGGGACAGGGTGGTATCTGCAAGCGCTCTTTCCAGGAAAACGATCACAAAAGGGGAAAAAAAAAAACCGCTGAAGCTGGGACGGAAGGAACAAGTCCTAAAGGGGACCCTGAGTGGTAGGACAAGGCATTCAGGATGGTCACCCTCACTTAGGGGCCTGGAACAGGACTGCCCCTGGATTGGCCCTGATATTATCAACCAGGATGGTCTGGGTGTTCTTTGTCCCTGTTCCAGGGCTGTGCACTTGCTGTGTTTGAGTCTCAGCTCGGCCACTTGTGTCTGTGTGACTGGAGAGAAATTTCTGTGTTTTTTTTTTTTTAATTTTAATATTTATTTATTTATTTATTTTGGGCTACTCTGGGTTTTCACTGCTGCTGCAGGCTCTTCTCTAGTTGTAGGGAGTGGGGGCTGCTCTCCAGTTGAGGTGAGCAGGCTTCTTGTTGCAGTGGAGCTTGGGCTCTAGGGGACATGGGTTCCATAGTTGCGGCTTTGAGGCTCTAGAGCACAGGCTCCATCGTTGTGGCTCATGGACTTAGTTGCTCCGCAGCTTGTGGGATCCTCCCGGATCAGGGATCGAACCTGTGTCTCCTGCACTGGCAGGTGAACTCTTTACCACTGAGCCACCAGCAAAGCCCTGGGGAGAAGCTTCTTAACCTCTCTGAGCCTGTTGCTCTTTCCATCAGTTGAAGTTGGCAAAGGTGCCAACCCCATCAGGTTGTTGAGAGTCAAAGGTGAGGGTGAGTAGGAGACATCCAGCCTGCCCCTAGTAGAGAACCGATGTACAGGTGGTTCTCTTCCTGGCTCCAGGCCCAGGAGTTTGGACCTCAGTCCCGAAGACAGGAGCCCTTCTGGTCCATCACTCTGGTTCCTCCGCAGTCACGCCCTGCTACCAGAAGTAACGCCCCACCCCCACAGTTGTCCCCATTCCCTTCCTTCCTGGGACGGGCTTTCCTGGTGTGAAGGTATAATGGACCCACCTGAGACTCTGCGTAAAGCTGGCAGGATGCCCGCTTTCCTATCGGTTTCTCTAGAGTTCGGCACAAACATGGGGCATGGGACGATACACTTGTGGCTCCCAGAGGCACATCTGGCCGGCCTGGTGCCCCCGGCACGGCTCTTGATTACATTTTCTCTCTGGAACTGAGCTGTGCTGTGGGTGGTGCTGCCCACCACCACTGACTCAGCCACGAGATGCCTGGAGCCCTCTGGGTTGGGGGGAAGATACAGTCTCTGGGGTGTCCTGAAACTCAGTGTTTTGACTAGTATCAGTAGATAACGTATGTTGAAAAGCCTACCCGCATCGTGTGCCGGGTGTGTTTCACCTCGTTTAATTCCCCCAATGGCCATGTGGAGAAGAATCTCATACTGTTCCCTTTTAGAGCTCAGAGAACTTCAGTCACTTGCCCAGGGTCAAACAGGCAGGGGGTGAGTTATTTTCCCAGCGGCCAGAGGCTCAGGGGCCACCCTTCGTGCTGGGAACGGACTGCAGGTGTCTGGAGCAGGCTTCTTGTTGCAGTGGAGCTTGGGCTCTAGGGGACATGGGTTCCATAGTTGCGGCTTTGAGGCTCTAGAGCACAGGCTCCATCGTTGTGGCTCATGGACTTAGTTGCTCCGCAGCTTGTGGGATCCTCCCGGATCAGGGATCGAACCTGTGTCTCCTGCACTGGCAGGTGAACTCTTTACCACTGAGCCACCAGCAAAGCCCTGGGGAGAAGCTTCTTAACCTCTCTGAGCCTGTTGCTCTTTCCATCAGTTGAAGTTGGCAAAGGTGCCAACCCCATCAGGTTGTTGAGAGTCAAAGGTGAGGGTGAGTAGGAGACATCCAGCCTGCCCCTAGTAGAGAACCGATGTACAGGTGGTTCTCTTCCTGGCTCCAGGCCCAGGAGTTTGGACCTCAGTCCCGAAGACAGGAGCCCTTCTGGTCCATCACTCTGGTTCCTCCGCAGTCACGCCCTGCTACCAGAAGTAACGCCCCACCCCCACAGTTGTCCCCATTCCCTTCCTTCCTGGGACGGGCTTTCCTGGTGTGAAGGTATAATGGACCCACCTGAGACTCTGCGTAAAGCTGGCAGGATGCCCGCTTTCCTATCGGTTTCTCTAGAGTTCGGCACAAACATGGGGCATGGGACGATACACTTGTGGCTCCCAGAGGCACATCTGGCCGGCCTGGTGCCCCCGGCACGGCTCTTGATTACATTTTCTCTCTGGAACTGAGCTGTGCTGTGGGTGGTGCTGCCCACCACCACTGACTCAGCCACGAGATGCCTGGAGCCCTCTGGGTTGGGGGGAAGATACAGTCTCTGGGGTGTCCTGAAACTCAGTGTTTTGACTAGTATCAGTAGATAACGTATGTTGAAAAGCCTACCCGCATCGTGTGCCGGGTGTGTTTCACCTCGTTTAATTCCCCCAATGGCCATGTGGAGAAGAATCTCATACTGTTCCCTTTTAGAGCTCAGAGAACTTCAGTCACTTGCCCAGGGTCAAACAGGCAGGGGGTGAGTTATTTTCCCAGGGGCCAGAGGCTCAGGTGCCAAGAACAGAGGCCCACCCTTCGTCTGCTGGGAACGGACTGCAGGTGTCTGAGGTGGGCCAGACTAGCTCCAGGCAGCCCCTCGTCTCTGCCCCGGAAACGAGGAAGCTGCTGTGGGCACTCTGCAGGTGGTGGAGTTCTCATAAATCTTTCTTTAGGGAAACAGGTGTTGGGCCGGATGTCATCATCTGCTGACTCCTCACCTGTCGAGGCCCGTAGATCCGGGCAGTGAGTAAAACAGAAGCAAAAGAAACGAAACAAAAACAACCCCCTACTATGCTCCCTTGTTCTAGCTCCTCCTCTTTGCAGATGAGAGGAGACGAGAGGACACAGCACAGCTGTCTGCTTCACGGTCACCAGCGCTGTGGCCATGCCAGCAACTCGGGAGGGGGTGACCCCTCCCTGAGCAGCAGCCAGTGCTCACCTCCGCCCCTCACTGACCCCCCCAGACACGTGGCCAGTTTCCACGCGAAGGCACAGGTCTGGATTTGAGGGGTGTGTACGTGTGACCTCTGTTTTCTAACATTGTAAACGAGTTACAGCAAACCCCCAAACTTGTGCAGACCAAGGTGTCTGATAATTGGTTCTGACCCACGGGCTGCCAGCCTAGGACCTCTGCACTCTGAAAACCTTCTCACAACACTGCCTTTATTTAGTAATAATTCATGTGTTTTCCTATATTTTATTTATCAAAGACCTTAGTAACTGTCAAGCCGAGCTTCTTATCAGCAGGAACTGACCAGCGAACAAGTGTTACCTCCCAGGCCAGATGATAAATCTAGGGGAACCAGGGAGCCCTGACATTTTAATTATCCGGAACATACTTATCAGGCCTCCGTCCTGGACATGGCATGTCCCATTGTTTGTGAGTCCCTAATTGGGAATCTCTGATCTGGTCCCTCCAGGGCCCTCCTTCCTGCAGCTCATCCTTGTTGCTTCACTCTGGCAGCTGCCTTTATATTATTCAATAGAACGTCCGGAAACACCATCCGAGTGAGCGCAGTTCTCCTCTATATCCATGCACAGTGCAGCATCCTGAACTGCTGAAACTAAAAAAAAGAAAAAAATGGACTCTGCTGGCTCCCAGGGGCCAGAGGCTCAGGTGCCAAGAACAGAGGCCCACCCTTCGTCTGCTGGGAACGGACTGCAGGTGTCTGAGGTGGGCCAGACTAGCTCCAGGCAGCCCCTCGTCTCTGCCCCGGAAACGAGGAAGCTGCTGTGGGCACTCTGCAGGTGGTGGAGTTCTCATAAATCTTTCTTTAGGGAAACAGGTGTTGGGCCGGATGTCATCATCTGCTGACTCCTCACCTGTCGAGGCCCGTAGATCCGGGCAGTGAGTAAAACAGAAGCAAAAGAAACGAAACAAAAACAACCCCCTACTATGCTCCCTTGTTCTAGCTCCTCCTCTTTGCAGATGAGAGGAGACGAGAGGACACAGCACAGCTGTCTGCTTCACGGTCACCAGCGCTGTGGCCATGCCAGCAACTCGGGAGGGGGTGACCCCTCCCTGAGCAGCAGCCAGTGCTCACCTCCGCCCCTCACTGACCCCCCCAGACACGTGGCCAGTTTCCACGCGAAGGCACAGGTCTGGATTTGAGGGGTGTGTACGTGTGACCTCTGTTTTCTAACATTGTAAACGAGTTACAGCAAACCCCCAAACTTGTGCAGACCAAGGTGTCTGATAATTGGTTCTGACCCACGGGCTGCCAGCCTAGGACCTCTGCACTCTGAAAACCTTCTCACAACACTGCCTTTATTTAGTAATAATTCATGTGTTTTCCTATATTTTATTTATCAAAGACCTTAGTAACTGTCAAGCCGAGCTTCTTATCAGCAGGAACTGACCAGCGAACAAGTGTTACCTCCCAGGCCAGATGATAAATCTAGGGGAACCAGGGAGCCCTGACATTTTAATTATCCGGAACATACTTATCAGGCCTCCGTCCTGGACATGGCATGTCCCATTGTTTGTGAGTCCCTAATTGGGAATCTCTGATCTGGTCCCTCCAGGGCCCTCCTTCCTGCAGCTCATCCTTGTTGCTTCACTCTGGCAGCTGCCTTTATATTATTCAATAGAACGTCCGGAAACACCATCCGAGTGAGCGCAGTTCTCCTCTATATCCATGCACAGTGCAGCATCCTGAACTGCTGAAACTAAAAAAAAGAAAAAAATGGACTCTGCTGGCTGCGGCACCAGCAAAAATATACAGAAAAGAATTTTTTTTTTTTACATAAAGAATTTTTCCAGACTAAGCAAGGTGCTGGACAGATTTCCTCTGACTAGGTTTCGTGGTCAACCTGCAGGATTCTATAGGGGCGTTGGTACTGTGCAAAGTCACTTTTCAGTGATTCTTGACGCCCCATGTAAAACAGAAAAAAAATGTTAACAAGTGATATCCTGGGAAATTGGAGAAATGAACATATAAAGCACCTGAGGTTAGGTTCTCACTTGCTTTCAATGGAGAGTTCCTTTGAGTTGCTAAGAGGCTTGTTGGCTTTCTCGAGGCCTCCTTGAGGAGGTGGAGTGGAAACGCTGTTGCTGCTGGGCCACCTGCGTGTCCTCTGCAGAGCGCCGCCCCCTGCCACCATGCGGTCTGGATGGCCGTGGCTTCTTTCATGTGGCCTCACCTGTCTGAGCAGGTGGGGCCGGATGTGCGGTCTTGACCATGGACAGCCCATCCAGAGGGTGATGAGCAGCCTGCCGGGTCGCAGACGTCTGTGAAGGCCCTCATGGTGTTCCCTGGGGCAGGAAACGCCGAGGGAAGCTGGCTGCTGCCACGGGCTCCAAGACGCAAGGCCGTGGTGCACGTGGGCGGGATGGCCAGGAGCCGCTGCAACAGGAAGAGGTGGAGTCAGCGCGAGGCGGGGGGAGAGGACGGGGGAGCCGCGCGGGAAAGCTGGGGATGCCCCAGGAGCGAGGCGAGAAACCGGTGTTCATCTCCCCGAGGCGCGCTCCAAGCACGGCTCCTCCGTGGCGACTGAGCAGCGGGCCAGCCCTCTGTTTCCTAAGGCGTGAGAAAGCCACCAGGATCAGAGAAAGACCGAAGCTGTCTAGAAAACCCCAACTCTTGGGAGATCCCACGCCAAGGTGTTCCCCCTCCACCAATTAAAAAACAAGTCTAGATTTCTAATGGCGAGGCTTTATCTGGCAGGATTATTGTAAGCAGGAAGGTGGGGCGCAGGGAGCCCTGCCGTTTGGGGAACATGCACCATAGATCTGGTAGCATCGGCAAGGTTTTTCTGGGATGGAAAGAGTGTAAGCACGTCCTCCCTGGTGGTCCCGTGGCTGAGATTCCGTGCTCCCCATGCAGGGGGCCCTGGTCGGGCCGCAAGATCCCACAGCTGCAACTAAGAGCTCGCCTGGCACAAAGACCCGGCACAGGCAAACAAATAAGTAAAATAAATGAACAGCCTTTTAAAAACAGATTTCCTCTGACTAGGTTTCGTGGTCAACCTGCAGGATTCTATAGGGGCGTTGGTACTGTGCAAAGTCACTTTTCAGTGATTCTTGACGCCCCATGTAAAACAGAAAAAAAATGTTAACAAGTGATATCCTGGGAAATTGGAGAAATGAACATATAAAGCACCTGAGGTTAGGTTCTCACTTGCTTTCAATGGAGAGTTCCTTTGAGTTGCTAAGAGGCTTGTTGGCTTTCTCGAGGCCTCCTTGAGGAGGTGGAGTGGAAACGCTGTTGCTGCTGGGCCACCTGCGTGTCCTCTGCAGAGCGCCGCCCCCTGCCACCATGCGGTCTGGATGGCCGTGGCTTCTTTCATGTGGCCTCACCTGTCTGAGCAGGTGGGGCCGGATGTGCGGTCTTGACCATGGACAGCCCATCCAGAGGGTGATGAGCAGCCTGCCGGGTCGCAGACGTCTGTGAAGGCCCTCATGGTGTTCCCTGGGGCAGGAAACGCCGAGGGAAGCTGGCTGCTGCCACGGGCTCCAAGACGCAAGGCCGTGGTGCACGTGGGCGGGATGGCCAGGAGCCGCTGCAACAGGAAGAGGTGGAGTCAGCGCGAGGCGGGGGGAGAGGACGGGGGAGCCGCGCGGGAAAGCTGGGGATGCCCCAGGAGCGAGGCGAAAAACCCGGGTGTTCATCTCCCCGAGGCGCGCTCCAAGCACGGCTCCTCCGTGGCGACTGAGCAGCGGGCCAGCCCTCTGTTTCCTAAGGCGTGAGAAAGCCACCAGGATCAGAGAAAGACCGAAGCTGTCTAGAAAACCCCAACTCTTGGGAGATCCCACGCCAAGGTGTTCCCCCTCCACCAATTAAAAAACAAGTCTAGATTTCTAATGGCGAGGCTTTATCTGGCAGGATTATTGTCAGCAGGAAGGTGGGGCGCAGGGAGCCCTGCCGTTTGGGGAACATGCACCATAGATCTGGTAGCATCGGCAAGGTTTTTCTGGGATGGAAAGAGTGTAAGCACGTCCTCCCTGGTGGTCCCGTGGCTGAGATTCCGTGCTCCCCATGCAGGGGGCCCTGGTCGGGCCGCAAGATCCCACAGCTGCAACTAAGAGCTCGCCTGGCACAAAGACCCGGCACAGGCAAACAAATAAGTAAAATAAATGAACAGCCTTTTAAAAAAGTCAGCAGGGCTAGGAAGAAGCCTTGTGGGGAAGCCATTCTGATGGGAGGAGGGGCAGCGGAAGAGTGGACAGCTTCACTGAGACCAGCCTGTTCCCAGGAGGGGGCGCCCGCAGGTTCACCTGCCTCGCCTGCCGAAGGATGGCCGACGTCGGGGGCCAGCGGGAAGGAGACAGCTTCACCCAAGCTCTGTTAGCAGGGATTTGTTCTCGGTGATTTCTGACACAGACGGTGGGAATCTTGGGGGAAGGTCTGAGACTAGCCTCCGGCAAGTGGCTTGCACATCTGCAAGTCTGTTGCCTTAAGACTTTTTAACTGCAAATCTGCCTACAAAAATATTTTCAGCATCTGGGTTGTCGCAGGATGTGGAGGCTTGAAACCTATGTCCCTATGACAAGAAAGCTCATGTGCATTGTTATTGTTATGATGATAAATGAGATAACTACTGACAGTCCTGCGGGGGGACTTGAGCCAGGTGCTGCTGGAAACACATTACACACAGTGACTGCAAAAAGAATCACGAGCTGACCATTGAGAGTTACGCTTCACTCGGTGGGACGTTTTAGGACTTAAGCCCGGGAGGCAGCGTCTCGAGTGACCCCGAGAGAGGCGGGGAGGAGCCGGGCGAGAGAGAAGTTGACAACAAGGGGCCGGTCATCTGGGCGTCAGAAGATGTTTGTTAAGGAAAACCAGGTATCCCAAATTAAGGAATTTAGTGCTCCTGTGTCTGCAAAGAGGCAGGGTCTGGACTTGCTGAACCCGTCACATCCTCCATGTGGGTCTCGGCCGTCGGGCCGCGTGCTGCAGTGTACTTTTTCACCTCCTGAGTTCCTGGTGCCCCCGTGGGGAGCGTGGCAGTCTGGTCGCTGCCACATCACCAGCGTTTTTGGTTTTGCTGTTGTTCTCAGGTGCCTCGGATGGTGAAGAATCCACCTGCAGTGCTTGAGATCCAGGTTCCATCCCTGGGTCTGGAAGATGCCCTGGAGAAAGAAATGGCCGCCCACTCCAGGATTCTTGCCTGGAGAACTCTATGGATGGGGAAGCCCGACAGGCTACAGTCCATGGGGTCGCAGAGTCGGACAGAACTGGGTGACGGCCACGTTTACATTCCGGGTTTAGAAATTCACATTTGCAGGGCCGGACTAGCTGGTGACTGTGACCTCCTTGTTTCCTGACACGGCAGGAAGTGCTCCGTGTCACACACGTGTGGACGGTCCTGTCAGATCCAAGCTTCAACCCTGTGGAGGCAGGTATCTTATTATTCCCACTTTACAGAGCAGGAGACTGAGGCCCAGGGATGTTGTTTCTGAGCTAGGGTTTCAACCGAGGCCGCCTGACCCACGGCCGACCACTGACCACCATCCTCCCGCATGCTCAGGGCTCCAAGCAACACCATCTTCTTTCGGGTAAATGATTATTTTCCCTCGTTGGCAGCCAGAGCAGAAGGATTACCTGCTGTGACACTGGGCCTGGTTCTGCCGAATCACGTGGGCTGCAGACAGAAGTGTCTGGTCACCCTGCGCCCGCTTTCTGGACCTGGGCTGGGAACCTGGGTGGTTTGCCTTTCAGGAGGCTCTCAGATAGAGTTAAGTGAACTCGAGATTCCATTAAGATAGCCGTTGTGTAAGGAAACTGGGCAGCCTGGCAGAACAGGTTTGGCTTTGTTTTGTTTTAAAAGAAGTACCTATTTTAGAATTAGATGAGTATCAGTTTGGTGACCCTCTGTCAGCGGGTAGTTCACCTCTCTCCTAAGCCCGCCTTGGAGGGGGTTGAGCACCGGGGGTGGCGACTGCCTGCGGAGTCTGCGCCTCGGGGGCTCGATCTGGAGGTAAGCGGGACTAGTGAGGACAGAACTGTAACGGTGACGTCCATGTATGGATGACCGTGTCCCACGACGTGCTGGGCACCGGGTTAAGCCCTTGACACACATGGTATCTAGTTCCCACAAAGACCCTGAAGTATATTACGATTAAACGCTTGGGCACTGGAGTCAGCCCCAAGTTAGTTCAAGTGCCTACTTGACCGCGTCATGAGCTGTGGCCTTTGTAGGTTACAGTCCCCTTGGTAAACATCTGTGTCTTCATTGGAAGGTGGGCATCCTGAGAGTGTCTGCCTCAGAGGGCTCTGGTGAGAAAGAAGGAAATCATGCATATAAATCATCATGCATATAAATCATCATGCATATAAAGTAATGACTGAATGAATATTATTTCTTAAATGGGCATCGCTGTCCTCATTGTGCACGAGAGAAAAATGAAGTTCAGAGAAGGGACATGACTTGTCCCCAAATTGAAAAGCTAGTTAGAGGTGGAGAGGAAGTGAACAGATCTGGACCCAGGTCCTGGCCACAGTAAGTGATGAAGCAGTGGAGAATAGTGATATAATGGCGAGTGTTAGTCTTATTATGACTAGCTGAGGCGCGGATCCCCCGGGAGCCTGAGCAGAGGCCCCACTGGGCCTGACCCCCGGGGAGAGCGAAGTCTGTGGCTGATGCAGACAACCACCGCGGACGAGGAGGGGCTTGCAAGGCGATCACTGAAAACAGTGTCCTCTCGCGGCTGGCTTTGTTCGCTGTGTACACCAGTGAAGCAGAAGCTCCCTGGAGCCGTTGGGGGTGGTGACGCTGTCCATGCCTAGATTTAAATACCCAGCACACGTGTTCAGGAATACACCTCAGGAAGGCACCAGTCTTCCAGCGATGTGGTGGGACCGCGTCTCTGGTTGGTCCTAGTGACAGTGATGACAGCCAGGCAGTATGCTGGGGGCGTGCGGAGATGGGGAGGGTCAGCTCTGGCCCTGGGTTCAGAACCGGCTCTGGCACTGGCCAGCTGTGCAGCTTAGAGCAAGTTCCCAACCTCTCGGAGCCTCCATTCCCCGCTCTGTCAACGGTCACAGTAGAAGTAGCTGCCACTGGAGCTGGGGTGCGGGACAGAACTGTAACGGTGACGTAGTGGATGACCGTGTCCCACGACGTGCTGGGCACCGGGTTAAGCCCTTGACACACATGGTATCTAGTTCCCACAAAGACCCTGAAGTATATTACGATTAAACGCTTGGGCACTGGAGTCAGCCCCAAGTTAGTTCAAGTGCCTACTTGACGGGCGTCATGAGCTGTGGCCTTTGTAGGTTACAGTCCCCTTGGTAAACATCTGTGTCTTCATTGGAAGGTGGGCATCCTGAGAGTGTCTGCCTCAGAGGGCTCTGGTGAGAAAGAAGGAAATCATGCATATAAATCATCATGCATATAAATCATCATGCATATAAAGTAATGACTGAATGAATATTATTTCTTAAATGGGCATCGCTGTCCTCATTGTGCCCGAGAGAAAATGAAGTTCAGAGAAGGGACATGACTTGTCCCCAAATTGAAAAGCTAGTTAGAGGTGGAGAGGAAGTGAACAGATCTGGACCCAGGTCCTGGCCACAGTAAGTGATGAAGCAGTGGAGAATAGTGATATAATGGCGAGTGTTAGTCTTATTATGACTAGCTGAGGCGCGGATCCCCCGGGAGCCTGAGCAGAGGCCCCACTGGGCCTGACCCCCGGGGAGAGCGAAGTCTGTGGCTGATGCAGACAACCACCGCGGACGAGGAGGGGCTTGCAAGGCGATCACTGAAAACAGTGTCCTCTCGCGGCTGGCTTTGTTCGCTGTGTACACCAGTGAAGCAGAAGCTCCCTGGAGCCGTTGGGGGTGGTGACGCTGTCCATGCCTAGATTTAAATACCCAGCACACGTGTTCAGGAATACACCTCAGGAAGGCACCAGTCTTCCAGCGATGTGGTGGGACCGCGTCTCTGGTTGGTCCTAGTGACAGTGATGACAGCCAGGCAGTATGCTGGGGGCGTGCGGAGATGGGGAGGGTCAGCTCTGGCCCTGGGTTCAGAACCGGCTCTGGCACTGGCCAGCTGTGCAGCTTAGAGCAAGTTCCCAACCTCTCGGAGCCTCCATTCCCCGCTCTGTCAACGGTCACAGTAGAAGTAGCTGCCACTCGGAGCTGGGGTGCGGACAGAGGAGGAATGCTCGTGAAGTGACCCACCCGTGAGAGAACCCACGACAGAGTTTTAGCAGGCGTTAGGAAAGACGGGTTGCTCTCAGCTCCGAGGGAGGCTGTGTGTGGGGCGGGGGCGGGGGCTGATTCTGAGGCACTGGGTTCCCACTGTTTTTCCTTTGAGCACAGCTTGGTGGCAGCTTTGGCCTCTGGGGAGGTAAATACCTGAAGACCTGGCAGGACCCACAGATAACCTGCCATGCCCATCAGCCGCGCCCTTGCCCTCCCCTGCTGGCCTGCCCCCAGCACACATCTGATCCCTCTTTCGGGGAGTCTGAGTTCTACCACGACGTCCTGGGGAGAAAGCCAAGTTCTTAGCTGTGACATTGGCCTCTTTCCCCTTCTATTTAAGAAAACCTGGTGAGAAACCCGCATTCCTGCACCATCTCCATTTTCTTCCCCCAGGTTTCTTAGCAATGAAATCACCCAAGATATAAATAAAATGTGCTAAATAAAGCCCTGCTCTACTGCGGGGTAAGACATATCTGTGTATATATGTGACTGTCAGCCAAAATAAATTAACCTCCAATGGAAGTCGTTTCCATGTAATTAATTATTCCTGTATCAGCTGGAAGAGACAGGTGCGCTCGTGGCGGCTTGGCCTGGACTTCTCAATGAACTTCTTAAGGCTGCCCTTGAACACGCCCGGATGACTGGCGGGCAGCTATGGCTTTTGTTCTGACACTGTTTCTTGACTCGGAACCCTCATTTCTCAATTACTGTAAACGGAAGACAAAAGAACTGACATCAGAGGCCTGTTTGAAGTACAGGATGTGCTAATTAAGCTGCGGGAACACAGCCTCCTTTGTCAGCTGACGTTTTCCCTCTCCAGCGTAAGAAAGGGGCGCAAGCTGTTTGGGGTTTTACAGCAAAACAGCGTGCAATGTGGGTGAGTCTGTCGGTGGCAGACGTTCCCTCTGTGCCTGGCGGTCTGAGACCCGGTGTGTCACGATATCCCCACGAGCTGGGGATCCAGCAGGATGGATGAGAAGGTGGCCAGCTGTGCAGCTTAGCAAGTTCCCAACCTCTCGAGCCTCCATTCCCCGCTCTGTCAACGGTCACAGTAGAAGTAGCTGCCACTCGGAGCTGGGGTGCGGACAGAGGAGGAATGCTCGTGAAGTGACCCACCCGTGAGAGAACCCACGACAGAGTTTTAGCAGGCGTTAGGAAAGACGGGTTGCTCTCAGCTCCGAGGGAGGCTGTGTGTGGGGCGGGGGCGGGGGCTGATTCTGAGGCACTGGGTTCCCACTGTTTTTCCTTTGAGCACAGCTTGGTGGCAGCTTTGGCCTCTGGGGAGGTAAATACCTGAAGACCTGGCAGGACCCACAGATAACCTGCCATGCCCATCAGCCGCGCCCTTGCCCTCCCCTGCTGGCCTGCCCCCAGCACACATCTGATCCCTCTTTCGGGGAGTCTGAGTTCTACCACGACGTCCTGGGGAGAAAGCCAAGTTCTTAGCTGTGACATTGGCCTCTTTCCCCTTCTATTTAAGAAAACCTGGTGAGAAACCCGCATTCCTGCACCATCTCCATTTTCTTCCCCCAGGTTTCTTAGCAATGAAATCACCCAAGATATAAATAAAATGTGCTAAATAAAGCCCTGCTCTACTGCGGCGTAAGACATATCTGTGTATATATGTGACTGTCAGCCAAAATAAATTAACCTCCAATGGAAGTCGTTTCCATGTAATTAATTATTCCTGTATCAGCTGGAAGAGACAGGTGCGCTCGTGGCGGCTTGGCCTGGACTTCTCAATGAACTTCTTAAGGCTGCCCTTGAACACGCCGGATGACTGGCGGGGCAGCTATGGCTTTTGTTCTGACACTGTTTCTTGACTCGGAACCCTCATTTCTCAATTACTGTAAACGGAAGACAAAAGAACTGACATCAGAGGCCTGTTTGAAGTACAGGATGTGCTAATTAAGCTGCGGGAACACAGCCTCCTTTGTCAGCTGACGTTTTCCCTCTCCAGCGTAAGAAAGGGGCGCAAGCTGTTTGGGGTTTTACAGCAAAACAGCGTGCAATGTGGGTGAGTCTGTCGGTGGCAGACGTTCCCTCTGTGCCTGGCGGTCTGAGACCCGGTGTGTCACGATATCCCCACGAGCTGGGGATCCAGCAGGATGGATGAGAAGGTGGCCAGGGGACCTTGCAACTGAGAGAATGAAAGTGTCCAAATAAGGACCAGTGGGGACTTGGTGTCCCTCGCGGAGGCCTCGGGGCTCTCAGCCTTTTTTCTGAAGTCATTCCAAGCTGATCAGAGAGGGACATGTCATGAAGCAGGACAGCATCGGACTAGTCAGCGCACAGGGAGTGAGGGGCCTATGGAACACGTTGTTTTCCAAAATAAATAGAATTCCGTCCTGGGGATAAGAAGAAGAAAAAGCAGCTATAGGGCGTAGTGAAGAAGCGACAGTCTCTGACAATCTTAACCTGTCTGGGTCATTGCTGTAGGGCTGCCTTCTGTTTATAAGCAGCAGAGAACTGTGTGTTAGACCCCATTTAATATTTAATATGTGAGTTTAACCCAATCACCTTTATTGTGATTGCTGATGTATCAGGATTTAATTTTGTCATCTGCTTTTGTATTTTTTCTGTTTGCCCTATTTCTGTCCCTTTCTTTCCTTCTTTGGATTGATAAGCTTTCTTTATTTTCTCTTGTTTCTTTCACTGCGATGGAAATGGTAGCTTATGTTTCTGTTCTTCATTTGTTACAAAAGTCTTAAGCACAGATACTTTTCTTAAAAGCCTAAAGGTCGGGCTTCCCCTGGTGGCGCAGTGGGTAGGGACACCGCCTTGCAGTGCAAGGGGCGCCGGTTCGATCCCTGGCCTGGGAGGATCCCACGTGCCGCGGAGCGGCTGGACCCATGTGTCCAGTCGCCGAGCCGGAGCTCTGGAGTGCGTGCGCCCAGAGCCGGTGCTCTGCGATGACAGATGCCACCGCGATGGGGGGCCCACAGGAGCCAGGGAACAAAGACGGATGAAAATAGAGAAATGAAAGACCAATAGAAGTGGCCCGCCCGCTCCCCTCCCTCCCCAACCTGACACCCGCCCTAAATAAATAAATAAATAAATAAATAAATAAATAAATAAATAAATCTTAAAAAAAAAAAAAAAAAAGCCTAAAGGTATACAATGCCTCTTCGTCTCCCAAACAAGAGGGAGGCTTTGGCAGATTAAACCTCTTCCCTCCCGTTCTCCATGTTGCTGCTCTATGGAAGTTCATACTTATCTTTTGTAAACACAAAAATGGCTTTTATTACAATCAGTAGTTACCAAGCGTTACTTAATGATGTTTTTGTTCACTCTAGTTTCCATTGCCCTACTCCTTCACCAGAATGCACTTTTCTTTCTTCTGGAGTACCTCCTTAAGTAGATTTCTCAGGGGAGGATAGGGTCATCTGTGGAAATTAACTCTTTATCATTTTGTGTGTGAAAATATCTTTATTTTGCCCTCATCCCTGAATGATAGTTTATCTGGGTATATTATTCTAAACGGACATTATTTTTTTGCTTAGCAGTTTTGTTTCTTGGTATCTAATGTTGCTGATGAGATGTCCACAAAGAAATTAGGAAGACAATCTGCATCCTCTCCCTGGCAGCTATGAATCTTTTTCTGTTTATCCTTAATACTCTGCAGTTTCACTAAAATCGTCTGAGTGAATTTGTTTGTATTTATCCTACTCAGCAGAAGATGTGAAATTTCTAATTAAGGATCCAATATCTTTCTGCAAAAATAAATTTGAGCAAATGGAAAGATATTTCTTATTCTTGTGCAGGATGACTCAACATCGTGAAGATGTCAGTTCTTCATAAAAAGAACAAAATTCTTTTTCTGCAGCTGCACAAGTTGATTTGGATGTTCAAATAGAAAGATAAACATGCAAAACTAGGGAAGCCACAAAAAGGGCAATAAAGGCTAATGACTCTTCCAGCTATTAAAACGCATTACATAGCCTCGGTAACTGAGAGTGTTGCTTTGATGCATAAAGAGGCGGAAAGAACAGTAGGAAATTCAGACATAGATCCAAGGATATATGAATATTTAGTATGTGGTAAATATGATATCCCAAATCATGGGGATAGGACAGACTTCTTTTTCTATATTGAGGTATAGGTGCTGTAAAATATTACGTAAGTTAGAGGTGGGCAATATAGTGATTCACAGTTTTTAAAGGTTATACTGCATTTATAGGTGTTAAAAAATATTGGATATATTCTCTGTGTTGTACAATATAGTCTTTTGGCTTATTTTATGCTCTCGTCTCCCAAACAAGAGGGAGGCTTTGGCAGATTAAACCTCTTCTCCGTTCTCCATGTTGCTGCTCTATGGAAGTTCATACTTATCTTTTGTAAACACAAAAATGGCTTTTATTACAATCAGTAGTTACCAAGCGTTACTTAATGATGTTTTTGTTCACTCTAGTTTCCATTGCCCTACTCCTTCACCAGAATGCACTTTTCTTTCTTCTGGAGTACCTCCTTAAGTAGATTTCTCAGGGGAGGATAGGGTCATCTGTGGAAATTAACTCTTTATCATTTTGTGTGTGAAAATATCTTTATTTTGCCCTCATCCCTGAATGATAGTTTATCTGGGTATATTATTCTAAACGGACATTATTTTTTTGCTTAGCAGTTTTGTTTCTTGGTATCTAATGTTGCTGATGAGATGTCCACAAAGAAATTAGGAAGACAATCTGCATCCTCTCCCTGGCAGCTATGAATCTTTTTCTGTTTATCCTTAATACTCTGCAGTTTCACTAAAATCGTCTGAGTGAATTTGTTTGTATTTATCCTACTCAGCAGAAGATGTGAAATTTCTAATTAAGGATCCAATATCTTTCTGCAAAAATAAATTTGAGCAAATGGAAAGATATTTCTTATTCTTGTGCAGGATGACTCAACATCGTGAAGATGTCAGTTCTTCATAAAAAGAACAAAATTCTTTTTCTGCAGCTGCACAAGTTGATTTGGATGTTCAAATAGAAAGATAAACATGCAAAACTAGGGAAGCCACAAAAAGGGCAATAAAGGCTAATGACTCTTCCAGCTATTAAAACGCATTACATAGCCTCGGTAACTGAGAGTGTTGCTTTGATGCATAAAGAGGCGGAAAGAACAGTAGGAAATTCAGACATAGATCCAAGGATATATGAATATTTAGTATGTGGTAAATATGATATCCCAAATCATGGGGATAGGACAGACTTCTTTTTCTATATTGAGGTATAGGTGCTGTAAAATATTACGTAAGTTAGAGGTGGGCAATATAGTGATTCACAGTTTTTAAAGGTTATACTGCATTTATAGGTGTTAAAAAATATTGGATATATTCTCTGTGTTGTACAATATAGTCTTGTGGCTTATTTTATGCCTAACTTTTACAGTTTGTGTCTCTTAATCCCCTATCTTAAATTGCCCTTCCCCCTTTCCCCCTCCCCACTGACAACACTAATTTGTTCTTTAGATCTATGAGTCAGCTTCTTCTTTGTTATATTCACTAGTTGGCTGTATTGTTTTAGATTTCACCTATAAATGATGTCATTCAGCAATTGTCTTTCTCAAGACGGACTTCTAAATAAATAGTTTTGTGATAGGTGTTTGGACATAGAATCAAAACTTAATCTAGGGCTTCCCTGGTGGTCCAGTGGGTAAGGACACCACCTTGCAGTGCAAGGGGCGCCAGTTCGATCCCTGGCCTGGGAAGATACCACGTGCCGCGGAGCAGCTGGACCCATGTGTCCAATTACCGAGCCGGAGCTCTGGAGCGCATGCACCCAGAGCCAGTGCTCTGCGACAACAGAGGCCACCGCGATGGGAGGCCCACACGGGCCAAAGAACAAAGATGGATGAAAATGGACAAATGAAAGACCAATAGAAGTGGCCCGCCTGCTCCCTTCCCTCCCCACCCCACCCCCACCAAAATAAATAAATAAATAAATCTTTAAAAGAAAAAACAACGCTTAATCTATTTGTCATATCATAGACTAGAATAAATTCAAAATGGATTAGAAGTCTAAGGTAGATAATGAAACTGCATGAGTGTTGTTTTTTAAATTATGGATGAATTCTTTTAAAATTTGGCTGTGGAGAAACTCTTTCTAATTATGATGAAAAATCTAGATGTAATAAATAAAAAGCCAGGTACATTTGACTGCATGAAAAATACACCTTTTATGATTAAAAATCATCGTAAGCCAAGTAAAACACAAAAGCCAAATAAAAAACCAGGTAACAGGAGTATAACTTGTATTACATCTGTGAAGGGTTAATATTCCTAAATATAAAAAGATTTTAAAAGGGAGAGTGAAAAACCGCAGACTTGACTGAAAAATGAGCAAAAGATATAGCCATATATTTCATAAAAATCAATACATAAATAGTCCTTTTAGACAAATGAAAAGTGATTCACAGTTTTTAAAGGTTATACTGCATTTATAGGTGTTAAAAAATATTGGATATATTCTCTGTGTTGTACAATATAGTCTTGTGGCTTATTTTATGCCTAACTTTTACAGTTTGTGTCTCTTAATCCCCTATCTTAAATTGCCCTTCCCCCTTTCCCCCTCCCCACTGACAACACTAATTTGTTCTTTAGATCTATGAGTCAGCTTCTTCTTTGTTATATTCACTAGTTGGCTGTATTGTTTTAGATTTCACCTATAAATGATGTCATTCAGCAATTGTCTTTCTCAAGACGGACTTCTAAATAAATAGTTTTGTGATAGGTGTTTGGACATAGAATCAAAACTTAATCTAGGGCTTCCCTGGTGGTCCAGTGGGTAAGGACACCACCTTGCAGTGCAAGGGGCGCCAGTTCGATCCCTGGCCTGGGAAGATACCACGTGCCGCGGAGCAGCTGGACCCATGTGTCCAATTACCGAGCCGGAGCTCTGAGCGCATGCACCCAGAGCCAGTGCTCATGACAACAGAGGCCACCGCGATGGGAGGCCCACACGGCCAAAGAACAAAGATGGATGAAAATGGACAAATGAAAGACCAATAGAAGTGGCCCGCCTGCTCCCTTCCTCCCACCCCACCCCCACCAAAATAAATAAATAAATAAATCTTTAAAAGAAAAAACAACGCTTAATCTATTTGTCATATCATAGACTAGAATAAATTCAAAATGGATTAGAAGTCTAAGGTAGATAATGAAACTGCATGAGTGTTGTTTTTTAAATTATGGATGAATTCTTTTAAAATTTGGCTGTGGAGAAACTCTTTCTAATTATGATGAAAAATCTAGATGTAATAAATAAAAAGCCAGGTACATTTGACTGCATGAAAAATACACCTTTTATGATTAAAAATCATCGTAAGCCAAGTAAAACACAAAAGCCAAATAAAAAACCAGGTAACAGGAGTATAACTTGTATTACATCTGTGAAGGGTTAATATTCCTAAATATAAAAAGATTTTAAAAGGGAGAGTGAAAAACCGCAGACTTGACTGAAAAATGAGCAAAAGATATAGCCATATATTTCATAAAAATCAATACATAAATAGTCCTTTTAGACAAATGAAAAGGTATTTAACTTTACCCTCAGTAACAGAGAAATTAAAACTACACTGAGATACCATTTCTTATTTCTCATTTTAACAAAAATTTAAGAACAACTGAGGCACCCTCTGGGGGAAGATGTGTGCACGTGTGCCCGGTCGTGTCTGACCCTGACCCCCAAGGACTGTGGCCCACTGGGCTCCTCTGTCCATGGGATGCTCCAGGCAAGGGTACTGGAGTGGGTTGCCATGCCCTCCTCCAGGGGATCTTCCCGACCTAGGGATCAATCCCCAAGTCTCCGTGTCTCCTGTATTGCAGGCAGATTCTTTACCCACTGAGCCACCTGGGAAGCCCCCAGGGGAAGATGCAGTGAGATGCAAAATGACTACCCCCTGGAGGGAACTGGGCGATATTCAACCAAATACCAAGCCTCTACTCTTGAACTCACCAATCCTGCTTCTAGGAATTCACCCTGAAGATGCATCTCCATAAACAGGAAGTGACATCGTAAGGCAGTTATGGCAGCCTTGTTTCTAATGGCAAAATATTGAGGACAGCCTAATTCCCCATCCATAGAAGATGGATCAAATAAATTAGAAATACAATAGATTACTAGGTAGCTAGAAAAAACAACATGGAAAGTCCTTGAGAACTGACAGAGTGATTTCCAGAATGTATGGTTAAGTAAAAAAAAAAAAAGCGAAGTGCAGAAGAGTGTTATAATATGCTGAGTTGTATGTGTGTATTTGATTTTTTTTCTGTAAAACAATACAGGAAACAAAAAACAAAAGTTAATGAAAGCAGTACCTAAAAGGTTTAGGGGACTGGGATAGGAAATGAGGTTTCTCTGAGTATAACTTTTTACAGTTGGGTTATGTAGCTATTATATTTAGTTTGTTGTTTAGTGTCTTAAGTCATATCCGACTCTTTGTGGCCCCATGGACTGTCATCATCAGGTGCCTCTGTCCGTGGGATTTCCCGGGGAAGAACACTGTGAAGGGTTAATAATCCTAAATATAAAAAGATTTTAAAAGGGAGAGTGAAAAACCGCAGACTTGACTGAAAAATGAGCAAAAGATATAGCCATATATTTCATAAAAATCAATACATAAATAGTCCTTTTAGACAAATGAAAAGGTATTTAACTTTACCCTCAGTAACAGAGAAATTAAAACTACACTGAGATACCATTTCTTATTTCTCATTTTAACAAAAATTTAAGAACAACTGAGGCACCCTCTGGGGGAAGATGTGTGCACGTGTGCCCGGTCGTGTCTGACCCTGACCCCCAAGGACTGTGGCCCACTGGGCTCCTCTGTCCATGGGATGCTCCAGGCAAGGGTACTGGAGTGGGTTGCCATGCCCTCCTCCAGGGGATCTTCCCGACCTAGGGATCAATCCCCAAGTCTCCGTGTCTCCTGTATTGCAGGCAGATTCTTTACCCACTGAGCCACCTGGGAAGCCCCCAGGGGAAGATGCAGTGAGATGCAAAATGACTACCCCCTGGAGGGAACTGGGCGATATTCAACCAAATACCAAGCCTCTACTCTTGAACTCACCAATCCTGCTTCTAGGAATTCACCCTGAAGATGCATCTCCATAAACAGGAAGTGACATCGTAAGGCAGTTATGGCAGCCTTGTTTCTAATGGCAAAATATTGAGGACAGCCTAATTCCCCATCCATAGAAGATGGATCAAATAAATTAGAAATACAATAGATTACTAGGTAGCTAGAAAAAACAACATGGAAAGTCCTTGAGAACTGACAGAGTGATTTCCAGAATGTATTGTTAAGAAAAAAAAGCGAAGTGCAGAAGAGTGTTATAATATGCTGAGTTGTATGTGTGTATTTGATTTTTTTTCTGTAAAACAATACAGGAAACAAAAAACAAAAGTTAATGAAAGCAGTACCTAAAAGGTTTAGGGGACTGGGATAGGAAATGAGGTTTCTCTGAGTATAACTTTTTACAGTTGGGTTATGTAGCTATTATATTTAGTTTGTTGTTTAGTGTCTTAAGTCATATCCGACTCTTTGTGGCCCCATGGACTGTCATCATCAGGTGCCTCTGTCCGTGGGATTTCCCGGGGAAGAACACTGCATGGTTTGCCATACTGGAGTGGGATCTTCCCCACCCAGGGACCGAACCCATGTCTCCTGCGCGGTAGGCGGAGTCTTGACCACTGAGCCACCTGGGAAGCCCTGTCGTACTTAAAATTGTTGTCTATTCACACCCCTTTTTCTCTCTTTCTCTTCTCTTTTTTTTGGTTTTATTGGGAAGGGTTGTCTTTGTTTTTTTCTCTTGCCTTTCTTTGCCAGCTTGAATTAAGCATTTTATGTGATTCAATTTACTCTCCTCTATTTGTATGGCAATCATATTTTTTTTTTTTTTAAGAAATGTTTTGGTGGTTCTGGTATACATTTGCAGCTCGTCCAGGTCTGCCTTCAAATGACACACCACAACTTCCTTGTAACAGAGTATTTCCAATCTGTTACAACACTGGCATCATGCATTTCCTTTTCTCTGAATAATTTCTTTTTAGCATTTCTTTAGAAAGCAGGTTTACTGGCAATAAATCGCTCACTTTTTGTT
Source organism: Tragulus kanchil (assembly GCA_022376925.1). NCBI lineage: Eukaryota > Metazoa > Chordata > Mammalia > Artiodactyla > Tragulidae > Tragulus > Tragulus kanchil. The sequence continues at coordinate 157,642,963 of JAIOJX010000002.1, read as the reverse complement.
TGTTTGAGAAAGTGTTTCTTCTTATTTTTTTTCTTCTTAATTTTTGAAGGATAACTTTGCTAGGTACCATTTTGAGGCTGGAAGTCTTTTTTTTAAATTTCTTTCAACGCGTTAAACATTCCACCCCTCTTTTTCGCTTGCGTGAAGAGATCTGTGAGGCAAGTTCTCATTTTTATTCCTCTGTAGGTAAAGTGTTTTCTTCCTCTGTCATCTTTCAAGATTCCTCTCTTTGTCTTTGATTTTCTGCAGCTTGAATGTGACTTACTTCTGTGTAGGTGTCTTGGGATGTATGCTTCTTGGTGTTTTCCTGTAATTGTACTTTGGCATATGTCAGTAACTTTGACAAATCCTCAGTCATGGTGACTTTAAATATTCCTCCTATTTTTCCTGCTTCTTTTCCTGTTGTTCCCATGACACAGATGCACCTTCGTCATCCCACGGCTGTTAGGTGTTCTGTCCCCTGTTCCTCCTCACTCTTCCTTGTCTCTGTGTTTCACTCTTCCTTGTCTCTGTGTTTCACTTTGGGAAGCATCTGCTGCCATTTTTCAAGCTCAGTGATTCTATCCTCAAGCCTGATCAGTCTCCTGATTTTCCCATCCCCAGCGTCCTCCGTGGAACTCCCCTGTTAGTCCAGTGGTTAAGACTTTGCCTTCCAGGGTCGGGGGTATGGGTTTGATCCATGGTTGGGGAGCTGAGATCCCATGTGCCTTGCAGCCAAAACACCGAAAATATAAAACAGAAGCAATGCTGTAATGAATTCAGTAAAGACTTTAAAAATGATCCACATCGAACAAAATCTTTAAAAAAGCCCTTCATTTCTCTTACATTTTAAAATCATTTATTTCCTTTTAATTTCATTATCAGTATTTTCATCTCTCTGCTTACCTCACCTGTCTTTTATTGCATGTCATTGCTTTTTCCATCAGACTTCTCAACATATTAATGCTATTAAAACTGCCAGCCTGGCCTTCCCTGGTGGCCCAGTGGTAAAGAGTCTGCCTTGCAGTGCAAGAGGCACTGGTTCGATCCCTGGCCTGGGAAGATCCCACATGCCGTGGAGCTGCTGGACTGGTGTGTCCAGTTATGAGCCAGCGCTTGGAGCACATGTGCCCGGAGCCAGTGCTCTGCAACAAGGGGCCACTGCGATGGGAGGCCCACACAGGCCAAAGAATAAAAATGAATGAAAATAAGTGGATAAAAAATGAATAGAAGAGGCCAAAATTTAGAAAAACAAAAAAGAAAGAAAACGTCCCAGCCTGGGAATGTCAACATCTGTGTCACACCTGAGTTTGATTCTGGTGCTTCTTTTGTCTCCTCAGTCACCATTTTCTCTTGCCTGTAATTTTTTGTCTGAAGTTAGACACGGTGTACCAGGCAATAGGAACAGAAGTAAGCAGGCTTTTTTTTTTTTTTTTTTAATAAGGCAGCTCACTTTTTTTTATATATATATACTTTATTTATTTCTTTTGCGGGGTAGGTTGAGGAGGGAGTGGGGCGGGCGGGCCACTTCTACTGGTCTTTCCATTTATCTATTTTCATTCATCTTTGTTCTTTGGCCCGTGTGGGCCTCCCATTGTGGTGGCCTCTCCCACCGCAGAGCGCCGGCTCTGGGCGCATGCGCTCCAGAGCTCCGGCTCGGTAATTGGACGCATGGGTCCAGCCGCTCCGCGGCACGTGGGATCTTCCCAGGCCAGGGATCGAACCGGCGCCCCTTGTCCTGCAAGGCAGTATCCTTACCCACTGGACCACCAGAGAAACCCAGTAAGCAGGCTTTTGTCGTGAGTTTCTCTGTTCACCGCTGGAGGTGAGGCTGGGTGAGCGTCTGCGGCAGCTTCCTGTCAGAGGCTTCCATTTCCTCTGGTATCCTTGTTTTTTTTTTGAGTTCCTGAATTCTTTGTATTTTCATCTCTGCAAACCTCACCTGTCTTTTATTGCATGTCATTGCTTTTTCCATCAGACTTCTCAACATATTAATGCTATTAAAACTGCCAGCCTGGCCTTCCCTGGTGGCCCAGTGGTAAAGAGTCTGCCTTGCAGTGCAAGAGGCACTGGTTCGATCCCTGGCCTGGGAAGATCCCACATGCCGTGGAGCTGCTGGACTGGTGTGTCCAGTTATGAGCCAGCGCTTGGAGCACATGTGCCCGGAGCCAGTGCTCTGCAACAAGGGGCCACTGCGATGGGAGGCCCACACAGGCCAAAGAATAAAAATGAATGAAAATAAGTGGATAAAAAATGAATAGAAGAGGCCAAAATTTAGAAAAACAAAAAAGAAAGAAAACGTCCCAGCCTGGGAATGTCAACATCTGTGTCACACCTGAGTTTGATTCTGGTGCTTCTTTTGTCTCTTCAGTCTGCATTTTTCTCTTGCCTGTAATTTTTTGTCTGAAGTTAGACACGGTGTACCAGGCAATAGGAACAGAAGTAAGCAGGCTTTTTTTTTTTTTTTTTTAATAAGGCAGCTCACTTTTTTTTATATATATATACTTTATTTATTTCTTTTGCGGGGTAGGTTGAGGAGGGAGTGGGGCGGGCGGGCCACTTCTACTGGTCTTTCCATTTATCTATTTTCATTCATCTTTGTTCTTTGGCCCGTGTGGGCCTCCCATTGTGGTGGCCTCTCCCACCGCAGAGCGCCGGCTCTGGGCGCATGCGCTCCAGAGCTCCGGCTCGGTAATTGGACGCATGGGTCCAGCCGCTCCGCGGCACGTGGGATCTTCCCAGGCCAGGGATCGAACCGGCGCCCCTTGTCCTGCAAGGCAGTATCCTTACCCACTGGACCACCAGAGAAGCCCAGTAAGCAGGCTTTTGTCGTGAGTTTCTCTGTTCACCGCTGGAGGTGAGGCTGGGTGAGCGTCTGCGGCAGCTTCCCTGTCAGAGGCTTCCATTTCCTCTGGTATCCTTGTGTTTTCTCTGAGTTTCCCTGGAAACTTCTTTTTAGATGGAGTCTGCGTCTTGCAGGTTTCTCTGTTGTAATTCACTGTGATTACGCAGGAGCCCTGCTGATGTGGTGAGGTGCTGGGGACGGGAGACATTCTATCATCTTGTGGTTAACTCTCAGGGCTTTTTCTGTTTGGGTTCTGGTGGGTTTTGTTTTTCAGTGGACCTGAGTCCCTGGGCTACGACCTTTGAAAGAGTTCATCAGCTATTTTCCCCTCAACCTATGTGAGACTGGGAGGCTCGAGTGGGCTCCCGTTGTCTAATTGCCCTTACCCTTGGTCAGAGAAGGTTCTGGAAGTTTCCTTTGAGAACAGACCTCTGTGGCTGAGAAGTGACTATTCTGGGTGCATTTCAACGTTGTTAATTGTACTTCCTTCTACCTGAAGCAGGGTGGAGGGTTTTCTCTGTTTTTCACTGGGATAAGCTGTTAAAATCTCTTGCAGGTAATACGTGTAATTAGGGGACCCCCAAAACTAGGTCCCCAGGAACTTAAATTCTCTGGCAGCTTCTGTTCCCCACAAGCTCTGATTCCCTGTCTTCGCCTGTCTCCAGATTTCAAGGCAGAAGTTTGCCCTGTGACGTCAGCTCTACGAGGATCTAGGAAGAGTTGTTGAGACTCAGTTTCTTCAGCTTTTTTTCTTTGGAAATGGTAGTGATAACCTGCGGGGATGGGAACCCAGTGTTGGAAATCAGGTTCCTGCTTTCTCTTTCTTGTGTTCTTGTAGGTTACTTCACCATTTTTTCTAATGCCATTTTGTTTTATTTATAGTGCCTTTGATGAAGGCATCTTTTTATATAGGTTTGTTCATTTTTGCTGTAGGTATTATGCTCTATATACAAAACATTTGTCTACTCGTGTCCATATTTTAGGAGATTGAGCAAATTGTAGAAATTTTCCTGATTTTTTATATTCCTGTATCCTCCCCTAGGAAAGTCACACAAGACAGTGTTAGAATTTTTGCTTTAACCATCAAGTGTAACTTAGACACTCTAAGAGGAAAAGCCCATTGTGTTCTTCATTCTTTTCTTGTGTTCTGAGATTCCTCCTTTCATCATTTCTTTACTGTTTTTTTGGGGGAGGGGGCACTTCTATTGATCTTTCATTTGTCTGTTTCCATCCATCTTTGTTCCTTGGCCCATGTGGGCCTCGCATCTCAGTGGTCTCTCTCGTTGCAGAGCACTGGCTCCGGGCACATGCGCTCCAGAGCTCCGGCTTGGTAGTTGGACACATCGGTCCAGCCGCTCCGCAGCACATCGGATCTTCCCAGGTCAGGGATCAAACTGGTGCCCGTTGCACTGCAAGGCGGTATCCCTACCCACTGGATCACCAGGGAAGCCCTTCTTTACTGTTTTTAGAGCTTCCTTCAGCTCTTCTTTGATCATTGTTCTACTGGTGACAGATTCTCTTAGCTTTGAGTCATTCCAAAAAGTCTTGATTTTCCCCTGTTCCTGAGGGAATTTTAACTGGATATACAGTTCTGAACCAACAGTTCTTTTATTTCGGCATCTGAAAAATGTCATATCGCCTCTCCTGGCCTCTGTGGCTTCTGCCGGGAAATCCACCCTTGTATGAATTGTTTTCCCTCTAGGTAAGGTCTCATTTCTCTCCCACTGCTAATCAAGACTTTTTTTCTTTTTCTATTTTCTTTTTCAACCATACGGTTTTCATAAATTTGGTTGTGATAGGGATTTCTTTTAGTGTATCCTGCTCAGGATTTACTCAGCTTCTGGAATCAATTGTGTCTTCTGCCAAAGTTAGGAACTTTGTAGCCATTATTTCTTTGAAGACTTTTTCCATCTTCTTTGAAGACACATTTCCTCCTCTCTTCCTGGGACTCAGAGAATAAGAATATAGGTACTGATAGCGCTGCACATCCCTGAGTCTCTGTTGTTGGTGAGTGTGTGTGTGTGTATTTTCTCTCAGTTCAGATTTGTTCATTTGAATTGTTCTTTCTTTACGTTCACTCTTCCTGCTCCGTTGAGATTTTTATTTGGGTTGTTGTATTTTTTCAGTTAAAAAATGTTTATTAAAAAATACTTTCTGTTTCTGTGCTGAAACTTTCTTCTGTTTTCCTGTCTCAGGTGTGCTCCCAGATGCCCACGGAGCGTTTTACGATGAGCACTTTGGTCTTTATCAGGCAGTTGGACCCTCTGTGTCGTCCCTGCGTTGGTGTCTGTCTTCGCTTGCCCGAGTTGCCCTAACGAGTCCCCTTGAACTGGTGCTTAGAGCAGCAGCGTCTCTCCTCTCCCAGTCCCGAGGGCTCCAAGTCTGAGATCACGGCGTCAGCACGAGTGGAGCCTCCCGGCAGGCCGAGGGAGACGCTGTCCCAGGCTCCCCTGGCTGCCAGTATCCTCGTCACTCTTGGTGTGTAGGTCCAGTCTCTGCCTGCCTCTTCACATGGCTTTCTTCTTTGTCTGTCTCGCCGTGTCCTCATTCCTGTAAGGAGAGTCGAAGGGCGTCCTCAGTAGCTCCGTTGTGTCCAACGCTTTGTGACGCCATGGACCGTAGCCCCCAGGCTCCTCTGTCCGTGGAATTTTCCAGGCAAGAATACTGGAGTGGGGAACCATTTCTGTCTCCAGGGGATCGTCCCGATCTGGGGATTGAACCTGCATCTCTTGCATCTCCTGCCCTGGCAGGCAGGCTCTGTACCACTGTGCCACCTGGGATTCTGATCAGATTAGGAGAGGAACCACCTAAATGCATGGGGATTTCCTCTTGACATCCTTAACCAATGATGTCTGCAGAGACCTTGCTTCCAGATAAGTCACCTTCTAAGATTCCAACTGGGCATGGACTCTGGGGGGATGCCCTTCCGCACCGGACAGCACCTGCTGATTCTCTTTCCTCGTTCAGGGTGAGTCTTGTTGGTAATGTGTGACTAAAACTAGATGCGCTGAGTGTTCTGTTAGGAGATTCTGGATTTTGTTGAAACCCTCTTTTGGAGCCCGCCTTCTCTGCACTTCTTCAGCTGTTGGAGGAGATCCTTCCCTTGTTCCTTCCAGGGTTAAAACTGAGGGGATGTGGGTTTCCCAGTTAGTCTCCGGTGACATCAGAGGGAGAGGTGCTCCCCCCTAGAGCTGAGAGGAGAGGTGCCTCCGGCCCCCCGCAGCCACCACGGAGGTCGCCCTGGCTGGTGGGCACGTGGTGCTTCCTTGCTCCTCTGCGTGGTGCTCCCTGTCATCACGGGAGGGTAGCCGTGTGGCCACTGGACGGTGCTGAGGGGTCGGATTCTCCACTGGGCTCTGTCAACTCCGCTTCAGCAGGGAGGTGGGCGGCCGTGCCAGCTGCCGGGCGCAGGAGGAGGGCCAGGCCGCCCTGCGTGGGCTCCACGGACCACACTGGGTGGGACCTCATGACCCCTCAGTGGGGGTGGAGGTTCTGGCTTCCACTCAGCCTTTGTTGGTGGATGTCTGAGTGTAGGTGGGGTCGTGGTGTTTTCTGCGATGTTTGCAGTAGAGCATCTATCGTCTAAAAGTTTTCTGTCTTCTAGGCTGCCCCTGTCCTGGTTCGTTTGTTAGAGGAAGCAGGCTTTCCTTGGGATTTTCTTTTCTGTCCGTGCCTCTTGGTGTTTCTGCATGACTAGCGTTTCTGGTGAGAGGTACGAGGCGTGGATGAGGCAGAAGGAAGCTGAACAACTCGGTGCTGTCTCAGTCTGCTTTCCTAGGGCTTCTACCTTCTTCTTCCCAGCTCAGCCTCTTTTTGTGTTTGTTTTATGAGTGATGTCCACGGTTTTTAAGAAGAAAGACATGAACCCCACCTTTCTGTGAGTAGACGTTATTTCCAGGATTTAAAAATTTTTAAGTATCTTGTGTTTTTGTTCATGCTTTTCTGCTTCATTCTATTCATTATCTTGGTCTTGTTCAATGGGTAGTGTTCCTCTTTGTCTTTGAGGACTGTGAGCACACTTATCTCAAATTCATTTCAGGTTGCCCTCATTCTCTTTCCTCGTTCAGGGTGAGTCTTGTTGGTAATGTGTGACTAAAACTAGATGCGCTGAGTGTTCTGTTAGGAGATTCTGGATTTTGTTGAAACCCTCTTTTGGAGCCCGCCTTCTCTGCACTTCTTCAGCTGTTGGAGGAGATCCTTCCCTTGTTCCTTCCAGGGTTAAAACTGAGGGGATGTGGGTTTCCCAGTTAGTCTCCGGTGACATCAGAGGGAGAGGTGCTCCCCCCTAGAGCTGAGAGGAGAGGTGCCTCCGGCCCCCCGCAGCCACCACGGAGGTCGCCCTGGCTGGTGGGCACGTGGTGCTTCCTTGCTCCTCTGCGTGGTGCTCCCTGTCATCACGGGAGGGTAGCCGTGTGGCCACTGGACGGTGCTGAGGGGTCGGATTCTCCACTGGGCTCTGTCAACTCCGCTTCAGCAGGGAGGTGGGCGGCCGTGCCAGCTGCCGGGCGCAGGAGGAGGGCCAGGCCGCCCTGCGTGGGCTCCACGGACCACACTGGGTGGGACCTCATGACCCCTCAGTGGGGGTGGAGGTTCTGGCTTCCACTCAGCCTTTGTTGGTGGATGTCTGAGTGTAGGTGGGGTCGTGGTGTTTTCTGCGATGTTTGCAGTAGAGCATCTATCGTCTAAAAGTTTTCTGTCTTCTAGGCTGCCCCTGTCCTGGTTCGTTTGTTAGAGGAAGCAGGCTTTCCTTGGGATTTTCTTTTCTGTCCGTGCCTCTTGGTGTTTCTGCATGACTAGCGTTTCTGGTGAGAGGTACGAGGCGTGGATGAGGCAGAAGGAAGCTGAACAACTCGGTGCTGTCTCAGTCTGCTTTCCTAGGGCTTCTACCTTCTTCTTCCCAGCTCAGCCTCTTTTTGTGTTTGTTTTATGAGTGATGTCCACGGTTTTTAAGAAGAAAGACATGAACCCCACCTTTCTGTGAGTAGACGTTATTTCCAGGATTTAAAAATTTTTAAGTATCTTGTGTTTTTGTTCATGCTTTTCTGCTTCATTCTATTCATTATCTTGGTCTTGTTCAATGGGTAGTGTTCCTCTCTTTGTCTTTGAGGACTGTGAGCACACTTATCTCAAATTCATTTCAGGTTGCCCTCATACTTTCCTTTGCTTGGGCTTGATGACGTTGTTAGTCATCTCTATGATGTGCTCTGGAATTTTCATTTGAAAGCGCATCTTGAGTTGAAGCTCTGTCTGTCTGTGGGTACGTTTCCCCTGCTGGGGTTCACCCGCCATGACCAGCAGTGTTACAGGGCCCTCCACTGGCCCACTGGGTCTCTGAGCAACAAGGGGGCTTCTGCCAGGGGCTTAGTCTTGCTCCACAGGGACGTGGACCGGGCGTGACTGGACATGAGTCCCACAGGTGCCTCTGCTGAATCCTGTCACCTCAGGCCACCACCCTGGGCCCGGACGCCGTGTTTTCCCTGCATGTAGAGATGGAAGTGGTCTTCCTGGGCGGGAGCCCATCCTGGGATACGTGGAGACAGTTCTCTGTTCTCTTTGTCTTGCAGGATTTAGTTCCCAAAGCATCTGTAAAAGGCAACCAGGTCTTAAAACCTGTGTTTATACTCCGTGCACTGTTTCTGTGATGTTGGAATTGAAAGGGGGAAGTGCTGCATGAACTCATGTTGCCTTTTTAATGGGAAGGAACCTCCTCTCCCCGCCTACAGCTTGGACAAGGAGCTCAGTTCCGCCGGGCATGGATTGCCTCACCAGGTCGGTTGCTGTCTTAATGAGCTTGGAGCCAGGCGTTGGCTTGATAACTGTATTAAGTCTGGATAATGATTACAGTCCTTTAAAAGATTATTGACTGATACTGTAGGTTTTTTTCCATCAGAAACCTTAAATTGCAAAATGCCATATTTCAGGCATGTATTAACCTGGGTAACAAAGGCAGAGCGGCCACGGAGAACTTGGAACATCACTGAAGTCACTGCTCTGGTGCACAATTATGGTATTTTTTTAAAATTACAAAGAAAGAAAGAGGATCCGATATTTCTCTCTGAAAGGCACAGACTCGGGCCTCGTAATCCCCAAAGCCGGGCAGGGTGTCTGCTCTCTGGTCGTTCTGACGGCTGTTCGCGTTCAGTGCAGGTGATTAGCCAAAATGCGTGGAACGAAAATAGCAATTTCGCCCACCCTCAACCCACTTTCTTTTCTGTCCCCCATCGCCACTCCAATTTGGCCATAATTGTACCGTTCCCATAACAACAGCCAAATAGCTGGATCTTTGTGGAGGGCTTGTAACAGGGTTGTCCACAAAGCGGCTGGCAGTGCCGCGCAATCCCGCGTACCAGCTTCTCACAAAAGAGGCAGCCATCGGGCGGACCCGTCTTGGCAGCTCCGAGTCCAGCTTGCAGCCGAGGCCGCCGCTGTGCTTCTGAGCGGCACCCGTCGTCCTCCTCCGCGCCCCACGTGCCCGAGGCCGTTGGCTCGCCGCTCCCCGGTGGCTTGCCGGGGACAGTTCAAAACGCGTGTGTGGAGGGAAACACACAACGGAACTTCTCTGTCTTCATTTCCCCAAACTGCAGCAGAAATCAAAGAGCCACAGTCTCCATCAGATCTCTGGGCGGAGCCCATCCTGGGATACGTGGAGACAGTTCTCTGTTCTCTTTGTCTTGCAGGATTTAGTTCCCAAAGCATCTGTAAAAGGCAACCAGGTCTTAAAACCTGTGTTTATACTCCGTGCACTGTTTCTGTGATGTTGGAATTGAAAGGGGGAAGTGCTGCATGAACTCATGTTGCCTTTTTAATGGGAAGGAACCTCCTCTCCCCGCCTACAGCTTGGACAAGGAGCTCAGTTCCGCCGGGCATGGATTGCCTCACCAGGTCGGTTGCTGTCTTAATGAGCTTGGAGCCAGGCGTTGGCTTGATAACTGTATTAAGTCTGGATAATGATTACAGTCCTTTAAAAGATTATTGACTGATACTGTAGGTTTTTTTCCATCAGAAACCTTAAATTGCAAAATGCCATATTTCAGGCATGTATTAACCTGGGTAACAAAGGCAGAGCGGCCACGGAGAACTTGGAACATCACTGAAGTCACTGCTCTGGTGCACAATTATGGTATTTTTGTAAAATTACAAAGAAAGAAAGAGGATCCGATATTTCTCTCTGAAAGGCACAGACTCGGGCCTCGTAATCCCCAAAGCCGGGCAGGGTGTCTGCTCTCTGGTCGTTCTGACGGCTGTTCGCGTTCAGTGCAGGTGATTAGCCAAAATGCGTGGAACGAAAATAGCAATTTCGCCCACCCTCAACCCACTTTCTTTTCTGTCCCCCATCGCCACTCCAATTTGGCCATAATTGTACCGTTCCCATAACAACAGCCAAATAGCTGGATCTTTGTGGAGGGCTTGTAACAGGGTTGTCCACAAAGCGGCTGGCAGTGCCGCGCAATCCCGCGTACCAGCTTCTCACAAAAGAGGCAGCCATCGGGCGGACCCGTCTTGGCAGCTCCGAGTCCAGCTTGCAGCCGAGGCCGCCGCTGTGCTTCTGAGCGGCACCCGTCGTCCTCCTCCGCGCCCCACGTGCCCGAGGCCGTTGGCTCGCCGCTCCCCGGTGGCTTGCCGGGGACAGTTCAAAACGCGTGTGTGGAGGGAAACACACAACGGAACTTCTCTGTCTTCATTTCCCCAAACTGCAGCAGAAATCAAAGAGCCACAGTCTCCATCAGATCTCAGGGCTGTGCTCCAGATAATGTGCTAGCTTGACACCAGCGCCAAGAACTGAGACATGCTGGCTGCCTCTCTGTACACAGACGGAGAGAGAGAGAGACAGAGAGGAGGGGAGACAGACAGAGGCAGAGAGAGACAGAGGAGAACAGAGGGAGACAGGGAAGAAACGCCCAGAGACCGAGAGACAGAGAGAGCACTTCGCTTCTGCTGAGCACGGGGGATGCCGTCGTCGGTCACGGTGGAAGAGCTGGCTGAGGAGCCGCCCTCTTATTCCAGCCGGCAGCTACATCAAGCCAGGTGTCATGTGTCCCTGCCAACAGCTGTCTTGCCCTCTCCATAATAAATGAGGCGACCGCGGTGGGTGAACTGTGAGCAGAATCCCGCATTCCGTCTGAACTCAGGCCTGGGACTTTGCACACTGACAGCTCCCGTCCCCTTGCCTGTGAGCTGCTGACACGCAAATTGACCTCATCAAACTCTGGGGTCGGGGAAGCGGTGAGAAATGCTGAATCCTGTTCATCTTCCGTCCTGACTCTCAGGGTCTGGTGATAACCACGATGTCACCCTCAGGCTGCGGGGCTAAAAGCCTTTGGAGGGAAACTTAGGGCCCTGGATCTCCCTCCTGTAGACTGAGATGGTGGCTGATGCCTGTCTTGGCCCTGGGAGCTGGGGCGAGCTGGGGCAGAACCTGACGCCTGGCAGCCAGGTGGGCTTAGAGCTGCAGGCCTCAGGTGGGGCCCTCATGAATGACACCAGGGCCCTTATACAGAGACCCTGGAGCTCCCTCGCTCCTTCTACTACGCGAGGACCCATCAACAAAGCAGTCGTTCACAAACCAGGAGACCAGGAGATTTGAAATCAGATTTCAGATGCGTTGCTTTAGATGAAACTGGGGCTTCCCAGGAGGTGCTAATGATAAAGAACCTGCCTGCCAGTGCAGGAGACCTAAGAGCCGTGAGTTCGACCCCCGAGTTGGAAAGATGCCCCCGAGGAGGAAAATGGGAACCCAATACAGAGTTCCTTCCTGAGAAACCCCATAAACAGAGAATCCTGGCGGGTGACAGACGATGGGGTCACAAAGAGTCAACTCAACTGAGCGACTAAACAACAAACAGAAAAATCCACTGCCCTGATCACCTGTAGAATGTTGCCAGTCCACCAGAAAGCTCTATGTCACTATCATTTAAGAGAATAAAAGATGCAGTCTTTGCCTGCAGGAGGCTTTAAAATTCCTCTGGGACAAGAAATCTGAAATACCTGAAAGTATTATCTGTGTATGCCAAACTGTGTTTTGGGCTGCTGTCTTAGTCCGTGTGGGCTCCGAAAACAAAGTTACCAGAGACGGGGAGGCTTCACCAACAACTCACAGTCCTGGAGGCTAGAAGTCCAAGGTCAAGGTGCCGGCAGATTTGGTATCTGGTGAGGACCAGACTCCTGGTGTGTGGACGACGGCTTTGTTGATGGGTCCTCGCACAGTAGAAGGAGCGAGGGAGCCCCAGGGTCTCTGTATAAGGGCCCTGGTGTCATTCACGAGGGCTCCACCTTCATAAGCTCATCACCCCCACTACTTTGGGGATTGCTGTTACTCAGTCGCCAAGTCATGTCCAACCCTCGGTGACCCCACGGGCTGCAGCAGGCCACGATTCCCTGTCTTTCACTGTCTTCCGGAGCTTGCTCAAACTCACGTCCATTGAGTCAGTGGTGCCATCCAGCCGTCTCGTTCTCTGTCGCCCCCTTCTCCTCCTCCTGTCCGTCTTCGCCAGCACTGGGGTCTTTTCCAAAGAGTCGTCTCTTCATATCAGGTGGCCAGCGTATTAGGGCTTCAGCTTTAGCATCTGTCCTTCCAGTGGATATTCAGGGTTGATGTATTTTAGGATTGACTGGTCTGATCTCTTTGCTGCCCAAGGGATTCTCCGGAGTCTTCTCCAGCACCCCAGGTCAAAGGCATCCATTTGTTCAGCTCTCAGCCTCAGTGGTGCAGCTCTCACCTCCATACAGGACTGCTGAAGACTGCGGCTTGGACTCTGTGGGTCTTTGCTGGCCAAGTGATGTCTCTGCTTTTTAATATGCTGTCTAGGTTGGTCATAACTTTTCTTCCAAGGAGCAACTGTCTTTAATTTCATGGCTGCAGTCACCGTCGCAGTGATTTGGGAGCAAGAAAATAAAGTCTGCCACTTTTTCCGCATCTATTCACCATGAAGTGATGGGAGCAAATTACACGATCTTAGATTTTTGAATGTTGAGTTGTGCTTTTTTTTGTTTTTGTTTTGCCTGTAAGTCTTCATTTTTAAATTTTTCATCAATCTTTATTCTTCAGCACGTGTGGGCCTCCCATCGCAGTGGCCTCTCTTGTTGCAGAGCACTGGCCCTGCTGAAGCATGCGCTTCAGAGCGCTGGCTCGCAATTGGACACACCAGCCCAGCTGCTCCTCGGCACGTGGGATCTTCCCGGGCCAGGGATCGAACTGGAGCCCCTTGCACTGCAAGGTGGACTCTTTACCCACTGGACCACCAGGGAAAGCCCAAGTGTTGAGTTTTAAGCCAGCTTTGGGGGTGGGATTTCAACATATGAATTTGGGGAAGGCATAAGCATCCAATGTGTTGCAATTGGTGCCTTTTAATGATGGAGATAGGGTGATGAAAAGATAGGAATTAGGAGCCTTTGAGGAAGACTGTATGGGGTGAGAAACTGAATTCTCCCCCTGTCAAGGTGAGGCAGGAATTCTTCCCTTCTCAGATGAAGACTCTGAGAGTTAAGTTAGTAAAACAAATGGGATTCGATTTTTTTTCATCTTCCAGTGTCTTGTCTGTTCTCCTCTATCTAAGTTGAGTTGGGGTAGTTGTTGGGCATTGAGGGTGGCTCAGAGTTTCATCAGCACGAGCCATAAGTCCTTTGCAGTATCGTCATAAATGTGAGGGGTGGGTACTTTCACAGGTGAGTTCAGGGATGCATTCCTGGAGAGGGTGGCCCTGGACATGCTTCTTGAATGACGAGGCAGCCAAAGGAGACGTGGAAACGGCGGTCCTGGTTCCCACAGAGTGGATCTGTCAAGCCCAACCCTGGTGCAGACCTTCATGTCCATCCCAGTGTGTACACAAGCTGCCGGAGGTGACACGCGGGAACAGTTTGCGCCTCCGGGTCGCCCTTGGGTGGGGGCCGAGCACTGCGGGTTTGGTAAGCCCTCTGCACTGTGCGCAGGCCCGTGGCGTGCCAGCCCTCGCTGTCGTGCCAAGTCCTAACAAAGACACAGCGGCTCAGCTGAGGGAACAGTGAGTCCGGCTCACTCGTGCCCTCTGGCACGGCTGCTCATCCTGAGCTGGACCGACCAGGCCTGCATCTGTTTGAAGGCGACAGAGGAAGCGCCTCTTCCCTCAGGCTGCCCCAAGCCGACCAAGACGACCAGTATACAGATGGGGCCCAGCCCGAGGAAATGGAGGCCTGTATTTAATGAAGAAAATGCCGCCAGTGCAGGTCTGTTCTATTCCATTCAGCACGGCCGTGGTCAGGGTCTACCTCGTCAGGCAGGCGTGACACAGAGGAGCCCTCTGCCCCGGAGGACCTTTATTCAGTGGTCTCACTGCAGAGGGGTGCCGTGCCAGGCATTCAATCACCCTCTGGCTTGTTAACACAAGTATTTATTGAGCACCAGCTGTGTTCCAGGCTTTGCACTGAGTTCTGAAACCCGAGTGTGCTGCCAAAGCAAAGAGATGCTGGGTGACATTTAAAACAGCCTGGAATGTGAAGCCCAGATCTTCCAGACGGTTTTTCTAAGGGCCAAGATAGTAAATGTTGTTGATTTTATGACATGACTACTCAGCCAGATTGTTTCTGCGTGAGCACAGCACCCACAGCGTGTGAATGGACACGCGTGGCTGCTTCCTCATGACACGGCATTTATAAAAACAGGCATCAGGCTCACTTTTGCCTTCTGGCTACAGTTTGCCAGTCCCTGACTCCAAAAGATGACACCCCTCGAAACTAGAACCACAGAGAATCAGAATCAGAAGGAACCTGATCAATCTTCAATTTCCTGCAGAACTTATCTCTGAGATATCTCTTAAGAAGTAACCAGCCAGCTCCGCATGGGCCTGGGAAGCGTACCGTGTGAGTCAGCCCATCTCCGGTCTGGACAGTCCGAACCATCAGGAGGTCTGTACTGCGTACGGTTTGTACCTGAGGACAGAGAAACTCTAGTATCAGTGTCCCACGTCCATCCCCACCGAGTCTGCTTAATGAAAACTGGGAAGCAGCTTACATGGCCATCAGTACAAGAACAGATAAATAAATTATGTGTGTGTGCGTGCCAACTCAAGTCAGTCGTGTCCTACTCTGTGCGGCCTCATGGACTCTAGTCTGCCAGGTTTTTCTGTCCGTGGGATTCTCCAGGCAAGGATATTGGAGTGGGATGCCATTTCCTTCTCCAGGGGGTCTTCCCGGCCCAGGGATCGAGCTCGAACCTCTTAGGTCTGCCTGCATTGGCAGGCAGGTTCTTTACCACTAGTGCCACCTGGGAAGCCTAAATAAATTACAGAACATGCATATAATGGACTATCATAAGCAGTTACTAAATGGATCTATGCTCATCAGAACAAATAGATCTCAGAAAGCACGTATTTCAGAATAAGGTGAAGTATTTGATGTCATTGTTACAAAACTGTAAGATACACAAAGTGATACCTGCATTGTTTACGCTTGCACACATATGTATAAAAATATAAAATCAAAAGTAATATATTTATACCCCAATTTTTTTTTTTTTTAAAGATTTATTTATTTATTTATTTTGGGCGGGGGTCGGGTTGGGGAGGGAGGGGAGCGGGCAGGCCACTTCTATCGGTCTTTCATTTCTCTATTTTCATCCGTCTTTGTTCTTTGGCTCCTGTGGGCCTCCCATCGCGGTGGCCTCTGTTGTCGCAGAGCACCGGCTCTGGGCACATGCGCTCCAGAGCTCCGGCTCGGTGATTGGACACATGGGTCCAGCTGCTCCGCGGCACGTGGGATCTTCCCAGGCCAGGGATCGAACCGGCGCCCCTTGCACTGCAAGGCGGTGTCCTTATCCACTGGACCACCAGGGGAAGCCCTATACCCAAATTTTTAATGTTAACTGCCCTCAAAAAGTGTAGGGTAATAATAGAACCAGTACACAAGGTAAAGATGACCTCACTGTCACCTGTAATGCTTTATCTCATTGTTAAAATTTTGAAGAAAATACAGCTAAGAACGGATTGTACTTAGCTGGTCTCTACCTTCAGTCAAGTACATAGGGATTGTAAAAACATTCAGATTCTCCTGTTTAGTGTGATCAAAATATTATTTTTTTTCAAGAGTTGTTTTTAGGAATGCTTCACAATTTTAAGTGTTAACCATTTTTTACATTCTTAAAGTAGTTGATGAGGGCTGAGTACTGTGGGTTTTATATATATATGTGTGTGTATAGAATGAGTCTTTCAGTGGAGATGTTCGTGAAGCCAGGAGACTGAGACGTGACTCCGACGGTTTCAAACCCGCAGGGCTCGTGTATAACAGCCTCTGCTGCTGGCGCTCCGTCACTAGTGGGCCCCGTGACGGTAGCTGCGGGGTGAAGGCGGTGATGCTGGAGGGGATGGACGTGGTGGTGGGCGTGGCCGCGGGCGTGGTGGGGGGGTGGTTTTGGTGCTGGTGGTGGGCGTGGCCGCGGGCGTGGTGGGGGTGGTGGTTTTGGTGCTGCTGGTGGGCGTGGCCAGGGGCGTGGTGGGGGTGGTGGTTTTGGTGATGCTGGTGATGGGCGCGGGCGTGGTGGGTGTGGTGGTTTTGGTGATGCTGGTGATGGGCGTGGCTGCGGGCGTGGTGGTTTTGGTGATGGTGGTGGGCGTGGTGGGGTGGTGGTTTTGGTGATGCTGGTGGTGGGCGTGGCCGTGACCTTGGTGATGGTGGCGATGACAATGGTGCTGGTGGAGATGGAGAGCAATAAAAATCCGCAAAATATTTAGAAGGCAAAAATGAACAAAATCTAGTGATTCTTGGAAATCATTTAGAAATGGAGAATGAGAAACAAGGACAAGTCAAGTATATTTTGTAAAATGGCTGGCAATGACCTTCAGTTGCTCTTAGCCTCTGTCGGCCTGCTGTGCATAGCTGGGTGTTGCAGCGTGCCTCACACAGTGACCCTCAGGCTCCCAGACCACCACCGCCTTGCTGTGCTTGGTCACTATGGGGGCTCAAGACAGCCGCACACCACGATCTTCCCAGGCCAGGGATCGCCCCTTACTGCAAGGCGGTGTCCTTATCCACTGGACCACCAGGGGAAGCCCTATACCCAAATTTTTAATGTTAACTGCCCTCAAAAAGTGTAGGGTAATAATAGAACCAGTACACAAGGTAAAGATGACCTCACTGTCACCTGTAATGCTTTATCTCATTGTTAAAATTTTGAAGAAAATACAGCTAAGAACGGATTGTACTTAGCTGGTCTCTACCTTCAGTCAAGTACATAGGGATTGTAAAAACATTCAGATTCTCCTGTTTAGTGTGATCAAAATATTATTTTTTTTCAAGAGTTGTTTTTAGGAATGCTTCACAATTTTAAGTGTTAACCATTTTTTACATTCTTAAAGTAGTTGATGAGGGCTGAGTACTGTGGGTTTTATATATATATATGTGTGTGTATAGAATGAGTCTTTCAGTGGAGATGTTCGTGAAGCCAGGAGACTGAGACGTGACTCCGACGGTTTCAAACCCGCAGGGCTCGTGTATAACAGCCTCTGCTGCTGGCGCTCCGTCACTAGTGGGCCCCGTGACGGTAGCTGCGGGGTGAAGGCGGTGATGCTGGAGGGGATGGACGTGGTGGTGGGCGTGGCCGCGGGCGTGGTGGGGGGGTGGTTTTGGTGCTGGTGGTGGGCGTGGCCGCGGGCGTGGTGGGGGTGGTGGTTTTGGTGCTGCTGGTGGGCGTGGCCAGGGGCGTGGTGGGGGTGGTGGTTTTGGTGATGCTGGTGATGGGCGTGGCCGCGGGCGTGGTGGGTGTGGTGGTTTTGGTGATGCTGGTGATGGGCGTGGCTGCGGGCGTGGTGGTTTTGGTGATGGTGGTGGGCGTGGTGGGGTGGTGGTTTTGGTGATGCTGGTGGTGGGCGTGGCCGTGACCTTGGTGATGGTGGCGATGACAATGGTGCTGGTGGAGATGGAGAGCAATAAAAATCCGCAAAATATTTAGAAGGCAAAAATGAACAAAATCTAGTGATTCTTGGAAATCATTTAGAAATGGAGAATGAGAAACAAGGACAAGTCAAGTATATTTTGTAAAATGGCTGGCAATGACCTTCAGTTGCTCTTAGCCTCTGTCGGCCTGCTGTGCATAGCTGGGTGTTGCAGCGTGCCTCACACAGTGACCCTCAGGCTCCCAGACCACCACCGCCTTGCGCGTGTGCTTGGTCACTATGGGGGGGCTCAAGACAGCCGCACACATCCTCTGACGACCTTTTCATCAAGCGATGGGGTCTCTTTCCCTTCCCCGAGACCTGGGCTGGCCCGTGACTGTTGCGACACACAGCTTGCGGAAGGAGGGTGTACGCAGCCTCCTCCCCGAGCGTCTTGCCTCTGAAGAGGAGTCGAGACTCAGTGACGGATGGTTGAGCCTCCCGCCTGGTCCCCGAGGGTGCCGTGATGCACTGTCTTGTCGCTGAGGGTATGTAAATGACTCAGTCTGCGCAGTCCTCCCCCTGGAAGAGATCACACCCCCACTAACAGGAAGATACACGCGAAGCAAGGGCCGAGAATCTGCCAGTGGTTCTGCTGTTCACGATCCCCCAGGTCGTGGGAACGCAGCCTCTTTAGGGACAGCGCAGACTGCAAACGCATAGACAATTTAGAGACTGCACACGACGAGGCAAGTGAGTTGATTTCCTGTGGTGACTCTTAAAAAGTCTGAAGAGTTCGTTTATGTTATTTTTTGTTAACATTTTCGTTGCAAAACAGCATTCCTTTGCAGGATGAAAGCTCACTGAGATGATACCTTCCTAGGAGCATATGTGCAGACTTGACAGTCGGCTAATTTTATATCCGATTAAAACTTAAATGCATGAAGGCATCCTTTGGAATAATTAAAGGCGCTTCAGTAGAAGCCTCGACATGTGTCCGAGTCCATCTGAAATCAGCAGGGACGGAGCTGGGGAAATCAATATGGCATTATGTCATTTTACAGTAATTTAGAAGAAAGCAGAATTTGGCTTTCCAAGGGGATACTTTTTCATTTAGGGTAAAATAAGGTGCACTCTCCATTCACAATAAGTGCCCCATTTGTGTACAGTTAATGTCTGAAGGACAATTTATCTCCAGGTTGTTGGAGGGAAAGCCATCATTTAAGGGGCGCTGCTGTTCCCTGGGAAGGGAGCCTCCAAGACAGCTCTGGTCTGTTGATGAGTGCTGTCTACTGTGCTCCCCAAGGTGCACTGTCCCTAAATCTATTAGACTTTTACAGTCTTCCAGGATGAGCAGCCTGGAGATGCTCCATCACACTGTATTAACTTGACAACGTAATGGACTGCTTCCTCTGTATTTTCATAGGAAGTGCTGGGTTTGACCTTGAAACTTTTAACCACACTTTTTACTCCTTTGCCCATCCTGGCATAGAAGGCCCTGGAAGAAAAATGCCCTGGTAAGATTGGAGTCTGCAACCCTTTGGATTTGAAGGACAGAAACCGAGGAGGTGTTGGAGTCCAGGGGTCCTGGTGGCTCTGTCTGGATGGACGGGGGCAAATAATGTGGGGAATTGAGTCACAGGTAACCTCTGGGCTCTCCCCTTTTGCCAGACCCTCATGTCACAGGAGAATCCTACCTGCTCCTTGTGAAGTTGACATTACTTTTGTTCTATGAATGAGGAAACTGAGGCTCAGAGAGGTTAAGTAACTTACCCTGGGACATCCAGCTACTAACTGGCATAGCCTGGATTCAAACTCTGACCTTTCAAAACATGGACATTTTATTGACAGCGCAGACTGCAAACGCATAGACAATTTAGAGACTGCACACGACGAGGCAAGTGAGTTGATTTCCTGTGGTGACTCTTAAAAAGTCTGAAGAGTTCGTTTATGTTATTTTTTGTTAACATTTTCGTTGCAAAACAGCATTCCTTTGCAGGATGAAAGCTCACTGAGATGATACCTTCCTAGGAGCATATGTGCAGACTTGACAGTCGGCTAATTTTATATCCGATTAAAACTTAAATGCATGAAGGCATCCTTTGGAATAATTAAAGGCGCTTCAGTAGAAGCCTCGACATGTGTCCGAGTCCATCTGAAATCAGCAGGGACGGAGCTGGGGAAATCAATATGGCATTATGTCATTTTACAGTAATTTAGAAGAAAGCAGAATTTGGCTTTCCAAGGGGATACTTTTTCATTTAGGGTAAAATAAGGTGCACTCTCCATTCACAATAAGTGCCCCATTTGTGTACAGTTAATGTCTGAAGGACAATTTATCTCCAGGTTGTTGGAGGGAAAGCCATCATTTAAGGGGCGCTGCTGTTCCCTGGGAAGGGAGCCTCCAAGACAGCTCTGGTCTGTTGATGAGTGCTGTCTACTGTGCTCCCCAAGGTGCACTGTCCCTAAATCTATTAGACTTTTACAGTCTTCCAGGATGAGCAGCCTGGAGATGCTCCATCACACTGTATTAACTTGACAACGTAATGGACTGCTTCCTCTGTATTTTCATAGGAAGTGCTGGGTTTGACCTTGAAACTTTTAACCACACTTTTTACTCCTTTGCCCATCCTGGCATAGAAGGCCCTGGAAGAAAAATGCCCTGGTAAGATTGGAGTCTGCAACCCTTTGGATTTGAAGGACAGAAACCGAGGAGGTGTTGGAGTCCAGGGGTCCTGGTGGCTCTGTCTGGATGGACGGGGGCAAATAATGTGGGGAATTGAGTCACAGGTAACCTCTGGGCTCTCCCCTTTTGCCAGACCCTCATGTCACAGGAGAATCCTACCTGCTCCTTGTGAAGTTGACATTACTTTTGTTCTATGAATGAGGAAACTGAGGCTCAGAGAGGTTAAGTAACTTACCCTGGGACATCCAGCTACTAACTGGCATAGCCTGGATTCAAACTCTGACCTTTGACTTTTTAAAATTTATATTTATTTTTCATGGGAAGACATTTTATTTTAAATATAGCAGTGTACATATGCCAATCCCAAAGCCCCAGCCTACTCCTCATCCCACTCACCCCTTCCCTTTGGTAACCATAAGTTAAAATCGGTGTAGGGCTTCCCTGGTGGTCCAGTGGGTAAGGACACCGCCTTGCAGTGCAGGGGGCGCTGGTTCAATCCCTGGCCTGGGAAGATCCCGCGTGCCACAGAGCAGCTAGACTGATGTGTCCAATTACTGAGCCAGAGCTCTGGAGCACATGCGCCCAGAGCCGGCGCTCTGCGACAACAGAGGCCACCGCGCTGGGAGGCCCACACGGGCCAAAGAACAAAGATGGATGAAAATGGACAAATGAAAGACCAATAGAAGTGGCCCGCCTGCTCCCCTCCCTCTCCACCCCACCCGCACCAAAATAAATAAATAAATAAATCTTTAAAAAAAAAAAATCGGTGTAACTCAGGTCTTTTCTAATCAAAAGCTTGGGATCCTAAGCATGATGCTGTAAAGGTTCCTGCTGGAATAAAAGTTCTGCTTTTGAGGAATGTCAGTCAGTTTGGGCTGCATTTGTCCACTGAGTACCTTTGTATATCATCACTTAATCTTTCTTTCTTACCTGAGCATTCCCTTCCGGGGTGCTTCTCTAGGAAGACAGACTCCTTCCTCAAGGCTGGGGAGCTGAGGACAGTGCTGTGGTGTGGTTCAGTCGCTAAGTCGTGTCCAGGTCTTAGTGACCCCATGGACTGCAGCACACCAGGCTCCTCTGGCCTCCACTGTCTCCCAAACTCATTTCTCAACTCATTTCTCATTTCTCCACTATTTCTCAAACTCATGTCCATTGGGTTGGCGGTACCATCCAAGCATCTTGTCATCTGCTGCCTGCTTCTCCTCCTGCCCTCCGTCTTTCCAAGCACTGGGGTCTCTTCCTGTGAGTCAGCTCTTCCCATCAGGTGGCCACAGTAGTGAAGCTTCAGCCTCAGCGTCCTTCCTTCCCATGAATATTCAAGGTGGGTTTCCTTTAGGATGGACTGGTTTGCTCTCTTTGCTGTCCAGGTGGCTCTCAAGAATCTCCTGTAGCACCACAGTTGTGCCAGGTTTTATTTCCTGCTCTGCTGCCTGTATATTTATTTTTCATGGGAAGACATTTTATTTAATATAGCAGTGTACATATGCCAATCCCAAAGCCCCAGCCTACTCCTCATCCCACTCACCCCTTCCCTTTGGTAACCATAAGTTAAAATCGGTGTAGGGCTTCCCTGGTGGTCCAGTGGGTAAGGACACCGCCTTGCAGTGCAGGGGGCGCTGGTTCAATCCCTGGCCTGGGAAGATCCCGCGTGCCACAGAGCAGCTAGACTGATGTGTCCAATTACTGAGCCAGAGCTCTGGAGCACATGCGCCCAGAGCCGGCGCTCTGCGACAACAGAGGCCACCGCGCTGGGAGGCCCACACGGGCCAAAGAACAAAGATGGATGAAAATGGACAAATGAAAGACCAATAGAAGTGGCCCGCCTGCTCCCCTCCCTCTCCACCCCACCCGCACCAAAATAAATAAATAAATAAATCTTTAAAAAAAAAAAATCGGTGTAACTCAGGTCTTTTCTAATCAAAAGCTTGGGATCCTAAGCATGATGCTGTAAAGGTTCCTGCTGGAATAAAAGTTCTGCTTTTGAGGAATGTCAGTCAGTTTGGGCTGCATTTGTCCACTGAGTACCTTTGTATATCATCACTTAATCTTTCTTTCTTACCTGAGCATTCCCTTCCGGGGTGCTTCTCTAGGAAGACAGACTCCTTCCTCAAGGCTGGGGAGCTGAGGACAGTGCTGTGGTGTGGTTCAGTCGCTAAGTCGTGTCCAGGTCTTAGTGACCCCATGGACTGCAGCACACCAGGCTCCTCTGGCCTCCACTGTCTCCCAAACTCATTTCTCAACTCATTTCTCATTTCTCCACTATTTCTCAAACTCATGTCCATTGGGTTGGCGGTACCATCCAAGCATCTTGTCATCTGCTGCCTGCTTCTCCTCCTGCCCTCCGTCTTTCCAAGCACTGGGGTCTCTTCCTGTGAGTCAGCTCTTCCCATCAGGTGGCCACAGTAGTGAAGCTTCAGCCTCAGCGTCCTTCCTTCCCATGAATATTCAAGGTGGGTTTCCTTTAGGATGGACTGGTTTGCTCTCTTTGCTGTCCAGGTGGCTCTCAAGAATCTCCTGTAGCACCACAGTTGTGCCAGGTTTTATTTCCTGCTCTGCTGCCTGTCTCCAGAGCAAGAAACTGAACAGGATTGAAATTGTCCCTCCAAGCAAACCTCCTGGATGCTGAGCCCATTCAGAGCTGTCCTTTTTCTTCCCCACACTGTCTGGTCCAACTCAAAGCCCGGGGCCACCTTAACGGGCCTGCCTCTGCAGTGAGCAGTACTTTTGGAAGGCTGAACTCAGATCCCCGAGGCCACGTCAGAGGTGGGCTGCCACCAGGTCCTGATGGGCGTGATCTTCGGCTGGAAGGAGCATTGCCCACGTCCATGGCTGACAATCCCAAATTCGCTTCCTTCTGCAAGCCGTAAAGGCTTTTAATTGCTGAAGAATGATTCCTGTGTCTGGCCAATTTATCAGCCTCTGGCAAGAATAAAGAGTCAACCGGCTATGAATCCTACCTGATTACTAATAAGAACTTCATAAAATGACACCAGTGCTGAGGAATGCGCTTGTTTGGGCTTCCGCCAAGGCTGTTCTGGATGGGGTGATCCCAGCTGCAGACAGCCCCTGCTTTCCCTGGGGCGGGAGGCAGAGGCTCCCCAAAGGCGGATATTCACAAGGACGAGGAAGGAGGCGAAGATGGTCTCTGGCAGGGCTCCAAGTGGCTCCTCCCCCTCCCAGGAGCACGTTCACGCTCCCCAAGCGACCAGTCCCTTCTTGGGGTGAAGAAGAAGTGAGACGGCAGGTCTTGGCATTCTACAGGGGATCACAGTGGGGGAGGGGCTTGGAGCCAGGATGCCTGGTTCAGATCACAGGCTAAACATCCCCAAGGCCCGCCCGTGTGTGGATGGACAAGCTGATTGTGCTCTGTCCCTACAATAAAAACTTGTTCATCCATAAAGAGCAATGAAGCTCTGGTACATGCTGCTAGGTGAATAAGCCTCAGAAACACGATGCTCAGTGAAAGATGCCAGACACAAGGGTCATGGGCGGCAGGTCTCCATTTATACAGAATGTGCGGAGAAAGGAAAACTGTAGAGACAGAAAGCAAAATGGTGTTACCAGCATGTGTGTGCTCAGTCGTGTCCGAGTCTTGGCAGCCCCATGGACTGCAGCCCACCAGGCTCCTCTGTCCATGGGACTCTCCATGCAGGAACACTGGAGTGGGGTGCCATTTCTTCCTCCAGGTGATCTTCCCCACCGAGGACTGAACTCGTGTCTCCTGCACCTCCTGTGTTGGTAGGTGAGTTCTTCTCTACTCAACACGAAGTCCAAGACGTATGTTATTTTTTTTTATTGTTTATTGTTTTCCCTAAACAGTAAATGCATGAAATAAACAGAAGCCATCATCTGGCAGGAGCTTGCTGCGGGGCCCTCCAGAAGCGCACAGCCTGGTGGGAGACGGATCTGTGGGTGACTGCAAGGCATCCCGGGGATGTGGTCCCAGACCCTCAGTGAGGCCTGAAACTGAGACTTGACCAAAGCTTAATGTGTATTGTGTTGTTTCCTATATGCCGGTGCCTGTGATGAGGTGCAGTTTATCAATTAGGCACCGTAAGAGGATACCTGAATTGCCAGCGTCATGCCTCTGGCACTGTGGGGTAATGACTGAATGAAACAAGGGTGACTTGAACACAAGCACTGTGACACTGTGACATCACGTGACATCACCGTGATGCTGTGACACGTAGGTCTGCTGACAGCGAGGGCTACTCCCTGACCAGCAGAAAGTACACGGGACCAAGAGATGACTCGCGTCCCAGGAGGAACGGAGCAGGACAGTGGCGGATTTCAGCATGCCTCAGAGAACAGCACATGGACGAAAACCTACGAACTGTGTTTTGGTCTACAATTTTCCATTTCCCATTTTCAGACCGTGGGTGATCACAGCTAACGGAAGCCGAGAAAATGAAGCCAGAGGATGAGAGGGGACGGGTGAGTGGTAGGATCGCGTGCAGACTATAACGCGTGAGTTACAGTCAGGGTGCACAGGAGCCCAGAGGAGGGGTCCCGGGCCTCTTGCCCAGGTGGGAGGGGTGGGTCCATCTGGGAAGGCCTCCTCCCTGGGCCTGAGCAGCGAGTGGGGCTTGAGGAGAGTCTGGCAGCAGAAGGCTGCTTGTTGCAGACAGGATCTTAAGTGGCATGGCCTCTGTGGGATGTTGTCACTGGTTCGGTTTGCTAGAAGTGCCTTGTGAACGTGAGCAGGAAAACAACTGTCCGCGCCCGAGCCTGCCTCTTTCAGGCCTCCCTCCCCACTGGGCTTTGCCACGCGCCCCTGGGTAGGAGTGGAGCAGATAGGGAGGAAGCCCGGGCTGGCCGCTCGGTTCCCTGGAGGAAGGAGAGCGGGGAGAGAAGAAGAGGGTGGCATTTGAGAATTAATGAGGGAGAAAAACAAATGAGAGGAGCAGCCCTGTAAGTCGGGGGCTTGAGGCGAGAGGTACGGAAAGTGGGTTTTTAGGACATTCCTTCACGTGTTGAGCCCGGCCAGAAGAGATTGCCAAGAGAGACTGTGATTGGAGCTTAGTGCTTTGGGGGTCGGATTTTCTGTGGGTTGTGCTGCCGGCCACTGGAGACGTAGTCTTTCTCAAGGCAGGAAAAATCAGCCCGGATTTACCTTGGGTTCCCGTGAGGGATGGGCCTTCCCTAATGGCTCAGCAGTTAAGGAACCCACCTGCAGTGCAGGAGACCCAGGTTTGATCCCTGGGTCGGGAAGACTCCCTGGAGAAGGAAGATGGCAGCCCACTCCAGTATTCTTGCCCCCCCAAATCCTGTGGACAGAGGAGCCTGGTGGGTCCATGGGGTTGTAGAGAATCCAGCACAACTGAGCGACTGAGTACAAGACGTGGAGTGAGGTACAAGGTAGGGGACGGAGGTGAGGTGGATGGCATGGAGGGTCACATCATGACCCTCTGGGGTCCTGCCTAGTGTCTAGGACTGTATCCAAAGGCAGGACTTTGGATCTTGGACCAGTTATTTAGCCTCCCTGAAGCGCATTGACTTCTTCTATACGATGAAGGTCGTAATGACACCCGTCCTAGAGTTTTGCTGTGGATATTATATAAAACCACACAAAGGATAGACCTAGCAAATTTTCTGGCACAGAGTAGGCTCTCAATTAATGCTTACTGAGTCTGGACCATTGGCTCCCCCATGGCCTATTCATCTAAGAGCAACCCTCTCTCTAGAGCTGATCCAGATGCTAGATCACAGGGTAGGCTTGAGGAGAGTCTGGCAGCAGAAGGCTGCTTGTTGCAGACAGGATCTTAAGTGGCATGGCCTCTGTGGGATGTTGTCACTGGTTCGGTTTGCTAGAAGTGCCTTGTGAACGTGAGCAGGAAAACAACTGTCCGCGCCCGAGCCTGCCTCTTTCAGGCCTCCCTCCCCACTGGGCTGTGCCACGCGCCCCAGGGTGGGAGTGGAGCAGATAGGGAGGAAGCCGGCTGGCCGCCGGTTCCCTGGAGGAAGGAGAGCGGGGAGAGAAGAAGAGGGTGGCATTTGAGAATTAATGAGGGAGAAAAACAAATGAGAGGAGCAGCCCTGTAAGTCGGGGGCTTGAGGCGAGAGGTACGGAAAGTGGGTTTTTAGGACATTCCTTCACGTGTTGAGCCCGGCCAGAAGAGATTGCCAAGAGAGACTGTGATTGGAGCTTAGTGCTTTGGGGGTCGGATTTTCTGTGGGTTGTGCTGCCGGCCACTGGAGACGTAGTCTTTCTCAAGGCAGGAAAAATCAGCCCGGATTTACCTTGGGTTCCCGTGAGGGATGGGCCTTCCCTAATGGCTCAGCAGTTAAGGAACCCACCTGCAGTGCAGGAGACCCAGGTTTGATCCCTGGGTCGGGAAGGCGCCCTGGAGAAGGAAGATGGCAGCCCTCTCCAGTATTCTTGCCCCGCAAAATCCTGTGGACAGAGGAGCCTGGTGGGTCCATGGGGTTGTAGAGAATCCAGCACAACTGAGCGACTGAGTACAAGACGTGGAGTGAGGTACAAGGTAGGGGACGGAGGTGAGGTGGATGGCATGGAGGGTCACATCATGACCCTCTGGGGTCCTGCCTAGTGTCTAGGACTGTATCCAAAGGCAGGACTTTGGATCTTGGACCAGTTATTTAGCCTCCCTGAAGCGCATTGACTTCTTCTATACGATGAAGGTCGTAATGACACCCGTCCTAGAGTTTTGCTGTGGATATTATATAAAACCACACAAAGGATAGACCTAGCAAATTTTCTGGCACAGAGTAGGCTCTCAATTAATGCTTACTGAGTCTGGACCATTGGCTCCCCCATGGCCTATTCATCTAAGAGCAACCCTCTCTCTAGAGCTGATCCAGATGCTAGATCACAGGGTACCCTGGATGTAACAGGATAATACTCTGTTTCACAGCTGCCTTTGCTCCTTGAGCCAAAAGAGGGAGCAAAGCAGACGTTTCTGTGGTCAGAGGAGAAACATACATAAGGTCTGTTTCCTTCTGAGGCTCTGACCCTTGAGCTGGCTCTTTATGAGATCAAGGGCCTGAAAAGAGCAACGAAAGGCCAAAGAAACAAAGATTAAATGAAAGAAGAGCAAACATGTATTCTGTTTACTCTCTCTGCCTCTCTATCTCCCCTAATCTTCACCACAGCTCGGTGATGGAGACACTTATATGTGCTCCCTTTACTGACAAAGCAGCAGCCCAGAGAGGTTAAGTAATTTGCCCCAGCTCACCCAGCCCAGGAAGCAGCAGGTCCAAGCCCTGAGTCCAGACTGTTTGCTGCCAGTCTGAGCTCGTGACTCATGTCTCTCAGGAAAGCCAGGAAGGCTCTCTGTCAGAGGAGTGAGTGTCCAGAAGTGCCCAAAGCACAGTCGTAAACTGACCTTGATGAGATCCTATAGATTTAGCATCTTTTACAAAAGAGATATTTATTCGTGTGTCCTCACCCTCACAACCCATTCTGTTCAGATCAATTAACTGTGCTCAGCAATGCGGAGCGGCCAGGAGCAGCCACCAATCAGATGGCTCCACGCACACGCCTTTTCTCTCGCAGTACCCATCTTGGAGGGCTTTCCTACAGCCCAGATGACTTCGAGTGTGACCACTGCGAAGTACAAACAGGATTAAAAGGGAAACATCTGTGTTTTTCAAGGCTGCTCTAACTCAAAGACAAACAAGCTGTGTGGATAACCAAATGCTCAGTGACTTTTTCTGCAGAGAGGGTTGATGACCGTCTGGGCCAGGCTCTGATCAGAAGAGATGCAGATAATGCCCTGGCATCCTCTTGCCGAGTGTTTTGGGTGGCCCGGGGTGTGATGACGGGGTCATGGAGACATGTAAACGACTCCAGAGTCAGTGCTGGGATTTTTCTAGAGCTGAATCGCAGATGCTCAAAGACTGAGTCTGGACCATTGGCTCCCCATGGCCTATTCATCTAAGAGCAACTCTCTCTAGAGCTGATCCAGATGCTAGATCACAGGGTACCCTGGATGTAACAGGATAATACTCTGTTTCACAGCTGCCTTTGCTCCTTGAGCCAAAAGAGGGAGCAAAGCAGACGTTTCTGTGGTCAGAGGAGAAACATACATAAGGTCTGTTTCCTTCTGAGGCTCTGACCCTTGAGCTGGCTCTTTATGAGATCAAGGGCCTGAAAAGAGCAACGAAAGGCCAAAGAAACAAAGATTAAATGAAAGAAGAGCAAACATGTATTCTGTTTACTCTCTCTGCCTCTCTATCTCCCCTAATCTTCACCACAGCTCGGTGATGGAGACACTTATATGTGCTCCCTTTACTGACAAAGCAGCAGCCCAGAGAGGTTAAGTAATTTGCCCCAGCTCACCCAGCCCAGGAAGCAGCAGGTCCAAGCCCTGAGTCCAGACTGTTTGCTGCCAGTCTGAGCTCGTGACTCATGTCTCTCAGGAAAGCCAGGAAGGCTCTCTGTCAGAGGAGTGAGTGTCCAGAAGTGCCCAAAGCACAGTCGTAAACTGACCTTGATGAGATCCTATAGATTTAGCATCTTTTACAAAAGAGATATTTATTCGTGTGTCCTCACCCTCACAACCCATTCTGTTCAGATCAATTAACTGTGCTCAGCAATGCGGAGCGGCCAGGAGCAGCCACCAATCAGATGGCTCCACGCACACGCCTTTTCTCTCGCAGTACCCATCTTGGAGGGCTTTCCTACAGCCCAGATGACTTCGAGTGTGACCACTGCGAAGTACAAACAGGATTAAAAGGGAAACATCTGTGTTTTTCAAGGCTGCTCTAACTCAAAGACAAACAAGCTGTGTGGATAACCAAATGCTCAGTGACTTTTTCTGCAGAGAGGGTTGATGACCGTCTGGGCCAGGCTCTGATCAGAAGAGATGCAGATAATGCCCTGGCATCCTCTTGCCGAGTGTTTTGGGTGGCCCGGGGTGTGATGACGGGGTCATGGAGACATGTAAACGACTCCAGAATGTCAGTGCTGGGAGACCATCTCTTTTTTTTTTGGTTGTTGTTATTGTTGGTTCAAGTCGGTGAGTTCTTAATACATTTCCTTCTTGGGGTGAAGTCTTTGGGATTGTAGAAATACTCCAAGTGTGTACTCCTCTTTTATTAGCAAGTCTCGAGTCCCATACAGGGTTCTAAACTTCAGACAGAACTAGCCAGGATATGATCTTCAAAGGAAGAGAGGAATCCCCCTTAAGACACTCCCATGCCTCAGGCTTTGTGCTGGGTCCAAAAAACAAGTCTCATTTTGGGAGGAGAAAAGAAAACTTAATTACCAGTGAATGAAGCAACTCTCAGAGCATATGGTTTTCAGGTTTGCCAAGCTCCAAGACCAATTTGTTGCTTTATTATTATTGTTATTGTTCATCTTCACTTGAGAGATGCCTTAAGCCCCTCGGTCAGTCTTTCTCGAGGGCGCAGAAACTGAAGAGTCTCTGAAAGGCCAGACCGCACGGGACTGCAGATCACGACCACATTTTTGCGATCAATCAGCGTTCCGGGGGACTGTCAAGTGTGTCCCATGAAGGCTTTCTTCCCTCTTAGCAAAGAAATAGCCGGTCTCCCTTGCTCGGGAAACCTACTTTGATGCTTCGAAAACCCATCCACTTTTCTGATTCTGTCCTTTTCTGTGGGTGCCCGTGTTCGGCTGCTTCCACGCCTCTCTTGGGAAGGGATAGTCTTCTCTGTTTGTGCTCCCGTGTTTCAGAGAGGGCGTCATGGCTGAGGGAGACACGGTTTGCAAGAAGTCTTGCTCTGGGCGAGCCAAGGACAGCATATTTTAACAATCTCGCCAGCGTATTAGCTTTGGCGTCTTTAAACCTCATTTTTCTCTTCTTTCTTGTTTTGTCTTTCTCCAATGTGGCTGCCAGTGAACTGTGTGATGGGGACAGTGACCGGGGTGGAGAGGTGCCCTGGAGCCCTTCCCGCGGCTGGTAGAGGGTATGTGTTACAAGATTACTGCCCTCTCTGAGCTGAAGGGGGAGTTGGAGTGGGATGGGGCGCTGCCTGTGTCTATGGAAGCTGCCTGCAGTTGGGATTCTGCGTGTGTGAGACCAGATGTTTGAGAATTGTTAGAATTGCCCAGAGCGTGGAGAAACCAACAGCCTACCAGGTGTTGTGAACGGGGTTTTAGGGCCGAGGAACGGACTAAGGGCTTTATGAATGACCGTCTTACACTGTTGACCTTTGTGTTATCAAATGTGCAGGTCAGGCATCTTTTGAGTCTTCATTGTTTCTTCTATGGACTCCCCTGGTGGCTCAGATGGTAAAGAATTTGCCTACAGTGCAGGAGATTTAGATTCAGTCCTAGGTTGGGAAGGTCTTCTGCAGAAGGGAATGGCTACCCACTCCAGTGTTCTTGCCTGGAGAATCCCATGGACAGAGGAGCCTGGTGGGCTACAGTCCATGGGTCTCCTATTTCGTAAGCTGCCAGATCGAAGCACATTAGTGCTCTCAGGGGGCTAAATCTTTAATGCCTCCTGGACAATGGCTTCCAAGGCTTCCTTCCTAAGTGGGGCTTTCTGCAAAATCCCAGTGCACTTCCTCATGCTGGGGCATCAGCTGACTCGGCTGTGGTCCTCGCTGAGACCACAGAGGTGGCAGCTGAATATTTTATTGGTCGGTCGCCGTGTCTGTGTGTGCAGCCTGCATCTGATGTCATCTCTCCTGTCGTGACACCTTGCCTTAAAGGAGCCAATGGTGATGATGCACTGTGGTCTGTTTAGAAATGAGGACTCAGCCAGGCTCCTGGCCAAGCCAGAGAACGTTATCCTTTCTGTGGATAGATCTTTGAAAGTTTGTGCAAATTTGGTAAAAGGGAGCATTCCCTTTCCAAGTTTGGCTTTCATGAAAGCCCCCAGTCTGCCCCCAATTCCCTGCAGCTAATGCCAGGGAATAAATTTCGAAAAGAAAATGCAGGGCTTCCCTGGTGGTCCAGTGGGTGAAGAGGCCACCTTGCAGTGCAAGGGGCACTGGTTCAATCCCTGGCCCGGGAAGATCCCACGTGCCATAGAGCGGCTGGACCAGTATGTCCAATTACGAGCCAGCGCTCTGGAGCACATGTGCCCATAGCTGGTGCTCTGCAGTGAAAGAGACCACTGCAGTGGGAGGCCCACACAGGCCAAAGAATAAAGATGGATGAAAATAAATAAATGAAAAACCAATAAAGGAGGCCAAAATTTAAAAAAGAAAGAAAGAAAATGCAAACCTAGGGATTCCAAAGGCTTCCTAGGGGGCTCCGTGGTAAAGAGGCTGCCTGCCAACGCAGGAGATATGAGTTCAGTCCCTGGGTCGGGAAGATCCCCCGGAGAAGGAAATGGCAACCCACTGCAGTCGTCTTGCCTGAGAAATCCCATGCACAGAGGAGCCTGGTGATGGCGAAGAGTCAGACATGATTTAGTGACTCAACAACAGCAGAAGGGGACTCCAAAGACTGCCTTCTGGAAACCGCTGGTTCCTAAGACCACTGCTCTTATGCTCTTGTTTTAGAATATGGTGAATCCAGTTATTCCATAAACAAGTGTTTACTTAGTTGCTACTATGTCAGGCACGACGCGAAGCACTGGGATTCCGCCCTGAAGAAGATGCCCACCTTGTCATCTCAGAACACAGGGCCCAGTCGAGGGCTCAGTCACCCACTCACTCATCCACTGCACCCTGTTTTTTGAGTGCCTGCTGTGTGCCTGGCATGGCTCTAGAGACTAGGATGCACAGAGTTGGAAAGAATAAACAAAATCATTCTGGTGGGAGATGGACATTTTTCAGATAATCACATGATGTGTCTACTTATAAAGTGCAATGAGAAATGTGCACAATAAAGAAAACTTTTTAAAAACACCTTCCCTGGGATTCTATACCCAGCTAAACTGCATTCAGCAGTCAGGGCTAAACACTGACATTTTCAGAGATACAACAAATAAGAGAGTTTATTATTGGCAGACCCTCAACATCAGAGAAATTGAAAAGAGAATAAAAGCACGCAAAGTGAGGAGCTGCACAAAAATTTAAGAAATAAATTGGAAAATGCAGTGAATTACTGTGTATCTTAAGATACTATTTTTTAATACAGAAAAAATTATAATGATGAAAACAAGTGAAATTGAAAACTGGAATCAAGGAGAAAGGAGTTTTTAAAGCTGGCTTTTTAATTAAATAGATAAAACAGGCAACCTCTAGCAAGATTTAAAAGTGGATCAGAAAGTCATAAATCAACATAGACATAAAAGTAAATAAACAGATACAGTTGATATTTTTTTAATCAGGAGGATACAATGAGTGGCTTTTGCCAACAAACTTGAAAACTGAAATGAACCATCTTCTAGAAGAATATAGCCTACCACAATTGATTCAAGAAGCTTTATAAATACACCAAAACTATTAAGTAAATTGAATCAACAATCAAAAGAACTCTCACAAACCATCCCCACAAAACCAGTACACACAGACAAAAGGACTGGATTCTGTCTTTCAGGTGAGTTCTTACAAAACTTCAAAAAGTAGAGAGCTCTTATCTCATAAAAGCCATTACAGAGTCTAGGACAAGAGAGGAAGCTGCTGAAATAATGTTATAAACTAGTGTAATGACGATGAGCCAGCTAGAAACCGCTGGTTCCTAAGACCACTGCTCTTATGCTCTTGTTTTAGAATATGGTGAATCCAGTTATTCCATAAACAAGTGTTTACTTAGTTGCTACTATGTCAGGCACGACGCGAAGCACTGGGATTCCGCCCTGAAGAAGATGCCCACCTTGTCATCTCAGAACACAGGGCCCAGTCGAGGGCTCAGTCACCCACTCACTCATCCACTGCACCCTGTTTTTTGAGTGCCTGCTGTGTGCCTGGCATGGCTCTAGAGACTAGGATGCACAGAGTTGGAAAGAATAAACAAAATCATTCTGGTGGGAGATGGACATTTTTCAGATAATCACATGATGTGTCTACTTATAAAGTGCAATGAGAAATGTGCACAATAAAGAAAACTTTTTAAAAACACCTTCCCTGGGATTCTATACCCAGCTAAACTGCATTCAGCAGTCAGGGCTAAACACTGACATTTTCAGAGATACAACAAATAAGAGAGTTTATTATTGGCAGACCCTCAACATCAGAGAAATTGAAAAGAGAATAAAAGCACGCAAAGTGAGGAGCTGCACAAAAATTTAAGAAATAAATTGGAAAATGCAGTGAATTACTGTGTATCTTAAGATACTATTTTTTAATACAGAAAAAATTATAATGATGAAAACAAGTGAAATTGAAAACTGGAATCAAGGAGAAAGGAGTTTTTAAAGCTGGCTTTTTAATTAAATAGATAAAACAGGCAACCTCTAGCAAGATTTAAAAGTGGATCAGAAAGTCATAAATCAACATAGACATAAAAGTAAATAAACAGATACAGTTGATATTTTTTTAATCAGGAGGATACAATGAGTGGCTTTTGCCAACAAACTTGAAAACTGAAATGAACCATCTTCTAGAAGAATATAGCCTACCACAATTGATTCAAGAAGCTTTATAAATACACCAAAACTATTAAGTAAATTGAATCAACAATCAAAAGAACTCTCACAAACCATCCCCCAAATCCAGTACACACAGACAAAAGGACTGGATTCTGTCTTTCAGGTGAGTTCTTACAAAACTTCAAAAAGTAGAGAGCTCTTATCTCATAAAAGCCATTACAGAGTCTAGGACAAGAGAGGAAGCTGCTGAAATAATGTTATAAACTAGTGTAATGACGATGAGCCAGCTAGAACCTCATGATGCCACAAACACAGAAGGTTTGAGCATCTTTGCTGTTCCAGCCAGAGCCCTGTGAGGTGACATGTCAGTTACCTGGCCCGTAGAAGGCGTCAGGAAAAGAGGGGTGGGTTATCACCAATTGTCTCAAACATTAGACATTGTGTATTAAAGTGTGAACTTTGTTTACTGCTCAGAGACCTAGGTGTCTCAGATGAGATGTAGGCGAGACCACTGCCGAAGCTGGAATTACAAAGGTGAGGTCCATCAAGTCTCTTCTGGTGTACGGAGATGCCGCCCCTAAGGTCACATTAAAAATGAGAGACCCGAGGGAATTCTGAGGTACTCCAGTGGCTGAGCGCCCGGGCTTTCATTGTCGAGGGTGCAGACTTGATCCCTGGTTAGGGAACTGAGATCCCACCAGCCACTCATCACAGCCAACATAAACGCAAAAATAAACAAGACCCAGGACTAAGGCTAAACCCCATGGGATCCCAGGACAGCAACCGAAACCAGAAAACTTATATTCCGTACTCATGAGAGATCAGCAATGTTCAGGATACAAAATCAAAAAAAGTGTAGAATCAATAATAGCATTTCTCGGTAACAGCAGACACCAGTTAGAAGGCATCACAGAAGGAAAAGATACACAAAATATTATAGAAAAAAAAATACAACAGCACATAAACATGTTTTCACTAACAGTGAGGAGGTAAATCTTACAAAAACTGTATGAAATATGACCAGACGTATAAAATATGACCAGAAGAAAGTTTTTTTCCTAAAAGCAAGGATAAATCAGATACAAGGTGGGACCTCTTTAATGTATTCATAATAAACAGATAAACTCTCCTCCAAATTAACTTACAAATTGAATTCAGTCTGAACAGAGCTTCTCAAGGAACGTTCCCAAACTTACTCACAGTGTCGTGTGACAGAGAAAAGACCAAGATCTTATGATTTGTTGACAAAAGGAAACAAAGAGTGGGGAGCTTGCCCTGCTGGGCATCAAGTCTTTACAGAGTTGTGGGGATTAAAATAGTGCAATAATAAAACAATACAGAAGCTGATAGGGTACCAGAGCAGACTAGGAAGAAGAGACACAAGTCAACGTATGTGGAGACGAACATTCACATTAGTGAGGAAAGGCTGAAGACCAATTGACAATTCATATAAAAATTGGTTCCCTCTCCATAATGTCAGACACGACTGACAAAAAATAAAATACAAAAATAAAATCCTGACGGATGAAGACTAATAAGTAAAAAAAATCTTAGAAAACTCTTAATAGAAAATAATGGAACATATATTTTTGGCCTCCATGTAAGAAAGGATTTCTTAGGCAAGACAAGCTCTAGAGGAAAATACCAACAGATAAATCTGATGACAATAAAAATCTCTGGACAATAAGAGACAAAATTAAAATACAAGGCACGGAGGAGGCAAAGCAATAAGTGATTCAGATGTGGTTTCTTCATATACTGAAAGAGTATATGAAGAATTCCTACAAGACAGCCCCAAACTCATAGAAGAATACACAAAGAAAATGAACAGATAATTCACTGACAAAGAAACCTGCATAGCAAATAAATATATGAAAAAAAGGTCTGTCTCACTAGTACTCAGTCAAGTGCAAACTAAAACACCAATGAGGTACTGTTTCACACTCATCAGGCAAAGTGTTAAAGTGTGACAACACAGACTCTCATTTATTCTGTGCAAATGTAAGTTGGCAGGGATTTGGAAGAACATTTGGTGGTATCTCGTAAAGCTGAAGACACACATGGCCCATCTCCCTCCAGTTCTGTTCCCAGGTGTGTGCGCCTGAATGTTTTCACCAAATGTGTGGGTTTTTTTTTTCCCTCACAGCAACCAGTTTTCCAGCTCCTTGATACCAACTGGGCATCCTACAGTTTTAATTCAGTTAGGACACTAACTTCCTGGGGTTAGCGCAGACCCTACTGAGGAACCGTTGGCTCCCTCAAGACTGCCGCCACCCACTTCAGATGCCAGTCACAACGTCCACATGACTTTGTGACCAAATGTTGTTGTTTAGTCACTAAGTCGTGTCTGACTCTTTCTGACCCCATGGACTGCAGCACACCAGGCTCCTCTGTCCTCCGCTTTCTCCTGGAGTGTGCTCAATTTCATGTCCATTGTCAGTGATGCTATCCAGCCATCTCATCCTCTGCCCCCTTCTCCTTTTGCCTTCAGTCTTTCCCAGCATCATTTTCTTTTCCAATGAGTTGGCTCTTTGTGTCAGCCGGCCAAAGTATCAGAGCTTCAGGATTGATACCATCCCCTATACATTTCTGTATGTTCGACAGTTTTCATTGTAGTTGAGCTAGATGGAGAGAGAAGGTATATAAAGACGTAACTAATGAGGTGTAACTTACAGTGAATTAACTCATCTCAAGGGCACAACTTGATAAATCCTTAAAAGACAGATACTTCCAGAGCATAGTATGGAACCCCGCACTGCCAAAGGTGCTCCCAAATGATAGACACCCCCCACCCCTGCAAAGAGTAACGACCGCTGTGACTTCCAAAAGCACCAATGAATTGTGTTTGTGTTTTTCCGTTTGTATGAAGGAATCATACGGAATCCTATAGCAGATTCTCTTTGGCAGCTGACTTGATTTTCTCATTGTTGTCTGTAAGATTCATCCTGAGGGGCTGTTTTCTAAACTTCCTCGGTGCTGATCCAATCAGAAGGCAGGGGCTTCATGATCAATGTGAGGAAGAACTCTGTGCTCACGTCCCCAGCCTTGCAAAGCAGCAGTGAGGGAGATCTACATTTAGGGTGGTTTTCAGAATCCTCTGACTGTCGTGGCTGGTTAGGGAGCTGGTGTCCATCCCACGATGGCTGTAGGTGGATTTGACGACGCTCCCAAGCCCCTTCCTGGC
The DNA here is from genome assembly GCA_022376925.1 of Tragulus kanchil. Classification (NCBI taxonomy): domain Eukaryota; kingdom Metazoa; phylum Chordata; class Mammalia; order Artiodactyla; family Tragulidae; genus Tragulus; species Tragulus kanchil. Next base: position 157,606,017 of record JAIOJX010000002.1, on the reverse strand, counting down.
CCTCAGTTTTCTGTTCCCCTTGCTTAACTGTCTGCTTTAAAGTAACAACCAAGTGTCAGGGACTGTGAGAGAGGCTTGGAAGAGCTTCCAACTCAGGCTTCAGACAGCTCACCAGGGGTTTAAAAATAATTAAAGCTGCAAAGGGAAATGCAGATATTATTTTTAGACATATGTCCAAGGTTTGCCTCTTTTCAGCGCCCTGTTTCAAACCCTCACACACAGCCCGAGGTTTTAAATGTTCACCCTTTCACGTCGTTTTGTCAAAAACGTTAACTTGCACCTCAGAGGACTCGGAGGCCTGTTGTCATAAAAGGAGAGGCTACAGAGGCGTGCTGGGGGGTCTTGCAACTGGAGGGAAGGAGGCGGCACTCTGAAGCTTCCTGACTGGGATCTGTTTCCTGATGGTCATTGCTGGCGGGCTGTGATCCATCTACCTGCTCCAGGTGTGGGGGGACCCTCCAGATGCGCCCAAGGACTGTTCAGTTCATTGGAATCTGTCACTGAAATGAATGGAGTGAATGACATCTCAGCTTAAAACTAGAAAAATCATGGAGGGGGGCTTCCCTGGTGGTCCAGTGGGTAAAGAGTCCGCCTTGCAGTGCAAGGAGCACCAGTTCGATCCCTGGCCTGGGAAGATCCCACGTGCTGTGGATTGGCTGGACTGGTGTGTCCAATTACGAGCCAGCGCTCTGGAACGCATGTGCCTAGAGCCAGTGCTCTGCAACAAGAGAGGCCACCATAGTGGGAGGCGCACACAGGCCAAAGAATAAAAAAGATGGATGAAAATAAATGAATGATGACTTAGAGGCAAAAATAAAAAATCATGGAGATTGGTGTGAAATGAACGTACACACCCCCCACCACACAGAGCCCAGCAGAATTCTACATCAATTGTCATGGAGTCATTTTTCGTATCCGTGTTTTCACTTGGCTTTAATGGCGGCGGTGGGGTTAATCTGAGTTTCAAGCACTCTGGGTGGTTTTCCTTGCCAGATGGATTGACTTCGAGGACAGTCTGAATTTGACCACCAAACTCATTGCCCTTAGGTTTAGACTCTATTCCCAACTGACCTAAATTATCTATACCATAATTTTCTAAATATTTTTTTGGTGGTGCTAGTCCTCAGTGGCAGCATGTGGGGTCTGTGACCTTTGTTGTGGCGTGCGGGGTCTGTAGTAGTGGCATGCAAACTCTTAGTTGTGGCACGTGGGATTTAGTTCGTCACCAGGGATCAAACTCTGGGCCCCCTCCATTGGGACCTCGGAGTCTTGGCCACTGGGTCACCAGGGAAGTCCCTACCATGTGGGTTTTGTTTTTACACCAAACAAGAGGATGGCACTAATTATCCTGGTAAAAATGGAGCACTTTGAGGGTCTAAACTCTCCCAGGGAGGACCAGACGGAGAGCCATGCCTGTGAATGGGAAATGCAGAATGGCAATGTGGACCATAAGGAAAAGGGCTGCGTTTGTGGCCTTGGTGAAGCTGATTTGCTCTCTGTGCCAGGGCAGGATTGAGTTTATTTCAACCAAGATTCAGAAACATGAATGCATTTGTTCGTTGTTTGGTTAAACCCAAACTGGATGGTGTCTGTTCGCTTGGGATTCCTCTTGGACTCGAGACGGAATCAAGACTCTGGAGAAGGGCTGGAAGGACAGCAAGGCAGCTGAGACGAAGAGATGCCGGCTGAACTGTGGGTAAAGAGTCCGCCTTGCAGTGCAAGGAGCACCAGTTCGATCCCTGGCCTGGGAAGATCCCACGTGCTGTGGATTGGCTGGACTGGTGTGTCCAATTACGAGCCAGCGCTCTGGAACGCATGTGCCTAGAGCCAGTGCTCTGCAACAAGAGAGGCCACCATAGTGGGAGGCGCACACAGGCCAAAGAATAAAAAAGATGGATGAAAATAAATGAATGATGACTTAGAGGCAAAAATAAAAAATCATGGAGATTGGTGTGAAATGAACGTACACACCCCCCACCACACAGAGCCCAGCAGAATTCTACATCAATTGTCATGGAGTCATTTTTCGTATCCGTGTTTTCACTTGGCTTTAATGGCGGCGGTGGGGTTAATCTGAGTTTCAAGCACTCTGGGTGGTTTTCCTTGCCAGATGGATTGACTTCGAGGACAGTCTGAATTTGACCACCAAACTCATTGCCCTTAGGTTTAGACTCTATTCCCAACTGACCTAAATTATCTATACCATAATTTTCTAAATATTTTTTTGGTGGTGCTAGTCCTCAGTGGCAGCATGTGGGGTCTGTGACCTTTGTTGTGGGCGGGTCTGTAGTAGTGGCATGCAAACTCTTAGTTGTGGCACGTGGGATTTAGTTCGTCACCAGGGATCAAACTCTGGGCCCCCTCCATTGGGACCTCGGAGTCTTGGCCACTGGGTCACCAGGGAAGTCCCTACCATGTGGGTTTTGTTTTTACACCAAACAAGAGGATGGCACTAATTATCCTGGTAAAAATGGAGCACTTTGAGGGTCTAAACTCTCCCAGGGAGGACCAGACGGAGAGCCATGCCTGTGAATGGGAAATGCAGAATGGCAATGTGGACCATAAGGAAAAGGGCTGCGTTTGTGGCCTTGGTGAAGCTGATTTGCTCTCTGTGCCAGGGCAGGATTGAGTTTATTTCAACCAAGATTCAGAAACATGAATGCATTTGTTCGTTGTTTGGTTAAACCCAAACTGGATGGTGTCTGTTCGCTTGGGATTCCTCTTGGACTCGAGACGGAATCAAGACTCTGGAGAAGGGCTGGAAGGACAGCAAGGTGCAGCTGAGACGAAGAGATGCCGGCTGAACTGTGGAGCCTGCCCAGAAAGGCAGGGGGCTTGTGCACTTGCAGTTCAGCCAGGAGAACAGTGGAAACCGATGAATTATTTTGGCTGCTGAGAATAAAAACCTGTTGGTGGAAAAGGCAGGGAACAGTGTGACTGGGAAGGAAGGAGAGGCATGCCGAGTTACATCTCGCCTTGGTGCCAGCGCCTCTAGGGCTGTAGGCGACAGCTGGTGCGGATCGGGCCTGAATCTTCCTCGTCGGCATCCTCCGGGGGCCACATGATGGGGTCCTGCTTCGGCCTTTGGCACCTGGAGTTAGGAGAGAAAAGCTCCTTACTAAGATTTGAGCTACTTGTACATTGATCAAATCATGGATCTTCTGGTTTGTGCCCACAGCAGGGATTAACAAACAGCACAGTGTCATTAAAGGCTAAAAAGAACAAATTTTTTTTAAACACTCAGAAGGATGGAGGCAGAGTTCCCTCTGAGCCAAAGTCCACGGACTTCCAGCCTTGTCGAAACGACTGCTAATTAATACCTTCTCACTTCCCGCTGAAAGCAAAACAATTTACAATTAAGTCAGGCAGCCTACGCATAATCACTCTAACACCTTCTATGTATGTTTTGAAACGTGCTCTCACATTTCATGATCCGTTTATTTTACAAGATGGGTAAACGACAGACAATTATGGTGATAATACGGCTGAGGTGTTTGGTTTTTATCTCTTCGCAGTAAATTGTGGTTGTTCAAGCCTTCACAGTAATGGTTTCCATGTCTCTCCCGATTTCTTCCCACCACTTGACAATAAATATGCATTTTTTAAAAAAAAGAATGTTAGTTTATTATAATCACATCACCTATTCAAATAAGCAATATAATTAAAAAGTTCCTTGGTAGACATGACTGAAATTTACTATACTAACAAAGATATGCTATGGTATGTGCTTCTGAAAATAGAATCTTAAGTGTATCAGCTCTGTTATATCTTCTTTTCTCTGCACGGGCGAAAAGTGCTATCTGGATAATTGGGCAGGCAGTTTTACTTTTGAAAGATACTATCAAAGGACACGAGGATTTAATTTAAGATTTTTTTATTAGAAGGAAGCGTGTCCCACATGTGACTCTCAGCGCGGGATCAGGGCTGACGGGCTTCAGGGATTCACAAGCAGCGGGAGTGAACAGAAAAATCAAAGCCAGGGTGATGGGGAGAGTGGGACCCAGAGAGCTTCCTCGCGTCCTGGGCCTGCTCTCTTTATGGCTCGTTCCCTGGAAATGTCCTTAGTCTACTTTTGCCAGAGGCATTCTCAGACTTAAGAAAAAGGAGCAGGTAGGCTGTGTGTGGAGGTCCGAGAGGATTAAGACTTGAAGGTGAAAGCCTGTTAGAAATACCTCCCTCAAAACTGTCTAAATAGTTGACAGGAATGTTCTCCTACCTATTGCCCCAACTCTCTCCTGGGGGTGGTTTCAAAACATTCTTGAAAAAAAAAATGTTTCAGGAAAATAGTCAATCTGTGAGTATGATTTAGAGATTGCTTCCTGAATTGTCCCCTCTCTACAACACATCAGGAAACGATGGTGATGTCACCGGGATGGAGTCAATGCTAAATTGCCATCTGGGAGAGTAAAAGAAATATTTTTTGCATTTAAAAAATTAAGTCAGGCAGCCTACGCCATTAATAAAACTCTAAAAAACCTTCCCTATTTTGTATGTTTTGAAACGTGCTCTCACATTTCATGATCCGTTTATTTTACAAGATGGGTAAACGACAGACAATTATGGTGATAATACGGCTGAGGTGTTTGGTTTTTATCTCTTCGCAGTAAATTGTGGTTGTTCAAGCCTTCACAGTAATGGTTTCCATGTCTCTCCCGATTTCTTCCCACCACTTGACAATAAATATGCATTTTTTAAAAAAAAGAATGTTAGTTTATTATAATCACATCACCTATTCAAATAAGCAATATAATTAAAAAGTTCCTTGGTAGACATGACTGAAATTTACTATACTAACAAAGATATGCTATGGTATGTGCTTCTGAAAATAGAATCTTAAGTGTATCAGCTCTGTTATATCTTCTTTTTCTCTGCACGGGCGAAAAGTGCTATCTGGATAATTGGGCAGGCAGTTTTACTTTTGAAAGATACTATCAAAGGACACGAGGATTTAATTTAAGATTTTTTTATTAGAAGGAAGCGTGTCCCACATGTGACTCTCAGCGCGGGATCAGGGCTGACGGGCTTCAGGGATTCACAAGCAGCGGGAGTGAACAGAAAAATCAAAGCCAGGGTGATGGGGAGAGTGGGACCCAGAGAGCTTCCTCGCGTCCTGGGCCTGCTCTCTTTATGGCTCGTTCCCTGGAAATGTCCTTAGTCTACTTTTGCCAGAGGCATTCTCAGACTTAAGAAAAAGGAGCAGGTAGGCTGTGTGTGGAGGTCCGAGAGGATTAAGACTTGAAGGTGAAAGCCTGTTAGAAATACCTCCCTCAAAACTGTCTAAATAGTTGACAGGAATGTTCTCCTACCTATTGCCCCAACTCTCTCCTGGGGGTGGTTTCAAAACATTCTTGAAAAAAAAAATGTTTCAGGAAAATAGTCAATCTGTGAGTATGATTTAGAGATTGCTTCCTGAATTGTCCCCTCTCTACAACACATCAGGAAACGATGGTGATGTCACCGTGGGCCTTCCTCCTCTATGACACGAGTGTCATTAATTAGGTTACAGAAGCACAGAACTAAATTGCCATCTGGGGAGAGTAAAATGAAATACTCTTTTTTTTTTCTGCCTCCTGAATTTGGAATGCATTAAAGTTGGCCACAGCCAAAGCCAACCTTGAAGATCCTCTGACATTTGAAATTAAGAAATCCTGGCTTTGACTTTATTCTAAAGCCTTTCTCCCTAGTTCAGCAAGAGCACTCTGCATTTTACAAAGTATCTTTGTAAATATTAGCTCATGTGTTTGTGAACGAGATCCCTAGCACTTGCAGGAGGGTGGGTGGATGGGAGGCATGATGGGTTTGATTTATTTATTTTTTCCCATTGCAGCAGGAATCCAAGCAAAGGGTAAGCTTCTTTGTAGAGCTCTCTCTGCCCATCTCTCTCTCTCCCTGAACTTTGCATCTGTGCTGAGCCCCTCCGACTGTCATCACGTGTTGGGGGGTGTTACTCTTTAACCCTAATGTGCTTTCCGCAGCAGTTCTGGGCCCCCCTGGAATGCTAGGAGGCGACCCTTGCTGCGGCTCTGGGGACCGCCCATTCTGAAATGCGATCTCCAGTCCTTTGCGCTGATGGGGGAGCAGCTTCACGCGGCAAAGCCAGCACAGCTGTTTCATGACTCACGGGAATATCATATTTAGCAAGTTTTCCCCAGTGAGATGTATTTATTTAGATGACACATAATACTGTCGAAAAGCCAAGCCTGCGTTGCTCTTACACTCAGCCTGACAGGGGAGAACGGAGGAGTGGAAAGGCAGAGGGAGCTTGTTTGGGAGAGCCAGCTAGCCAGGAGTACTCGGGCCATTGGTGCAGTTTGCCAGAGGCATGCTCAGACTTAAGAAAAAGGAGCATGTAGGCTGTGTGTGGAGGTCCGAGAGGATTAAGACTTGAAGTTGAAAGCCTGTTAGAAATACCTCCCTCAAAACTGTCTAAATAGTTGACAGGAATGTTCTCCTACCTATTGCCCCAACTCTCTCCTGGGGGTGGTTTCAAAACATTCTTGAAAAAAAAAATGTTTCAGGAAAATAGTCAATCTGTGAGTATGATTTAGAGATTGCTTCCTGAATTGTCCCCTCTCTACAACACATCAGGAAACGATGGTGATGTCACCGTGGGCCTTCCTCCTCTATGACACGAGTGTCATTAATTAGGTTACAGAAGCACAGAACTAAATTGCCATCTGGGGAGAGTAAAATGAAATACTCTTTTTTTTTTCTGCCTCCTGAATTTGGAATGCATTAAAGTTGGCCACAGCCAAAGCCAACCTTGAAGATCCTCTGACATTTGAAATTAAGAAATCCTGGCTTTGACTTTATTCTAAAGCCTTTCTCCCTAGTTCAGCAAGAGCACTCTGCATTTTACAAAGTATCTTTGTAAATATTAGCTCATGTGTTTGTGAACGAGATCCCTAGCACTTGCAGGAGGGTGGGTGGATGGGAGGCATGATGGGTTTGATTTATTTATTTTTTCCCATTGCAGCAGGAATCCAAGCAAAGGGTAATCTTCTTTGTAGAGCTCTCTCTGCCCATCTCTCTCCTCTCCCTGAACTTTGCATCTGTGCTGAGCCCCTCCGACTGTCATCACGTGTTGGGGGGTGTTACTCTTTAACCCTAATGTGCTTTCCGCAGCAGTTCTGGGCCCCCCTGGAATGCTAGGAGGCGACCCTTGCTGCGGCTCTGGGGACCGCCCATTCTGAAATGCGATCTCCAGTCCTTTGCGCTGATGGGGGAGCAGCTTCACGCGGCAAAGCCAGCACAGCTGTTTCATGACTCACGGGAATATCATATTTAGCAAGTTTTCCCCAGTGAGATGTATTTATTTAGATGACACATAATACTGTCGAAAAGCCAAGCCTGCGTTGCTCTTACACTCAGCCTGACAGGGGAGAACGGAGGAGTGGAAAGGCAGAGGGAGCTTGTTTGGGAGAGCCAGCTAGCCAGGGGGTACTCGGGCCATTGGTGCAGTTTGCTCAGGCTGGAAATCTAAACAACGGGAAACGGACCCTGGGCACTGAACTCCAGGGCACAAGACAGGAAGGACTTTGGGGCCAGCTCATCCTCAGCATTTGCAGCTCACAAGTATTGCCGCTGGGCCTGGGAGATCACTGATTGCACACAGGCGTTCTGGAGAGAAAAACATAGTCATCTACCACTTGAGTTGATAGGGTGTTTGGGGAAGTGGTAGTAGCAGCATTATGGCCTTTTCTCTCACTGTGGGTCATCCTCTGGAAGGGGACAAGGATGTTAGCACTTGAACATGCCAGATGGCCCACTCAACAGACAGCAGACTCCCCCCTTGACCCAGTCGCCCAGTTTAGCTGTTCCCATCCTTGGCATTACGGAGCTCGAAACATCACCCAAATACAGGGAATGAAGGGAGAATGGGGGAATGAATGAATGTGTAAGTGGCAGGAGACCTTCCCATTTTGTTTTTCACCTTCCTCTTTGTGATGTCTGGATCCCAGTGACGTGGCCAAAGTAGCATTCAGGGGGCAATCCCCAAGACCTCCCGTTTTATAAGAAGGACCCCCCGTGAACTTGCTCACGTGCAATCTCCCCTCCCTCCTTCCTGCTCACCTGCATGGAATCTTGAGATCTTCCTGTCTTCCTGTCATCAATTTCCAGCTTTGGTCCTTTTATCGGCTAATTTTCCTGAACTTTGCATCTGTGCTGAGCCCTCCGACTGTCATCACGTGTTGGGGGTGTTACTCTTAACCCTAATGTGCTTTCCGCAGCAGTTCTGGGCCCCCCTGGAATGCTAGGAGGCGACCCTTGCTGCGGCTCTGGGGACCGCCCATTCTGAAATGCGATCTCCAGTCCTTTGCGCTGATGGGGGAGCAGCTTCACGCGGCAAAGCCAGCACAGCTGTTTCATGACTCACGGGAATATCATATTTAGCAAGTTTTCCCCAGTGAGATGTATTTATTTAGATGACACATAATACTGTCGAAAAGCCAAGCCTGCGTTGCTCTTACACTCAGCCTGACAGGGGAGAACGGAGGAGTGGAAAGGCAGAGGGAGCTTGTTTGGGAGAGCCAGCTAGCCAGGGAGTACTCTCGGGCCATTGGTGCAGTTTGCTCAGGCTGGAAATCTAAACAACGGGAAACGGACCCTGGGCACTGAACTCCAGGGCACAAGACAGGAAGGACTTTGGGGCCAGCTCATCCTCAGCATTTGCAGCTCACAAGTATTGCCGCTGGGCCTGGGAGATCACTGATTGCACACAGGCGTTCTGGAGAGAAAAACATAGTCATCTACCACTTGAGTTGATAGGGTGTTTGGGGAAGTGGTAGTAGCAGCATTATGGCCTTTTCTCTCACTGTGGGTCATCCTCTGGAAGGGGACAAGGATGTTAGCACTTGAACATGCCAGATGGCCCACTCAACAGACAGCAGACTCCCCCCTTGACCCAGTCGCCCAGTTTAGCTGTTCCCATCCTTGGCATTACGGAGCTCGAAACATCACCCAAATACAGGGAATGAAGGGAGAATGGGGGAATGAATGAATGTGTAAGTGGCAGGAGACCTTCCCATTTTGTTTTTCACCTTCCTCTTTGTGATGTCTGGATCCCAGTGACGTGGCCAAAGTAGCATTCAGGGGGCAATCCCCAAGACCTCCCGTTTTATAAGAAGGACCCCCCGTGAACTTGCTCACGTGCAATCTCCCCTCCCTCCTTCCTGCTCACCTGCATGGAATCTTGAGATCTTCCTGTCTTCCTGTCATCAATTTCCAGCTTTGGTCCTTTTATCGGCTAACCCTGAGCTTTCTCTGCAGCACACCCTCCCCACTGCCTTCAGCTTTTGTGGAAGAATGTTAAAGATGACTGGGGCTGGCCCTGGTCACTCAGGAGTCTGCCGTCTACACCTGTGCCTTCACCACTGGCTTGTTCCCTGGTCTGGGTCACCCCCTGACTGTGTCAGGCAGCCGCCATCTCAGCTGGTCAGTGGTTCAGTAATTTCAAAAGATCTTCAGTGAATAAGATTCCTTAGAGTCCTAAAGGTGTAAGAAGGTGTTTTCGAACCTTGGGAGTAGTAAAGTCCTCAGTTACCCGCCTGTTGTGGCACCATTGGACATCTAGAAGGGTGTGCGTACATCAACCAAGACCAGAGAGGCCCTCGGGGAGTGGACAGCTGATTATGAAACAGTAGTGACAAGGAGCCCAGGGAAGGGACAAGGGGGGAAACAACGCTGCCTGGGTCGCCTTTTAGTCGCTGCAGAAATGGCCTCAGATATAGGCTACAGGGCTTCCCTGGCAGCTCAGGTGGTAAAGAATCTGCTTTCAGTGCAGGAGACTTTAGTTTAACCCCTGGTTAGGACGATACCCTGGAGAAGGGAATGGCTACCCACTCCAGTATTGCTTGGAGATTCCGTGGACAGAGGAGCCTGGTGGGCTACACACAGTCCTTGGGGTACATTGCCCCATGGAAACAAGAGCCCTAGCTCCCTTCTGTGCACATGCTGACCCACCCCCTGGAGGCCCTCAGGAGTGGTTTCTCTGGGCAGTGCCTAGGTGGCCACGCTTACTTCCACTCCGCTTCGTTCCTTCCCCTGTAGGTTATTTCTGAGTCCACGGCTTTCTCTTTTTCATTCCAGTTGCCACCAGATGACCAACTTGGTCCAGATGGAGGCTGAGCTGAGACATCTATGCTGTAATTCTCCCGGCCCCGCCGTGGTGCTCTTAAGGCTGGGGTCACATCTGTGAGCTGACATCCCCTCCAGCTCAGTGACCATTTGTGCCAGCAGGTCCCCCGCTCCTGCCAACCAGCCTTCCCAATTTCGTCCATGGTCTCCTGCAGCTCTCTCAGGTGGACACCATCTGCCTGCAGTGACCTATCTGTGCTTGCGTCTCTCCAATCTGGCTTAGACTATCCTGGTATGGCCCGTGGTTTGCTCTAGTACCCATCTGCTGTAGAAGCCATTCTAATAGCCTCTAAGGCTGGAAGTCCTTTCAATCCATTAGCTCTCCCCATAAGAACATCTATCTATTAGTCACCACTGGCTTGTTCCCTGGTCTGGGTCACCCCCTGACTGTGTCAGGCAGCCGCCATCTCAGCTGGTCAGTGGTTCAGTAATTTCAAAAGATCTTCAGTGAATAAGATTCCTTAGAGTCCTAAAGGTGTAAGAAGGTGTTTTCGAACCTTGGGAGTAGTAAAGTCCTCAGTTACCCGCCTGTTGTGGCACCATTGGACATCTAGAAGGGTGTGCGTACATCAACCAAGACCAGAGAGGCCCTCGGGGAGTGGACAGCTGATTATGAAACAGTAGTGACAAGGAGCCCAGGGAAGGGACAAGGGGGGAAACAACGCTGCCTGGGTCGCCTTTTAGTCGCTGCAGAAATGGCCTCAGATATAGGCTACAGGGCTTCCCTGGCAGCTCAGGTGGTAAAGAATCTGCTTTCAGTGCAGGAGACTTTAGTTTAACCCCTGGTTAGGACGATACCCTGGAGAAGGGAATGGCTACCCACTCCAGTATTGCTTGGAGATTCCGTGGACAGAGGAGCCTGGTGGGCTACACACAGTCCTTGGGGTACATTGCCCCATGGAAACAAGAGCCCTAGCTCCCTTCTGTGCACATGCTGACCCACCCCCTGGAGGCCCTCAGGAGTGGTTTCTCTGGGCAGTGCCTAGGTGGCCACGCTTACTTCCACTCCGCTTCGTTCCTTCCCCTGTAGGTTATTTCTGAGTCCACGGCTTTCTCTTTTTCATTCCAGTTGCCACCAGATGACCAACTTGGTCCAGATGGAGGCTGAGCTGAGACATCTATGCTGTAATTCTCCCGGCCCCGCCGTGGTGCTCTTAAGGCTGGGGTCACATCTGTGAGCTGACATCCCCTCCAGCTCAGTGACCATTTGTGCCAGCAGGTCCCCCGCTCCTGCCAACCAGCCTTCCCAATTTCGTCCATGGTCTCCTGCAGCTCTCTCAGGTGGACACCATCTGCCTGCAGTGACCTATCTGTGCTTGCGTCTCTCCAATCTGGCTTAGACTATCCTGGTATGGCCCGTGGTTTGCTCTAGTACCCATCTGCTGTAGAAGCCATTCTAATAGCCTCTAAGGCTGGAAGTCCGTTCAATCCATTAGCTCTCCCCCATAGAGAACATCTATCTATTAGTCATTCCGTCCTTTTCAAAAATGAAGTGACCAGCTGGGTTGGTGGTTTTGTATTCTCCTAGCAGGATGCTGACCTTGACTGTGATCAGGAAGTCGTGTGGCTTAGTGACTGAGGGTATCGACTATGGAGTCAGACTGCCCTGGGCTGAAACCCAGGTTCCATCAGTTCCCTCAGGGGAGCCTGTCTGATAAGGACACTCCTGCTCCCTTTAGGGAACCACTCCATTGCAGGGGCTGTGCTGGGGCTGCCAATCACAACACATGATCTCCTTGGCTACAAGGACTGGTTCAGGGATGGGTCAACCAGAGTCCTTTCCTTCACTTTTCTAAATAGATCCTGTTGGAGAGGCTGTCTCTACTCCTATAATCCAGAGCTGTGAAGGTCTTTCTCTCGCTTCTCCAGGGAGGGTCTGTTTGGAGCAGGTAAAACAAGCTCAGAGAATGAGAATCCAGAGGTGGGAGGGACTGGGAAACAGGGAGTGAATGGGAGAGTTGCCCAGCCCAGAGCGCTGTTTCTGAGGTCTCCAGTATCGCCTGCCTTTCAGTGACATGATCAATGGATCCTCCTTTTCCCCCTGAGCTGGTAGGTGTGGGGTCCTGTTGACTACAACCAACGTGTCCAGATGAACCCAGGCCCCAAGTGAGTTTCCTATGAGTCGCTAGAAGCCTTTACTCTTCAATATCATTCAAAGACCTCTTTTCTTGTAACTGATTAGAGTTTATTGCAAATGACACAACGACACGCTGGGGGCCCAACTGTGTCTGGCTGAGCCTCTGTGGATTCTCCACTTCTACCTGGATGAGCTTTTCTTTTCTTTTTTCCTTTCAGTGACCCGATCCACTTATGAAACATTTTTTGTTCCTTGGTTTGGCTTAGTCACTAAGTTGTGTTCGACTCTGCAACCCTGTGGACTGTACCACATCAGGCTTCTCTGTCTGTGGGATTTCCCAAGCAAAAGTACTGGAGTGGGTTGTCATTTTCTTCTCCAGGGTATCTTCCTGATGCAGGGATCAAACTCAGGTCTCTTGCATTGCACGCAGATTATTTACTGACTGAGCCACCAGGAAGCCCCTATGCCTCCTTAAATTCTGTCAGCCCCTTTTGAGATAGAATCTACTCAATAGGTCAACAAACCTACTCTGTCTAGTCACTGTTCTTGGCACTGGGAACATACAGATGAACATGACAAAGCTCTTAACCTCCGTGAACTTACATTCCAGGGGGAGAGACGGATGAGTGAGGGAATAGACACACAATGTGATTTCAGGTGACAGCAAGTCCAACGGAGACAAAACAGATCAAGTCAGAGACCGACTGGGGGCTCAGATGCCATTTTGGACAGATGCTCCTAGGTGATAATAGAAAGACTTTCTGAAGAGTTGATGTTAAACCAGAGACCCGAGTGCCTTCAAGGAGGAGGCCAATGGGAAGAGGAGTTCACTTTTCTAAATAGATCCTGTTGAGAGGCTGTCTCTACTCCTATAATCCAGAGCTGTGAAGGTCTTTCTCTCGCTTCTCCAGGGAGGGTCTGTTTGGAGCAGGTAAAACAAGCTCAGAGAATGAGAATCCAGAGGTGGGAGGGACTGGGAAACAGGGAGTGAATGGGAGAGTTGCCCAGCCCAGAGCGCTGTTTCTGAGGTCTCCAGTATCGCCTGCCTTTCAGTGACATGATCAATGGATCCTCCTTTTCCCCCTGAGCTGGTAGGTGTGGGGTCCTGTTGACTACAACCAACGTGTCCAGATGAACCCAGGCCCCAAGTGAGTTTCCTATGAGTCGCTAGAAGCCTTTACTCTTCAATATCATTCAAAGACCTCTTTTCTTGTAACTGATTAGAGTTTATTGCAAATGACACAACGACACGCTGGGGGCCCAACTGTGTCTGGCTGAGCCTCTGTGGATTCTCCACTTCTACCTGGATGAGCTTTTCTTTTCTTTTTTCCTTTCAGTGACCCGATCCACTTATGAAACATTTTTTGTTCCTTGGTTTGGCTTAGTCACTAAGTTGTGTTCGACTCTGCAACCCTGTGGACTGTACCACATCAGGCTTCTCTGTCTGTGGGATTTCCCAAGCAAAAGTACTGGAGTGGGTTGTCATTTTCTTCTCCAGGGTATCTTCCTGATGCAGGGATCAAACTCAGGTCTCTTGCATTGCACGCAGATTATTTACTGACTGAGCCACCAGGAAGCCCCTATGCCTCCTTAAATTCTGTCAGCCCCTTTTGAGATAGAATCTACTCAATAGGTCAACAAACCTACTCTGTCTAGTCACTGTTCTTGGCACTAGGAACATACAGATGAACATGACAAAGCTCTTAACCTCCGTGAACTTACATTCCAGGGGGAGAGACGGATGAGTGAGGGAATAGACACACAATGTGATTTCAGGTGACAGCAAGTCCAACGGAGACAAAACAGATCAAGTCAGAGACCGACTGGGGGCTCAGATGCCATTTTGGACAGATGCTCCTAGGTGATAATAGAAAGACTTTCTGAAGAGTTGATGTTAAACCAGAGACCCGAGTGCCTTCAAGGAGGAGGCCAATGGGAAGAGGAGTCCAGGTCTATGAACAGCAAGTCTAAAGATTCTGAAGCCAGAATGAGGTTCCTAATAATCCAAGAAAGCAAGGCCAATAATGTGAGAGCGAGGGGCAAGTCTGGGCAGCTATTTAGCCTGTACAGTATCTTCAGGATAATAAGAAAATGGCACCACTCTGTGTAGACTAATTAACACCAGGCTCATTGTGAAGGACCTAACCTGGACCACTGTACATGCAGTTATGAAAAAAAGTCCTAGGAGATAAGGTCAGGGAGAGATAGGAGCCAGATCATGTTGGACGTACACTAAACTTTGCTCCAGCACTACCCGAAGAAATGAAACAGGAGCCACAAGTGGAATTCAAAAGTTGCCCATAGCCACATTAAAATAAAAAACAAAAAGAAGTAGGTGAAATCACTTAATCTTTTCTTTAACCAGTTATACAGAATATTAAGCACATATCAACATGCAATCAGTGTAAAAAAAATAAATGTTTGGCATTCTTTTTTAAAACTGTTTTTTTTTAAAAAATCTGATCTCGGGTTTCCCTGGTGGTCCAGTGGGTAAGACACCACCTTGCAGTGCAAGGGGCGCTGGTTTGATCCCTGGCTTGTGAGGATCCCACGTGCTGCAGAGCAGCTGGACCGATGTGTCCAACTACCGAGCCGGAGCTCTGGAGCGCATGTGCCCAGAGCGGGTGCTCTGCGACAACAGAGGCCACTGTGATGGGAGGCCCACGTGGGCCAAAGAACAAAGATGGATGAAAATAGATAGATGAAAGACAAATGGAAGTGGCCCGCTCACCCACCTCCCTCCCCAACCCATCCCCCCCAATAAATAAATAAATAAATAATAATAAAAAAAGTTGACTTCCTGAGTTGCATGAGCCACAGTTTAAGTGCTCAACAGCCACACGTGGCTAGTGGCTGCCATGGTGGACAGGGCAGGTCTACACGTTCTAGTATGCAGGTGACAGCAAGTCCAACGGAGACAAAACAGATCAAGTCAGAGACCGACTGGGGGCTCAGATGCCATTTTGGACAGATGCTCCTAGGTGATAATAGAAAGACTTTCTGAAGAGTTGATGTTAAACCAGAGACCCGAGTGCCTTCAAGGAGGAGGCCAATGGGAAGAGGAGTCCAGGTCTATGAACAGCAAGTCTAAAGATTCTGAAGCCAGAATGAGGTTCCTAATAATCCAAGAAAGCAAGGCCAATAATGTGAGAGCGAGGGGCAAGTCTGGGCAGCTATTTAGCCTGTACAGTATCTTCAGGATAATAAGAAAATGGCACCACTCTGTGTAGACTAATTAACACCAGGCTCATTGTGAAGGACCTAACCTGGACCACTGTACATGCAGTTATGAAAAAAAGTCCTAGGAGATAAGGTCAGGGAGAGATAGGAGCCAGATCATGTTGGACGTACACTAAACTTTGCTCCAGCACTACCCGAAGAAATGAAACAGGAGCCACAAGTGGAATTCAAAAGTTGCCCATAGCCACATTAAAATAAAAAACAAAAAGAAGTAGGTGAAATCACTTAATCTTTTCTTTAACCAGTTATACAGAATATTAAGCACATATCAACATGCAATCAGTGTAAAAAAAATAAATGTTTGGCATTCTTTTTTAAAACTGTTTTTTTTTAAAAAATCTGATCTCGGGTTTCCCTGGTGGTCCAGTGGGTAAGACACCACCTTGCAGTGCAAGGGGCGCTGGTTTGATCCCTGGCTTGTGAGGATCCCACGTGCTGCAGAGCAGCTGGACCGATGTGTCCAACTACCGAGCCGGAGCTCTGGAGCGCATGTGCCCAGAGCGGGTGCTCTGCGACAACAGAGGCCACTGTGATGGGAGGCCCACGTGGGCCAAAGAACAAAGATGGATGAAAATAGATAGATGAAAGACAAATGGAAGTGGCCCGCTCACCCACCTCCCTCCCCAACCCATCCCCCCCAATAAATAAATAAATAAATAATAATAAAAAAAGTTGACTTCCTGAGTTGCATGAGCCACAGTTTAAGTGCTCAACAGCCACACGTGGCTAGTGGCTGCCATGGTGGACAGGGCAGGTCTACACGTTCTGCAGTCCACTGGAGGGTGGACCACAGGCAGGAACATGAAGTGATTGACCTTTAGGAAGGATCCTTGGGGACGTCCCTGGTGGTCCAGTGGGTAAGAGTCTGCCTTGCAAAGCGGGGGGTGCAGGTTCGATCCCTGATCCCACATGCTGGGGAGCAGCTAAGCCTTCACACCACAACCACTGAAGCCCACCCACTCTGAAGGGCCCGTGACAGAGGTGGAAAGTCTGTGGACCACAAGAAAGATCCCCAATGACGCCTCGACATTCCCGCGAGCCTCAACTAAGATCCGATGCAGCCAAATAAATAATTTTAAAAAAACAAAAAGAATGATGTTTCTGGAACCTCTGTGGAGTCTAGAAGGGAAAGTGGGAGACCGGCTGTGACAGTCCAGGTGAGGGATGAGCCACCCTTGCCCCAAGCAGGTGATGCGAGGGGGCAGATTTGGGATGCCTGCTAAAGCCTGGGCTTGTGAACATCGCAGGGAGCAGTGGAGGCTGGCCGCAGGGTCTGGGAAGACTTTCTAGGATGCTGAGGATGCTCAGCCTTCAGTACCTCTCCCTCATGTGGGCTTCCCTCCAAGGCATGTGGTACTTGTCAAGTTTTTCAAATGTGCTAATTTGTCATGGCTTTTTTTTTTTTTTTTTTCATTCTGAGTAAAATCCACTTTTGTTCCTGATTTTTTTCACATTCCAGATTGAGTATGATTCACATCCATAAAGACCTGGATCAGCCTCTGCTCTGCATCCGTAAAAACCTGGTTGCTCAGGACGTCCTCTGGGGTATCCTGGCCCGTTTTGAAAACAAGAAGATTGAGCCTTGAAGAGGTAAATGTGACGTGACCTCAAGCGAATGGGTTGACTCTGACCAAACGTTTCCCTGTCACGAGGCACTTCTCATTCAGTACGCTGGCTTGAGACAATGCTCTGGCTTTTATGGAGTGACTCATTCTTTTGAATGCTCCCTTCCTGTTTTCAGAAAGCCCGCTTTTGACTGCGTTGTCTGCGTTCTCTTTGTAAATGGAGCAGGTAAGTAGGCAAACGAATTCTTGGGTGTGTGCTCCCCCAACCTTCCCCCGGACAGTGAGTTTGTTGTCTGCTTTGGAGGCGATCCAACCTGATCACCACGGATAGGAATACAGCCCTGTCCAGGGTGGCAGAGAGGACTAAGTGAGATACTTACTCCATGTGAAGAATAGGAGAATGGGTTTATTTTTTATTGTTTTAAGTGCTTGCCTTCTTTTCTTCTGACAGTGAGGCATGTGGGATCTTACTTCCCTGACCAGGGTTTGAACCCATGCCCCCTGCATTGGAAGCATGGCATTTCAACCACTGGACAGCCAGGGAAGTCCTGAGAATGCCTTTAAGAGATGCATGATGAAGTAACTGGGGGTTGGTAGGAATGGTTCCTCAAGGAGGGAGACAGAGATGATGCCGGGAGGGAGACGGAGAGGAGGAGAGGGCAGGAGGAAGAGAGAAAGACACTTAACACAAACAGACCTAGCAGAAAGCTGTGTGTGCATTCATTATAGTAGCCTTTCAACTTGGCTGTGAATTTGAATTTTTTCAAAAAAAAAAAAAAGCCCCTGACCTTCAAAGCCACTTGACCTTTACTTTCTGTTCAATAAGATACTTGGCTTACCAATGTGGGTAAGGAAAGCTTCCTGTCAATACCAGGTCTAAACCGGCCTCTTGACTCTATGGCTAATGTTTCTCTCACACCTCCGTTGCCCCCCCGTAAGGGTGTGGCAGTAGGTGGGCGGTGAGCGTCCCGAGGCATTTTCTTTACTACCTGAGAGGGAATCTCTACCTACTGGGATTGCTAGCGCGTCCTTTGCCAGGTGAGGCCCGGGCCCCGCTGCTGCCGACGTCACCCTCCTCTGAGCAGCTTTTCTCCTTCCTTCTGCTTCTCTCTCCTCCTCTCTCCTCCTCGTACTGTTCTTGGCCTCAGGGCCCAGCTCATCAATTGCATCCCTGCGCACGGGTCTCCGAGATGCCAGTGCCGCTAAGATCTCCATTTGCTGCCAAGAATCCATATGAACTGTCCTATTATTTAGGTTTCTGGCATCGGGATGTATAATCTGGCTTTGTTTATTTGTCCGCTCGCTGCCTATGTAATGTCTCATTTGATGGGTCAGCTTCTGTCTATCCCATTTATTTTTTTTACGGCTACAAGGCTTTCCTCCTGGCCTCTGCAGCCAAGTCTCGCAGTCTTTGTCACTTGCTGGCTTCCTCCCATCATTCCCCGGACAGTGAGTTTGTTGTCTGCTTTGGAGGCGATCCAACCTGATCACCACGGATAGGAATACAGCCCTGTCCAGGGTGGCAGAGAGGACTAAGTGAGATACTTACTCCATGTGAAGAATAGGAGAATGGGTTTATTTTTTATTGTTTTAAGTGCTTGCCTTCTTTTCTTCTGACAGTGAGGCATGTGGGATCTTACTTCCCTGACCAGGGTTTGAACCCATGCCCCCTGCATTGGAAGCATGGCATTTCAACCACTGGACAGCCAGGGAAGTCCTGAGAATGCCTTTAAGAGATGCATGATGAAGTAACTGGGGGTTGGTAGGAATGGTTCCTCAAGGAGGGAGACAGAGATGATGCCGGGAGGGAGACGGAGAGGAGGAGAGGGCAGGAGGAAGAGAGAAAGACACTTAACACAAACAGACCTAGCAGAAAGCTGTGTGTGCATTCATTATAGTAGCCTTTCAACTTGGCTGTGAATTTGAATTTTTTCAAAAAAAAAAAAAAGCCCCTGACCTTCAAAGCCACTTGACCTTTACTTTCTGTTCAATAAGATACTTGGCTTACCAATGTGGGTAAGGAAAGCTTCCTGTCAATACCAGGTCTAAACCGGCCTCTTGACTCTATGGCTAATGTTTCTCTCACACCTCCGTTGCCCCCCCGTAAGGGTGTGGCAGTAGGTGGGCGGTGAGCGTCCCGAGGCATTTTCTTTACTACCTGAGAGGGAATCTCTACCTACTGGGATTGCTAGCGCGTCCTTTGCCAGGTGAGGCCCGGGCCCCGCTGCTGCCGACGTCACCCTCCTCTGAGCAGCTTTTCTCCTTCCTTCTGCTTCTCTCTCCTCCTCTCTCCTCCTCGTACTGTTCTTGGCCTCAGGGCCCAGCTCATCAATTGCATCCCTGCGCACGGGTCTCCGAGATGCCAGTGCCGCTAAGATCTCCATTTGCTGCCAAGAATCCATATGAACTGTCCTATTATTTAGGTTTCTGGCATCGGGATGTATAATCTGGCTTTGTTTATTTGTCCGCTCGCTGCCTATGTAATGTCTCATTTGATGGGTCAGCTTCTGTCTATCCCATTTATTTTTTTTTACGAAGGCTACAAGGCTTTCCTCCTGGCCTCTGCAGCCGAAGTCTCGTCAGTCTTTGTCACTTGCTGGCTTCCTCCCATCTTATTTTAAGTTTGGAGACTCTAGTGAAAGAAGCGACGAACCTTTTAGGGCTCCTGTAATAGCGCCTGTATGAGCTGAGCTGTGATAGCGAGAGAATCGTGTGTATTTTAATTAATTGTTCCTCTGTCCTGCTCTATGCTATACATTCCTTGAGGATAGGGGCTGGGTCTTATTCCCTAACCCTAACCCTCAAATTGTGACAGGTACCTAGTTAGAGCTCAGCAAATGTCTGTTGAATAAATAAATAACCCGGGATTCCATGGTGGCTCAGATGGTAATGAATCTGCCTGCCAATGCAGGAGACGTGGGTTCGATCCCCGGTTTGGGAAGATCTCACATGCCGCGGAGCAACTAAGCCTGGGGGCCACCACCGCTGAACCTGCGCCCTGGAGCCCGTGCTCTGCGACACGAGAAGTCGCCACCGTGAGAAGCCCACACAGCAGAGCGAGTGAGTGGCCCCTGCTCCGCGCAGCTAGAGAAAAGCCCGTCAGCCACGAAGACCCAGCACAGCCCAAAATAAACACACACAATTATTTCAAAAAGGGAAACATCCTCATTGCTCTAATCAGAACCCGTTGTTAATTGGACAGTCTTCCTGAAGGAGCAAGCCGTTTCCCTCTTCATATCAGAAGACTAGCCATTCAGAGTCCTCCCTGGCCTTAAGTCACCAGATGGCATTGTTAAGCAAGGGGAGAGGGGTTGTTTGCAGGGGACTTTTCTGGGCTCAGGGACTATGAAAGAACAGGGAAGGATTCTATTCAGCCTATATTTGTTGACCCATTACTGACCAAGGCCTTCTGTGTTCATTCAACAAACCCTGTTGGGAGCCAGCATGCCGGGCATTGCCTGAGGACCAGTGGAAAACCATGAAGAGTAGATAGCTCTTCAGGTGCTCCCAGTGTCTCGAGGAAAGATGACCCAAGACACACCAGACAAAACAGAGAAAGGTAAGTACCACGAGAAGATGAAAACGTCATCCAGAGTCCTGCTTCTGTAATGATCTCGAAAGCTCTCGGGAGGAGAAATCAGCAAAACACGAAGAGCAGCAGGATTCGTGAAGCTTGTAATTACAGAGCATCTTGACAAGATGTGGATTCTCCTCTGCCGTGAAGCCTGAAACAGACTCCTCATTTCCTGGGGAAGGAGGAGACCAAGGCTCATGGAGGGACAGTGACCTGACCCAGATCTCCTGGCAAGGGTGGCCAAGGCAGGACCTCCTCCACTGGGTCTTCCTGTTCGGTTGTTGAGTCAATAAATCACGTTGGACTCTTCTGTGACCCCGTGGACGACAGCCTGCCAGGCTCCTCAGTCCGTGAGCTTTCTCAGGCCAGCATCCTGGAGTGGCTAGCCGTTCCCCTCCAGGGCACGGTCCTGACGCAGGGGTTGAGCCTTCGTCCCCTGCATTCGCAGAGGAGGCTTCCCACTTGAGCCACCTGGGAAACCCTTTCCTGTTTACCTCTGAGGAATGTGTGAGCTGCTATTACTGACCAGTTCCTTGCACAGTCTGACTCACTTGGGGTCAACTAAGCCTGGGCCACCGCTGAACCTGCGCCCTGGAGCCCGTGCTCTGCGACACGAGAAGTCGCCACCGTGAGAAGCCCACACAGCAGAGCGAGTGAGTGGCCCTGCTCCGCAGCTAGAGAAAAGCCCGTCAGCCACGAAGACCCAGCACAGCCCAAAATAAACACACACAATTATTTCAAAAAGGGAAACATCCTCATTGCTCTAATCAGAACCCGTTGTTAATTGGACAGTCTTCCTGAAGGAGCAAGCCGTTTCCCTCTTCATATCAGAAGACTAGCCATTCAGAGTCCTCCCTGGCCTTAAGTCACCAGATGGCATTGTTAAGCAAGGGGAGAGGGGTTGTTTGCAGGGGACTTTTCTGGGCTCAGGGACTATGAAAGAACAGGGAAGGATTCTATTCAGCCTATATTTGTTGACCCATTACTGACCAAGGCCTTCTGTGTTCATTCAACAAACCCTGTTGGGAGCCAGCATGCCGGGCATTGCCTGAGGACCAGTGGAAAACCATGAAGAGTAGATAGCTCTTCAGGTGCTCCCAGTGTCTCGAGGAAAGATGACCCAAGACACACCAGACAAAACAGAGAAAGGTAAGTACCACGAGAAGATGAAAACGTCATCCAGAGTCCTGCTTCTGTAATGATCTCGAAAGCTCTCGGGAGGAGAAATCAGCAAAACACGAAGAGCAGCAGGATTCGTGAAGCTTGTAATTACAGAGCATCTTGACAAGATGTGGATTCTCCTCTGCCGTGAAGCCTGAAACAGACTCCTCATTTCCTGGGGAAGGAGGAGACCAAGGCTCATGGAGGGACAGTGACCTGACCCAGATCTCCTGGCAAGGGTGGCCAAGGCAGGACCTCCTCCACTGGGTCTTCCTGTTCGGTTGTTGAGTCAATAAATCACGTTGGACTCTTCTGTGACCCCGTGGACGACAGCCTGCCAGGCTCCTCAGTCCGTGAGCTTTCTCAGGCCAGCATCCTGGAGTGGCTAGCCGTTCCCCTCTCCAGGGCACGGTCCTGACGCAGGGGTTGAGCCTTCGTCCCCTGCATTCGCAGAGGGAGGCTTCCCACTTGAGCCACCTGGGAAACCCTTTCCCTGTTTACCTCTGAGGAATTTTGTGAGCTGCTATTCACAGTAGACTCATTAGTTCCTTGCACAGTCTGACTCACTTGGCCTGGGGTCACTGTGCTTCTAAAGCTCTCAGTGATACTAATAAGAACCGTGTGTCTTCATCATATTTTATTATTCTGTACTTTTGATGCTTTGCTCTCTTGGGAACTTGCAGGCCCTGAAGGGATGCTCTCCCAAGGCTCACCAATTCCTAGAGATGGTCAACAGCTTACCCGTTAGCCTGCCTTTCATAGGCAGGGCTTCCCTGGTGGCTCAGGTGGTAAAGAATCAGCCTGCAGTGGGAGACCTGGGTTGCATCCCTGGGTGGGGAAGGTTCCTGAAGGAGGGCTTGGCAACCCACTCCAGGATTCTTGCCGGGTGAATCCCCATGGACAGAGGAACCTGGTAGGCTACGGTCCACGGAATCACAGAGATTTGGACACGACCGAGCGACTAAGCACACATGCACACCAGCCAACCCAGAGTTCACATCCCTGGCCCTCCTCCATGGGGCGCCCACACTCTGGGCCAGTGCCCAGGGCAGCCTCCTGAATCGTTTTGAACATTTTCAAATTGAGAACCCTCTGGGTCTGCACGATGAGGGTAAACGGTATTTGCTAAAATATCATGGAGGGGACTCTGAGGATGGCCACGTGAATGTCACATTTGCTCTGGGCAAGATGGTGCCTCATTGATAAGCAGTAATGATCGCTGAACACGAACCAAAGGAGATGAGAGATCCTGGGAGAAGAGTGTCATTATTTTGGTGCGGGCAAAAGGGCTGACGACATCGCTGTCAGGGGTTAAATGAATAGAAGTGGAAGTACGAGGAGAGAGTATTTTAGACTTCCAAAGAGCAAGGGTGGCCAAGGCAGGACCTCCTCCACTGGGTCTTCCTGTTCGGTTGTTGAGTCAATAAATCACGTTGGACTCTTCTGTGACCCCGTGGACGACAGCCTGCCAGGCTCCTCAGTCCGTGAGCTTTCTCAGGCCAGCATCCTGGAGTGGCTAGCCGTTCCCCTCTCCAGGGCACGGTCCTGACGCAGGGGTTGAGCCTTCGTCCCCTGCATTCGCAGAGGGAGGCTTCCCACTTGAGCCACCTGGGAAACCCTTTCCCTGTTTACCTCTGAGGAATGTGTGTGAGCTGCTATTCACAGTAGACTCATTAGTTCCTTGCACAGTCTGACTCACTTGGCCTGGGGTCACTGTGCTTCTAAAGCTCTCAGTGATACTAATAAGAACCGTGTGTCTTCATCATATTTTATTATTCTGTACTTTTGATGCTTTGCTCTCTTGGGAACTTGCAGGCCCTGAAGGGATGCTCTCCCAAGGCTCACCAATTCCTAGAGATGGTCAACAGCTTACCCGTTAGCCTGCCTTTCATAGGCAGGGCTTCCCTGGTGGCTCAGGTGGTAAAGAATCAGCCTGCAGTGGGAGACCTGGGTTGCATCCCTGGGTGGGGAAGGTTCCTGAAGGAGGGCTTGGCAACCCACTCCAGGATTCTTGCCGGGTGAATCCCCATGGACAGAGGAACCTGGTAGGCTACGGTCCACGGAATCACAGAGATTTGGACACGACCGAGCGACTAAGCACACATGCACACCAGCCAACCCAGAGTTCACATCCCTGGCCCTCCTCCATGGGGCGCCCACACTCTGGGCCAGTGCCCAGGGCAGCCTCCTGAATCGTTTTGAACATTTTCAAATTGAGAACCCTCTGGGTCTGCACGATGAGGGTAAACGGTATTTGCTAAAATATCATGGAGGGGACTCTGAGGATGGCCACGTGAATGTCACATTTGCTCTGGGCAAGATGGTGCCTCATTGATAAGCAGTAATGATCGCTGAACACGAACCAAAGGAGATGAGAGATCCTGGGAGAAGAGTGTCATTATTTTGGTGTGGGAAATAGGGTTGACGACATCTCTGTTAGGGGGTAAATGAATAGAAGAGGAAGTACGTGGAGATAGTATTTTAGACTTCCAAAGAGCCCCTGACAAGGTTGTAACTAAAGCCTCTAGCCTTTAGTTAGCCTAGGGTAGGGTGGGCAATGTGGTTTATTTAATTTTTTTAATGGACGAGAAAGTGACTTAGAGACAGAGGAAAGAACAGTAATGAAGAGGCTCTTCCGGCAGGAGAGCTCAGCTGCCAGGACCCCAGCAAGGAGCCCTGGAAATGTCCCTTGTGAGGCTTTTGCAAACAATCTGGATGAAGATGTGCCCGGTGAAGTCAGTGACTCGACGCCTGACCTTGGACCATCCTGGCAATGGAACATGAAGTCAGTGGAGACGAATGACAGGAGATCTTCAGGGCTGAGTGCATGGGCCGGAGAGTGCCGAATGAGTTCCGCCAGAGCAAACCCAGGTAATGCCTCCAGGGAGAAGGAACGTGTCACTGTCAGCTGGGACCGAGGGAAGGGACCGGGCAGGCACTGGGCCCCGTGGATGGAACACATCACCCAAGACACAAATGGAACACTGGAGGGACAGCGGGTCACTAGAGACATAGCTCATGGTCCCACTGCTTCATGAAAGGCCTCGTCTTCCACTGTTCTGCCCCCATGCCCTCTCCCCCAGCTTGCTGGCTTCTCCTTTTGTGACTATGCTTTGAACCGTTGCCTTGTCTTCTGCAGAGAGTACCGCCTCCCTGTGCGTTCCTTGCTCAGTTGCTCAGCCAAACCCGACTCTTTACGATTTCGTGGACCACAGCGCGCCAGGCTGCCCTGTCCTCCACTGTCTCCCAGAGTTTGCTCAAACTCATGTCCATTGAGTTGATGATGCCATCCGTCCATCTCATCTTCTGTTGCTTTCTTCTCCTCCACCGGGGTCTTTTCCAAGGTGTTGGCTCTTTGCATCAGGTGGCCAGAGTACTGGAGCTTCAACCTCAGCCTCAGCCCTTCCAATGAATATCCAGGGTTGAAAGAGGCCCCCAACTGGGGCTAAAATAATCTCTGATCACTTGCTCACACAGTTGGATATTTAAAAACAGCCCCCAGGTGAGACTTCCCTGGTAGTCCAGTTTGAGGCTCCCCACTTCCAGTGTATGGGGCGTAGGTTCGATCCCTGGTCAGGGGACTAATATCTCACATGCTGCACACCGCAACCAAACCAAACCAAAACAAAGTCCCTAGCAAAACTAAATAGTTTTTTATTCTTTAGTCCAGTTAAAAAAATAAAAACAGTCACCAGATCCACCTCAGGTCCGCCCCCTGCTGTCTCCATCTCCTTTGTTCTGCCAGCCTTCCTTCTTGGTATTTATCTCTCTAGCTTGTCATGGTCCCTCTTCAGCTGCATCACCACGAAATGAACACGCTGCTCCAACAGTGGCCAGGCTGACCCAGCTCTGGCCAGCTCGACCCGTCTCTCTGCACACCCCGTTGACCCCACGTTAACCCGGGACTGCCACCGCCACGTGTGGCAGACCCCCCACAGTGCTCCCAGGCAACAGAGAGCAGCCTGGAGCCTTGTCTCACACGTGTTCCTGTTAAACCATGTCCCTTCCCTCCTGTGCTTCCCCCAGTGGGGAGCAGATTTATGGAAATGGTACACTTGGAAATACAAATAGCTTGGAAAATGAGGCAGACAACTTCATGGCTGAGAGACTCATAATGGCTTATTATGGCGAACAGGGATGTTGTGTCGCACACTCCGCGCTTTTCCCTCTGACAACAGGATGAATAACGGTTGGACGAGATGGCTTCTGAGGCCCCTTCCAGCTCTCAGACTCTGTGATTTTTGGCCCACCCGTCAGTTGTTCTTTGGTGCCCCAGTTGGCCCCAGAATGGAGCCAACTGGGCCAGAAGACTGACTCGGTTGTAATGGTTTTTGAGAAGAAAAGAATTTAGAGAGGAGCATTGGCACACCCACTACCATGTAAACTAGCTAGCTAGCAGGATGCTGCCGCTGCCCTACGCACAGGAGCCCTGATGGTGTGCTGCGATGGCCTGAGCCGAGGGGAGGGGTGGGAGGGAGCCTCGAGAGGGAAGACGCATAGGGGTACTCAGTGCCAATCCACGCTGTTGCCCAGCAGAAACTATTACAGCATTGTAAAGCAATTATCCTCCAATTAAAAATTAAAAGAAGGTAAGAAGAAAAGCTGCAGAGGTAGGAAGATGCAGCATTACTAAAAATTCCAAACATCTCCCAGTATGAGCTGGAGAAATGCTGTTTGCCCCTCAGGTGGGAGGAGAGAGCAGCTGCTGCCACTTTCACATTAAAGCATAGCATATTTTAGTTTACTTGTTATTTATTATAAAGTGAAACATATTCAGTCTAAAATTCCTAGACTCTGTAATGAAAATGTCACCTATGATCCTATACAGGAATGACCACCATTAGTATTTTGGTGCATTTTCTTCCAATCGTTTTTTAATATTTATCTATCTTTATAGCCGCTATCCATCGGAAATATACCCACATGTTCCATATGTTTTTAAAAAAGATAAATGACATAAACAATTTCCCCTACTTATCCTGATGAGTTTCCTACATCATTAAATACTCTGAAAATTTTGAACAGATTTAATAAATTTAATAAACAGATTTAATAAATTTACATTATTCCATGAAGCAGATAAGCCATGAAAGATAATAATTTCTACTTTTAGACATTTAGGTGGCTTTCAATTTTTTTTCCCTATCACAAACAATGCCAAGATAAGCATTCTTGTACATGAATCTTTGTCTTTTCAATTATTTTAAAGAGATATTTATTGGAACATAATCTTGGGCCAGAGAATATGAATTCTTTTAAAGCTTTTCATATACATGTATCACCAGAGTACTTTCCATAATATCTGCCTGACCCTGAAGCCATGCCCCTTTCATTTAATAGCTTCTCAGAATGATGGAGTTGATCAGCGCTCAGCTTCACTTCCTAATTGAATAGAGCACAGGAGAGGGAAAGGCAGAGTCACCTAATAAATGCTCTCCGTGAGGCGGAGGTGCTGCGGCACAGGTGGCCAGTGATGACCGTGCCCCTCACCGTGACGCCAGGTCACTCCCTGTAGCGCTTGGCTAGGGCTGCCGTGACACATACCAGACGGGGTAGCTTAGGCAGCAACTGAATTCTCACACAGGCCTGGAGGCCGGAAGTCCAAGGCCATGCGTTGGCAGGCTCCTTCTGAAGCCTCCCTCTTGGATTTGCAGACGGCGGCCTGCTTGCCACCTCTTCCCACGGTCTTCCCTCTGTGAGTCACCCTGGGTCTCTTCCTCTTCTCACAAGCACACCCGTCAGCCTGGGTGAGAGCCTGCCCAAAGGGGCTCACTTAAGCTTAGTTACCTCTTTGCAGATACAGCCCCATTCCAAGGGACTGGACGTTAGGCTTTATGTATGAATGTTGAGAGGGGACACGTAATAACCAGGAATAGAAGGGATGGCTGATGTGGAGGGCTGCCTGTTTCTAATCTCAGTCCTGGGTGTCTAAGGCAGGACTCTGGGACTTTGCAAAGTACCCTTCTTCCAAGTATTGGATTGGCTAAAAAGTTCATTTGAGTCTTCTTGTAAGATGTTAGGGTAAACTCAAACGAACTCTTTGGCCAACGCAATATTTCCCTGAATCCTCAGGGATTATTTTTGGGAGACTGTATTTTCCAAAATGGTTGCACTGGTATTTTGTACTTGCCTGCTCTCCTGCGGTGTGACTTTGTGTCTCCCCTCCCTGCCAGGAGCTAATTCTCCCTCCTCCCAAATCTGGGCTGGTCTCCACAACGGAGGAGGTGATGTTGCATTCTTTCCGAGGCTCGGTCCTACGAGGTCATGTGGCTTCCAGGCCCTTGCTCTCAGACGCTCCCTCTCGAGACTTGGTGGCCATGCCGTGTGGAAGCCCACGTCGTACGGAGGAGCCACGTGTGCGCAGTCTGGGTAACAGGCGGGATCTCGCCCAGCCTGCGGGTCATCCTGCCTCAGGTGTCAGACGCTGATGAAGATGTTCCAGGTGATTCCAGTCCCAGCCCTTTCCCCAGCTGCACCCTGACGGAATCCCTGACCCTCAGAGCCTGTGGGCAGAGTGGCTTTTTCATACTGCATTTTGGGATGATGACGCTCCAGCCAAAAGAGGGACTATGAACTATTCCAAGTTGTTTCATTGGTAAGTGATGGGACCAGATGATCCTCCAGTGCTCACAACGTTCAGTCCAGAGCTTCTCTCACTATGTACTCTTTAACACATGTTTATTTTTTAGAGGGACCATTCACCACCGGGGCCCTGGGGAGAGGAAGCAGTGACGCATGGTATCAGCCCCCGAGGGCGTCCGAGGGCCAGTGGACGGATGTTGCAGAAGGAGCGCGTACCATTCAGTGCAAGTAAGACCTTGGTCATAGCCAGAGCTTTCTGCAGATGGAATGATCTTGAAGGCTGACACAGAGGAGCGGAGTGCCTCCGGCAGACGACTGGACTTCATAGGCATTAAGATCCGTTCCGACTGTCCCTTTCAGCTCTGAGATCCCATCACGTCCATGCCTTGTTCCCAGAAGGATTTAAGAGCCTTCTTGTATTTGACTTAGAACTTCCTCTTTTAAACAGGGTGGCCTTTCCGGTCCCCTCTGATCAGTTTTCATGATATTGTCTGTACGGTGTTTTGTTCTCCTGCCTCAGAAGCAGAAGACAGCTGAAGGACAAAGATTTAAATCCCTGCTTATTGGCTGGGTACCCTGGGCAAACGATGGAAGCGTACTGAGTCTCAGCAAAGTGCAGAACACATTTCCTATCACACAGGGATTGTTGTGAGGATTAAATTCCATGTTCACGTGAAAACCAGTTTCCCTGGCGTCTCGGCGGCCGCGAACCCACTGCAGGGCAGGAGGCGCCGAAGACTCAGATTCAGCCCGTGGGTCAGGGAGGTCCTCTGGCGGAGGGCGCGGCAGCCCACCCCGGGGCTCTCGCCTGGAGAATCCCACGGACAGAGGAGCCCGGTGGGCTGCAGTCCACGGGGTTGCAAAGAGCCGGACACGACTGAAGCGACTGAGTCCAAACAGGAGGCTGTGAACACCAGGTGGGGAGATGTCTGTTGAATCTGTTGCTAAGTCTCTCCCTTTCTCCAAAGTAAATACCTCCAAACATCTCAAAGCTTGCCAGTTCCCCTCCTCTTTATACACCTAAAATAACTAGACCCCCTGTTGAAAAGAGAGAGAGAGAGAAACAGAAAGAAAATAGCAGCCTCCACTCACTCACCAACTAAGGTCTGCTCCCCGCCCCTCTCCCTGGCCTCCCTCTGCAGGGGACCAGATAGGCCTCCCCTGTGTAAGGCCAGACCTTCACTGGACAGGACATTCCCAGGGGTCTTCAGGTCCCTGAGCTATGAATTACCAGTACTTCTTTCTGGGTCACCCTTTCTCCAGAAAAGAAACTTCCTTCAAATACCCAGTAGTCTTCTTGCCACCTCCTGCCCTCCCCTTTGCACTGAACCTCTTGAAAAGATCCCCGCCGTCTCTCACGCACTCCTCCCTGCCTGGGGTCGGCTCGGGCTCCCACGGAAGCCGCTGTCACAGGCCTCGACCATCCTCTCCTGCATTTCCCCACCTCTGGTCCCTCCTTCTCAGGTTCACCCCATATTCACCTGTCTAGTGGTCATTTCTGCGTGATGATATTCCACAGACATCGCAACTGGAACATTCACCGTGGAATCAGTGTTTCTCTCACTTCCTCCGATTCTGTTCCTCCACCTGTGCTCACTCACAAGCAACATAGGGCTGGTTTTCTAGCTGCCCAAGCCAGAAGAAAGCCGTTCTCTCGGACACCTCCTTATTCAAGTATGGATCTTACCTTCTAAACAGCTCCTTGACCGGGCCCTTCTCTCCCATCCCAACCGTCACTGTCACGTCCTATTTAATTACCGCATGGTCTCCTAGCGGGTCTCCTGGCTTCCAGGCTGGCCCTCCCTTTAACCCATCACCCGAATGATGCTTCTGAAAATGTATCTGGTGTGTAGCTGCCTGTTAAAACCCTTCAGTAGACGTCCCTTGTTCCAGGCTGAAGTCCACACTCTGGCTGGTGAGCGCTCCCTCTGCTAGAACGTCCTTCCTTCTCCTGGCTGGTGATTCACTTCCTGCTTAGCCTTCAGCTCTACTTTCAGACTTGCCCTGGAAAACTGTTCCCTGATTCCCCAAGGCTTCAAGATCTTTTTTCAGATGTTCTTTTAAGTGCTTTTGCTTATCATACAATTACTGTAATTGCTTGTTTCTCTCTTGCCTAGCACTGGGGCTGGCACAAGCCAGGAATTTAAGAAATACTTATTGAGAAGTAAGAATGGAAGGGAATACTTGCCACCGGGGTCTCCAACTTAAGTGTGTGTTGGACTCAGATGGAGGGCTTGTGAACACACAGCCTGCTGGGCTCACCCCTAGAAATTCTGATGGTTGGGAATTTGCATTTCCAGCCAGGTGGTGATGCTGGTGATCTGGGACCGTACATTAAGAACTTAGGTGAAGGACAGTTACCCTCACAGAAAGCTGGTAGGAGGTTTTGGAGGTTTGGTAGACTTGTGGTGCATGTGTGCATGCTCAGTCACTTGTGTCTGACTCTCTGCAACCCTGTGCACTGTAGCCCACTAGGCTCCTCTGTCCATGGGGTTCTCCAGGCAAGAATCCTGGAGTGGGTTGCCATGCCCTCCTCCAGGGAATCTTCTAACCCAGGAACTGAACCCCATCTCCTGCTTCACCTGCATTGCAGGCAGATTCTTTACCCTGTGAACCACCTGGTAAGCCACATTTCTGGTACCTCTCTTCTTTGCAGCTCCCTAAAGAAAAGCGTTTGTTCAGAGAAGAGAGTTTGGTCTCTGAAAAGATTCTTAGAACACTGGGTAGGCTCTAAGGTGACCGGAGCACCGGCCCCATAGGGATGAGAGGCAGCACCTGGCGGCTTGTTAATGGGTTGCTAGGCAATGGAACAAAGGTGGGGGTGAGGGTAGGATAAGCAGGTGGTGGGGATCTCTGAGTGAGACTGAGGCATGCAGAGGGCAGCTGTCTATCGGGTGACCATGGAAACCGGATGTAAGGCGTCCCCTCCATCATCACCTTGATGTGCACATGGACAGGCATGCCAGGCCTGTGCGGAGAAGTTCAAGCTATAACTTAGCCTCTAATGGGGTGGGGAATATTTTTCTCAGAAGAGCCACTGAGAACCCATGAGGGACATTGCTTAATGAGTGATAGGTAAGAAATGACTCAGGCTCTTTACCATCTGTGTTTTAAAATAAGCTTTGTTTATTATGAAACACATATTCACGTTGGAAATTTTTTTAAAGTGGAGAAAAATCATCTAATTCTAAATCCCTTAAGGAAATGTATTGAAGGGTGACATCCATCCTTTTAGAAAAAATTAAAATGAACATAAACGGGGTTGTTTTACTGATACTTGCTTTTTAACTTTATAAGAGAACACTTAGTGGGCGTTTCTGCATTGATTTTCTTTACTTCATTCCTTTAACAGTCACGTGGGACTGTTTTATCGTGTGGACCCCCCACGCAGTACTGAGCTCCCTGGACGGGCAGTTAGGTGGCTTTCCATTTTTGCTGTTACTAGCAGTCCTGCAGTGGCCAACCTTAAGCACACATTTGTGCATCTGTGAAGTAGACTGGCTAGATCAAAGACAGCTCGTATTTAAAGCTTGGTTACAGATTGCAGGTTTCTCTCCAGAAAGGCTTATATCTCCATCCACAATGTGAGCGCCCCTTTTCATATACCAGTACTTGCCAGAATGAGTCCTTTAGCGTTTGTATAGAGCTTTCTATTGCTTTATTTATTTTTTTATCTCTTGGATCAGTTTCTTTGGACACTCTTCCAGCATTGATTTTTTTTTTTTCCCTTGGTATTTCTCGCAGACTTACCTGTTCATGGGCTTTGCTCATCTTTCTGTTAGGAACTGTCCATCTATTTTTTTGTACTGACTTTCAAATGCCATTTATATACTTTGTTGATTGTTTCTCTTGACTTTTTTCATGGTGCCAGAAGAGTGTATTGAGTCTATATAGCTGAGTCTATTAATGTTCTAGGAAGATGCATATTTTCTTTTTAAAAAGCAAAATTATAATTCTATCATGAACAATCTTCCCTTTTATCTCATGACCCATTATGGGCAACAGAAGAGGGAAGAAAAAGGACAGAATGAAGAAAAGGAGGACTCTGTGAAGGAAGACTGAGAAGAGAGAGCTGTGTTCAAGTTCTCAACAGACACGGTGTGGGCCTCCAGCTTTAACCTATGTGTGAGTCATTTGGAGATCTTGTTAAACAGTGGATTCTGATGGAGTGGGTCCAGGAAGGAAGTAGGCGCCTGCATTTCTCACTGGCTCCCAGGTGAGACCATCCCGGCCCGGAGGACCACATCTGAAGAACTCAGTTGTTAAGGAGAAATCATCTAATTCTAAATCCCTTAAGGAAATGTATTGAAGGTGACATCCATCCTTTTAGAAAAAATTAAAATGAACATAAACGGGGTTGTTTTACTGATACTTGCTTTTTAACTTTATAAGAGAACACTTAGTGGGCGTTTCTGCATTGATTTTCTTTACTTCATTCCTTTAACAGTCACGTGGGACTGTTTTATCGTGTGGACCCCCCACGCAGTACTGAGCTCCCTGGACGGGCAGTTAGGTGGCTTTCCATTTTTGCTGTTACTAGCAGTCCTGCAGTGGCCAACCTTAAGCACACATTTGTGCATCTGTGAAGTAGACTGGCTAGATCAAAGACAGCTCGTATTTAAAGCTTGGTTACAGATTGCAGGTTTCTCTCCAGAAAGGCTTATATCTCCATCCACAATGTGAGCGCCCCTTTTCATATACCAGTACTTGCCAGAATGAGTCCTTTAGCGTTTGTATAGAGCTTTCTATTGCTTTATTTATTTTTTTATCTCTTGGATCAGTTTCTTTGGACACTCTTCCAGCATTGATTTTTTTTTTTTCCCTTGGTATTTCTCGCAGACTTACCTGTTCATGGGCTTTGCTCATCTTTCTGTTAGGAACTGTCCATCTATTTTTTTGTACTGACTTTCAAATGCCATTTATATACTTTGTTGATTGTTTCTCTTGACTTTTTTCATGGTGCCAGAAGAGTGTATTGAGTCTATATAGCTGAGTCTATTAATGTTCTAGGAAGATGCATATTTTCTTTTTAAAAAGCAAAATTATAATTCTATCATGAACAATCTTCCCTTTTATCTCATGACCCATTATGGGCAACAGAAGAGGGAAGAAAAAGGACAGAATGAAGAAAAGGAGGACTCTGTGAAGGAAGACTGAGAAGAGAGAGCTGTGTTCAAGTTCTCAACAGACACGGTGTGGGCCTCCAGCTTTAACCTATGTGTGAGTCATTTGGAGATCTTGTTAAACAGTGGATTCTGATGGAGTGGGTCCAGGAAGGAAGTAGGCGCCTGCATTTCTCACTGGCTCCCAGGTGAGACCATCGGCCCGAGGACCACATCTGGAAGAACTTTGGTTTATGGCAAGTTGAAAACATCAGTCTCAGGGAATGCTACAAGCCCCACTTAAATTATCATTTGTTTTGAAAATTCTTTCTCTAAGTAAGCAGGGAAAACCCTAGCTTCTTGTTCTGGGAAATAGGAACTAGCCACAACTCTTTTTTTTTTTTTTTTCTTTTTGAAAGAAAAATAACTCTACTTTCATGGAGTAACATGCCTCTACCCCTGGCCCTTTAGACTACATATATGGCTCAAGATTTTAAAATATGTATAAAATACTTCTTGCGACTTCATTGGGCTGGATAAAATTACACTGAGGAATTAACTGGCCCTTTGCGGCAGAAACGTTCTAGCTCTGTGCTGGCCACCTCCTCCCCCCAGCATTATAGAGGGGTTTCTCTGTATTATGTTTTAAAGAATACCTACAGTCTAAACATACCCCCTAAGACAGTAGCCTAATGGGTCATGTAAGAGGCAACACCGTCTGGTGTGGAAAAAGTGTTAGGATTGGACTCAGGAGAGCTAAATCCTGCTCTAGCTTTATCACGGCTACTTTGCGTCTATTGAACTTCCCTGGCTTGGTTCCTTCAACTGTAAAATGAGACGCCATTAGCGCCTCACTTACTTAGGATGATACTGGAATAAAAAATTTCCCAGAGGTGTCTCCAGGCCTTTTGGAGAAGCACTGATGTCAGTGTTTCTGCTCCCACCTCCAGCATCCTGGCTTGGCTTTCCCATTTCCAAGCAAGTTTCCATAAAGGTTTCTCTGAACTGCTAAATCAATCACAAAATTTTCTTTTTAAAAGCAAAATTATAATCCTATCATGAACAATCTTCCCTTTTATCTCATGACCCATTATGGGCAACAGAAGAGGGAAGAAAAAGGACAGAATGAAGAAAAGGAGGACTCTGTGAAGGAAGACTGAGAAGAGAGAGCTGTGTTCAAGTTCTCAACAGACACGGTGTGGGCCTCCAGCTTTAACCTATGTGTGAGTCATTTGGAGATCTTGTTAAACAGTGGATTCTGATGGAGTGGGTCCAGGAAGGAAGTAGGCGCCTGCATTTCTCACTGGCTCCCAGGTGAGACCATCGGCCCGAGGACCACATCTGGAAGAACTTTGGTTTATGGCAAGTTGAAAACATCAGTCTCAGGGAATGCTACAAGCCCCACTTAAATTATCATTTGTTTTGAAAATTCTTTCTCTAAGTAAGCAGGGAAAACCCTAGCTTCTTGTTCTGGGAAATAGGAACTAGCCACAACTCTTTTTTTTTTTTTTTTTTTGAAAGAAAAATAACTCTACTTTCATGGAGTAACATGCCTCTACCCCTGGCCCTTTAGACTACATATATGGCTCAAGATTTTAAAATATGTATAAAATACTTCTTGCGACTTCATTGGGCTGGATAAAATTACACTGAGGAATTAACTGGCCCTTTGCGGCAGAAACGTTCTAGCTCTGTGCTGGCCACCTCCTCCCCCCAGCATTATAGAGGGGTTTCTCTGTATTATGTTTTAAAGAATACCTACAGTCTAAACATACCCCCTAAGACAGTAGCCTAATGGGTCATGTAAGAGGCAACACCGTCTGGTGTGGAAAAAGTGTTAGGATTGGACTCAGGAGAGCTAAATCCTGCTCTAGCTTTATCACGGCTACTTTGCGTCTATTGAACTTCCCTGGCTTGGTTCCTTCAACTGTAAAATGAGACGCCATTAGCGCCTCACTTACTTAGGATGATACTGGAATAAAAAATTTCCCAGAGGTGTCTCCAGGCCTTTTGGAGAAGCACTGATGTCAGTGTTTCTGCTCCCACCTCCAGCATCCTGGCTTGGCTTTCCCATTTCCAAGCAAGTTTCCATAAAGGTTTCTCTGAACTGCTAAATCAATCACAGAAAAAGTGGCTTGAGGCGTTTTTCTGAGTGTCCTGACTTCCAGAAGTTGCCTGAGCCAGTGAAGGGTAGGGAAGCTTGGCGTGCTGCTGTCCGTAGCGCTGGGAGGAGTCAGACAGACTTAGCGACTGGGCAAGAAATGGGCGTGGGGTGCCATTTGCAAGGAAAGTCATGGGTACTGTTTCTGGAGGAAAGGAAGAGGTTAAACGTGGGCTGGACTCAACTGGTGGGCAGAGGGAGGGTGGCTTGCTTCATGACCAGTGATCTGAGGAGAGGGAACCTAGCATTTATGGACTGCGGATTATCCCTTTCCCAGCAACCTTAGGAGGTGGGACCCCCATCCACCCCGCTGCCCCTCACCCTCCTCCACGTACCCTCAGGACACCCTTGGCCCCAGGGCTCTTTGTGTACTGGAGTCCGTGCACACTAGTGTTTCAGTATGGCCTTGGAGAACACGCTGGCGTGGAGTTGCACCTCACTTTGCAGCGCTCCTTGCAGAATGTGGGAAGTGGGCAGGCCCTGGGGTCACACCCAGGTCAGTATCTGCCTCCTGGAATTGGCTGCTGTCCTGGGTCCTCGGTTTCCCATCTTTCCTTCTCAGGATCATTGTTCACACTTAGGAGGGGCTGGGAGCGCACAGTAGGCGCTCTGGAAGCCGGAGCCAACGCCCACGCAGGAACCTCGGCGCTTGACCCTTTCTCCACGGCAACAAACGCAGTCACCGCTCTGTGCTGGCCACCTCCTCCCAGCATTATAGAGGGTTTCTCTGTATTATGTTTTAAAGAATACCTACAGTCTAAACATACCCCTAAGACAGTAGCCTAATGGGTCATGTAAGAGGCAACACCGTCTGGTGTGGAAAAAGTGTTAGGATTGGACTCAGGAGAGCTAAATCCTGCTCTAGCTTTATCACGGCTACTTTGCGTCTATTGAACTTCCCTGGCTTGGTTCCTTCAACTGTAAAATGAGACGCCATTAGCGCCTCACTTACTTAGGATGATACTGGAATAAAAAATTTCCCAGAGGTGTCTCCAGGCCTTTTGGAGAAGCACTGATGTCAGTGTTTCTGCTCCCACCTCCAGCATCCTGGCTTGGCTTTCCCATTTCCAAGCAAGTTTCCATAAAGGTTTCTCTGAACTGCTAAATCAATCACAGAAAAAGTGGCTTGAGGCGTTTTTCTGAGTGTCCTGACTTCCAGAAGTTGCCTGAGCCAGTGAAGGGTAGGGAAGCTTGGCGTGCTGCTGTCCGTAGCGCTGGGAGGAGTCAGACAGACTTAGCGACTGGGCAAGAAATGGGCGTGGGGTGCCATTTGCAAGGAAAGTCATGGGTACTGTTTCTGGAGGAAAGGAAGAGGTTAAACGTGGGCTGGACTCAACTGGTGGGCAGAGGGAGGGTGGCTTGCTTCATGACCAGTGATCTGAGGAGAGGGAACCTAGCATTTATGGACTGCGGATTATCCCTTTCCCAGCAACCTTAGGAGGTGGGACCCCCATCCACCCCGCTGCCCCTCACCCCTCCTCCACGTACCCTCAGGACACCCTTGGCCCCAGGGCTCTTTGTGTACTGGAGTCCGTGCACACTAGTGTTTCAGTATGGCCTTGGAGAACACGCTGGCGTGGAGTTGCACCTCACTTTGCAGCGCTCCTTGCAGAATGTGGGAAGTGGGCAGGCCCTGGGGTCACACCCAGGTCAGTATCTGCCTCCTGGAATTGGCTGCTGTCCTGGGTCCTCGGTTTCCCATCTTTCCTTCTCAGGATCATTGTTCACACTTAGGAGGGGCTGGGGAGCGCACAGTAGGCGCTCTGGAAGCCGGAGCCAACGCCCACGCAGGAACCTCGGCGCTTGACCCTTTCTCCACGGCAACAAACGCAGTCACCACGGACCCGTCACCCAGGGCTTCCTGGAGACCCAGCCCCGAGCCAGGCGCCCTCCCTGTCCGCTGCCATCCACACTTACGCGATCGCCCTCAATCATCACATGCCCCAGGCGTCAGACTGTGTGTCACCTCCCAGGCCCTCCTCCCACAAAAATGCGGGCCTCCCAGCCTCCAGAGCGCTTAGTTCACCCCATAAACTCGGCTAATGCTTACCACCTGCGGCTGAGCTCCGCCGACCGCGCCCACCCCCTTGGCGGGCGCGCCAGGCTCGGAGCCAGGAGGCCCTTCCCACCTGCAGACCCTCCCCCTGGGGCACCCTTCCCCGAGGAGACCCGCCCACCCCGCCCCACCGCGGGAAGCGGCCGGCGCCGGGCTCCCCGCAGGCCACTCGTGACCTTGGACGCCCCTCCAAAGCCAGCGTCCACTCCGCTCAACAGGCGGCGGGGCTGCACTCACAGGTGCCTGGCGTGGACGGGGACTGAACACCCGATCCCGCGGCGTGTTTCTCCTCTGCCAGCCCGGCAACTTGGCGCGGACCCGCCCGCACGCCGAGCGGCTGGGAGGGGGCGGCTCCGGGGGCCCGCGGGGAGGGCGGGCCGGGGCGCCGCGAGGGGCGCGCCCACTAGCCCTCCGCCCGCCCCTCGGCCGCGCGTGCCCGCCCGCCTGCGGGGCCGGGGAGGCCGAGGGAGCCCCCGCGGGAGCCGCCCGGGTCGCGGGTGCCGAGCCGGCGCCGGCCTGCAGGGCCCGCCGCGCGTCCCTAGGGGGCGCAGGCGGCGCGGGAAGCCGCCCGAGTCGAGCCCGGGCCCGGCGCGAAATTCCAGGCGGGCGGGCGCGGCGAGTTTGAAAACCAGGCGAGGGCGAGGGGGCGGGGCGCGGGGCCCGCGAGCCGCCTCCCCTCGGCCAATCAGCGGCGGCGGCGGGCGCGGGCGGGCGGCGCGTGCGGCCGGGCTGTGAATGGGGCGCGGCGGCGGCGGCGCGCGGGCGGGCGCACTTGCTCCTCAGCGCCGGGCGGGGGCGGCGGCGTCTCCTCAGCGCCCGCCGGACCCTTCCAGAGACGCGGCGCGGCCCGGGCGCTCCGGCCGCGGAGGCGGCGTGACCGGCATCTCCCCGCGGACAACTTCTCGCCGGCGTCCCCCGCCCCTGGACGCCCGGCTCCGAGGCCACCGGCCGCCGTCCCGCCCGCGGGGCCCGAGGCGGCGGCTCCTCGGCATGGCCCGGGGCGCCCGGCTGGCGGCGGCCGGCGGCGGCGCGGCGGGCCCGGGGCGGCCGCGGGGGTCCCGGCCCGGCCCCGAGCGGCGGCGGCGGCGGCCCCGGGCAGCCCGCGCGGCGCCCGGCAGCCCCGGCGAGGACGCGAGGGAGCGCGGCGGGCGGCCGGCGACAAAGTTGAGCGCGGGCCGGCGGCGGCGCGGGTGGTGGGCGCTCGCGGCGCTGCAGCTGCACTTGCTCCGGGCGCTGGCTCAAGGTAAGCGCGGCCGGGCGCGGGGAGGGCGCTCGCCGGGGCCGCCGAGTTGGGAGCCCTCCGGCCGGGCGCGCGCCCGCCTCCCGTCGGGTCAGGGCCCGGGTGCCGGGCGCCGCCGGAGCAGAACTTCGGGGGCCCGCACCCACCCTCCGCCGGCGCCCCGCGCCCGCTCCTCCGGGGGCGGCGTCTCCCCCGGGCGGGCGGCCGCCGGGCATCCCGGCTGGCGGAAGTTGGCGGGCCGGGGGAGGGCGGAGGCGGAGAGAGGGGCGCGCACCTGGCGGGGCTCCCCCGGGGCGGGCACCTGCGCGGCCGCGGGCGCCCCGGGGCTCGGCCTCGGCGCTCCCCGGCGTCCCGGCCGGGTGCGGGGCGGCCAGGTGGACGGCAGAGGCGGGCCCTCACTAACGGAGCCGGGCGCGGGGTCCGGGGAAGGCGCTGCGCGCGTGGCGACGGCTGGCGGTTTGAAAGGAGCCGCCTCTGAGCCGGCTGGCCTCGGCGCTCTCCTCGGCTGGCGGGAGCGAGGACGCGTCCCTGCTCGTCTGTGTGGAGGTTACCCCGGGGGTCCACCCCGAGGTCCTCCCCGCCGTCGCCGCGGCTTGCCTACGGGCCCGCTTTCACGGTTGGCTACGTGGAAACGAATTGCCGAATTTCTGCTTAATTTAACTCTCCTCCGTTACTTGCAAAACGTTCGTTTCGCTTGTTTGTGCTTTTTGCTTAATGACTTGACTTCGGTAGAAAAGCGTTTATTAAGCCGTTTTGTCAGATGGGATCTGGAGATGGCCAGAGGAGCCGGGTTCGGATGAAGACGTCGAAATCGCCTGGGGATGACCTTTAAGATGGAAAGGGTGTTTATTAAGTTTTCCTTTTTTCTCCCCTCACCTAAAGCAGTGACTTGCACATTGCAGTAAGCCCTGTGCATTTATACGTGTGAAGATGTGTGTGCACATTCAGAGTGGGGAACATCTGGCTTTGTTTTGAAATATATTATGTAGACTTCAGGTTGGAAGGCTGTCAGTGTGTTTCTTTTTCCAACTGTAATGTTAGTGAAATTAACTTTAAAGAAAATACTGAGACAACAAACTTAGGAATATTTTATTTCTCACTGCCCAGTAAAAGAAAAGAAAAAGTACCTATCCTACATTTACATGGGTTATAAAGTGTGCAGATCCTTTACTGTAAAGTTTCAAATAGTTTGTCACAAATTTTGAGTTCATTGACAGGTTTCTGTTCTCAGTGCTCTGTGAAATGTGTAATATATCCATCATTTTTTATATCATATTGAGAATTCATATTACAGGGGAGATGTCACCATTTGACAGAAGCTCGTGTGTCTTGAAAATGAAAATTCTGGGGCAGCTCTAGAGGCTTCTGATGGAATGATGAGTTGCCCATATGCATGGGGACTGTGTTCGCTTTAATCTTATCAGATAAAATGTAACATTCTAAATGAAATACTTACCAATAGGTTAGAAAGTCGAAAATACTATATTACTATGTAACTAGGTGAAGCAGTTCCTAATTTCTCTTTGTTTCCTTTTGAGGGACTTTCGTGTGTCTAGGCTTGGTCCTGGTATCCTGGAAGGAAATTAAGTCCAATATTAACCAGCGAAAGTTACATAGAGTTACACAACCCAAGGTACAGGCAGAGTGCTTAACTGGCGGCAGAGTGAAACAGCAGGTTCAGGTCTTCTAAATGTAACTTTTTTTAATAGCCTGGAAGTTTCTTTCTGACATAGTAAGGATACTTTGAATTATATACTCTGCTTCCTGGTGGGTGTTCATGCCTTTTCTAGATTGCTTTGAAGAGCCATGTCCTTTTAATTGTGAAAGGCGGCTGGCAGTGCGTGCTTTTGGTAGGCTGTCCACTGGGAGCCGCACTTGAGTGCTGACGAAGGAGGATGGCAGGGGCGTCAGGGTCGTTTGTGTGGAATCTGTGGTGTCTTAGTGTTTTCCAATTGTGAAAGGCCGGGCTTCCCTCACCTAAAGCAGTGCACATTGCAGTAAGCCCTGTGCATTTATACGTGTGAAGATGTGTGTGCACATTCAGAGTGGGGAACATCTGGCTTTGTTTTGAAATATATTATGTAGACTTCAGGTTGGAAGGCTGTCAGTGTGTTTCTTTTTCCAACTGTAATGTTAGTGAAATTAACTTTAAAGAAAATACTGAGACAACAAACTTAGGAATATTTTATTTCTCACTGCCCAGTAAAAGAAAAGAAAAAGTACCTATCCTACATTTACATGGGTTATAAAGTGTGCAGATCCTTTACTGTAAAGTTTCAAATAGTTTGTCACAAATTTTGAGTTCATTGACAGGTTTCTGTTCTCAGTGCTCTGTGAAATGTGTAATATATCCATCATTTTTTATATCATATTGAGAATTCATATTACAGGGGAGATGTCACCATTTGACAGAAGCTCGTGTGTCTTGAAAATGAAAATTCTGGGGCAGCTCTAGAGGCTTCTGATGGAATGATGAGTTGCCCATATGCATGGGGACTGTGTTCGCTTTAATCTTATCAGATAAAATGTAACATTCTAAATGAAATACTTACCAATAGGTTAGAAAGTCGAAAATACTATATTACTATGTAACTAGGTGAAGCAGTTCCTAATTTCTCTTTGTTTCCTTTTGAGGGACTTTCGTGTGTCTAGGCTTGGTCCTGGTATCCTGGAAGGAAATTAAGTCCAATATTAACCAGCGAAAGTTACATAGAGTTACACAACCCAAGGTACAGGCAGAGTGCTTAACTGGCGGCAGAGTGAAACAGCAGGTTCAGGTCTTCTAAATGTAACTTTTTTTAATAGCCTGGAAGTTTCTTTCTGACATAGTAAGGATACTTTGAATTATATACTCTGCTTCCTGGTGGGTGTTCATGCCTTTTCTAGATTGCTTTGAAGAGCCATGTCCTTTTAATTGTGAAAGGCGGCTGGCAGTGCGTGCTTTTGGTAGGCTGTCCACTCGGGAGCCGCACTTGAGTGCTGACGAAGGAGGATGGCAGGGGCGTCAGGGTCGTTTGTGTGGAATCTGTGGTGTCTTAGTGTTCTTGCCTGCCCATGACCGCTTACTGATTCTGATAATGCTCATTCCAGCCTCCTGTTAAGGTGTGTTTATCCGGTGGAGAATGATAGGAATGAGGAATGTGCCTCTCAGTTACTGCTTGGGGTGTCATAGTTCTGTTTCTCCTTTAGAGTTATTTCCAGCCACTCGAACACATGGTCCTCCGACTGTGGTGTGTATCAGAATTGCCTGGGGAATTGAGTGGCCCTGTGAGGGCCAGTTTCTTTTGGTCTTTGGTGAGCCACGTTGAAGAAGTGAACTTGCTCCCGGGAAGCCCTGACACATACCAGAGTCTGAGAACCACTGTCTTGAATTGCCTGGTGTGTCCTCATTCCGTCACCTGTCGACTCCCTGGGACCTGTCTTAGCCTGTTTCTCGAATGTGTTTGCCTACCAGAATCACCTGGGAGCTCTACACAGCCCTGAAGCGTCACTGTCACCCCCAGAATTTGTTTTAATTGACTTGTGGTTTGACGTGAACATCAGGAGATTTAAAACTTCAAGTGGCTCCAGTGTTCAGCCAGCTTTGAGAGCCATTGCTTTAGTTTTTTTTAAATGTAAGATCACATGACTTGATTTTTCGTTTAACCTTGTTCCTGACAGATCTTGTGGTTCTGTAGATTGCACCCCTCGCTGGATCACCCACAATTCCAGGGAGCTTTCTGCACTTTGAGCTGATTTTCACTTGTTCCATGTTCATGATCTCAAATTTTGAAATTTCTTCCAGACTTAATTAGTTTTTGAGTCACTCTTTCTATTTATTCCTACTGACATTGTCGAAGGTTCCTGCTTTGTGCTTGTCTGGGGTTTGTATCGGAATCACCAGCGCAGATTAAAGATGAGCTCTTTTAACTGGGCTCTTGCTCCAACCTGGAGATCTTTGGAGGGAGACTGTGTGGTAAAAACTCCACAGGTGACTTCTTTTGTGTCTTTGTGTGCTGGTTTCATCCTTGTTGGCCAGACCTATAACCATACCCAGTTCTCTGTCATCCTTAGCCTGGCTTGCCGTGGGCTGGCCTTCCATGTGGATCATTTTTCTTGGGCCCATCTCAGCCTTGAGTAAGGTCTACTGGGTAGGCTTCTCTGCCCCTGGCTTGCTGGAGAAGTTTTAAGCCACTGCTCACTGGGTTCAGTACAAATCTAGCTTCCTTTTGGGCCCTTGTTGCTTCCCATTCTCCCCAGAGTGGTGTGTTTCCCGGTTCCTCTTACCCCTAGACCCTCTTCTCCTCTCATCTTTGTAATTTGAGTCTCAAGTGGAGCTTGAGATCCAGCTGCCCGCTTTCCCAGAGGCTTCGTGTGGTGTTTAGGTGCATCTTCTCAGACCACTGCCTGTTTCACAGATGGCCCGTTGGTTGGTAGCCATCATGCAAACCTAATAATAAGCGATTATCACCCTCTCTGCAGTCTTATGTGCAGCCTCCTGTACCTCACCTTTCCTGAGTGCTTGTTATGTGCCAGGCACTCAGTACTCTACAGGT
Organism: Tragulus kanchil; assembly: GCA_022376925.1. Lineage (NCBI taxonomy): Eukaryota > Metazoa > Chordata > Mammalia > Artiodactyla > Tragulidae > Tragulus > Tragulus kanchil. The sequence goes on along the minus strand of JAIOJX010000002.1, from coordinate 157,562,587 downwards.
AGGCTCACTTATTCTTCACAGCAGCCCCTGAGAGTCAGGTGGTATTCTGTACTCACTTTGCCTATGAAGAAACTGAGCTGTTAACTAATTTGCTTAGGGTCTCAGGACTACTGGTAGACCTAGACTGGAAGGCATTCTGACTGATCCACAGTTTACGTGCATAACCAGTGGCTGGAGTGTCTCCCGTGCAGCCGGTGGCTTTATTGGGGTGGGGGGTGGGGGGAGGCAGGGAGGAGGGGAGAGCAGTCTGATCAATACCAGAAGGAAGATGGCAGCTGATGTTTTCCAAACACTGTACTAAGTTACTTGCGCTCAAGGCTCAGGGTACCTTATTTACTCTTACGGTAAAACAATAGAAATTAGACTGAACAATCTGGAAAATAGGGAAGATGATGTCTAACCCTCTGGGTGTACCTGTCCCTCTCGTATCATAAAATGACTTGGCATTTGGGTTTTTTTTTTTTTAGAGGATTTTTTTCTCATGATATAAGTGTCAAATTACAGTTGAGAATGAGATTGTGGTAGTTGGTTGGCAGGTTTGAACCCGCCCCCCCTGCCCTAGAATTGACCCCTCGGAGTATACGAACCATTTCTCTGAAGAACACTTGGGAAATTCTCACTCAAGTACGTGCATTTAAGTCCCTTAAGTGGAAATAGAGAGGTGGGGTTGTAAGATACTGATCTTTTGTTACATGCATTTCATCTAACCACACGGTTCTGTTTAGTTACATATTGGGATTACATCTAACCAGGAAGTTTCCTGTGCCATCAAGTATTGGAGTTAAAGAAAGTCACTCTGAAAAACTAACCGGGTGATGGCATGGCCTCAGACAGCACGTTGTAGTTTAGTTCTCTGTGCATGCTCAGTTGCATGCTTTGATGCTTTGGGACCCATGGAGTAGCCTGCCAGACTCCTCTGTCCATGGAATTTCCCAGGCAGGAAGACTGGAGTGGGTTATCATTTCCTTCTCCAGGAGATCTTCCCGATGCAGGGACTGAATCTGCATCTCCAGCATTGGCAGGAGAATCCCTTACCACTCGGGCCACCTGGGAAGCCCTCTAAACTGTACCAACCAGTTGCCATTATATTCTGTCCTCATAAGAGCTCTCCTGTTGTTTTGTTGGGGGACCCGGTGGGGGTGGGGCTTCCTCCAGGGGTCTCTGGGGTCAGACGCCAGAGTGTCTTCTGACTACACCTAGAGACCGGAACGGACAGTGAAAACTGAGAAGATGGATCGTGACTTGCTCATGACCTACATTTCTGTAAGAAGTAAGAAAACAGTAGTTTTGAGAGTAGAGTCGTAAGTAAGTGCACATCCACGAAAGTTGAGTGAAGTGGAAGGCGGAGAATGAACATCAGGCTGAAAGGTATAGAGTAAAAAGAGGAATTGAGGTAGAATTATCTTCAGAACAAAAAGAAAGGGGTTGGTGTAAGTTTCATGATCTGCCTAAGACTCATGGTAAGCAATGTCTCTTTTTTTGGCCTAACCTAACTGGGCATTTTAATATGTGTAGTCCCTTTCATGCTAGTTAGTAATTTGACTTCCTCATTTCTATAAAGTATTTGCTTAAAATTTACCTCAGTCTCTTTTAATAAAACAGATTATAGGCATTTGTGCCTTATTTTGTGCCATGGGACTCCAGTGAGGGCACCTCATGCCTTCCTTTTCTGGTAGCACCTAGAAATTAGTCGTATGCTTTTTAAGGAGTCCCTGAAATAGGAAAGGCTTTCAAGGTTTGACAGATACCTGCCTGCCAGTTATCCCATTCTGGAAGCCTGTTCTGGAGAAATACATTGTTATGAATCTTCGTAGGTATCATGATTTTGATACTCTTCTTACGGTATCCAGATACAAAGGTTAAAAGCCTATGGGAAGCTTCGGGAAATGCTTGTTTACATGTTTGCTCTTCTAGTATTTAGGTGGTCTGACCTCCTGACAGGCTGCTCTAAAGACAGACTTATTGCCTTGGTCTGGCTTCAGGCTCCCTGTCCCCAGGGTCTCTTGTGGGTATTGTGGGAATGAGAACATTTCATAAAGCTTTCCTAGAAACAAGGATGTGGTGAATGGAAAAGGCATTGTGATAAAGGTTAGTAGACCTGGTTTTTATTTCATTCTGTAGCTAACTTGCCGTATGAGCACCTCTGTAAGTCTCCGAGTTGATTTTTTCTCACCTGTAAAAGTTGGAGGTTAGACTGGATCTTCAAAATTGTTCTGCCCAGATTTTTTGATCTGTATTTTGTCACATCGTTTCTGCTTTCACCAAGCTTCTGTGTCTTCTGTCTGAGGATTCTATAACTCCATATGTCGTAGCTCTTAGAACCTATTTCTCTTCATTTTACTTTTGCTGTGGTATCTACAATGTCAAAGACAGATAAGAGACAATACAGTATTTCTCCTTAGGTGCTGCCATCTTACATATGATGTATTTACTCTAGCCTGGAAGTGGTTCATACTCAAAATTTTAGGTTCTCCGAAATGAATTAGCACTGCAGTTTATCAGTGTAGACCTGAAGTTGGGAAGAATAAATTCCTTTACAATTTGAGATGCTTATTTATTTAAATAGCTAGGGCAAGATTAATTGAAATCTAGGAGATACTTAATGCAGTGAAAAATATTAAAAAATATGAAATAGTGATAGGAGAATGTGTTTATGGATGGTGACCATCAGTAATTAAAGAGATGAGTAGATGTCAGTTTCTGGGTACAACCTAATGCTGTGTTGGTTAATTGTCTTCATTAGGGACTTTCAGAAAATCAGCAGGTTCTCAAAATTCACAATAATTGTTTTTCACTTTATTAGGCTTACCTGGTACACTGTTGATATACAATGTCTAGTGAAGATAACAACTATCAATTAAATCCAATTTCTTGAATGTCACTCAGGTAAATCTACTAATATACTGATATTTGGAGATTAACTTGTTGAACATGGGCTAAGACTGTAGTTTGCAGTTTTTGGTTTTAGCGTGTGTGTGTGTGTAACTTTGGAAACGTGAGCTGTAGAGAATGGGCTAGACTCATGGGCCCATATTATCACATAGATAAATTTAGCCTTGGATGCAGTGTTTTGTTGCTTTTTCTCCCTTTGAGAACTCTCCTCTGTATTCTAGACATGATTCTTTATTGTGAAAGGCCTGGAAGCTTTCAAATATGTAAGCTTGATTTTTTATGAAGATGAATGATCTTTCCAAGAAAAAGAACATAGGGAGGTAACAGAAGAACGGCTATGGCGCTTGGAAGAGGAACATGGCCACTCGGAGTGCTGTTAGCTGCCTTTATTAGGAATTCCACCAACCCACACCAGCCGGTTGAGGGGAGTTACACTTCAGGCAGAGAGAGAGGACGTAGCTTATAGAACATAGGCACAACCTGTTCCTGTGGTCTATCCACAGGTGTCTGTGGGGTTTTCTCTTTCGTGGGAGCCTAGAGTTTGTGTGTGTTTGCAGTTTCATGAAAGAGGGACTGTTTTCAGAGTGAAGGTCAGTTCTGTTTTGCCTCCACTCTAGGTGTGAAATGTGATATAGAAAGAATAGGAGGTTTTGATTTTGTGGGCCAAGTCCTTTTATACAATGAGTGTCAGTGTTGATTTAATACATGAACCACCAGATGGCAACAGGAAAAGTATTTATATAGGATGTAATCTCTAGTTTGTGTGGCTATTTTTCCCCCCTTTGGTACACTGCTTTTCAGCGCTTCGTGCAATATGTAGAATTCCTAGCTACGAGCAAGGTGAATTCGTAATACCTTTCAATGCAAATCACACCCAGGAAATAAAGTAGTCATATAGTATTACTAGAAAAAGATACTTTATCTGCATGAGTGCATGTATAAGCTGTTCCCAGAGGGAGGGAGTTTCCAAAGATGCAACTTAATGATTTACATTATTGTCCAGTCATGCTTTTGCTACTGATTTTTTAATTCAGCATTTAGCTCTACAGTAAGCTGTGGTGATTTGTGGAACATAAAAGAAAGCATGGCTCTCCCTCTCCAGCATTTTCTGTAATACCTGCAAGAGGAGGAGCTCCATGCGTTTACAAACACTGACTGTAGCTACATATGTTTTGGCTGAAGGTTTTTTCACTTTATGTGGAATTTTATTTTTGGTGTGTAGGCATGTCCCCATTTTCTAAATGTCTCTCCTTGGCTCTTGTAAGTTTTTTTCCTCATGTAAGACTCTCTTGGGTGCAAACTAGAAACTCAGTCTGCACGAGTTAAGGGCAAAATTGTTCTGTTGGGGGTGTGGTGGGGTGTCAGTGGAACAAGAATACTTTGAGCTTTGGCAGATCTAGGGTCTCGCGCCATCCTGGGATAACTGGAGCAAAGAATTCAGAGCCTCTCAGATGCATCCTCTTTGTCGTCACCTCTGTTTGCTTCTGTTGCTATGTTGGGGGCCTTCTTGAGGCTCACTGAAATTGCCTTTCTCTTTGTGACTCAAACAGGCTGTGGCCAGTCTCTGCATTCCTATTGCTTCAGACTCTGACATGAAGATTGGCTTAAAGCTTTGGTTGTGAAATTTGTAAAATGATTGGATTTGTATTTTAAAAGCATTATCTTGAAAAGAAAAACACACGGCGGTTGCAAAATTGAGAATATGTTGAGAGAAACCAGCGTGATTGTAATCAAGTTAGCCTGTGTCAGCTGTTGACGTGAGAGACAGTCATAGATTGGATCGGGGTGGCAGAGGTGGAGATGAGAGAGGAGGATGGATGGGTTGAGAGAGAAATAGAAGACAGAAGACGGGCAGGGTGTGGCAGCAGGCTGGATGCAAGGGTGAGTGTCCAGCTTCTTGACTTGCATGGCTGGCTCATGAGGGGATTCACTCCCTGAGGTCAGCCCACCTCAGCTTGGGCAGGACGATTGTGATTTGGCTTTTGAATGTATGAGTGTGAGGTACCTTTGAGGCATCCAGACAGACCTGTCAAGAAGATGCTTGAATATGAGTTTTGTGGTTAGGATATAGCTCTGGACTTTAGGTATAAATACTTGAGAAGATAATATAGCATATTTCAGAGGGTGGGCTTGGCAAAAAGATAAAACTAAGTTGCTTTTGCTACTGATTTTTTAATTCAGCATTTAGCTCTACAGTAAGCTGTGGTGATTTGTGGAACATAAAAGAAAGCATGGCTCTCCCTCTCCAGCATTTTCTGTAATACCTGCAAGAGGAGGAGCTCCATGCGTTTACAAACACTGACTGTAGCTACATATGTTTTGGCTGAAGGTTTTTTCACTTTATGTGGAATTTTATTTTTGGTGTGTAGGCATGTCCCCATTTTCTAAATGTCTCTCCTTGGCTCTTGTAAGTTTTTTTCCTCATGTAAGACTCTCTTGGTGCAAACTAGAAACTCAGTCTGCACGAGTTAAGGGCAAAATTGTTCTGTTGGGGGTGTGGTGGGGTGTCAGTGGAACAAGAATACTTTGAGCTTTGGCAGATCTAGGGTCTCGCGCCATCCTGGGATAACTGGAGCAAAGAATTCAGAGCCTCTCAGATGCATCCTCTTTGTCGTCACCTCTGTTTGCTTCTGTTGCTATGTTGGGGGCCTTCTTGAGGCTCACTGAAATTGCCTTTCTCTTTGTGACTCAAACAGGCTGTGGCCAGTCTCTGCATTCCTATTGCTTCAGACTCTGACATGAAGATTGGCTTAAAGCTTTGGTTGTGAAATTTGTAAAATGATTGGATTTGTATTTTAAAAGCATTATCTTGAAAAGAAAAACACACGGCGGTTGCAAAATTGAGAATATGTTGAGAGAAACCAGCGTGATTGTAATCAAGTTAGCCTGTGTCAGCTGTTGACGTGAGAGACAGTCATAGATTGGATCGGGGTGGCAGAGGTGGAGATGAGAGAGGAGGATGGATGGGTTGAGAGAGAAATAGAAGACAGAAGACGGGCAGGGTGTGGCAGCAGGCTGGATGCAAGGGTGAGTGTCCAGCTTCTTGACTTGCATGGCTGGCTCATGAGGGGATTCACTCCCTGAGGTCAGCCCACCTCAGCTTGGGCAGGACGATTGTGATTTGGCTTTTGAATGTATGAGTGTGAGGTACCTTTGAGGCATCCAGACAGACCTGTCAAGAAGATGCTTGAATATGAGTTTTGTGGTTAGGATATAGCTCTGGACTTTAGGTATAAATACTTGAGAAGATAATATAGCATATTTCAGAGGGTGGGCTTGGCATAAGATAAAACTGACCCATAAAAGCTAGCTTTGCTTCGTTGGGTTGACTGCTTGATCTTATTTAAGCATTATTTCTCATCCTTGAAGTGTAATTGTACTATGTACCTTATTTATTTATTTTTTAAAATTTTGGCCTCTTTTATTGTTTTTTATTTATTTCTTTTCATCCATCTTAATTCTTTGGCCTCTGTGGGCCTCCCATCCCAGTGGCCTCTCTCATTGCAGAGCACTGGCTCTGGGCGCATGCGCTCCAGTGCGCTGGCTTGAAATTGGACACATCGGTCCAGCCACTCCACGGCATGTGGAATCTTCCTGGGCCAGGGATCGAACTGGTGCCCCTTGCACTGCAAGGCGGACTCTTTACCTACTGGACCACCAGGGAAGCCTACAATGTACCTTCTTAATTGTACCTACTTTATGTAGCTCTTGTGAGGATCAGTTGATAATGATCACGGAAAAGGAAAGTATTTAGCTCCTTACCAAGTATGTAGTGTGCCTCCAGTATGTGTTAGGTGGTGGTAGGGTTGTTCACATATTTGTGAACAGGCACCATGCCTCATTCATTTTGTCTCTGCCTTTAGTTCTAGCTATTAATAAGCCACAAGGACAGAATGGGCGTGTGAGTGGTTGTCAGGACTAGAGTGTAATCCTTCAACGTGGCTGCGACTACCTGGATAAATTGAAGGAGGAAGAGAGGTACTGTGAGAATGGATTTAACATGAGGACCGAGACAAGGTCATTGAGTTTGTTGATAGGTGGTAGGTACTGGTTCCTTTTAGGATCGTTTCACTGGAGCTGTAGAACTCGAAAGCAGGTGGAAGCTGGTGACGGAACGGATGGGCTGCGAGGTGCTCCTCTCGTGCGCTCAGATTCCAACAAGCCAAGATCTGTGCAGGGACTGAAGCGAGTCGTGGCAGAATGATCTTAAATGTTGTGGGAATGTTTACTTTTTCCAATGTAAAACTGTTCTTGAAGCTGAAAAAATGTGGGCTATTGTCACCTGGTAGACTTGTAAGTCATCCTCATAATTCTCTGAAGTTATCATTTCACCATTTCATATTTTATGATTCCTGGAGACTTCTGTCAGCATTGCTGCTCGAGCTGATATGGGGGACTTCCATGCCCATCCTGCTGCAGACCCGTCAGACTGCAGAGAGAAGAGAAGAAGGGCGAGCAGAAGCATTCCTGCGCTGCTGAGCCAGGAATCCGAGGTCAGAAGTGAAAAGAGAATTCAGAGCCAAGGTAAACTGGGGAGCTCCAGGCCTGTGGTGGTTTCAGCTCTGGGTATAGCCCCAAGGGTCTCATGAAGGAGCAGAGGACATGGTCTTAGGTCTGCTTACAGCAGGAAGGTGGAGTCGGGGTTCTCCTGTGTAAAATCTTGAATGGTGTCCCATATGTGGAAGGAAGACTAGAAGAGCCTTGCCCACCAGACTGAGGGAGTGCTGAGAAACAGGCTGTCCTCCTGGGGCTGTGCATAACTAGGAATAAAAAGTAACTCTCTACCTTACACTTGGGGTAGGTTGAAGTTTAACGTTTCTTACAGTGAAACTAACCCTCAGGCTAAGAAATTAGAACAAAATCTGGTCCAGAACTGTGGGAACCATCGGAACCCTCCAAAGTAAGTGTGAAATTGGCCTGCAGAGCAGGTGATCAGCCTGGAACTCAACAGAGGAAACCACTTCTGCTAAGGGTGAGCCTGTAATAAAGCATGCCGGCCACCCGAGGAAATGCATCACTGTGAGGAAGCTTTGGCAGATGCTGTGAATAGGAGGAAGGTGCTTCTGGGACACAGGACAGCAATCGCTTGGTTAAGATTATTAGAGATAGTGAGACAGCAATGAAAGAACATCACAGATTGGGAAAAGAACACATAGACTGCATAGAATTTCTAGAAACTTCAAGTAACCTCCATGGACAGGTTAAACAGCTGAGTGGATATAAATGAGGAGAAAACGGTTGATCTTTGAGTGGTTCTGAAAAAATGCTTGGGCGCATTACTGAGAGAGAGAATGCGTGGTTCAGACTCATGAAACTGTGTGAGAACGTTCACCATGACCTTCTGTGAGCTTCCTGAAAGAGAAAGCAGAGTGGCAGAGAGACTCCAAAGATATCATGGTTGACAGTTTTCCATAGGAAATGCAGGGCTTACTTCTTAGGGTCAAGAAGCACAGAGAACCCCAAGCAAGATAAAACAGATCCGTACCTAGACACATTGTACCCAAGACACTAGAAACAAGACAGAGGCAGCTGAAGAAAAGTAAGCCATTGTTTAGCCTCAAAGATGTTTTGCTGGTAACAGATGGTGACAGAAGATTATCTTCGAAGTGCTCTTGGGGAGAAACAAACATCCAGCGGGCATTCTGTATTCATATGAAGTAATGCTCAAGGGTAAAAGGGAAACAGTTTTTTTAGATGAAGACACAGTCGATCAGTTTTGCTGAAGGAACTGCTAGAAGATGTACTTCAGGAAGAAAGAGATGGAAAGCTAACAGTGATGTACAAACACAGAAGCCCTGGGAGAGGCTTCAGAACCTGGGGATCAGCTGAAGCAGAGTCCTGTAGGGCTACGAGTAGGCAGGTCAGTTCGAGTATGGGGATTCAGCTTAGTACTTGGGAACACAAAGATGAAGGATTCAGGTAAAAACAAACTGAGCAACAGCAGTGAGGAATTCCTTGTCTAGAAGATAAGGTTCTTGCCACTCAGGACCAGTATCAAGACCTCCATATTTAGCCAACATATTCCAAGATGACCTGCCTCACATTATGAATTGGGGTCTTAGCTGTGGAAAAACGAGACTTGAATCTTAACTTTCAGAGAGTCAGTGTACAAGGGTAGACTATGTTTAGCATTTGAAGGAAAGCATACGATTGAGTAGAGCACCGTGGTTAAGATATGAGCTCAGTGAATGAGGACAAATTGCAGATGAGAATGTAGACTTTGCCATTTAGTTGTCAATGTGATATGATTGGCTGGTGGTTTTTGACCAACTCCTGGACTTCGAAAATTACTTAAATCTAATATCACAGTATTATAAAGACGATGGTCTTCTGTGTCTCTGACTGCTCTTTCCCGTGGGATCAAAAGTGTGGAACATAAGTTGTGGTATGCTTCTATGTAGATAGATGCTTTGTAGCAATTTAAAATCTATAGTTTAGCATTTTATTATTTGAAAATACAACTTAAGAGGACTTTTTTGAAACTGTAGTTCTTTGCTTTGAAACTTGCTTTTTCTTGGGTAAATATGAACTGATATTATTGAGAAAAAAAAAAATTTCTTTTAAAGATCGTAACCCCTAGACACATTGTACCCAAGACACTAGAAACAAGACAGAGGCAGCTGAAGAAAAGTAAGCCATTGTTTAGCCTCAAAGATGTTTTGCTGGTAACAGATGGTGACAGAAGATTATCTTCGAAGTGCTCTTGGGGAGAAACAAACATCCAGCGGGCATTCTGTATTCATATGAAGTAATGCTCAAGGGTAAAAGGGAAACAGTTTTTTTAGATGAAGACACAGTCGATCAGTTTTGCTGAAGGAACTGCTAGAAGATGTACTTCAGGAAGAAAGAGATGGAAAGCTAACAGTGATGTACAAACACAGAAGCCCTGGGAGAGGCTTCAGAACCTGGGGATCAGCTGAAGCAGAGTCCTGTAGGGCTACGAGTAGGCAGGTCAGTTCGAGTATGGGGATTCAGCTTAGTACTTGGGAACACAAAGATGAAGGATTCAGGTAAAAACAAACTGAGCAACAGCAGTGAGGAATTCCTTGTCTAGAAGATAAGGTTCTTGCCACTCAGGACCAGTATCAAGACCTCCATATTTAGCCAACATATTCCAAGATGACCTCCTCACATTATGAATTGGGGTCTTAGCTGTGGAAAAACGAGACTTGAATCTTAACTTTCAGAGAGTCAGTGTACAAGGGTAGACTATGTTTAGCATTTGAAGGAAAGCATACGATTGAGTAGAGCACCGTGGTTAAGATATGAGCTCAGTGAATGAGGACAAATTGCAGATGAGAATGTAGACTTTGCCATTTAGTTGTCAATGTGATATGATTGGCTGGTGGTTTTTGACCAACTCCTGGACTTCGAAAATTACTTAAATCTAATATCACAGTATTATAAAGACGATGGTCTTCTGTGTCTCTGACTGCTCTTTCCCGTGGGATCAAAAGTGTGGAACATAAGTTGTGGTATGCTTCTATGTAGATAGATGCTTTGTAGCAATTTAAAATCTATAGTTTAGCATTTTATTATTTGAAAATACAACTTAAGAGGACTTTTTTGAAACTGTAGTTCTTTGCTTTGAAACTTGCTTTTTCTTGGGTAAATATACTGAATTTCATCACAGATATTATTGAGAATTAACAAAATAAAACACCACCCAAACCACATTTGCCCTTTTCCCCAAATTGGCTATTGAGGAAGCACTGGGAGTCTTAACCTGCTCTGACCTCATTCCTCCCTTTAGGGATGGAGACCTCTGCCTTGTGTGTGATAGTCAGCAGCAGCGACACTTACCAGAGTGGTGAGGATCTGAATTTTGATGACATCTTTTCTAGTGGCTGATGTAGCACATGAGAAAACTACTGTGCTGTGTTGGTTATTAAGAAGATGTTGTAGAAGTGGATCTAACTGACATGGAAGGGTGTTCTGAATACATTAGATGAAAAATGAGGTCACAGCGTGGTTTGTACAGGGTCACAGCGTGTCTTTGTTGAGTGCTTCCCAGGCCTTGGGCACTGTGCGAAGGCCTCCCTGGGCCGTATCTCACCCTGGGACAGCCCTATTGTGCAGATGGGGAGGCTGAGGCACAGAGGGCTTGAGGTCACTCACCCTGTACGTGGTGCACCGGGGCTGTGAGTGCGGGGCTGGCTGACTCCGGCACCCTGTGCTTGGCCCCTGAATGGTGCCACCTGTTGTGTGTGATGTGAGCTCGTGTGGTGGGACGTTTCTGACACGGGGCCGCCTGTCCGTCCGTAGAGAAGGATCTGGGAGGCAGTGCACCAGGACACGGAGTGTAGCCGTCTCTTGATGATGGTTTCCGTCTACTTTTCTCTAATTTTCATTTTTCTGTAATGGGCTTAGAATGCTTTTGAGATAAGAAGTAGTATAAAATCTTGTAAGTGTTAACAGGTTTGAAAAATGTAATGGGATATAATTTTAAGTCAGAAATAGGTAAGAAAATTTTAAGGTTGAAGGAATAGGCCAGCTGGTGGTTTTGACCAACTCCTGGACTTGAAATTACTAAATTTGTTCTGTCTCGGGACTGCTCTTTCCCGTGGGATCAAAAGTGTGGAACATAAGTTGTGGTATGCTTCTATGTAGATAGATGCTTTGTAGCAATTTAAAATCTATAGTTTAGCATTTTATTATTTGAAAATACAACTTAAGAGGACTTTTTTGAAACTGTAGTTCTTTGCTTTGAAACTTGCTTTTTCTTGGGTAAATATACTGAATTTCATCACAGATATTATTGAGAATTAACAAAATAAAACACCACCCAAACCACATTTGCCCTTTTCCCCAAATTGGCTATTGAGGAAGCACTGGGAGTCTTAACCTGCTCTGACCTCATTCCTCCCTTTAGGGATGGAGACCTCTGCCTTGTGTGTGATAGTCAGCAGCAGCGACACTTACCAGAGTGGTGAGGATCTGAATTTTGATGACATCTTTTCTAGTGGCTGATGTAGCACATGAGAAAACTACTGTGCTGTGTTGGTTATTAAGAAGATGTTGTAGAAGTGGATCTAACTGACATGGAAGGGTGTTCTGAATACATTAGATGAAAAATGAGGTCACAGCGTGGTTTGTACAGGGTCACAGCGTGTCTTTGTTGAGTGCTTCCCAGGCCTTGGGCACTGTGCGAAGGCCTCCCTGGGCCGTATCTCACCCTGGGACAGCCCTATTGTGCAGATGGGGAGGCTGAGGCACAGAGGGCTTGAGGTCACTCACCCTGTACGTGGTGCACCGGGGCTGTGAGTGCGGGGCTGGCTGACTCCGGCACCCTGTGCTTGGCCCCTGAATGGTGCCACCTGTTGTGTGTGATGTGAGCTCGTGTGGTGGGACGTTTCTGACACGGGGTCGTCTGTCCGTCCGTAGAGAAGGATCTGGGAGGCAGTGCACCAGGACACGGAGTGTAGCCGTCTCTTGATGATGGTTTCCGTCTACTTTTCTCTAATTTTCATTTTTCTGTAATGGGCTTAGAATGCTTTTGAGATAAGAAGTAGTATAAAATCTTGTAAGTGTTAACAGGTTTGAAAAATGTAATGGGATATAATTTTAAGTCAGAAATAGGTAAGAAATTACCTATTTATATGCGGCAAGGATGGTTGAAGGAATAGGCCAGCTTGTGTAAAGTGCTTATGGGAAATTTTTCCTTTTTTCTGAAAGTTCTAAGTTTCAAACAATAAGCATTTGTAACTTTAAAAAATTATGAAAGCAGTTATTACTTGCCACAATGTGACATTAGTGGACTTTAGGAGGAATACGGTATGAAAGTAATTCAGTGGTTCGGGCTGAGACTGCATTAATGGGACTTGAGATTTGGGTGCTTATTTTTTTTTCCTACTTGAGGAAACTTAAATTACTGTTTGGGGCCTTATTTTGTTCATCTACTTGAGAAAAGCATGCAGTATCGTAAATTACAGGCTCATTGTAAGAACAAAAACCCCTTTGAAAGATGAGTTGATAAACACTTGTACCATTGATTTTTTAGTTAGTGCTGTTTAATGTTTTATGATTCTGGTGCCATGTTCTCCCAATAACAGCTCTGATATCAAATACTTTTAATGAGTTTAGATTTTACAGGCAAAAACTTTGAGGCATGTAGTTTGTATTCAATGAAAATTCGGGATTTTAAAATATAAGTGTTAAATTATAAACTAATAACTTTATGTAAGTATAATATAAATGCAAAGTAGGAGAGTATTATGTGTGAACGCAGTTGTGTCATTGGCCGCGAGAGGCGCCATCTTCTGGGAGCAGCCCTGGCAGGCGCAGCGCCCCCACTGGCCATTTCTCCCAGCTCGTCTCCACTTGTGTTCATGGAGTTCCGGAGTCCTGCAGCCTCAGAGCTTCTCTGGTTGCTGCTGCTTCTGGAGTTTGCACGTTTAGCTTTTCCTCACATCTGTTTTCCAGTATGTCTCCTGTTTGCTTAAGCTAGTTTTTTCTTGGAGCAAAAGTTTTTTCTTGGACCATTCTTTTGAAATGGTCAAGCTGTAATTGTGAACTGAATTATCATTGAAGAAATGGTCCAACTTCTAGGGTTTCCCTGGTGGTGCAGTGGGTATAGAGTCCACCTTGCAGTGCAAGGGGCACCGGTTCAATCCCTGGCCCAGGTAGCTCCCACGTGCCGCGGAGCGGCTGGACCAGTGTGTCCCAGTCATGAGCCCGCCCTCTGAAGCCCATGCACCCAGAGCTGGTACTCTGCAAGGAGAGAGGCCACCGCAGTGGGAGGCCCACACAGGCCGAAGAATAAAGACAGATGAAAATAAATAAATAAAAAAACCAATAAAAGAGGTTAAAAAAAAAAAGTCCCAACTTCTAATAGTAAATATTTCAAGGCAAGCAAAGAAACATGTAGTAAATTCTGAATGGGTGTGTTTCTCATTGAATTACAGCATGTGGATTTGGTCTTTGCCTGTTTCGATCTTGCTGTCATCTTACCTCTACCAGATGGAGGAGGGAGCCCGCCTTCCCCCAGCGCAGCTCAAGGTGCTCTTGCGCCTTCAGCCCCGGGCCGGTTTCCGCAGCTTGGCCTTCTGCACTGTGCTTCTCTGGGCCACCAGGAGGGCCAGCTCTGCCCACGCCTGCTCGCTTGGCTTTCTGTGTCTGAGTGGCTGCTCTTCTCCCCTTCCTCACCACGGCCTCCTCTTGCAGCCTCTCCTTGTTCACCGCAGTTTCTGTGCGTGGCAGTGTGTGTGATCCACGTATGCTCTACTTGTGAAAACACCTAGAAAGGCTTCTTTATTAAAGTAGATATGCTTTTGTGGTTCTTAAGCCATTTTATTTTACTTAGTGTCGGTAAGCAAGGAGGCTTAAGGTATCTTTTCATGATAGGATTTCAGTTTACCGTTATGTTTTATTATGTAGTGCTTATTCCTTAGGACAAATTATGAGAGGGAGAGGGATCTGTGTCTCTGATCCTCAGTCCCCTGGCCCTTTCTACTTGAGGTCTTCACTGTCTCAAGTATTCTTTCTGTGATACTGTTTTGTGTAATGCAGCCATGTTTTCCCACTTCACCCCCTCTTTAGCGTTATACAAGTGGTAGCATACTGTTACTTTGGAGACTGGCCTCAGCACAATTATTTTTTCATTTAATTATGTGTCTTAGAGATCATTTCATATTAGCAAATTCGGAAAAAAAAGAAGCTGGCCTAGCGACATATTATTTGCCAAGCTCCCACGTTCAATCCCTGGCCCAGGTAGCTCCCACGTGCGCGGAGCGCTGGACCAGTGTGTCCCAGTCATGAGCCCGCCCTCTGAAGCCCATGCACCCAGAGCTGGTACTCTGCAAGGAGAGAGGCCACGCAGTGGGAGGCCCACACAGGCCGAAGAATAAAGACAGATGAAAATAAATAAATAAAAACCAATAAAAGAGGTTAAAAAAAAGTCCCAACTTCTAATAGTAAATATTTCAAGGCAAGCAAAGAAACATGTAGTAAATTCTGAATGGGTGTGTTTCTCATTGAATTACAGCATGTGGATTTGGTCTTTGCCTGTTTCGATCTTGCTGTCATCTTACCTCTACCAGATGGAGGAGGGAGCCCGCCTTCCCCCAGCGCAGCTCAAGGTGCTCTTGCGCCTTCAGCCCCGGGCCGGTTTCCGCAGCTTGGCCTTCTGCACTGTGCTTCTCTGGGCCACCAGGAGGGCCAGCTCTGCCCACGCCTGCTCGCTTGGCTTTCTGTGTCTGAGTGGCTGCTCTTCTCCCCTTCCTCACCACGGCCTCCTCTTGCAGCCTCTCCTTGTTCACCGCAGTTTCTGTGCGTGGCAGTGTGTGTGATCCACGTATGCTCTACTTGTGAAAACACCTAGAAAGGCTTCTTTATTAAAGTAGATATGCTTTTGTGGTTCTTAAGCCATTTTATTTTACTTAGTGTCGGTAAGCAAGGAGGCTTAAGGTATCTTTTCATGATAGGATTTCAGTTTACCGTTATGTTTTATTATGTAGTGCTTATTCCTTAGGACAAATTATGAGAGGGAGAGGGATCTGTGTCTCTGATCCTCAGTCCCCTGGCCCTTTCTACTTGAGGTCTTCACTGTCTCAAGTATTCTTTCTGTGATACTGTTTTGTGTAATGCAGCCATGTTTTCCCACTTCACCCCCTCTTTAGCGTTATACAAGTGGTAGCATACTGTTACTTTGGAGACTGGCCTCAGCACAATTATTTTTTCATTTAATTATGTGTCTTAGAGATCATTTCATATTAGCAAATTCAGATGTATCTCATTTTTAAATACATAAATAGGAAATGTGCCTGTAGGCCATTGGCTGTGGTGTATTAGCATTGTAACATGATGGTTCTTGAGTCTTAGAGCTGGGTTCAAGTCCTGGCTCTGCCATTTGTAAGCTGTGCAGCTTTGGGCAAGATTCATACCCTGTCTGTCTGAGGTGTTCATTTGTGGAATCAAAAGTTAGTATCTCTTCACAAGTTATCATAAGGATTAGAAGAAATAATGCATGTAAAGCATTTAGCACAATGTCTTGCTAAATATTAATAAATCCTGGCTATTACTGTGCTCCTACATTGGTCAGATCACACGAACCCCTGATGTGTTTCTCCTTTCTCAACTAAAGTAAAATACTCAGGTGATGTGTTTCTTGACCTCTTAACTTACCTTGGTTATCCTTTTTCTTCCAGTCTATTGTTGTTTGCATTCTCCCTCTCCCCTCCTTACCCTCTCCCCCACCAGTAATATTCGAGGTTTCTTCCTGGTTAGTCATGTCCTCCTGTGCATTGTTGTGCACAGTTACGTCAGATTCCTTGTGACCCCATGGGCTGCAGCATGCCAGGCCTCCCTGTATCCTGGAGTTTGTTCCAACTCAGGTCCACTGAGTTGGTGGTGCCGTCCAACTGCCTCAGCCTCTGTTGCCCCTTCTCCTCCTGCCCTCAGTCTTTCCCAGCATCAGGGTCTTTTCCAGTGAGCTGGCTCTTCGCATCAGGTGGCCAGAGTTAGGGGCTATCAGTCATGCTTTAGTATAAGCTCAGCAGAGAAGGCACATTTCTACTGCGGATACTCTGGAGTGAATTTAATATTGGCGACCCCATTTAGTCAGGTCACTAGACAGGGCAATTCTTCTTGTGACTGGGTTTTCAGCTGGAGTAGAACCGAGACTTGGATACAGATGGCAGTTGGCAGAGAGTGGTAAGTGTGGGCCTGAGAGTCCACAGAGGCGCTTCACCTGCCGGCCTGTCTGGAGGCGGCTTTGGGAGGCCAGTCCCCGAGGGGAGAGTGTGTGTGGGGGTGGGGGTGTGCAGGGTGCGTGGTTCACAGAAGACCCATCAGAAGTCAGAGGCAGTGGCCCTCATGGGGTCTAGTGTGCAGGGTGTTTTTATAAAAAGAAAAAAATCGGTGTGTCTAAACCAGATGAGCTTGCTTACTGAGCTGTTTTCATGTTCTGCTCCAGGGTACACGCCATCCAGCTGTGGGAAGCCCCCACCCTTTTCCAGAGGGGAGGCGTGAGTCTCACTTGACGGGGCCTGCCGAGCTGTCATGCCTGGACGAGTGAGGACTGGGTGCCCAGGGATGCTTGTGGGCCTTTTAAGGGGCTGTGTGCCTGTCGGAGCTTCTGGGAGCTTAGCTGCCGAGTTTAAGGTTCTAGTTCACATCAGATGAGTTCATCTGTACCCACCAACTCGGGTGGCCTAAGCAAGCTGCCTTATGTTTGAGAGGTTTCTCTTATCCTCCCTTCAAGATTGTGTTTTCCAGCTTCTTGGCCTTGATAGGTTTTTGTTACCCGGATGGTACCTGTGTGCACTGTTGGATAATCTATGAGTTTCTGTTGTATGCTGTGGTGAGGCGTAAGGATCTGTTGCCTACTCTCAAGCTATCTGGTGATGGTCTGCATGTCCTTGGTCTGTGTATTGCCAACTCTAGTAGCCTTTCTGCCGTGGAACTGCAATTGCTGAAGGAAATCATATGGATGTAGCAATTGAAATGCATTGAAATGTTCTGCTCAGGGAGTTTGCTTTTGTTACTGTTTCTTTATATTAAAACTCTGATTTCCTCCATTTGTCTAAATCTATCCCATTCTTAGAAATCTTTTTTCTTCCCATTTACTTTTCTGAAAATTTGAACATTTAAAGAGATGAGGGCTCCACTCTGTACCAAGGCTTCCTGAGAAAGTGAGAAAATGATTTTTTTTTTTTTTGAAAATGATTTTCACTTTAGAATAGCTTAGACCTGGTAGAGGGTGTGGTGTGGCAGAGTCGTAATTCTTCTTGCCTTTTGAATCTGCTCTTCCAGACTCACTCCCCACGGCCCCATTCAGTTCTGGTGTGGGGGTTTCACAAGCGCCCGATGATTTGCTTCATAGGCAACTTCCCCTCTCTTACTCCTCACCCCTTGTACGTGGATATACACACTGAAAAAGTTAGACATTCTAATTCCAGACATCCTTACCCTCCTTTGCAGTTGGAGGTTTTATGTTTTTTCCTATTCAGTTCTCTTACTTTATACACAGTACCTTGGACTCTATAGAGAAAGCTACAAGTAAAATAGAAAAATATGTATTTTTATATAGAATAAGAACTCATGTTTCTATAGACTGTTGCTTCTTATTCGGAATTGTGTATTTCAGCATCAGAGTTCCTTCTCTTAAAAATCTGACCTTGTTTGACATTTATAATTTTGGTTTTATTTTGGTTGGTATATACTAAAAACCGTAAAGATAGAGGAAGCCTTTTGACTGATTTTTGTTCTTTGCAGGTAAGTCATCAGAAATCAAATCTGTGGTGCCCAGTCATGGTCTTCGTAGACTTCTGTCAAGTATCTTACATATTTTAAGCAGTTTATATTTAAATCATACTTGCAGCCATCCCAGAATTAGTCCTTGAGGCTCAGCATTTGTTCAACTACTTATC
The DNA here is from genome assembly GCA_022376925.1 of Tragulus kanchil. Lineage (NCBI taxonomy): Eukaryota > Metazoa > Chordata > Mammalia > Artiodactyla > Tragulidae > Tragulus > Tragulus kanchil. The sequence continues at coordinate 157,544,327 of JAIOJX010000002.1, read as the reverse complement.
TTTATTAGGAAAGGAAATAAGATCTTTCACATATCTTTTGCCGTTTACAGAGTAATACCGAACTTTATATATAGTGTTAAAACTTGACAGAAAGTGTTTAAAGTGATTTTTTTGTTGTTGTTTAATTTTGGCCTCTTTTTAAAAAATTGGTTTTTTATTTATTTATTTTCATCCATCTTTAGTCCTTGGCCTGTGTGGGCCTCTCACTGTAGTGGCCTCTCTTGCTTCAGAGCACCGGCCCTGGGCACATGTGCTCCAGAGCTCTGGCTCGTCATTGGGCACACCGGTCCAGCCGCTCTGTGGCACATGGGACCTCCCGGGCCAGGGATTGAACCAGTGCCCCTTGCACTGCAAGGCAGACTCTTTACCCATTGGACCACCAGAGCCCTGATCTTTATAATACTTTTAACTGTTGTCTTTAAAAAAAAAAACCAAACAAACACGGTTTGAGTTCTGACAATAGCATAGGTTAGTTTTTCTCACAACAGCATGACAGGTTCTGATAGTCTCAGCCAATTCACCTACTTGGGCTGAGCCTCCAGAGCCAAAACTCCCTGCCAACCAACTGACCAACCGGGACCCTATTAATGCTGCACTTTAGGAAACCTTACATGTGACAAAGAAATCTACACAAATTAAATGGCCCAGGAAAATCAAAGATGACTTCCTAATTCATTTTGACTTTGATTTTGAGACTTCTAAGCAATTTGTCAAAAAATTCTGCAGTGTCTTCTTTGTTCTAGATTCTTTTTAAGATTTTTGAGTTTCAAAAAAAAGAGATTCTTTTTACATACAATAAATACACTGAGTTTTCGTTTTAAGAGCCATCAGTAGACATGCCCTGATGTATCTGAAAATTTTAGCACAGCAAGACATCCCTATACCCTATGTTAGGTTAGAAAAAGTTACATTCCAGAAGAAAAATACAGAAACTTCAAGAACTTTGCAATCTTCTCTGTCAAAGTCTACAGACTGCATTCAATTTTTTGTCAAGTACGAGATTTAAGCACCCCCAGGGCCCCCAGCAGTCCACCTCTTTTTTTTTTTTTGGTGCAGAAGAGACTGCTTCTTTTTTTTTTTTTTAAAGATTTATTTATTTATTTATTTTGGGCAGGGGTTGGGTTGGGGGGGGAGGGGAGCGGGCGGGCCACTTCTATTGGTCTTTCATTTCTCTATTTTCATCCATCTTTGTTCTTTGGCCCGTGTGGGCCTCCCATCGCGGTGGCGTCTGTCGTTGCAGAGCGCCGGCTCTGGGCGCATGCGCTCCAGAGCTCCCGCTTGGTAATTGGACACATTGGTCCAGCCGTTCCGCCGCACGTGGGATCTTCCCAGACCAGGGATCAAACTGGCGCCCCTTGCACTGCAAGACGGTGTCCTTACCCACTGGACCACCAGGGGATGCCCAGCAGTCCCCCTCTTGAATCCACATTCTGTCTATGTGTTTACCAGTTGTGGGTATTTCAGGTAAATGGAGTCATACAATATGAGGACTTTTACCTAGGGTGTATTTCTCTTCACCATGTTTTCAAGGTGCATTATTTTCCTAGTAATTAATGATGTTGAGCCTCTTTGCATAAAATCATTGGGCATTTGTGTATCACTTTTAGAGAAATGTCTCAAGGTCTTTGTCCATCTTTACGTTGCACTGCCTTTCATTGAGCTGTGAGGATTCCTGAGTTCTATCTAAACCCTTACCACGTATGATCTGTGTATTTTCTTCCATCCGCTAGCTCATTTCTTTCTGGTGTTTTCTGTAACTAGATTTTTTTTCAACCTAACAATATAATCTGGAAATCTGTCCATCTTGGTACATAAAGTTTCTCTCTCTTTCCCTCATTACCTCCTTTCATTGTCTGAGACTTCACTGTATGGATAATACTGCCGTTTATTCAACCTGTCTCCCGGTTATGTGGGTTCTGTTTCCAGTCTTTATTCTGGATAGCCCACGCATCTAGCAGTAAAAGTTCTTCCCCACCTCTAGACCTCACTGAACACCGCTGCAGCCCGTTCTCCTGTGCTCCTGTAGCTCAGGCTGAGTTCCAGCCAGTGTGTTCCATGTCTTGGTGTCCCTATCGTCCAGAGTCACCCCAGCTAGAAACCTGAGACTCCTCTAGAGTCTCCTTCCTCCTTCTTGACCCACCCTCTCCCATCTGTTGCCACATGCAGTCAGTTTTAAAATCCTGTGGGTTGGGCTTCCCTAGTAGCTCAGTGGTAAAGAGCTCACCTGCCAATACTGGAAACAGGTTTGATCCCTGATCTGGGAAGATCCTACATGCTGCAGAGCACTTAAACCCATGAGCCACAACTATGGAGCCTGTGCTCTAGAGCCTCGGAGCCGCTACTATTGAGCCCTTGTGCCACAACTGCGGAAGCCCATGAGCCCTTGAGCCTGAGTTCCACAGCCAAGAGATGTCACCACAACAAGTAGCCTGCTCACCTCACCTAGAGAGTGGTCCCCACTCCCTGCAACTAGAGAAGAGCCTGTGGCAGCAGTGAAAACCCAGAATAGCCAAAAGTAAATAAATTATATATATATAGAAAAAATCCTATGGATTTTCTTCTCTAAATATTTCTGAAATCTGCTCTCATTCTTTCTGAATTTTTCTGGATAGTTCTTGGTCACATCCATCCTCCACATGGTGTCCAAGTCACAGATCTCACCACGACTCTGCTTCAGGGCCTCTCCCTGAGGGCATCTTCACAATCAGAGCCTCCGTGCCTCTGCTGTGTCCTCTCTTCCTGGTTTCCATTGGCATTCTAGAGGACTGAGTTGCTGGCGGTTCCAGTGGTCTGCTCCCTTCTCCCCAGCACCCTCTGTTGGTTTGCAGACCCCTTTAGCCCTGAATACTTGGACCTACCCCGTGTCTCACCCTACCTTTGGCCAGGCAGACTTCCACTTATTCCTTGAATCTCGGTTTAGTCATCACTGCCTTTCAGATGTCTGTGTCCTCCACACAAAGAATCGTCTTGATTTCCACGGCATCCTGTGCATCTCCTCATCTTTGTACCTTCCTCGTTTTGGTTTATCGTGTCAGTCTCTTTCAGCACTCTGAGAACCTCAAAAGATAGGATTACCTTGCTCACTGTTATATGCCTTGCTCCTGGCACAATGCCCAATATATAACAGGAACCCAAAATATACCTGTTGAATGAATGAATATGGTGTATAATTTTTTCTTTACTGCCGTTTGTACCTGTGCTTACTGAATTTCTGGAGCTTGCTGTAAAACATGAGGAGAAATAATATGATTAACAGGAGCCAGCCTTTGGGTGGCTCATAATACAGTTGGAGATTCAAGAGGAGAGCCCCCTTCTAGATGCCTTCCGCTGTGGATCAGGTGTGTAGAGCAGAGGCCCCTCTTCCATGTTGGCGGGGGCACTCTGCTTCTAGAGCCCTTCCTCCTCGTCCAGCCCCTCCATGTTTGAACAGCAGAACACACCACGGCCTTCTTAGGCTCGGAGCACCTTGACGGCTGCTTCAGCCAGAGAGACTCTGCTTTCCAGGGCTCATGTGCCTGGCCCAGGACCACGGGGGTGGTCTCCCCATCTGAGGGTTTCCATGTGCTCCGTGTCCCAGTATTCTTAGGTTCCAGATATTGGGGCGGAGCATTTTTGAAATTCTGCCTGCTGCAGTGCGCCAGGTTTAGTGACATTTTGACAGAGTAGCTAAGGGTTCTACTTTAGCCAGTAAAGTATGTCTTTCCCTGCCTTTTAACGTGAGGATTTATGTGACCTGTTTCCATTTCTTCAAGGCCTTTGGTCTCCTATTGCTGCCTATGTGACAAGGGTTTTAGTCATGTGATGCCACTCCTGGGGAGGGCATCTTCACAATCAGAGCCTCCGTGCCTCTGCTGTGTCCTCTCTTCCTGGTTTCCATTGGCATTCTAGAGGACTGAGTTGCTGGCGGTTCCAGTGGTCTGCTCCCTTCTCCCCAGCACCCTCTGTTGGTTTGCAGACCCCTTTAGCCCTGAATACTTGGACCTACCCCGTGTCTCACCCTACCTTTGGCCAGGCAGACTTCCACTTATTCCTTGAATCTCGGTTTAGTCATCACTGCCTTTCAGATGTCTGTGTCCTCCACACAAAGAATCGTCTTGATTTCCACGGCATCCTGTGCATCTCCTCATCTTTGTACCTTCCTCGTTTTGGTTTATCGTGTCAGTCTCTTTCAGCACTCTGAGAACCTCAAAAGATAGGATTACCTTGCTCACTGTTATATGCCTTGCTCCTGGCACAATGCCCAATATATAACAGGAACCCAAAATATACCTGTTGAATGAATGAATATGGTGTATAATTTTTTCTTTACTGCCGTTTGTACCTGTGCTTACTGAATTTCTGGAGCTTGCTGTAAAACATGAGGAGAAATAATATGATTAACAGGAGCCAGCCTTTGGGTGGCTCATAATACAGTTGGAGATTCAAGAGGAGAGCCCCCTTCTAGATGCCTTCCGCTGTGGATCAGGTGTGTAGAGCAGAGGCCCCTCTTCCATGTTGGCGGGGGCACTCTGCTTCTAGAGCCCTTCCTCCTCGTCCAGCCCCTCCATGTTTGAACAGCAGAACACACCACGGCCTTCTTAGGCTCGGAGCACCTTGACGGCTGCTTCAGCCAGAGAGACTCTGCTTTCCAGGGCTCATGTGCCTGGCCCAGGACCACGGGGGTGGTCTCCCCATCTGAGGGTTTCCATGTGCTCCGTGTCCCAGTATTCTTAGGTTCCAGATATTGGGGCGGAGCATTTTTGAAATTCTGCCTGCTGCAGTGCGCCAGGTTTAGTGACATTTTGACAGAGTAGCTAAGGGTTCTACTTTAGCCAGTAAAGTATGTCTTTCCCTGCCTTTTAACGTGAGGATTTATGTGACCTGTTTCCATTTCTTCAAGGCCTTTGGTCTCCTATTGCTGCCTATGTGACAAGGGTTTTAGTCATGTGATGCCACTTGTAATGTGGAAATAAGCTTGAGAGAAATGAGTTAAATGGACTGTTGGTCCCCATAATGAAATCTAGTATGTACTGTCCGAGGGAAATGAGATTCATGTTTATCTTTTTCCAATTGCAGTTTTAGATTGAGATTGTTTTTCTTGCCTTTCTTCTTGTTTAGCATTTGAAATCTTTGAATAGATTGTTCTAAGCCTAATATTGTTTTTCTAAAGTAAGCACCTTATTGAAATAGACATACAGAAAGGTACACAAATAGTTTATCACTTGATGAATGTTCACAAGTGGAACAACACTTGTAATTAATACCTAAGTCAAAACATGAGAGCCTGAACCGATATTCCAGAAGCCTGACTCTCCTGTGGCTCTTTGAAAGCAGTGTTTTGCTTGCCTCTTTATTGGATGAATTTTTTGGTCTATTTAAGTGGTTAAAAAAAACTTTTAAAAGAAGCAGGCTAAAAGATAAGCCTTAAACTGTTTGGAGCGTGGAATAACAGTGTTTAGGAGGCTGCTCTTGTAAGTTTGTTTGCTGTAGAGGATGGAACCTAGAGACCAAAGGTGCTGTGGGGATAGGTTCCTTATCTTCTCAGTAATGGGAAGTAAACTCTCCTTGGGTCACTAACTTTTACTTATAGAAATAGGCTTTGCACTCAAAGCAGTAGTCGGCTCTTACTTTCACTGTTAAGATAGAAACTGGAATTGCTTCTTGGCCTTTTGGCTAAGATCAAGTGTAAAATAGAAACTGGAAAACGATTCTTTAGGAAAGTCAGCCTAATGGGGTCAATACGAAGTGGCGGTTGGTTTTTGTATTTTGTTTCTTAGACCGGAGATTTTAGTTTTTCGCTTCTATAATTTTGTTAAACCTGTGCTCAGAAAATAGAAAAGGGCAGACTTACAGAATTTATGTGTTCGAAAGTTCTTTGAGGCCAGTGTTGAAAAGAAAGTTCTGTTTTCATGCTTAATTTTTCTATTTTAACATATGGCAAACTTTCCATGTAGAACTTTTCTTTTTGACAGAACAAACTTTAGGAAGCTATATTCAAGCCCTTATGTGATGTGGTAGACTTTGCTAGTGGCCTGTCTTAGTTTGCATGTCTTAGCACTGTACTGATAGTCTCCATTACTAAAAGAACCCTGGCCCCTTTGGGAAGGACAGCTTCTTAAGCTTCTTGACCATCCACAGTTGGCTGAGGCTGGAGTATCACTGGGTCATCTTAATACGCAGATTCTGGTGTGGTGTTCTAAGGTAGAAAACTGACAGCTTAACAGGATTGACCGTATCCTAAATACTGATACTGAAGGATTCACGATCTGAACATCTATAGCTTGTTTTTCTAATTATGTATATTATAACACTCTTAGTCTTACATATAGCATCCTAACCTTTGTATGTATCATCTGTATCATCAGCCTAATACTCTGCATTTCTCTAACCTCATGGATTATTTATTGCATGCATCTATACATGACATAAGTAAGTTTACCTCTTATTTTCCTTAAGATTTAACTTATTCGTTAAAAGACTATGAACTTTAAAAGGATAAAAATATGGATACCTTTAAATTTAATTATAAAAGCCTTAAACTGTTTGGAGCGTGGAATAACAGTGTTTAGGAGGCTGCTCTTGTAAGTTTGTTTGCTGTAGAGGATGGAACCTAGAGACCAAAGGTGCTGTGGGGATAGGTTCCTTATCTTCTCAGTAATGGGAAGTAAACTCTCCTTGGGTCACTAACTTTTACTTATAGAAATAGGCTTTGCACTCAAAGCAGTAGTCGGCTCTTACTTTCACTGTTAAGATAGAAACTGGAATTGCTTCTTGGCCTTTTGGCTAAGATCAAGTGTAAAATAGAAACTGGAAAACGATTCTTTAGGAAAGTCAGCCTAATGGGGTCAATACGAAGTGGCGGTTGGTTTTTGTATTTTGTTTCTTAGACCGGAGATTTTAGTTTTTCGCTTCTATAATTTTGTTAAACCTGTGCTCAGAAAATAGAAAAGGGCAGACTTACAGAATTTATGTGTTCGAAAGTTCTTTGAGGCCAGTGTTGAAAAGAAAGTTCTGTTTTCATGCTTAATTTTTCTATTTTAACATATGGCAAACTTTCCATGTAGAACTTTTCTTTTTGACAGAACAAACTTTAGGAAGCTATATTCAAGCCCTTATGTGATGTGGTAGACTTTGCTAGTGGCCTGTCTTAGTTTGCATGTCTTAGCACTGTACTGATAGTCTCCATTACTAAAAGAACCCTGGCCCCTTTGGGAAGGACAGCTTCTTAAGCTTCTTGACCATCCACAGTTGGCTGAGGCTGGAGTATCACTGGGTCATCTTAATACGCAGATTCTGGTGTGGTGTTCTAAGGTAGAAAACTGACAGCTTAACAGGATTGACCGTATCCTAAATACTGATACTGAAGGATTCACGATCTGAACATCTATAGCTTGTTTTTCTAATTATGTATATTATAACACTCTTAGTCTTACATATAGCATCCTAACCTTTGTATGTATCATCTGTATCATCAGCCTAATACTCTGCATTTCTCTAACCTCATGGATTATTTATTGCATGCATCTATACATGACATAAGTAAGTTTACCTCTTATTTTCCTTAAGATTTAACTTATTCGTTAAAAAGACTATGAACTTTAAAAGGATAAAAATATGGATACCTTTTAAAATGAGAATTTTGACATTACACATAAAGGTCTTTTTCTTATAATCAGATGAAGAAACTCTTTTTAGACAATCCTGGTTCCCATGGACCAAAATGATCTTTATTGTAGATGATAGAATACAAAAATAATTATTTCCATCATAGAACAGTCTGGGGGGATTAAAATGCATATCTACAAAATAAGTCAGCTTCTTGTATAAAATTATTAATTTTGCTAAATAATTCGTTTTATGTAGCTATAAAGAGTACTATAACCATTGCTGAGGAATACCTTACACATTTTTAAAAACCTACATAAATAGTCCTCAGACTCCTTGAATTTCTTACGTTTTGCTCAGCTAAATTTTGTGAGCAGGGTGATCTTACCGATGGTGGTGACAATAAAGGCGGCAGGAATCACGGCGAGGCTGCGTGAGTCACACACGTTTCCTCTGAGAGACTAGGCTGGCCGCCTCGCGCGGGTGTGTCCGTGTGCACTCTCATCGGGAGGAGGAGCCAGCAAAGACAGAGTTACCTGGCCGGGCATGTAGGTATCTCGTCCAGTACCTCTTCATGTAGCTACGTAACGCCGTTAGCTTTTCCACTCCCAGGGGCTCATAATTTGTAAAACTGTGACTTGTTCATTAAAAAAAAAAAGTAGAGTGTAGACAGTGATAAAGAGAGTACAAATTAAACTGGAGAAGAAAAGAAAGTAATGACCAGGAATCTTCCTCCACTGAGATAGCCGTTGTTAGCATTTTGGTGAATTTGTTTCTAGAAATTTCTCTATGCTTACATGCATATGGAGATGTATACATATCCCAATGAAATTGTATGTGTTTTTGTTACCTTTTACCCACAATCTGTTTTCAAATCTGTAAATATAGACAGGCACTATTATTTTTAATGGATGAGTACATACTCTTTCAGTGTGAGTGAGGTTTTCCTCAACTCTCTGAGTGACAGACAATGGAAATTGTTTTTGTTCTCCTTCGTCTTAAGTCATGATGTGATGAACGTGGTTGGGTACACGTCTCTCCTGGCTCCTGTGAAGACCTCGCAGTAGGGTTGCTGCATCCCGAGTGTTTCCATTTTGTTCCATGTCACCAGGCTGCCCTTGAGGAAAGTGGTGCTCATTCATACCTAAGTCCTCACTTCCACGTCTTCTCATCAACACTGCTTTGTTGGTCTTTTTTTAATTATTATAAATCAGAAATTTACAAATGGATGGCTTCTTGTTTTCCACTTTATCTTTCTTTCATTTTTAATGCTTTAACCTTTTATCATGAAAAATGTGAATGTGTGCAGCACTAGAATATACACCTAGCGCCAGTTTCTTCATCTGGTGGTTTCAGCTCACGGCTCGTCTTGTTTCACCAACCTCCCACCTGCTTCCCTTCTGCCCCGTCATTTGAAGCAAGTTCCAGACATTGTCATTTAATCTGTATCAAATTAGGATTTAATACCTCAGTTTTATTTATGTCTCTCTGTTACTGAGAATAAGTATCCTTTTATATACCTGTTGGGTACTAAGTGGTTACACATTTTAATTTAGTAGTGAGTGAGTTGATCTTTTCTCTCTGATTTTATACCAGTCACACTAATGTGATTTAGTACTTAAGTTTTAATCATCTTAAGATTTTAGATGTAAAGATGAGACTCAGTTCTAGGAAGTATTTAGACTTTGTGCTGGTCAGATAACATCAGCATTTGGTCCTGGGAATGACATCTTCAGGATCTTGATAAATGAGCATGCGCTTGTGGGTGAGACTGATCAGTGTGGAAGAATTGGGAGTCGCACAGAGGATGGTTGAAGGAGCCTGGTGGGCATCTTTAGTTTGGAGAAGACAAAGCTGAGGAATGAGGGTGATGAACAGGGGCAGCTGATGCTGTGTCCTGTGGAAGGGTTTCAGGGAGCTAAAGAGGAAGAAGCTGCAAATTCAGTAGCAATGAATGATCTCTCCTCTCTGGCTCTCCGACTTGGATTTTATGGATTTTGTTTATATACAGCTGATGAAAGTGAGTCCCTAGTTATGTGGCACAAATGATGCTTTTGGGTTTCCAGGAAAACCTGAGATGATCTTTGCCAGGTACACACCCTTCACACCCATCTCTCCTAAAGAGGATTGAACAGTGAGATTTAAAAGTGATTTTGCCATATGAGAAAATACGCTGTAGTAGAAAAAATACAATTTTCCAGCTAGAAAACTGCCTAGTATAGGCCTGGAATCCTATATTGATCACTTCAGCATAAAAGTTTTGAAATGTTTTTTTTATAGCTGGTTGGAGGCCAAACTGGACCTGAACAGTTATGTCTTTATTTATCCCCCTTGGTGTGAATATTCATATATTTCTTTGCAGAAACAGTAATGTGTTAGAATATATTGTGCTTTGCCATACTCCAGAGGGTGTTATATACTACTGTATTATTACTAATCTAAAACCCAAAGAGGTGTGAATTCTAAAATACTTTTGGTCCAAAGACTTTTTGTACTTATAATATAATGGCTGTTTTTTTTTTTTTTTTCATATGTTGAATGGTGTACCATGTATTTTGATACCTGATCACTGTGTATATAAAAATAGGATGAGAATAGTTTCCCCCATTTGTTCTTTGGAGGCTGTGAAAATAAGGTTAAGATGTAGAACAGTCAGAATAGGATTGCCTGAAAATTACATGTTAGAAATATAGTATTATTATTCTCTATATATTTAACATCTATTCTGAAATGGGAAGAATAATGTTGAAATGTATAGCTGAAGTATTATAGATGTTTAACAAAGAGATGTCTTCTAGAGGCAAATGACATATTTCAAAATGTTTTCATTTCATCCAGTCTGATTAGCACATTATAATGCTATTTTGAATTATTTGAAATGAAGTAATGTATCATAAAACAGAATCAGGCCTATTTTAAGGTCTACATTTATGAACTCCTTGAATTTGCTTTTAGCGTATATATTGAAGTTACTTGTAAATGATGATGATGATTTCATTTTAGATCATGCTGGTATCCTAGTTCAAGTGATCTAGGTTGCTTGTATTATAAGTCACACACCAGGCAGCACACAGAAAGGCAGTGTGATTTAAAAACGTATTTATAAAAACAACTCGGTTAAAAAAAGTCAAGCAGCAGCGAACATGTTTTAAAAAGTCCCCTTTCCCTAATCTACCCCCAAAATAACTGTCACTGAACACTTTTGTGTGTATTTTTGCCCTCAAAATCTATATTCATGTTAGTTATATATGTGTCTTATTTTTTTTTTTAATTTTGGCCTTTTAAATTTATTTATTTATTTTTTAAAATTTATTTATTTTCACCTATTTTTACTCTTTGGTCTGTGTGGGCCTCTCATTGCAGTGGCCTTTCTCGTTGCAGAGCACCAGCTGTGGGTGCATGCGCTCCAGAGCGCTTGCTTGTAATTGGACACACTGGTCCAGCTGCTCCGCAGCATGTGGGATCTTCCTGGGCCAGGGATCAAACCGGCACCCCTTGCACTCTTTACCCACTGGGCCACCAGGGAAGCCCATATATGTGTCTTTTAAAAAAATGATACAAATAGGATTATATATCCTATATATGACCATTGGGCTTCCCTGGTGGCTCAGTGGCAAGAATTTGCCTGCTAGTGCAGGAGACGCGGTTTTGATCCAATGTCTGGTTTGGGAAGATCGCATGGAGAAGGAAATGACAATCCACTCCAGTAATCTTGCCTGGGAAATCTCATGGACAGAGGAGCCTGGCAGGCTACAGAAGAGTCAGTTGGACATGACTTAGTGGCCAAACAGCAACAACACTGACCATGACTTTTTCACGTTTTAGAGATCTTTCTGGAAATGCATACACAGGTGGTGTTGTCACTATGCAGTGTTCAACGTGTGTCATAGCTTTCATGAATGGTCCTCGATGGACCTTTACTTTGTTTCTTTTTTGTTATTAGACGTGATCACACACTGAACATCTTTATATGCATAGTTTAACATGTTTTTTTGCAGGGAAATTCAAAAGATAGATTCCTACCACAAAAATGCTGGATTTGTATCTCTAAACATACTGATAGCACTGAATACATTTTTCAGTTAAATTAACTCATAATTTGTTAATGCCAGCTTAACAAAATTTGTACATGAACCAGGCCATTTTTCATGTCCAGGCATGTGGTTGGTTCTCACGTAGGTTCTCAGCCCCCATGCCATTTCTACCTTCATGAGCCACTCTTAGGACATTGGGGAAACAGGTTCTTTCTCCTGTCTTCATTTTGAGCTCCTTGTTCGTATGCTTGTAAAATTAAATGCTTTAATTTATAATATCCATACCATAGAATTCATCCATTCAAAGTGTAATTCAACAGCTTTTACTGTATGCAGAGTTGTGCAACCAGTCAGCAGTGAATTTTAGCATATTTTCATCACCCTCGCTGTCCTTAGCTCTAATCCTTCCATCCTCTGAACCTTGGGCAGGTGGTGGGGTGGTGGTGGTGAATCGCCTTAACCCCCACTGCACCTGATTAGCAGTTCGATTATTCACTGATGAACTTTGTGTCTCTGTAGACTTGCCTATTCTAGATATTTAACACAAACAGAGTCACACAATATGTGATCCTTTTGCGTCTGGCCTCTTCCATATAGCATCATATTTTCAAAGTCCACATACCTTGTAGCGTGAATCAGTCCTTCATTCTTCTCTGTAGCTGAATAATATTTGATTGAATGGATACGGCACAGTTTTTTAATCCATTCATTGGTTGCTGGACACATACTTGGATTGTTTTTACTTTTTGGGGGGTTTAATGCTGCCATACAACTTTGTGTGTGACTGTGCTTGCTTTTCTCTTGGGTGTATACCTAAAGGTGGAGTTGCTTGGTCTTGTGATACCTGGGGGAACTGCCAGGCTGTTTTCAAAGAGGCTGCCTCCCTCATCTGATCTTCCCACCACATGTGTGAGGTGCTCACATCCCCCAAATCCCTGCTAGTACTTTGATTTTTCATTTAAAAAAACTGACTGCCACCCTAGTAGGTGGGAAGTGGTATCTCATTGTGGTTGTGACTTGTGTTTCCTTGACAGCTAGTGAGGTTGAGCGTCTTTTCATGTGCTTATTGGTCATTTACATATCTTTAGAGAAATGACTATGTGGGTTCACTGCACATACTAACATTATTTATTTTTGAGTTGTAACGATGATTTCCAAGTATTTTTCTCTCATCCTTTGGATATTTCACTTTCTTTTTTTTTGCTTCTAAGTCATCATTTGTTTTTCATTCATCTTTATTCTTTGGCCTGTGTGGGCCTCCCATTGCAGTGGCCTCTCTTTTCAGAGTTCCATTGCTGAACGCATGCACTCCAGAGCTCTGGCTCGTTATTGAACTCACGGTCCAGCGCTCGCGGCGTGTGGGATGTTCCCAGGCCAGGATCGAACCGCGCCTTGCACTGCAAGGTGGCCTCTCAACCCACTGGTCCACCAGGGAAGCCCAAGGCATTTTCATAAGAACATTAATCTACGTCTTATAACATGTGACCTGCAGTGTAGATCTGCATATTTTCATCACCCTCGCTGGCCTTAGCTCTAATCCTTCCATCCTCTGAACCTGGGGCAGGTGGTGGGGTGGTGGTGGTGAATCGCCTTAACCCCCACTGCACCTGATTAGCAGTTCGATTATTCACTGATGAACTTTGTGTCTCTGTAGACTTGCCTATTCTAGATATTTAACACAAACAGAGTCACACAATATGTGATCCTTTTGCGTCTGGCCTCTTCCATATAGCATCATATTTTCAAAGTCCACATACCTTGTAGCGTGAATCAGTCCTTCATTCTTCTCTGTAGCTGAATAATATTTGATTGAATGGATACGGCACAGTTTTTTAATCCATTCATTGGTTGCTGGACACATACTTGGATTGTTTTTACTTTTTGGGGGGTTTAATGCTGCCATACAACTTTGTGTGTGACTGTGCTTGCTTTTCTCTTGGGTGTATACCTAAAGGTGGAGTTGCTTGGTCTTGTGATACCTGGGGGAACTGCCAGGCTGTTTTCAAAGAGGCTGCCTCCCTCATCTGATCTTCCCACCACATGTGTGAGGTGCTCACATCCCCCAAATCCCTGCTAGTACTTTGATTTTTCATTTAAAAAAACTGACTGCCACCCTAGTAGGTGGGAAGTGGTATCTCATTGTGGTTGTGACTTGTGTTTCCTTGACAGCTAGTGAGGTTGAGCGTCTTTTCATGTGCTTATTGGTCATTTACATATCTTTAGAGAAATGACTATGTGGGTTCACTGCACATACTAACATTATTTATTTTTGAGTTGTAACGATGATTTCCAAGTATTTTTCTCTCATCCTTTGGATATTTCACTTTCTTTTTTTTTGCTTCTAAGTCATCATTTGTTTTTCATTCATCTTTATTCTTTGGCCTGTGTGGGCCTCCCATCACAGTGACCTCTCGTTGCAGAGTGCCATTGCTGAGCGCATGCACTCCAGAGCTCTGGCTCGTTATTGAACTCACCGGTCCAGCCGCTCCGCGGCGTGTGGGATGTTCCCAGGCCAGGGATCGAACCGGCGCCCCTTGCACTGCAAGGTGGTGTCCCTACCCACTGGACCACCAGGGAAGCCCAAGGCATTTTCATAAGAACATTAATCTACGTTTTATAACATGTGACCTGCAGTGTAGATCTGCATATTTATCCTAAAACATTTGTTGTCACTTCAGAGGTACTGAAAAACCTATTTTCAGTTGAAGAATGTAGCTTTCTCATGTTGTGTTTTGATTAGCAGTAAGCCTCTTTTTAAAGCTAAGATGGTGATTAATTTATTGCAGATTAAGAACCACTTTATCCAGACTTATCTTTAAAGTTAATGCCTCTGACTTTTTTGAGTAGCACTAGTTGATATGGAAGTTGTTTGAGATTTTAAACCGATTTGTTTTTGGTCATCCACAGAAAGTAAGAATTTTTTTCTTTATTGTAGTTTTAAATCTCTTTCTTCTGCATAATTAATGTGCAGGGCAGGGCTTGCTGATCAATGTGACTAAAGTTGTACAAACTACTCCTCGCAGGGCTCCATCCTTTAATGTCAGTGCTGCGCATTGTTCTCCCCATCTTCCTGTTCCCTGGCGTTGTATCTTGCGTAGGTATAAATTGTTATTTTGTGGGTGAAAAAGGGTATAGTTCAGTAGGATTCAGAAACTTAAAATTGCCCTTCTTCACATTTCTAATAAGTGTTAATAATAACCCTTTCAAAGTGAAGTCAGAGTAATTATAAAGGAATGATAATGGAACCTATTATCTATTTGGAAAAACAAATTTACCATTTATTTTTGAAATTATGTATTTCTAGGCCTTAGACTCTGCATGAAGTTTTTTTAAATTATTTTTTAAAATTTTGGCCCCTTTTATTGTTTTTTTATTTATTTATTTTTCACCCATTTTTTATTGTTTGGGCTGTGTGGGCCTCCCATCACAGTGGCCTCTATCGCTGCAGAGCACTGGCTCTGGGCGCATGTGCTCCAGAGCTCTGGCTCGTTATTGGACACAGTGGTCCAGCCGCTCTGCGGCATGTGGGATCTTCCCGGGCCAGGGATTGAACCGGTGTCCCTTGCACTGCAAGGTGGACTCTTTACCCACTGGACCACCAGGGAAGCCCTGCAAGTTTGTCCAGTAGAAGCTGGAGCGGTTTCTAGGGATGTCATAATATGGTGTAGGGACAGTGACAACTTTGAAAGAGTCTCACATTTAGCCAATAGATGGTTTGTATTCCTACATAACTCCCCTTCCCCTAAATGAGAAATTATTTTGGTAAATCTGTGAAGTTTTCTTTGTGATTCTCACATATCGACGGTGCCTAAGTAACATTGACATTTTAAGTCCAGTAGTCATGCAGCGCTTGGACACGAGGCCTGGGGGCTGACTTGAGCCTGGGGATGGGTCTCACCCTCCAGAAAGGGCTCTTCGGTCTCTCCTGTCAGCACGTCACGCTCTTCTGTCAGGGCCCTGCCAGAAACGGAAGAGGCTGCTCCTTCAGGCAGGGGGTTTGGCCATGGCATTCTCACAGGTAGGTCTCTGTGGCTGAGCTCAGACTTCTTGCCGAGGGTGTTGGGAGCCGTGGTTCTGTTGCTCTGAGGGCGGCTGCTGCTGCTGAGGGTCTAAATGCACAGAGCTGGTGCAGCCGGTTCCTGGCCAAATAATGATGCTCAGAAACCACTGGGGGGATATCCAGGATCTCTTAGTTTTTAAATCTCTCCTGTCATGCTGCATTGTTCTCCCCATCTTCCTGTTCCCTGGCGTTGTATCTTGCGTAGGTATAAATTGTTATTTTGTGGGTGAAAAAGGGTATAGTTCAGTAGGATTCAGAAACTTAAAATTGCCCTTCTTCACATTTCTAATAAGTGTTAATAATAACCCTTTCAAAGTGAAGTCAGAGTAATTATAAAGGAATGATAATGGAACCTATTATCTATTTGGAAAAACAAATTTACCATTTATTTTTGAAATTATGTATTTCTAGGCCTTAGACTCTGCATGAAGTTTTTTTAAATTATTTTTTAAAATTTTGGCCCCTTTTATTGTTTTTTTATTTATTTATTTTTCACCCATTTTTTATTGTTTGGGCTGTGTGGGCCTCCCATCACAGTGGCCTCTATCGCTGCAGAGCACTGGCTCTGGGCGCATGTGCTCCAGAGCTCTGGCTCGTTATTGGACACAGTGGTCCAGCCGCTCTGCGGCATGTGGGATCTTCCCGGGCCAGGGATTGAACCGGTGTCCCTTGCACTGCAAGGTGGACTCTTTACCCACTGGACCACCAGGGAAGCCCTGCAAGTTTGTCCAGTAGAAGCTGGAGCGGTTTCTAGGGATGTCATAATATGGTGTAGGGACAGTGACAACTTTGAAAGAGTCTCACATTTAGCCAATAGATGGTTTGTATTCCTACATAACTCCCCTTCCCCTAAATGAGAAATTATTTTGGTAAATCTGTGAAGTTTTCTTTGTGATTCTCACATATCGACGGTGCCTAAGTAACATTGACATTTTAAGTCCAGTAGTCATGCAGCGCTTGGACACGAGGCCTGGGGGCTGACTTGAGCCTGGGGATGGGTCTCACCCTCCAGAAAGGGCTCTTCGGTCTCTCCTGTCAGCACGTCACGCTCTTCTGTCAGGGCCCTGCCAGAAACGGAAGAGGCTGCTCCTTCAGGCAGGGGGTTTGGCCATGGCATTCTCACAGGTAGGTCTCTGTGGCTGAGCTCAGACTTCTTGCCGAGGGTGTTGGGAGCCGTGGTTCTGTTGCTCTGAGGGCGGCTGCTGCTGCTGAGGGTCTAAATGCACAGAGCTGGTGCAGCCGGTTCCTGGCCAAATAATGATGCTCAGAAACCACTGGGGGGATATCCAGGATCTCTTAGTTTTTAAATCTCTCCTGTCATGCAGATTCCTAACCTAACAGAAACTCACGTGGTCTGCTTCGGTGGCCCACATTGCTGAGACTTTGGAGCAAATCGCAACCACTTTGAAGAGTGTTTGTATTGGTGAGGTTTCAGTTGCAGAGGACAGAAGTCTTCCTACTTCAGACAGAAAGGGATTTGTTAGAGGGAATTAGATGCCTTTATGGATTGTTGGAAGACGGGAGCAGCCCCGAGTGCACTGGTCTCCTGTGCTCGCCACGGGCGTGTGGTTTCTGACTGGCGCTGGCTCCTCAGATTCGCTCACTTGTCCTTGATTGGGTGACTCTTCTGTCCCTGAAAGTGGCGATTCCCACTCTGTGTCACTGTGGTCTCTTAATCTTAACAGGTACTGCTGCCCAAGCGTGAAAGAAAAAGCGGTGGTGTGAACTTAATCATTCTTCTGTCTTCTCTCCTGTCCCTTGCCAGTGACACTTGAGGAGCTTGCAGCACTCAAGGAATGCAGGGAAAAGGAGGCAAGAGTCAGCAAAGTGCCTAGCCACACAGAGACTCTTGGAATTCGGGTCCAGAAGGGAGACAAGTGAGCGTGAGGAGGGAAATGAAAACATTGTAGAGACTCCAGGAGCAGCCTCTTGTGAGCATCTGACACTCTCAGGCTCCTCTTTGCTTCGTGAGGACCTTTCTTCAGAATCTAGGACATTCCACCCCTGCTTTGTGATTCTCACATATCGACGGTGCCTAAGTAACATTGACATTTTAAGTCCAGTAGTCATGCAGCGCTTGGACACGAGGCCTGGGGGCTGACTTGAGCCTGGGGATGGGTCTCACCCTCCAGAAAGGGCTCTTCGGTCTCTCCTGTCAGCACGTCACGCTCTTCTGTCAGGGCCCTGCCAGAAACGGAAGAGGCTGCTCCTTCAGGCAGGGGGTTTGGCCATGGCATTCTCACAGGTAGGTCTCTGTGGCTGAGCTCAGACTTCTTGCCGAGGGTGTTGGGAGCCGTGGTTCTGTTGCTCTGAGGGCGGCTGCTGCTGCTGAGGGTCTAAATGCACAGAGCTGGTGCAGCCGGTTCCTGGCCAAATAATGATGCTCAGAAACCACTGGGGGGATATCCAGGATCTCTTAGTTTTTAAATCTCTCCTGTCATGCAGATTCCTAACCTAACAGAAACTCACGTGGTCTGCTTCGGTGGCCCACATTGCTGAGACTTTGGAGCAAATCGCAACCACTTTGAAGAGTGTTTGTATTGGTGAGGTTTCAGTTGCAGAGGACAGAAGTCTTCCTACTTCAGACAGAAAGGGATTTGTTAGAGGGAATTAGATGCCTTTATGGATTGTTGGAAGACGGGAGCAGCCCCGAGTGCACTGGTCTCCTGTGCTCGCCACGGGCGTGTGGTTTCTGACTGGCGCTGGCTCCTCAGATTCGCTCACTTGTCCTTGATTGGGTGACTCTTCTGTCCCTGAAAGTGGCGATTCCCACTCTGTGTCACTGTGGTCTCTTAATCTTAACAGGTACTGCTGCCCAAGCGTGAAAGAAAAAGCGGTGGTGTGAACTTAATCATTCTTCTGTCTTCTCTCCTGTCCCTTGCCAGTGACACTTGAGGAGCTTGCAGCACTCAAGGAATGCAGGGAAAAGGAGGCAAGAGTCAGCAAAGTGCCTAGCCACACAGAGACTCTTGGAATTCGGGTCCAGAAGGGAGACAAGTGAGCGTGAGGAGGGAAATGAAAACATTGTAGAGACTCCAGGAGCAGCCTCTTGTGAGCATCTGACACTCTCAGGCTCCTCTTTGCTTCGTGAGGACCTTTCTTCAGAATCTAGGACATTCCACCCCCTGCCTCCCTGAAGCCAGTTCGCTCTACTTGGTTGACTCCTCTCCTGGCTTCACAGCTCAGTCCTTTCTTTTCTTTCCTCTTGGTGGGTAATCACCTGCCTAATCTATCTCTAGCCTCAATCTTCCCCAGGGGCCTGCACGCATTCCTTGTAGATACCTCAGATTGGTCTAAGCCCAAGCTGCTTTTTTCCTTCTCCATGTCTGCCCTTTATCCAGTGTCCTCTGTCTTTGTAAACCACTTAATAATGTATCCGGTAACCGAGAACCTTGGCATTATCCCTGGCCTTCTCTTTCTTGTTCTACTTTCATTCTGTTAACAAATTCTGTTGGCTCTACCTTCAAACTAAATCCTGAATCTGACCACTTGTGATGGAAACTTTCAGATCGACAGCAGAGTGTTACATAGTCACATGCCGAATAGCACCACGCCAGGGCCTCTGGCTGGAATCTTGGAATCTTTTGATCATTCTCATGCTTTCTGTCTGCGCTCTCCTTCTGGCAGCCACCGGTCTATTCTTGACTAAAGAAGCTGGAATAAATTCCCCTTCAGATACTGGAGTCTGCGGTGAGATTCTTGGCTTGCTGCTCCCTGCAGGACTGTCTTCTCTGTTCGTTTTCTTACATTGCTGCTGCTTCTGCTTCTTCTATCTCATCTCCATCTTCTAGATGTTAGCCTGTTTTTTTTTTTTTAAAGTTGTACTTGTCCTTATAGACTCACTCTGTCCAGGAGTTCTTCTCCAATGACACCAGCCGTAACTGGTGTTTTATGGTCTTGTTTTTCTTATATTAATAGCTGTTTTGTACTACTCTGATGTTTGAAAGAAGTCATCTGATATTCTGTAATACAGGGAGCAGTCACTTTATAGGTTCAAGAGTGTATTTAATGAGGCATGGGTAGTGCTTATTTTGTCTGGAGTATGCAGTATATGGGGTTTCAGAGGTGGCTCCATGGTAGAGACTGCCAAGCAGGAGATGTGGGTTCGATCCCTGGGTAGGGAAGACCCTCTGGAGAAGGAAATGGCAGCCCACTCCAGTATTCTTGCCTGGAGAATTCCATAGACAGAGGAGCCTAGAGGGCTACAGTCCATGCAGTCGCAAAGAGTTTGACATGACTGAGCGATAAAACAGCAACAAACATGCGTATTGCTGGAGGTTGTGAATGCTGACGTGCTGTTACCATGAGACAGAGACAAGGGCGCTGTTGCTGGGAGACAGACTGTGGAGGCTGGAGCCCCAAACGAGGACGCTGTGGGCAAGAGTGGGAAGATCGTGGTGCCGGTTGGAGACCTGGAGAGCCTTTCTAAGGCCCCTGCCCTCCCGCTGTCCCTGCCCAGAGTCCCTGATGGAACTGGGCCACGGTAACTTTTTCTTTCGTCTGCTTTCCAGTGAGGACAGTCATGTGTAGCCATTGGGCAAAGATACTCTGTCCAGGGTGGTTTTCTGTCCAAAAGACCTCGATATTTACAGCCTCTCTTGAGTTTCATTTCTGCCAAATTCTTCAGGGCCAAGGGCCTATCATTAGAACAGCGTTTCCCTATAGCTTGTTTTGTAATTGTATTCTGAATTTATATTCCTAAAAGACTTTATAGGTTTTTTTCTCCCCATTCCCTCAGAGGTATTTATGTGCTTCTGAACCACTCGGGTACCATTTTAGTAAATTAAGAATTCAGTTCATTGAATGATACCCTTGTGGCCTGAAAGAGTTAATACAAGTTTCTTAAGTACCTTATTAATTCCCAGGGAATTTTTGCATTAAAGTGTAGTTTAGTATCTAGCTATTCACACATACACTATGGAATTTTTTTTTTTTTTTCTGTTTTGAAAAGTAGCTTTGAGCCCTTGCAAATAAATGGTGTTTTATGGTCTTGTTTTTCTTATATTAATAGCTGTTTTGTACTACTCTGATGTTTGAAAGAAGTCATCTGATATTCTGTAATACAGGGAGCAGTCACTTTATAGGTTCAAGAGTGTATTTAATGAGGCATGGGTAGTGCTTATTTTGTCTGGAGTATGCAGTATATGGGGTTTCAGAGGTGGCTCCATGGTAGAGACTGCCAAGCAGGAGATGTGGGTTCGATCCCTGGGTAGGGAAGACCCTCTGGAGAAGGAAATGGCAGCCCACTCCAGTATTCTTGCCTGGAGAATTCCATAGACAGAGGAGCCTAGAGGGCTACAGTCCATGCAGTCGCAAAGAGTTTGACATGACTGAGCGATAAAACAGCAACAAACATGCGTATTGCTGGAGGTTGTGAATGCTGACGTGCTGTTACCATGAGACAGAGACAAGGGCGCTGTTGCTGGGAGACAGACTGTGGAGGCTGGAGCCCCAAACGAGGACGCTGTGGGCAAGAGTGGGAAGATCGTGGTGCCGGTTGGAGACCTGGAGAGCCTTTCTAAGGCCCCTGCCCTCCCGCTGTCCCTGCCCAGAGTCCCTGATGGAACTGGGCCACGGTAACTTTTTCTTTCGTCTGCTTTCCAGTGAGGACAGTCATGTGTAGCCATTGGGCAAAGATACTCTGTCCAGGGTGGTTTTCTGTCCAAAAGACCTCGATATTTACAGCCTCTCTTGAGTTTCATTTCTGCCAAATTCTTCAGGGCCAAGGGCCTATCATTAGAACAGCGTTTCCCTATAGCTTGTTTTGTAATTGTATTCTGAATTTATATTCCTAAAAGACTTTATAGGTTTTTTTCTCCCCATTCCCTCAGAGGTATTTATGTGCTTCTGAACCACTCGGGTACCATTTTAGTAAATTAAGAATTCAGTTCATTGAATGATACCCTTGTGGCCTGAAAGAGTTAATACAAGTTTCTTAAGTACCTTATTAATTCCCAGGGAATTTTTGCATTAAAGTGTAGTTTAGTATCTAGCTATTCACACATACACTATGGAATTTTTTTTTTTTTTTCTGTTTTGAAAAGTAGCTTTGAGCCCTTGCAAATAAATGGAGATTGATCTTAGATCTAGGACTCCTGCTTCATAAATACTTAAACATGTGCAATGTTTCAGTGAGACAAGAGGTATATTATAGTAATGAAGATGAAGCAGGTTCATATCCCTGCTCAGCACTGTCCTTCTGTGAGGCTGTGGTAGTTTAACCTCTCCACAGTTTTCTCGGCTTTAAAGTTGGGGATTGTGCTTACGTTAGAAACAGCATAGGATAATTGTTAAGAACTTAGGTTTTTATTAATTAATTAATTTTTTTGCCACTTCTATTGGTCTTTCATTTATTTATTTTCATCCACCTTTCTTCTTTGGCCTGTGTAGGCCTCTCATCGCAGTGGCCCCTCTCGTCGCAGAGCACTGGCTCTGGGCGCATGCGCTCCAGAGCTCCGGCTCAGTGGTTGGACACATGGGTCCAGTTGCTCCGCGGCACGTGGGATCCTCCCAGGCCAGGGATCGAACCGGCACCCCTTACACTACAAAACAGTGTCCTTACCCACTGGATCACCAGGGAAGCCTCTGTTAATTTATTTTTAATTGGAGGAAAATTGCTTTATAGCGTTGTGTTGGTTTCTGCTGTACATCAATGCAGATTACAGGGACAAGTGACAGTGACGAGAAAAGTGAAGTATTTAGTCATCTTGGATGTTATTTTCTTGTAAATTACCGATGCTATCGACAGCGTGTCATTTTGCTTAGTATAGTTGATAGACTTTAAATTTGGCCTGAGGTGTCTTTCCTGAGACACTCTAGGACTGTGATAAGGTTTCTGGAACAGGACTGATTCTCATGTGGCCACTACCAGCCGTGAGGCATTTGTAGCCTTTTCCGAGTGATGTTCTAGCTGTTACTTCTATAGGCACCCAACATGTCATGTTCATTTTGCTCCGTTTTACAATGCAGAATCTTTTATCTGTTTATTCACGTCTCACAATTGATCATGTATATGGTAGTTTGCTTGAAACTTAAAAAAATTAATGATACAATTATAACACTCATTTTTTCCCCATTAAAAGTGTTTTGTTTCTGAGGAATTTGGCTTCAACTGGTTTTTCTTTGGGGCTTAATGTTAAAGAGAATTATGATAGAATAGTAAACGCAATTCGTGACATCTGGTTGCTGCTAGAATCAGTAATATCTGATTGGTAGGTACTTATTTTGTGTTAATATACCCTAGTTTCACTAGATAAAACTAGAAAAAAAAAATTTGAAAGCAGTTTAATTACTGCCTAAACAGCAGTTATTCTGAGAGTCAGTTGCTATCTTTTTAGAGGGGTAGCCTTGTACTTCAATGGATTGGTTAAAGACCAGATGGTAGTTGTATGAAAATTTCATAAAGATTTTATGTCCTGTGTTTTTCTGTCAGCTAAAAGCATTAGAATTTATTAACTAGGAAAGTTAAGCATCACCCCAGTGCCATTGAGAAAACAGGCATGTAAATAATAAGAATAAAAATTGATGAATCATTTTATTTACCTAATAATTTACTGTCATTGTTCACAAAGAACACAAGGTAGACAATCAGAAGAGAATGGACCTTAATACCATTATCTTCTCGGAAGATAAAAAATAGAGAAGAGGCAGGAAAAACAGGGCAGAGTAGCATCATAATAAATCCAAGTGCTGGTGGTTACAATAAATGTAAATAGATGAGGCGGTTCAGTTGGCAGAGGTTGTCAGATTAGATTAAAAAGAAAACAAAGCTAATGAGATTCTAGGTTTTCAAGAAGCGTATCTTAAAAATAAGGATATAGAAGGTAAAGAATGGAAAATTATATTTCAGGCTCATTCTAATTGAAAGAAAGCTGATATATAACTATAATGATGGTAGAGAAAATACAGATTAAGGTAAAAGGCATAGTAGAGATGAATAAAAAACAGTACAAATGGTAGAAGATTCAGTTCATCATTTGTGAAGAAAAGTACTCAGGAACTTAAGTGTGATTACATAAGGAAATGTACACAGAAACAGAAATAAAATGGCCAGATTCACAATCCTGTGCAAAGTTAACACAACTGTCTGAATAATTGATAAAATTGACAGGCAGAAAATTCAAAAGTATATAGAGGATTTAAAAAACATGAATAACAAATTTAACCTAATAGATGTATATAGAATACACTTTCTGTATAACCCCTTCTTTTCAAGCACATGCAGAAGTTTGTTTGACATTAACTGTGAATAAGACTGTAAAGCCAGTCTCAACAAATTCCAGATGATTAAAAATTATGGTTGAGCATGTTCTCTCACTATAGTGGAAAGAAACAATAATGAAAACATAGCAGGAAAATCTCCATGTGTCTAAAAATAAAGAAACATACTTCCTGGAGGGGTAGATGGGGTGGGAGGGGGGCTTAGGAGGGAGAGGATATATATATATAGTTACAGCTGATTCCGTTGTATGACAGAAATCAACACAACACTGTAATCATCTCCCAACCAAAAAATAAAAAAAATACACTTCTGCATGTTTTCTAGATTAATGACGTTTTATAGAAGCTCTGGAAGGGCAGAAGGCAGTCCTTTTAGAAACATGAATAAATCTCTAAGGTAAAACTAGGAATTAGGAGTTGTCAGCATTTGGGTGTGTTTTTTATAATGTCTTTTTTTAGTATATATATTCTATACACCGGAGGTCTCCAGTATTGCTGACACTCCTCCTTTTCCCAGAGGCTAGTGACCATCTAAACTGGATGAAGAAGCAGGTCTCTGAGCTAAATAAGGGAGAGATCATGCCTGCTGGTGGCATGAGAGTGTGCCATGACCAGGAAACCTGCGGGTACACCGGAAATGCGATGTTCGTGTGTAGGTTTCAGTCCACGGAGCTCTGGAGGGCGTTTGAGCCTGCAGTGTGGCCGTGCGCTCCAGACACCGAGGGAAGCTCGAGGCTCAGGCAGACTGAATAGGCATGTGGGGTGCTTTTAAAATATGGACGTGGGTGGAGACGGAAGACTTGCTCTTTGCCATTTGCAAATGTAAACCTTAACATTTCTACTGTTTCCAGTCACTCTCTCTTCCACTCCCTACATCAGCTTTCCCTGTCCTTCTCTGTCACCCACCTCCCTCCTCACGTGCGCCCTTTATAGAAGAAATAGAAGCTGTTGGTGGAAACACCTCTGACTTCCTACCCGCCTGTCTGTGTGTTTATTCTTTTAGGCACCCGTCCTCAGCAGCTGCCTTTGAAGCACTCCTGGCCCTAACTTCAGAAACGAGCTCCTGAATTCATGCATCATGCCCAAATTCATTGTCCGTGAAATCTGCCATCCTATGCTTTCCATATTCTGACTTTGACATCTCGAGAGGATGGAGGGGCACGAGACCTGTGTTGCACAGGCTAGAGCTCTCCCTCTTGAGTGACTTTGACCAGTAACAATTCCCTTTACATTTGGTTCTTCCTTGTTAGGAAACTACACAGCAGTTCCAACATCAGGGCCCTTCTCCGTCTTGCCTTCCCCCATTCCCTTCCTGTGAGGGCAGCACTGTAGGAAGAGGACGCCTCGTAGCTCTTATGCACAGGAACGCTCTTGAAAAAAGGGGGGTTTCATGGCCTTGTCGTGTGTGAATTCCCATGACATCTTCCTTAGCTTTTAGAGTGTTCTCTTAGGTTGTAAGGCTCTTGGTAGAGATCCATATTAAATATATCTAGCTATAGTTTTTGAAAAATGAGACAGCATTTATCTTTCTCCAGTTATCTCGTACCTCTTAAATTTTTTAGCCTTTGTGTGTGTGAAATACAGCACATAAAAAGCACATAACACAGATGTACGGTTCATCCAGCTGTAAACACCTGTGTAGTTACCCCAGATCAGGAAGGAGGACATTGTGGCTCCTAGGAGCACTTGCATTTGTCACTTCTCTTGAAAGATTAGGGCAGGGATTCCATGAGCTCATGCGCAAGTTCTTTTGTTGTGATTCATAGAAGTTAGGAGGTTGCAGTTTATTTAGAATATCTAAATATTTATTTAGAGATTCAGGACGTCACTATCTTCACCAGTCTTTAGACTTTAGTTTTCCTTTTTCCAAGTTGAGTTTTCTATATGTATCTGAAGATTATTTTCTTTGACCAAGAACGTGTTTGTAGAGTTATGTAAACTTTACTGGTCACTCTTCACTCCCTACATCAGCTTTCCCTGTCCTTCTCTGTCACCCACCTCCCTCCTCACGTGCGCCCTTTATAGAAGAAATAGAAGCTGTTGGTGGAAACACCTCTGACTTCCTACCCGCCTGTCTGTGTGTTTATTCTTTTAGGCACCCGTCCTCAGCAGCTGCCTTTGAAGCACTCCTGGCCCTAACTTCAGAAACGAGCTCCTGAATTCATGCATCATGCCCAAATTCATTGTCCGTGAAATCTGCCATCCTATGCTTTCCATATTCTGACTTTGACATCTCGAGAGGATGGAGGGGCACGAGACCTGTGTTGCACAGGCTAGAGCTCTCCCTCTTGAGTGACTTTGACCAGTAACAATTCCCTTTACATTTGGTTCTTCCTTGTTAGGAAACTACACAGCAGTTCCAACATCAGGGCCCTTCTCCGTCTTGCCTTCCCCCATTCCCTTCCTGTGAGGGCAGCACTGTAGGAAGAGGACGCCTCGTAGCTCTTATGCACAGGAACGCTCTTGAAAAAGGAGGGTTTCATGGCCTTGTCGTGTGTGAATTCCCATGACATCTTCCTTAGCTTTTAGAGTGTTCTCTTAGGTTGTAAGGCTCTTGGTAGAGATCCATATTAAATATATCTAGCTATAGTTTTTGAAAAATGAGACAGCATTTATCTTTCTCCAGTTATCTCGTACCTCTTAAATTTTTTAGCCTTTGTGTGTGTGAAATACAGCACATAAAAA
Organism: Tragulus kanchil; assembly: GCA_022376925.1. Taxonomy (NCBI): domain Eukaryota; kingdom Metazoa; phylum Chordata; class Mammalia; order Artiodactyla; family Tragulidae; genus Tragulus; species Tragulus kanchil. Next base: position 157,517,744 of record JAIOJX010000002.1, on the reverse strand, counting down.
GCACATAACACAGATGTACGGTTCATCCAGCTGTAAACACCTGTGTAGTTACCCCAGATCAGGAAGGAGGACATTGTGGCTCCTAGGAGCACTTGCATTTGTCACTTCTCTTGAAAGATTAGGGCAGGGATTCCATGAGCTCATGCGCAAGTTCTTTTGTTGTGATTCATAGAAGTTAGGAGGTTGCAGTTTATTTAGAATATCTAAATATTTATTTAGAGATTCAGGACGTCACTATCTTCACCAGTCTTTAGACTTTAGTTTTCCTTTTTCCAAGTTGAGTTTTCTATATGTATCTGAAGATTATTTTCTTTGACCAAGAACGTGTTTGTAGAGTTATGTATGTTTACTGTCATTGTTAATAGTGTCGTATAACTACATGGAACTTTATTTTTACAGACTTCATTTTATGCTGAGATGGTTTTCTGGTAATTCTTATGAGATTCATGCCATTTTCGTATACTCATGACATGTCTCAGTCTTGTGAACATTTCTGAGCTTCCTATAAAAATACCTGCTCAATCATGTTAATCACCTTAAATATCTCTTTCCTTTCTTTCTCCCTGAAATCATGTGTTTGTAGTAAGAATTTAGTCTTTGAGAGGTGCAGTGGACTCTGTAGCTGATGTACATTTCACAGTCTTAGAAAACAATGATGTTTTGTGTTTCTTTGTCTTTTTCTCTTGCTTCACCACTATATCCGACTTTTTTCTCTGTTTTTTCCCTCTCTCTCATCTCTGTTGTCTCTCTCCTTCCTCTTTTTCTTACATGAACATGATACAGCAACCAAAAAACACAGAACCAAACTTTAGAATATGATGGTGCAGGTACTCAACTGAGCCAGGTGTCATATAGCCATGACATGAGAGACTGAGACAAAGGGAAACAGATTTGAATGAATAAAGTGTTAACATGTTGAGGATGGTCTGATAGGTATGCTATTCTTATGTGCCTACTGGGCAGGTTTTCCTTGATGATAATACCTTCTTACAAACAAAAACATTGAGCTGTACTTTCTCTGCGATAGTGTTTATGATTCATGATTAACTGTGTCTTTTTTCCTCTTTCACGCTCTGTGTTGTAGTTATGGACAGATGTATTTCTCAATCAACATTTGCTTTAAGAAACTATATATTTAGTAACATTGAATGTTGCTTAACATAGCTTAAAACTGTTAATAGTGTTTACAGATTGATATGTAAGCTGGATCTATTTCTGGTGCTGAGAGTGGTGATCTTTGGCAACTTGTTACATTAGTAAATTATTTTAGTAAGGGAGGACATTTGGAGCAATTAGCTAATCTAATCATAAAAATGTTCTTTCGAGATTACAGCATAAGTTAAGGTATGACTCATGAAAAAGTTTTGCTATAAAAGCAGTCTCAAAATAGAAAGAATTAAGTCTTTATCATTTAAAAAAAAATTTTAGTCGTGTTTGTAGAGTTATGTATGTTTACTGTCATTGTTAATAGTGTCGTATAACTACATGGAACTTTATTTTTACAGACTTCATTTTATGCTGAGATGGTTTTCTGGTAATTCTTATGAGATTCATGCCATTTTCGTATACTCATGACATGTCTCAGTCTTGTGAACATTTCTGAGCTTCCTATAAAAATACCTGCTCAATCATGTTAATCACCTTAAATATCTCTTTCCTTTCTTTCTCCCTGAAATCATGTGTTTGTAGTAAGAATTTAGTCTTTGAGAGGTGCAGTGGACTCTGTAGCTGATGTACATTTCACAGTCTTAGAAAACAATGATGTTTTGTGTTTCTTTGTCTTTTTCTCTTGCTTCACCACTATATCCGACTTTTTTCTCTGTTTTTTCCCTCTCTCTCATCTCTGTTGTCTCTCTCCTTCCTCTTTTTCTTACATGAACATGATACAGCAACCAAAAAACACAGAACCAAACTTTAGAATATGATGGTGCAGGTACTCAACTGAGCCAGGTGTCATATAGCCATGACATGAGAGACTGAGACAAAGGGAAACAGATTTGAATGAATAAAGTGTTAACATGTTGAGGATGGTCTGATAGGTATGCTATTCTTATGTGCCTACTGGGCAGGTTTTCCTTGATGATAATACCTTCTTACAAACAAAAACATTGAGCTGTACTTTCTCTGCGATAGTGTTTATGATTCATGATTAACTGTGTCTTTTTTCCTCTTTCACGCTCTGTGTTGTAGTTATGGACAGATGTATTTCTCAATCAACATTTGCTTTAAGAAACTATATATTTAGTAACATTGAATGTTGCTTAACATAGCTTAAAACTGTTAATAGTGTTTACAGATTGATATGTAAGCTGGATCTATTTCTGGTGCTGAGAGTGGTGATCTTTGGCAACTTGTTACATTAGTAAATTATTTTAGTAAGGGAGGACATTTGGAGCAATTAGCTAATCTAATCATAAAAATGTTCTTTCGAGATTACAGCATAAGTTAAGGTATGACTCATGAAAAAGTTTTGCTATAAAAGCAGTCTCAAAATAGAAAGAATTAAGAGTTGTCTGGAATTACTATGCAGCTAGAATTTTCTGTAGGACTGAAAGTTGTAGTAGCTCTGAGCTTTGATATTGATTTTGAAAATTAAACCAATTGGCAGTCATCCCTGGAGGACTGGATTTCTGAGACCTTCATGTGTACTTGCACTACAGTAAATAAAACTGCATCCTAGAGGGAGCCAAAATGTGGATTTTAAGCATATAATAAAAACATTAAATCTTTTAACTCTTTAATTTCTCCTTGCAATTGCAAAAAAGACAAAAAGGATTAAATAATGATTGTTAGAGATGGAGGTATGGCACACCATCTCTAGGGTGTGGGCTGGAACATTAGTGCAACTTTTTCTTCGAAACATCTAAATGGAGCCCTGGTTTTCAGACGGTTCCTCAGAACTCCAGGGGTCAGGGGAGTTCCCTCAGGTGTCACTGTGGGGACAGGGCTGTGTGTGGGCATGCAGGAGGGAAGACACTGTTCCGCCCTTTCCATCCCAGCTCTGCTTTTCTCTCTTTGCCTGCAGTACAAATGTAAATGTGAGATCTAACTTAGAAAAGGCTTACTTTTATTTTATTTATTTTTAAAATATTGGTCTTTCATTTATTTATTTTCATCCAGCTTTTGTTCTTTGGCCCGTGTGGGCCTCCCATCGCGGTGGCCTCTGTTGTAGCAGAGCGCTGACTCTGGGCGCATGCGCTCCAGAGCTCCGGCTTGGTAGTTGGACACATCGGTCCAGCCGCTTATAGTGTTTATGATTCATGATTAACTGTGTCTTTTTTCCTCTTTCACGCTCTGTGTTGTAGTTATGGACAGATGTATTTCTCAATCAACATTTGCTTTAAGAAACTATATATTTAGTAACATTGAATGTTGCTTAACATAGCTTAAAACTGTTAATAGTGTTTACAGATTGATATGTAAGCTGGATCTATTTCTGGTGCTGAGAGTGGTGATCTTTGGCAACTTGTTACATTAGTAAATTATTTTAGTAAGGGAGGACATTTGGAGCAATTAGCTAATCTAATCATAAAAATGTTCTTTCGAGATTACAGCATAAGTTAAGGTATGACTCATGAAAAAGTTTTGCTATAAAAGCAGTCTCAAAATAGAAAGAATTAAGAGTTGTCTGGAATTACTATGCAGCTAGAATTTTCTGTAGGACTGAAAGTTGTAGTAGCTCTGAGCTTTGATATTGATTTTGAAAATTAAACCAATTGGCAGTCATCCCTGGAGGACTGGATTTCTGAGACCTTCATGTGTACTTGCACTACAGTAAATAAAACTGCATCCTAGAGGGAGCCAAAATGTGGATTTTAAGCATATAATAAAAACATTAAATCTTTTAACTCTTTAATTTCTCCTTGCAATTGCAAAAAAGACAAAAAGGATTAAATAATGATTGTTAGAGATGGAGGTATGGCACACCATCTCTAGGGTGTGGGCTGGAACATTAGTGCAACTTTTTCTTCGAAACATCTAAATGGAGCCCTGGTTTTCAGACGGTTCCTCAGAACTCCAGGGGTCAGGGGAGTTCCCTCAGGTGTCACTGTGGGGACAGGGCTGTGTGTGGGCATGCAGGAGGGAAGACACTGTTCCGCCCTTTCCATCCCAGCTCTGCTTTTCTCTCTTTGCCTGCAGTACAAATGTAAATGTGAGATCTAACTTAGAAAAGGCTTACTTTTATTTTATTTATTTTTAAAATATTGGTCTTTCATTTATTTATTTTCATCCAGCTTTTGTTCTTTGGCCCGTGTGGGCCTCCCATCGCGGTGGCCTCTGTTGTAGCAGAGCGCTGACTCTGGGCGCATGCGCTCCAGAGCTCCGGCTTGGTAGTTGGACACATCGGTCCAGCCGCTTCGCGCACGTGGGATCTTCCCAGGCTAGGGATCGAACTGGCGCCTCTTGCACTGCAAGGCGGAGTCCTTACCCACTGGACCACCAGGGAAGCCCTAAAAAAGGCTTACTTTTATAAAGATGAAAAGTTGAACAATTCAGTCCTGTGGGCTGTGGCAACTGTAGCTGTTTCTGTAGAGTGGTTTCCTTCTGTCTGTCTGCTCGTGGGCCTGAACGCAGAGGCTCTTCTGTGGAAGCTGCCTGCTCCTGCCTCCCCCACTCCCTACAGGACTAGACAGCAGCATCTTAGAGACACAGCGTTAGTTCCTGGGAGGGACATGTGATCAGCCAAGTCGGTTGGCATTCATTCATACTTTTGTGCAGAGTAGCAGGGAAAGACTGTCTTTTCTTCCTGGATGGCTGCTTGGGTGTGGGCTGCCAAATGGCCACCCTCTGGGAGCTCCTCTGAGGAAGGCAGCGCTTGGAGGGAGCAGAGCCAAGCACTCAGGCCCTGGTGGCGCTCTAGGAATCTGGGTTCCTTGAAGGTGGAAGCCGTCCACTTGGGGGCTGCTCACTTGCATCGTAGGTCCATTGGATTGTGGTTGTTAAAGCTGTGCGATTTTTTCCCGTTTGAGAACTGTGAACAATGTCTTAAGGAAGATGAAAAACTAGGAACTATACTGTCAGGCCATTGTCGTTGCTTTTTATTAAAATGTAGTCGATTGCCAGTGTTGGGTTAGTTTTAGGTGTACCACAGAGTGACTCAATTATACATATTCTCTGTGTTTTCGGATTCTTTCCCCTTATAGGATATTGCAGAATAGTGAGTATAGTTCCCTGTGCTGTATAGCTGATCTTGTGGGTTAAATCTGTTTTATATTTACTCATGTATATATGGTAATCCCAGAGTCCTATTCTATCCCTCCCTCTCTTTCCTCTCGGGTAACCATAAGTATGCTTTCTATATCAGTGGATCTATTTCCATTTTGTGTATTTGTATCTCTCCTCTCCTTCCCCCTCAGATTCTACATGAGTGGTATCATATGACATTTGTCTTTGTCTAGCTTACTTCAATTAGTGTGATAATCTCTGTTTATGTTGCTGTAGATAGTGTTATTTCCATTGTTTTTTTACAAGTCATTGTTATTAAGAGAATCACAATATAGGCTTTTAGGCTTCAATTTTTAAGGTATTATTATGTTTTTCTTGTAATGTATTTCTGACCAGTAATGCATTTAAATACAGCATTTTGGATACTGTCTGTAAAATGTCTTGTTTTCAAGTCAGAAAGACTGTGCTCCGTTAGTGCTAACATGGACTCTGGAGGCTGTGGGGCCCCCAGCCTGGGCGCGCTGAGAGTCAGGGGGAGCTCTGTGAGAGCAAGGAGCAGACGCGTCGGCTCCCCAGCCGCTCCCGCTGTCACTCCTCCGTGTTTGAGCCTCCCTTCAGAGCTCAGCAGTTTCAAGACAGGATCTTTAGACTTCATGGACCTCTTCAGAGGATGCTGCTATTCAGGGCATGCTGGAGGTAACTGTGAAAAGGAATAGCACTCAGTCAGTAAGCCCCGGAGACAGGAATTTTGACTGTAGCCATGACTCTGGGTCTCAGGCAAATCCAGGAAGGCTCTTTGTTGGTCTGAATGGATCTTGAGGCGTTCTCCTCGCCCCTGGAGTTTCTGTGCACATTTAGAGCAGTAGATACTTTCCCAGAGAAGTATTTATAAGGAAGATGTTACTGTGCTTCCTCCACCTTACTTCTGGTTCTGCCATTCGGCTGTCCTCTTTGCAGACCACATGACATCCGGGCTGGAGGTCAGGTGTTCCTTCTTCCCTCGTGGCTGCCTTAGAATGAAACTCTTCTCCGACGTTCCCGCCACCTCTGTGGTTTGATTCTCCATTGTTAGAATGTGAGCTTCAAGAGGGTGGAGGACAGGTGAGCTTTGTTCACGTAAGATTCTTCACGAGACCCCGAGGAGCACCTGGTGCAGCAGGTGCTCATTCTGCCCGCTGTTGAGTGAATGAATAAGGCTCCTTCGTTATTCAGATCTCAGTCGCTGGTGGGGCGGAGTCTCATCAGACCAGTGCAGAAAACCAAAGGTATTTTAAAGCAATTAGACTTTATGGGAGCACTTGTCAGGCGGTTGTGTAGCTCTGGGTAGCCTACTCAAATGCCAGGCCCAAATAACGATACTCAGATAACATTCATTCATAATGTTATTGAATGTAGTGTGTGTTTTGTAGGGGAAAAACATATTTTACTTTAGATTCTTGTTTTTTTTTTTTATACTCCATACAAATTTTATTTATTTATTTACTATTATCATTGCAGGGTTTTTTTGTTTATCAGCACCAGGTTTTTTTAGGTTTCTTGACATTCTTCAGTAGGAATCACTGCTGAAGTGTAAGCTTTTCTTTGCTGTTTTTTTTTTTTTTTTTCTTTGCTTTGTGTTTTAAAACATTTCAGGAGTATGTGAGAAGCTAGTGTAGGGCTGATTTCCCAGGTTTTATAACCCTGGTCCAGGGCTGCCTCCACATTCCCAACCACCTGGTGTGTGGATTCTGGAGGAATCAGGGGAGAAGCTGTCAGAGGTTAGCTCCTTGAGAAGCCCCCAGGTAGGGATGTCTGTCCTCTGTTAGGAAATTGTGAGCCACTTAGAGGAGGGAAGAGTTTTAACTTGGGGAATTTCCACATTGGAAATGGTGCTGCCTGTGTTACTCCATGTACTTGCACAGAATAGCAGCTCAGCATCTTGGAATAGTAAGGCCTCATTGCCACTTACAGCCTATTTACTGAAAAAACAAAATGATGAGTTTATGGTCATCTCTTCCATCTTTTTGCTTTGGTTGAATTTTAAAGTAACAAACTTTTAAGAAATTTAATATGGTCAAAAGATAACCTAAAACATGCAGTAGATTCTTAGAAAAAAAAATACACGGTCACTTATCTCTGATACTGTCATTATTACCATAATTATTTAATTAAAAAGCCTTCATTGAAACTAGTGCTAACCTTCTGGGTGTTTGCAGTAAGAATATTTGTATTCCTCTTGTTGTACTTCTGTGTTATTTGTTCTTTGATTCCATTTTATGTCGTGCCTGCTCCTAGGTTCTCATTTTTTCTGCTTCAGTGAGGAGATCTGGTCTTTTCTCCATTCCCAGATATCTCTTCCTCAGGTGACTTCTCTCACATCTTCATTTCCTGATCTCCCCTCTTGATCTTTTACTTTTGATTCACTCCATTTAAATCTACAGTTTGACTGTCTTGTGTTTATTAACGTATTTGTGTCCGTAGGCAGTTTTAAATAGGCTAAGAGCCAGCGGTGCTTCCTGATCTCCCCTGTGGTTGCCTCCTTAGACCTAAGCATTGGCTAGAATTCTCCTTTGGTCGGGCAAAGTGTACAGGCCTTTACTGAATATTTATTAGAGCAGAGATCCATAGCTGGGCAGGTTTCTGATCTCAATCAATTAAAAATAACTAGTGAGTTTTTCAGGGTGATTATTTAAGGTGCTTTCCCAATAATGGATACTGAAACTAAGCCATATGCACAACCTGGCGTTTTAAAAAGTCTGTTTTAAGTATTTTAGGTCTTTACCTTGGAACAGATTAATTTTTCAGTGGCAAGCTTCATTTTCTCTACCTTGAGTTATGACCCAGTACCAGACTTTATTGCAAAAGTCTCAGACCTAAAGGATTATGTGTGTGGATTCTGGAGGAATCAGGGGAGAAGCTGTCAGAGGTTAGCTCCTTGAGAAGCCCCCAGGTAGGGATGTCTGTCCTCTGTTAGGAAATTGTGAGCCACTTAGAGGAGGGAAGAGTTTTAACTTGGGGAATTTCCACATTGGAAATGGTGCTGCCTGTGTTACTCCATGTACTTGCACAGAATAGCAGCTCAGCATCTTGGAATAGTAAGGCCTCATTGCCACTTACAGCCTATTTACTGAAAAAACAAAATGATGAGTTTATGGTCATCTCTTCCATCTTTTGCTTTGGTTGAATTTTAAAGTAACAAACTTTTAAGAAATTTAATATGGTCAAAAGATAACCTAAAACATGCAGTAGATTCTTAGAAAAAAAAATACACGGTCACTTATCTCTGATACTGTCATTATTACCATAATTATTTAATTAAAAAGCCTTCATTGAAACTAGTGCTAACCTTCTGGGTGTTTGCAGTAAGAATATTTGTATTCCTCTTGTTGTACTTCTGTGTTATTTGTTCTTTGATTCCATTTTATGTCGTGCCTGCTCCTAGGTTCTCATTTTTCTGCTTCAGTGAGGAGATCTGGTCTTTTCTCCATTCCCAGATATCTCTTCCTCAGGTGACTTCTCTCACATCTTCATTTCCTGATCTCCCCTCTTGATCTTTTACTTTTGATTCACTCCATTTAAATCTACAGTTTGACTGTCTTGTGTTTATTAACGTATTTGTGTCCGTAGGCAGTTTTAAATAGGCTAAGAGCCAGCGGTGCTTCCTGATCTCCCCTGTGGTTGCCTCCTTAGACCTAAGCATTGGCTAGAATTCTCCTTTGGTCGGGCAAAGTGTACAGGCCTTTACTGAATATTTATTAGAGCAGAGATCCATAGCTGGGCAGGTTTCTGATCTCAATCAATTAAAAATAACTAGTGAGTTTTTCAGGGTGATTATTTAAGGTGCTTTCCCAATAATGGATACTGAAACTAAGCCATATGCACAACCTGGCGTTTTAAAAAGTCTGTTTTAAGTATTTTAGGTCTTTACCTTGGAACAGATTAATTTTTCAGTGGCAAGCTTCATTTTCTCTACCTTGAGTTATGACCCAGTACCAGACTTTATTGCAAAAGTCTCAGACCTAAAGGATTAAAGTTTATTATTGCAATTTTAGAGCAGGATGGAAGGGAAAGAAAAATAATTTTCCTGAGTGAAAGGACCTAGTTCTTACAAGAGCATTTTGATCTGCGGACTATACTGTGATAAATAACTCTCACTGTAGAGTCTGGATGAAATTAACCCTGCGAGAACTTATATATCCCTGAGGCATGAGGTGGCCGATTATGGCTCTGTATAACCTGTTTTCACACAGTGTAGTACACAGATATGTGTGTGAGCCGAGTGTAAAGCAGCCTTCCTTTACCTTTTATTTTTTGACTCTCTTTGGTGACTCCTTTTAGAGAGGATTTATCTAAAGCACTTGAATCTTCTTGTCATTGTCGTAATCTTATTATTTGATTAGGATTTTGATGACTCTTTCAACATAAATATACATCAGCAGAAAATGTATATACTAAATTCATAATTGTTCTTGGATTTATTGTATCTAGAGAAAGGTCATCTTTAATATTTTCTGGTACCTTACCAATTCCATTAAAGTATTAAGGTTCAAAAAACTAAATATAATTTATTCTTCTCAGACTTTTGAAGGAATGTATATGATTTAAAATTTGTTAATTTTAGAAAATAAAAATTTGCATTTTTTTTTTTTTAGTTTTGCCTTTTTTTTTTTTTAAGTTTGACCTCTTTTATTGTTTTTTTATTTATTTATTTTCATCCATCTTTCTTCTTTGGCCTGTGTGGGCCTCCCTTTGCAGTGGCCTCTTGTTTCAGAGCACCGGCTCTGGGAGCACGCGCTCAGAGCGCTGGCTTGTGATTGGACACACCAGTTCAGCCCCTCCACGGCACATGGGGTCTTCCCAAGTTTACTGAATATTTATTAGAGCAGAGATCCATAGCTGGGCAGGTTTCTGATCTCAATCAATTAAAAATAACTAGTGAGTTTTTCAGGGTGATTATTTAAGGTGCTTTCCCAATAATGGATACTGAAACTAAGCCATATGCACAACCTGGCGTTTTAAAAAGTCTGTTTTAAGTATTTTAGGTCTTTACCTTGGAACAGATTAATTTTTCAGTGGCAAGCTTCATTTTCTCTACCTTGAGTTATGACCCAGTACCAGACTTTATTGCAAAAGTCTCAGACCTAAAGGATTAAAGTTTATTATTGCAATTTTAGAGCAGGATGGAAGGGAAAGAAAAATAATTTTCCTGAGTGAAAGGACCTAGTTCTTACAAGAGCATTTTGATCTGCGGACTATACTGTGATAAATAACTCTCACTGTAGAGTCTGGATGAAATTAACCCTGCGAGAACTTATATATCCCTGAGGCATGAGGTGGCCGATTATGGCTCTGTATAACCTGTTTTCACACAGTGTAGTACACAGATATGTGTGTGAGCCGAGTGTAAAGCAGCCTTCCTTTACCTTTTATTTTTTGACTCTCTTTGGTGACTCCTTTTAGAGAGGATTTATCTAAAGCACTTGAATCTTCTTGTCATTGTCGTAATCTTATTATTTGATTAGGATTTTGATGACTCTTTCAACATAAATATACATCAGCAGAAAATGTATATACTAAATTCATAATTGTTCTTGGATTTATTGTATCTAGAGAAAGGTCATCTTTAATATTTTCTGGTACCTTACCAATTCCATTAAAGTATTAAGGTTCAAAAAACTAAATATAATTTATTCTTCTCAGACTTTTGAAGGAATGTATATGATTTAAAATTTGTTAATTTTTAGAAAATAAAAAATTTGCATTTTTTTTTTTTTTTTAGTTTTGCCTTTTTTTTTTTTTTTTAAGTTTGACCTCTTTTATTGTTTTTTTATTTATTTATTTTCATCCATCTTTCTTCTTTGGCCTGTGTGGGCCTCCCTTTGCAGTGGCCTCTTGTTTCAGAGCACCGGCTCTGGGAGCACGCGCTCCAGAGCGCTGGCTTGTGATTGGACACACCAGTTCAGCCCCTCCACGGCACATGGGGTCTTCCCAGGCCAGGGATCGAACCCCGTGCCTGTTGCACTGCAAGGCGGACTGTCCACCTGCTGGACGATCAGGGAATCCCTGGTTTTTTGTTTATTTATTTTTCATCCATCTCTCTTCCTCGGCCTGTGTGGACCTCTCATCGCAGTGGCCTCTCTCACTGCAGAGCTCCAGCTCTGGGCGCATGCGCTTCAGAGCACTGGCTTACAACTGGACGCGCCGGTCCAGCTGCTCTGCGGTACGTGGGATCTTCCTGGGCCAGGGATCAAACTGGTGCCCCTTGCACTGCAAGGCAGACTCTTTACCCATTGGACCACCGGAGAACTCTTGCATTTATTTTTTAAACTAAAACACTTCAGTGTGAATTATAGTGTTAAAACATGTAATTAAGAAAAATAGCATTGTAACAATTATATCATACACAACTTGTTTTTTTTCCCTGGAAAACATTTTCTTTTAATTTTGACTTTTTATTTTTATACTAGTGTATAGTTGATTAGCAGTGTGTTAGTTTCAGGCATACAGCAAAACCGTTCAATTATACATATCCATGTATGTATTCTTTTTTTTTTTTTTTTTTAAAGATTTATTTATTTATTTATTTTGGGCGGGGGTTGGGTTGGGGAGGGAGGGGAGCGGGCGGGCCACTTCTATTGGTCTTTCATTTCTCTATTTTCATCCGTCTTTGTTCTTTGGCTCCTGCGGGCCTCCCATCGCGGTGGCGTCTGTTGTCGCAGAGCACCGGCTCTAGGGGCATGCGCTCCAGAGCTCCGGCTCGCTGATTGGACACATCAGTCCAGCCGCTCCGCTGCACGTGGGATCTTCCCAGGCCAGGGCTCGAACCGGCACCCCCTGCACTGCAAGGCGGTGTCCTTATCCACTGGACCACCAGGGGAAGCCCCATGTATGTATTCTTTTTCAAATTCTTTTCCCGTTTAGGTTGTTGAACAGAGTTCTCTGAACTATACAGTAGGTCCTTTTTGGTTATCCGTTTTAATACAGAGTGTACATGTCAATTCCAAACTTCTTAACTATCTCTCCCCAACCCTTCCCTCCTGGTAACTGTAAGGTCTTCTTTGAGTCTTATGTGTATCATTTTTAAGGTTCTGCCTATGTGATATCATACCCTAACCCTCACATGTACAAATGCACATACACACACATATTTACATTACATTCAAAAGTCAAAATTAAATGAGATGGCTCACCTCCATCTCTAATTCCTTCCTTCATTCCCAGTATCTCCTTTATTTTTATTAATTTTTGTTATAAAAAGAGGAAATGCATATTTTCTTATAGAAAAGATAGTATTGTATCCTCTCTGTTCTCCATCTTTTTGATTTCATAGTATATCTTGCAGATTCCTCCATAATAACAGAGAGAGGTATTCCTTAATCCTTTTTTTTGAGGGGGGTGGTCCTTAATCCTTTTTATGGCAGCATAAATACTGGGTAATTTTGGATGTGTGATCTCACTAGACAGAGCAGGAGTCCTTTTTATGGGGATTTTGTTTTGTACTTTTATCAGCACTGTTTGCCATTTTCAGTTACCTTGCAACCTTGCCAGGAGAATAGGCAACAGGTTTTTGCCAGGTGGGTAGGAAGTAGTGTTTCAGTATAATTCTACTTTATATGTCTCTTAGGAGTCTAGCTGAGCATTTTAAAATATTTAAAAGCTTTCTTTTCTGTAAACTGTTGGTTCATTCTCTTTTTTTTGGCCTATTTATCTATCAGACTTTTGGTCCTGTTTGCTTCTATTTTGAAGAAAAAGAGTATCTTCTTGGGAGATGAATTGTGAATATTAAATATATTCTGGTTTCCCGTTTGTTTTCGGATGGTGTTTTTTGGATGTGTAAGCTTTGAAAGCACTCTTTCTTGTAATTTCATGTGCTCTAGATCTTCATGCATGTGTTCTGTGTAGATGGGGTAGAGAAGTTAGGACTGACTTTTCATGTCTTTATTCTCCAGCTGCACACCTTTTGGGGGTACATAAATATTTCAAACCACCTGTCACTAACAGTGCGTTGTTTAAGCGCCTGTGCTGATTTATCTTGTCACCATATAGCAGAAGTCTGAAGAGCCTCTACCAGCTTTTGGTCTATCCCAAACTCCTCACTTGTGAAGCAGTTGTGTGGTGACGTTAATTCTATTTGTGGAACGGCATTTGTACCCCTTTCCCCTCTCTGTTTGTAATATATTTCCATAGTCTGTGTTCCTCGCATCTCTTGCCTAAAACGGGTTTACAATACCTTTATGCAAAGGGCCAGAAGTATTATAGGCTTTGCAGAGTGTACGGTATCACCATTGCTCAAATTTGTTTTTGTAATGGAAAGGCAGCCTTAGACAATATGCAGATGAATGTCATGGCTGTGTCGTAGCAAATTGGTGGTGGGGATGTGGGAGAGCGAGAAGAGGGGGCAGACTTGGCCTGTGCATTGTAAACGTTCTGCTGACCCCGGGTCTTAACCCTTAGGATTAAGCTCCCCTGAAATTTGTTCACCTGCCTACTTCCTTGCCACTCTTTTGAGTAAGTTTAATATTTGTTCCCTTCACTGTACAATCAGATAGTGGAGTCATGTAGCTCCAGGGAGTTTAGCAAAGTATTTGGACGATGATGGGGATAACATTTTACCTATTTTGGTGTACTCTTCTTGCAGCATAAATATACAGAAAAATATTTAAAGATAATCAGAATAACTGGAACATGATTTAATTCCTGTGTATTGGATGCTGATGTTGCTGACAATGCTCCCTTTGAGGACAGACTTTGCAGAAAGACTGTTAAACAGTGATACCGTCACATTGTCAGATATCTCTGACCGTTACCAATTGCAGTAAACTCTGTAGAAGTGATAATTCTAAGAGGAAATGATCAACATTGGAAAGGAGTCCTGTCACATTCTTGTAGGTGTTATTGTCCTCAACTAAGTGTAAACTTAATATTAGTGGCTTCTATGAGTTAAAAAAATCTGAAACAGGTAAAGCATGTAAAAGTTAGGTAACTGTGTTATGGAAGTTCTGATCATATCTGGGTATTATAAAGAGAAGAAGGTGTCTCCAAACCTCTCCTTTCCTGATAGAGTGTTTTGTGTACCCACCGTTGACAAAGACATTTGTCCTCTTGTTAGGCTAGTGTTTAAATGAACATTTAAAAATCACCTGTTGTCCATCTCACTTTTGTGGGAAACATTTATTAAGGTCTAGATTTTTTTCAGAGGGTTCCAGTGCCTCTCACCATCATGTTTCCATCCAGTTTTCATGGGGTTGCAGAAGGGCAGTTAGTATTAGAGCATTATGGGATTGGGCGACATTGATAATTTGAGGATTAAAAGCTGCATAGAAGGGTTTACAATACCTTTATGCAAAGGGCCAGAAGTATTATAGGCTTTGCAGAGTGTACGGTATCACCATTGCTCAAATTTGTTTTTGTAATGGAAAGGCAGCCTTAGACAATATGCAGATGAATGTCATGGCTGTGTCGTAGCAAATTGGTGGTGGGGATGTGGGAGGCGAGAAGAGGGGCAGACTTGGCCTGTGCATTGTAAACGTTCTGCTGACCCCGGGTCTTAACCCTTAGGATTAAGCTCCCCTGAAATTTGTTCACCTGCCTACTTCCTTGCCACTCTTTTGAGTAAGTTTAATATTTGTTCCCTTCACTGTACAATCAGATAGTGGAGTCATGTAGCTCCAGGGAGTTTAGCAAAGTATTTGGACGATGATGGGGATAACATTTTACCTATTTTGGTGTACTCTTCTTGCAGCATAAATATACAGAAAAATATTTAAAGATAATCAGAATAACTGGAACATGATTTAATTCCTGTGTATTGGATGCTGATGTTGCTGACACTGCTCCTTTGAGGACAGACTTTGCAGAAAGACTGTTAAACAGTGATACCGTCACATTGTCAGATATCTCTGACCGTTACCAATTGCAGTAAACTCTGTAGAAGTGATAATTCTAAGAGGAAATGATCAACATTGGAAAGGAGTCCTGTCACATTCTTGTAGGTGTTATTGTCCTCAACTAAGTGTAAACTTAATATTAGTGGCTTCTATGAGTTAAAAAAATCTGAAACAGGTAAAGCATGTAAAAGTTAGGTAACTGTGTTATGGAAGTTCTGATCATATCTGGGTATTATAAAGAGAAGAAGGTGTCTCCAAACCTCTCCTTTCCTGATAGAGTGTTTTGTGTACCCACCGTTGACAAAGACATTTGTCCTCTTGTTAGGCTAGTGTTTAAATGAACATTTAAAAATCACCTGTTGTCCATCTCACTTTTGTGGGAAACATTTATTAAGGTCTAGATTTTTTTCAGAGGGTTCCAGTGCCTCTCACCATCATGTTTCCATCCAGTTTTCATGGGGTTGCAGAAGGGCAGTTAGTATTAGAGCATTATGGGATTGGGCGACATTGATAATTTGAGGATTAAAAGCTGCATAGAAGGGTTTGGATAGTGGGATGGGAGAGCTGAAGGGATAAACCCGTAAAGACAGGAGGAGAGGAGACCTACTGGAAACTCCTCAAGACTTTGACAGGCTGTTGTTTTGAACCCAAAGCATGTGCCCTTGACCTGGCCAGCCCAGCCTTCCCCTGTGTTCACTTCCACTCCTGGAGGTGAATGGAGCCTGGTATCGCCTGGCAGCTCCTCTGTAGCTTAACACTCTGTTCCAAACTTGTCCAAGTTGAGCCGAACGAGGTGGTCAATGCCGAGCGCTTAGAACAGTATGTGATGCCCATTCTGTACGAGCTGAATAAAAGTTCACTATTACACACACAACTTGATGGCTGTGAAGGCATATCAGTATTGTTTCTTGTTTCTTCTATTTTGTACATAAACGTTAAGAAGTCTGTGATTCTGTGAAATTGTGTTGTCTCCAGTGCTTGTACATCCTTGCACCACGTCCTCGTGCCTGAGTGAGCAGTACAGGTAGCTTGACTGAAGCACCACGGTGCACCTTTTTTCTTGTAGAGTCTTCCTCCACTTCCACGCCGCGGCCGCAGAGCTGCACGCACGAGACCGAGTTATGTGCACAGAGGACACGTGCAGAGCAAACACCATTGACAGTCTGCATGATAGGGAGAACTTGGCCACACCTGACCTCTAGAGTCTTCTGATCCAAAGTAAAAGTGAATAAAAGTACTCAGTTATGTAACCGTTTTCTGAAACCATCGTTTAGTATTCATTTCTCTTAATCTCGTTGAAACAAATGATGTGTATTAAAGAAGATAGCTCAAAATGAGATGGTTATTCAGATTTTCGTTTATGTTGCTATCAGAGCTGATCTTGAATTACTGTAAATTATTAAAAACATTACTAATTGCAGTAAACTCTGAATTAATTTAAATGCTTGAAGTTTCTTTGCTTTCATAATAGATGAAAACCAGAACGTATAAAATTTGTGGTACATTTCTTTCTGGTTACTAAGAATAAATGCTTACATTTGTGCCGTGCAGCAGTTTGCTTTCATAAGAATTAGTATTTCAGGGCAGTGCTGAGCCTCATCACAGTATCAACTCAGAACCTTGTTCTAGACGTGAGGAGTCAGTGGTACCACCTTCATCCTCGGGAGACAGCATGTTGCTTTCCATTGTGGAGGACTTTAAGAATTGATCTTTGTTTCAAAATGTATCATTACTATTATCAGAATCACTGAGATTCTGAGCCATAATAAAGAGTAAAAACAGAAGCCTAAGATAAATTTGAATTTAGATCTGACTTTAAATTGATATGTGTATGTGACTTCAGAGAGTATGGTTTTGATAGTATGATTGTTAATTTCCCCAAAGTGAATCTGCTTGAGTACGTGGGTTTTCAGAGCAGTCTCCTTACCGGCAGGGGAATTTCAGACAAGTGGTGTTTTCCAGACAGCAAGGCAGATGGCTCTCTTTCTTCTGTACAGGGTGTGCCAACCCGAAGAGACAGCTACACGAATGTTAACCCCTGAGGGGGAGAGAAAACAGTTGCTGTCAGTTGTTCTTTATAAGTCTGTAGCTTGACTTCAGAATGGTGTGGGAAAAGAAATCTTTTAAGAAAAGTATGTATTAAAAATGCACAAATGCAGCCTGTCATCTCAGTTCTCACCAAAGTAGTGGACGATGATGTAATTTTAAAAGGAAACAAGCGCTTAGGTCTGACATTTCTGAGATAATGTGGTGGCATGTGGCTTGAGCCTGATAGATTGCTTCCCAGTTTCTGTTCAGTCACGGGGCTGGCAAGTCCTGACCAGTGCACTGCAGAGCCAGTGCCGCCTGAGATCTGGGGGGAAGCCTCCCCGAAGTGGTTGGTGGGGTGGATTGAGACTGTGTAGGGTTATACAGCACATGATCTGCTTCTGAACTATCAATTCAGCAGGGCAAATGGCCCGACCCCACGCAGGGTAGAGTTTAAAGACTGGAAGCACATGTTGAAGATTTAAGAGACTTGAAGGTTGGAAGCATGTGGGATGTGCTGAGCGGCGCAAGGTTGCCATCTGTAGAGTCTGATTCAGTCAGGTCCTGTCCTTAACCTCCCACTTGCCCCATCTCCACAGTTCATTTCCATTCTTTTCCCTCTAAAAACTAACTCCCAACAAGCAACTCAGTAGCAGGGGCTTAGGTGAAGGTGGCCGAGGGTGCCCTGCCCCTTGAGTGCATACCACTTAAAGCATTTTAAGTAGGAAGAGCCGTGGGTGCCCGTGTGTTTCATGTGTCATATACAGTGCACGTGACCTCTGACGGGTTGGCCTGTTGGAGCAGGAAGAGTTTCTCTTTCCACGTGCTCACGTTAGAAGGAATGTCTTGTTGCATATCAACAACTGAGCCGAGAGTAGAACACATCTCATTTTATTCTGCGTTTCAGTCAGAGAGGGAGAACCTGCCAACACTTAGTGGACACTAAGGACATTGAAGGGTTCAGTCCCTGGGTCCAGAATATCCCCTGGAGCAGGGCAGAGTTAGCCAAGACTGAAGCGACACCTTGCACACAGGCAAGGAGACTAAAGACAGTGACCTTGTCTGCAAGAATGCTAGATTTAAATAGCTCTTTCCTCTAAAAACCATGTACGTGGAAGCTGTCTGTCAGATAGCTTCTGAAAAGATTCTAGAAAATAAAGGAAAGGAAGTAATGAGTTTGAAGACATAGTATATCTTTCTGAAAATGAATGCATGTAAGAAACGCAGTATAAATTTACAACCAATTTAGTGTAAGTTTCCTGGGATCTTGAAAGATCATGACCTCCAATAAAAAAAGAAGCCAGGGATCCCAAAGGAAGAACAGGGTGAGATGAAATCAGAATTGTCAAATCTGCCTAAAATAAAAGAATGCAAAAAAAGCCTGTGTATATGTGTGTGTGTGTGTGTGTATAAATATGTATATATTTTGACTGTTTTTAGATGACTGTTTTCAGATGTAAAACAACATTCATTTCCATCTCTCAGAAAGCTTCTTAAGTACATATTTCATCCATGGAAGAGACCACTCTTGGGTTTTCACTTACTTTTCTGACTTTGAAAGGAGAGCACTGAGTTGTATAGCCTTCTGACCGTTTGGGAAGTTGGGATATATTTATCTGTCATGTCCTTTGATTAGAGGTTAACAGTATGGTCTGTCAGACTAGTCTAGCTCTACTGAAAATCTACCACCCAAACACAAAACTCAATCCAGATGTATTTCCTTGATAAAAATCTATGTGTCTAGTAAGATGACTCATAAAGGCTTAAAGGAAAGAAACTGGTAAACACAAACACAGACAGTATAAATTCCCTTATCCTAAGACAAAGCATTAAAGTGGGACAGTGTAGTCAGGAAGGTGAAACATATAAGTTACAATAAAGAAATGACATTAAAAACAAAGAAATGAAAGATCTAAAGAGACGCCGCTCCAAGGAGGACATACAGATGGCCCAAAAGCACATGAAACGATGCTCAACCTTGCTTATTATTAGAGAAATGCAAATTAAAGCTACAATGAGATATCACCTCACACCCGTCAGAATGGCCATCATCAAAAAATTTGCAGACAATAAATGCTGGAGAGGGTGCGGAGAAAAGGGAACCCTCTTGCATTGCTGGTGGGAATGTAAATTGATACAGCCTCTATGGAAGACAGTATGGAGATTCCTTAAAAAACTAAATAGAAGCACCCCATGACCCAGCAATCCCATGATTAGGCTTATATCCTGATGAAATCAAAACTGAAAGAAGAACCTGTACCCCAATGTTCACTGCAGCTCTCTATACAATAGCCAGAACGTGGAAGCAACCTAGATGTCCATCGACGAATGAATGGATACAGAAGCTCGGGTACATATATACAATGGAATACTACTCAGCTGTTAAAAGAAATGCAGAAGACTCAGTCCTAATGAAGTGGCTGGCTCTAGAACCTATCATAAAAAGTGAAGTAAGTCAAAAAGAGAAAGACAGATACAGTATACTAACACACATATGTGGAATCTAGTAGGACGGTCTTGATAACACACGCAGGGAACTCATGGAAAAACAGACAGAGCATAGACATAGGGACATTGTGGGGAAGAAATAGGGAGGGGGAGGCATGGAGAGAGTAACATGGAAACCTATAGTGTCATGTGTGGAAAAGATAGCTATTGTCATTGTGCTAAGGGAATAGGAGTGCTCACAATGGCATGGGGCGATGGTCTGGAGGGGTGGGATGGGGGGAACTGGGGGGCTGGGGACAAGGGATATGCATATGACTGATCTGGGAACATACATGTTTGTGAACAACAAAACTCTGTAAAACCTTTAAAATAAAGAATTAAAAAAAAACAAAGAAATGACATTAACTTTTATGGGATAAACTACATCACAATAAACATTAGTAACTGGGAGTACTAAGGAAAGCAAAGAATAATGATTCACTAATGTTTCTTCTTGGCAGATTGTTAGACAAGAAGTCAGGATAATAGAGGGCATGAATATTCTAAGGGTGATCTAAGATGCACGTTGAGAGCATTACCCTGAAAATGGAGACGATTCCTTCTTTTTAGGGCCCACAGAATTCTTCTTCTAGGTCATAACGGGTGGGCGTGGGGATGGAGAGGAGGAGGGCATGTGGGGAGAAGAGAACTGCAAAGAAGTATCAAATTGCATTCTGTGCTCTTTCTGTAATAGAAATACTGTGGTATCGTTGTTCTTTACTATCGTAGTTACATCATAGAATAAGTCAAATGAAAGTATCATGTTTTCCAACATAAAATTAAAGAAGACCTAGTACTCTTCCATTTCGTTTCATAAGTTTTTCACTTTAAATATAAGTTTATCATATTACTACAACTATGCATGTGTGTATATGACCTTAGAGATAGGTGTGTGTGTATTGGTGCGTATTTTCTAGCTCTGACCACTGTAAGCACGGAAAAGCAATAATCCAAACCGTGGTTTCTAAATAGTGTTTCCACTACAGGAATGATAAGTCACAAAAAGAGAAAAAATCAAAACTCAGTCCTAATGAAGTGGCTGGCTCTAGAACCTATCATAAAAAGTGAAGTAAGTCAAAAAGAGAAAGACAGATACAGTATACTAACACACATATGTGGAATCTAGTAGGACGGTCTTGATAACACACGCAGGGAACTCATGGAAAAACAGACAGAGCATAGACATAGGGACATTGTGGGGAAGAAATAGGGAGGGGGAGGCATGGAGAGAGTAACATGGAAACCTATAGTGTCATGTGTGGAAAAGATAGCTATTGTCATTGTGCTAAGGGAATAGGAGTGCTCACAATGGCATGGGGCGATGGTCTGGAGGGGTGGGATGGGGGGAACTGGGGGGCTGGGGACAAGGGATATGCATATGACTGATCTGGGAACATACATGTTTGTGAACAACAAAACTCTGTAAAACCTTTAAAATAAAGAATTAAAAAAAAACAAAGAAATGACATTAACTTTTATGGGATAAACTACATCACAATAAACATTAGTAACTGGGAGTACTAAGGAAAGCAAAGAATAATGATTCACTAATGTTTCTTCTTGGCAGATTGTTAGACAAGAAGTCAGGATAATAGAGGGCATGAATATTCTAAGGGTGATCTAAGATGCACGTTGAGAGCATTACCCTGAAAATGGAGACGATTCCTTCTTTTTAGGGCCCACAGAATTCTTCTTCTAGGTCATAACGGGTGGGCGTGGGGATGGAGAGGAGGAGGGCATGTGGGGAGAAGAGAACTGCAAAGAAGTATCAAATTGCATTCTGTGCTCTTTCTGTAATAGAAATACTGTGGTATCGTTGTTCTTTACTATCGTAGTTACATCATAGAATAAGTCAAATGAAAGTATCATGTTTTCCAACATAAAATTAAAGAAGACCTAGTACTCTTCCATTTCGTTTCATAAGTTTTTCACTTTAAATATAAGTTTATCATATTACTACAACTATGCATGTGTGTATATGACCTTAGAGATAGGTGTGTGTGTATTGGTGCGTATTTTCTAGCTCTGACCACTGTAAGCACGGAAAAGCAATAATCCAAACCGTGGTTTCTAAATAGTGTTTCCACTAAAGGGAAACGGTGAGACTAAGAGACTAGCTATTCTAGCAACCAGTACAGCTACCAGAAACTAAATGGGGGTCTCAAAACAGACACTAGCAAACCAAACCCAAGAGCATCTTAAGAATTACACACCAGGACAAACTTACGGACACGGGCAGGGAGAAGGAAGGGGGAGGAGGGAGAGACTGAGACAAAGGAGAGCGTACCGTGGACACACGCACACTGTCATGTATGACCATGGACACACGCACACTGTCGTGTGTGAAACACCCAGCCCATGGGGATTCGCTGAATGAGCTCAAACCGGGGCTCTGTCACAACCTAGAGGGGTGGAAGGCTAGGGTGAGGGAGGGAGGTTCAGGAAGGGGGACATATGTATACCTGTGGCTGAGTCACGTTGATGTATGGCAGAAACAAGCACAATATTGTAAAGCAATTATCCTGATTAAAAATAAATAAATTTTAGAAAGAATTACACATTGTGACCACATTTGATTTATCCAGGAATGCAAGAGTGTTTCAGCATAAGATAATCAGTGCAGCACAGCATTAATAGAATAAAGGAATAAAACCACATGATCATCACAATGGACAAGAAAAAGCATTTGACAAAATTCAGTATTCTTTCATGATAAAAAAAAAAGCACTTTAAAAAGCATGACTAGAAAGAAGCTTCCTCAAAAATAATAAAGGGCATTTACAAAATAACCTACAACTAACATCGTTCTCAATAGTGAGGCTCTGAAAGATCAGGAATAAGGAAAGCATGGCTGCTCTCACCACAGTTATTCAACATTGTGCTGGGAGTTCTAGCCAGGGCACTTAGACAAAAAAAAAAAAAAAAAGGAAAAAGCCATCCAAACTGGAAAGGAGGAAGTAAACTCATTTTGTTCAAAGGTGGCTTGATCCTATGTGTATAAAATCCATAAGAAAGTTACTGGGGCTTACTAAATAAATTCAGCAAAGTTGTAGAGTACAAAATCAACATGCAAAAATCAGTTATATTCCTATACATTTGCAACACCCTATCTGAAAAGGAAATTAAGAAACCAATTCCATTTACAATATAATCTATAAGAATAAAATGCCTAGGAATAACTTTCATCAAGAAAGTACAACAGGGCTTCCCTGGTGGTCTAGTGGGTAAGGACACTGCCTTGCAGTGCAAGGGGCGCCAGTTCGATCCTTGGCCTGGGAAGATCCCACATGCCCCGGAGCGGCTGGACAGATGTGTCCAATCACTGAGCCGGAGCTCTAGAGCACATGTGCCCAGAGCCGGCGCTCTGCAACGACGGACACCACCGCGATGAGAGGCCCACATGGGCCAAAGAACAAAAAAGATGGATGAAAATGGATAAAGGAAAGACCAATAGAAGTGGCCCGCCCGCCCCCCTCCCTCCCCAACCTGCCCCCCCCAAACAACAATAACAACAAAAAGAAAGTGCAACAACTGTACACTGAGAATTATAAAATATTGCTGAAATAAGTTAAGGAAGACAACAGAAAAGACACTTCATGTTCAAGGATCAATATTGTAAAGCAATTATCCTGATTAAAAATAAATAAATTTTAGAAAGAATTACACAGGAATTGCCAGGAATGCAAGAGTGTTTCAGCATAAGATAATCAGTGCAGCACAGCATTAATAGAATAAAGGAATAAAACCACATGATCATCACAATGGACAAGAAAAAGCATTTGACAAAATTCAGTATTCTTTCATGATAAAAAAAAAAGCACTTTAAAAAGCATGACTAGAAAGAAGCTTCCTCAAAAATAATAAAGGGCATTTACAAAATAACCTACAACTAACATCGTTCTCAATAGTGAGGCTCTGAAAGATCAGGAATAAGGAAAGCATGGCTGCTCTCACCACAGTTATTCAACATTGTGCTGGGAGTTCTAGCCAGGGCACTTAGACAAAAAAAAAAAAAAAAAGGAAAAAAGCCATCCAAACTGGAAAGGAGGAAGTAAACTCATTTTGTTCAAAGGTGGCTTGATCCTATGTGTATAAAATCCATAAGAAAGTTACTGGGGCTTACTAAATAAATTCAGCAAAGTTGTAGAGTACAAAATCAACATGCAAAAATCAGTTATATTCCTATACATTTGCAACACCCTATCTGAAAAGGAAATTAAGAAACCAATTCCATTTACAATATAATCTATAAGAATAAAATGCCTAGGAATAACTTTCATCAAGAAAGTACAACAGGGCTTCCCTGGTGGTCTAGTGGGTAAGGACACTGCCTTGCAGTGCAAGGGGCGCCAGTTCGATCCTTGGCCTGGGAAGATCCCACATGCCCCGGAGCGGCTGGACAGATGTGTCCAATCACTGAGCCGGAGCTCTAGAGCACATGTGCCCAGAGCCGGCGCTCTGCAACGACGGACACCACTGCAATGGGCAGCCCACAGGCGCCAAAGAACAAAAAGATGGATGAAAATGGATAAAGGAAAGGGCCAATAGAAGTGGCCCGCCCGCCCCTCCCTCCCCAACCTGCCCCCCCCAAACAACAATAACAACAAAAAGAAAGTGCAACAACTGTACACTGAGAATTATAAAATATTGCTGAAATAAGTTAAGGAAGACAACAGAAAAGACACTTCATGTTCAAGGATCAAAAACCTTAATATTGTTAAGATCTCAGTACTACCTGAAATGATCTGCAGAGTCAATGCAATCTCTGTCAAAGGCCAGGAGTCTTCTTTATAGAATGGAAAAGTCAGTCCTCAAATCTATAAGGAATTTAAAGGGGTTCTAAATGGCCAGTCTTGAAAAAAAAAGAACTAAGGTGGAGGACTCACACGCCTAATTTTAAAACTGACCACAAAGCAGCAACCATTTAAATAGCATGGTACTAGCGTGAAGACAGGTGTATAAACCAATGGGATAGGATTGAGAGTCCAGAAGTAAATCCATACTGCACAGCCAACTTCGTTTTGACAACTGTTGCACATCCTAGTCAGTGGGGAAAAAACTGTCTCTCCAACAGGCAGTGCTGGAACAGCTGTGTGTCCACATGTCCTTCAGATCCGACCACCTGCCGTCCTCCACAGGTACCAGTCCTGCCAGCCAGGCCCTCCAAAGTTCCTGACTTATCGAATAATGGTGTTTAATAAAATAATTATTGTTTCACATCTCTTGAATTTGGGGGTAACTTTTTGTGCAGCAGAAGATAATCAAGCAGGTATTAGCTTATTGCTCTGAAAATTGATTTAAAAAAAAATCAAGCATTTATCCTGCCCTCCTAGTATAACTATTTCAGTGTAACTATATAGCTGATGAGGGATAAATTATATTAAAAATTCTGGCTAATAAAAGCATAAAGAAAGCTCTCATTAGAAATGCATTGTTTTTCAACCCTTGAGGAAGCCATGGTTCTGAGCAATAATCCTCAGTGGATGCTAAACCCTCAAGTGGAAGGTTTCCAAGAGAAGGATCAGGCACATACCACTGGAGCGTCCACCCCATCCCCCAAAACACGTCCCCACTGGCCCCCCACAAAAGCACACACAACAAATAAACTGCAGGAAATAAAAAGAGGGGAAGCCATTATACAGCCAGAGAGGCTTAAACGGCCTGATCAGGTGGAACGGAAGAACTTTTTTTTACATCCTAATTCAAACTAGCCCAGTGGAAAAAGTCATCTCTGGACACAACCTGAGAAGTCTGAACGTGAATGGCAAATTAGATGACATTAAGGAACAACTGTTCATTTCTTTCACGCTGATAATGGAATAGTAGTAATGTTTTTTAAAGAATTAAGTGCCTAGTGATGCAAACTGAAGTAATTATAGGTAAAAATGGCATGATTTCTAGTCCTGGTTTAAAACTCTTTTGGAAAATAAAACAACACTTCCCCTCAGATTCCTGCAGAACTGTCAAAATCCTGATAACTGTCACAGCTAGATGATGGGAACACGGGGTTCAGAGACTGCTCTCATCTGTGAAGTTTGAAAATGCCTGCTATGAGAATTGTTTTATGTGCTCAGTCATTGATTAGAGTTGAATGTATGGGTTCATGTGGGGTCAACTGCCATCCTTATAAAATTGACATCTTTCATGGTGAATATGGTACATCAGTGTACCTACTGTTACCTCCTTTTATGTGTTTGTGAAGACTTTGCATTTTTTAAATTTAACCTTGGGCAATACATTAATGCTATCTTGAATAGAGAATATTCTTTAAAAATATTCCTGTTGCTTACTGGATACATATATTTACTTTGAAATAGTTTTAAAAAATATATATTAGGTAAAATTACTTCCTGTGGGAAGAAATTATTTATTCTACAGTAGAAAAACTAAAAAGGAATAACAGCTTCATTTCATAGCATGTACTTTGAAGCAGAATTTCAAGAGATAGCTCTGTTCCACAAAAGGAGGCATCTGTTTAGTCCCAGCACTACTATAAGCAACTGCTTACTTTCCAAGTGCCAATAAAAGCATAAGAAAGCTCTCATTAGAAATG
The DNA here is from genome assembly GCA_022376925.1 of Tragulus kanchil. Lineage (NCBI taxonomy): Eukaryota > Metazoa > Chordata > Mammalia > Artiodactyla > Tragulidae > Tragulus > Tragulus kanchil. The sequence continues at coordinate 157,491,644 of JAIOJX010000002.1, read as the reverse complement.
CATTGTTTTTCAACCCTTGAGGAAGCCATGGTTCTGAGCAATAATCCTCAGTGGATGCTAAACCCTCAAGTGGAAGGTTTCCAAGAGAAGGATCAGGCACATACCACTGGAGCGTCCACCCCATCCCCCAAAACACGTCCCCACTGGCCCCCCACAAAAGCACACACAACAAATAAACTGCAGGAAATAAAAAGAGGGGAAGCCATTATACAGCCAGAGAGGCTTAAACGGCCTGATCAGGTGGAACGGAAGAACTTTTTTTTACATCCTAATTCAAACTAGCCCAGTGGAAAAAGTCATCTCTGGACACAACCTGAGAAGTCTGAACGTGAATGGCAAATTAGATGACATTAAGGAACAACTGTTCATTTCTTTCACGCTGATAATGGAATAGTAGTAATGTTTTTTAAAGAATTAAGTGCCTAGTGATGCAAACTGAAGTAATTATAGGTAAAAATGGCATGATTTCTAGTCCTGGTTTAAAACTCTTTTGGAAAATAAAACAACACTTCCCCTCAGATTCCTGCAGAACTGTCAAAATCCTGATAACTGTCACAGCTAGATGATGGGAACACGGGGTTCAGAGACTGCTCTCATCTGTGAAGTTTGAAAATGCCTGCTATGAGAATTGTTTTATGTGCTCAGTCATTGATTAGAGTTGAATGTATGGGTTCATGTGGGGTCAACTGCCATCCTTATAAAATTGACATCTTTCATGGTGAATATGGTACATCAGTGTACCTACTGTTACCTCCTTTTATGTGTTTGTGAAGACTTTGCATTTTTTAAATTTAACCTTGGGCAATACATTAATGCTATCTTGAATAGAGAATATTCTTTAAAAATATTCCTGTTGCTTACTGGATACATATATTTACTTTGAAATAGTTTTAAAAAATATATATTAGGTAAAATTACTTCCTGTGGGAAGAAATTATTTATTCTACAGTAGAAAAACTAAAAAGGAATAACAGCTTCATTTCATAGCATGTACTTTGAAGCAGAATTTCAAGAGATAGCTCTGTTCCACAAAAGGAGGCATCTGTTTAGTCCCAGCACTACTATAAGCAACTGCTTACTTTCCAAGTGCATTTCTAAGTCCTGACTAAGGACCAAAGATCTTGTCTTGGTTGATGGGACAGAAAAGAAGGAGGGGAAGGTTACTGTAAGAGCTGACTTCTATACAGTCTATCTGTTACTTCCCTGGCCAACCCAGGGCAAAAATGACAAGTCAAGAAACACATTGCAAAAGACCTGGCCCCACTTCATGCAACCTTCCTTCTAGTTCTCTTTTGTCCCTTTTCAGTCTGTATTGTTTGATTTTGTGTTAAAATGTCTTTTCACTTTGTTGTAAATCTCACCTGGTACAGAAGGTTTGAGAATTACCCAAGGAGCTATGCTCACTACCTTTCACCTCCAGAGTTCCAAGTGTGGAAGACAGCCATCGTTGGCACTGGCTCTGGTAGAGTGACATTTCCTCTCAGGTTTTAAATTAATTTGCAAGAGTCATTTATTTCATTTGTACTTATAATTTGTTTCCTAGAGCTGCCGTAACACAACACCACAAACTGGGTGGCATAAAACAACAGAAACCGATTCTCCCAAAGCTCTAGAGACCAGAAGTCAAGGTTAAGACTGCCGGCAGGGTCAGTTCCTTCCTGGGGGTTCAGAAGGACAGTCTGCTCGGCGCGTCTCTCCTGGCTCCCGGAGGCTGCCGGCAGTCCTCGTCTTCTTCGGCTGGTGGTGGCACGCCCTCTGTCTCCACTTCTGTCCTCATGTGGTAGTCTTCCTGTGGACCGGATGGCCCTCATCGTATAACGGGACGTCATTAGATTGGCACCCACCTAATCCTATACCATCTCTTTTCAGCTTCATTATATTTGCAAAAACCCTATTTCCAAATAAGGTCACTGTCAGAAGTTCCAAAGTAAACATGAATTTGGGAGTGGGGGTGAGATGCTATGCAACCTAGTAGTGGAGAAACAGCAACAACAACAAAAAACCAACTTTCCAAAATAAGAGCAGGAGTTATTCTTATATACTGGCTTAGATCACTGGAATTAGATCAGTTATTGTCAGTTGTAAACATGTTGAAGACGGATGAGAAAAGCCAAACTCTTGTGCATACGACCTGTGTTTGACACTAAATAAACGAGCCTGGTTCTCTTAAAAGTGTGGCCACGGGGGCAGCCTGTCAGAAAGGGGAGGCTGCAACTCCAGGGCATGCTCTGAAGCTGAGTGCACAGGCAGAATTTCGTCTTGGATTTTACCACAGGCAGTAAGAAGAAACCAAAGAGCACCTTCTACACGTTGTTTGGAAATGTCCTCAGCTAGATATTTAAGTTGATCACTCACAAGTTCTGCGTTTCATAAAACGTGAGGGCATAATTCAGCTAAGCTTTCTGCTACTCTGTTGTAAAACCAGAATCTGTTTCCCCCAGTTTCCAGTCATAAGCTTCTCCAGTTCCTTCTGTGTGCTCAGTCGAGCCTTGAACATCTGTGTGTCTACCAACAGGCTGCTCACGGCAACCCAGGTATTTTCAGTCATGCACATCAAAATCAATCTTGTACCCGCTGACCATTTCCACAGTTACTTCTACATTTTAAAATGTTTGTTACAGCGGCAGCCCTCTCCAGGTACCCAGGTCTGTATTAGTTTCCATGTTTGCCATAACCCATCATCACAAACTGATGGCCTAAAACAATAGAGATTGATTCTAACCATCCTGGAGGCCGGAAGTCCAAAGTATGAGTATAAAAGGGCAAAAGTCGGGAAGCCTGGTGCGAACAGTTTAATGAGGAGGAGGCCACCTCAGTGACTTGGAGCCCCAGAGGGCATGCAGATGAGTAGGATGAGGCTTCCCCCAAGGAGTGGGTGAAAAAAAAAGGGGGCAAAAGTCAACCAGAGCTTCACTCCCTCCCTCTGATACCTCTTGAAGAGGGTCTATTTCCTTGCCTTTTCCAGCTTCCATTGACATATCTCTAGAGAAAACTACAATTTGAAAAGATGTATTCACCACTATTCACTGCAGGACTACTTACAGCAGCCAAGACATGGAAGCAACTTAAGTACCCTGGAGAGAGGAATGGGTAAAGAAGATGGAGATAATATATACACACGCGGAATATTACTCAGCCTTAAACAAGGGAATGATGCTGTTTACAGCAATGTAGATGGGCTTAGAGATGATCATCCTAAGTGTAGTAAGACAAATATCACATGGTATCACTCAAATGTGGGAACTTAAAAAATGGTACCAGTGAACTGAAATACAAAACAGAAATAGGCCCACAGACATAGAAAACAAATTGATCAGGGGAAAGAAACTGAAAAAGGATATATGTATGTATGTGTGTAAAATTGAATCACTCTGCTGTACATCTGAAGCTAACATTGTAAATCACTGGTACATTATATTGACAGATCCATAAAAGTTTACAAAAGAATAAAAATTTGTCATCAACTAAGTTTAGGAAGCACTGAGTAGACAGTGCTAAGTGTGTGTCTCTAGGTGTCCTCCAGTCCTCCAGAATGCTCATGCACATTGCTGATCATGCAAAGAGAGGACGAGGGTTCAGTCTTTCCCAAGGTTGCTGAACCATGCACTCGTTTTTGGAAAAGCATCTCTTAGAAACTCATGTTCTTCAGACTGTCCTTTAGGATATACCACTAATGGAAACAAGAGTAGATTCCAATTAATTACTGAAAAACACTAAAAAGTACCCATTCAGGCAAAGAGTAAGAAATCCGTAATGAAGTTTGGCATGACAAGCTGTTTTAATTTGAAATAAGGATCTATTGTGGCTCACAAGATTGACTCAGGTTCTATAGCTGAAGCATTTAAAAAGTGCTCCTCTACAGCATAAAGGGCAGGTTTTTCTGGCGAAGACCATTTGTTCAAGTCGGGAAGCCTGGTGCGAACAGTTTAATGAGGAGGAGGCCACCTCAGTGACTTGGAGCCCCAGAGGGCATGCAGATGAGTAGGATGAGGCTTCCCCCAAGGAGTGGGTGAAAAAGGGGCAAAGTCAACCAGAGCTTCACTCCTCCCTCTGATACCTCTTGAAGAGGGTCTATTTCCTTGCCTTTTCCAGCTTCCATTGACATATCTCTAGAGAAAACTACAATTTGAAAAGATGTATTCACCACTATTCACTGCAGGACTACTTACAGCAGCCAAGACATGGAAGCAACTTAAGTACCCTGGAGAGAGGAATGGGTAAAGAAGATGGAGATAATATATACACACGCGGAATATTACTCAGCCTTAAACAAGGGAATGATGCTGTTTACAGCAATGTAGATGGGCTTAGAGATGATCATCCTAAGTGTAGTAAGACAAATATCACATGGTATCACTCAAATGTGGGAACTTAAAAAATGGTACCAGTGAACTGAAATACAAAACAGAAATAGGCCCACAGACATAGAAAACAAATTGATCAGGGGAAAGAAACTGAAAAAGGATATATGTATGTATGTGTGTAAAATTGAATCACTCTGCTGTACATCTGAAGCTAACATTGTAAATCACTGGTACATTATATTGACAGATCCATAAAAGTTTACAAAAGAATAAAAATTTGTCATCAACTAAGTTTAGGAAGCACTGAGTAGACAGTGCTAAGTGTGTGTCTCTAGGTGTCCTCCAGTCCTCCAGAATGCTCATGCACATTGCTGATCATGCAAAGAGAGGACGCAGGGTTCAGTCTTTCCCAAGGTTGCTGAACCATGCACTCGTTTTTGGAAAAGCATCTCTTAGAAACTCATGTTCTTCAGACTGTCCTTTAGGATATACCACTAATGGAAACAAGAGTAGATTCCAATTAATTACTGAAAAACACTAAAAAGTACCCATTCAGGCAAAGAGTAAGAAATCCGTAATGAAGTTTGGCATGACAAGCTGTTTTAATTTGAAATAAGGATCTATTGTGGCTCACAAGATTGACTCAGGTTCTATAGCTGAAGCATTTAAAAAGTGCTCCTCTACAGCATAAAAAAGGGCACTGTGTACTCCTGTCCTCTGGCGAAGACCATTTGTTCAAGAAGGTCTAGTCCAGCTTCCTTATTCAAATGATCCTGGCCTTTAATGGGTTCCATGCATCAAAGATGTTTGACAATCATTAACCTTTTAGGGCTACAGTAATTTGCGCAATTAACCTGAGGGAAATTATTTTTCTTAGTCACATAATTAATTTCCATGCCGTCTTCAGAAAATCCTTGTACCTGAACTAAAAGTTATTTATGAAAATACTAAGGCTGTACGGTTTAAGATCAGGTGCCCAACATGGAGTACAACTGGTGGACATTTTAAGGGCTTCATGTGCATGCAACCTAACCGATTATGTGAAGGCAGAGAAGAGGTCAGACACCCCCCACTAGCTTGGTAAAGCACACACTGCCAGAGCGTAACTTTTTATCTGTTTAATTAAGCTTTTAATTTGAAAAAGTTGTCATCTAGTTTCTAAGTTCATAATTTTAAATGGAAATTTTTAGTAAGTATAAGAACACAGTTTAAGAACTACTATATTTATTAGTATGAGAGAGTGGGTGATTTATTTATTTATTTATTTTATTTATTTATTTTTTAAACCTTTATTTTACTTTTAACTTTTACAGAGTTTTGTTGTTTACAGATATGTATGTTCTCAGATTAGTCATATGTATATCCCCCCTTCCCTCCCCTCCCGACCATCACACAGCACCCCTGAAGGATCCCCTTTTCTCACAGAGCAATGACTAGAGCTATTTTCTTCACTTATGATAGTACAGGCCTTCATGCTACTTCCTTTACGCCTCTCACCCACTGTTCCTTCCCCACAATGTCCATATGTCCACTGTCCATGTCTGTCTTTCTGTCGCTTCACTGCATGTGCCATCATCACCATCCTACTAGATTCCATATATATGTGTTAATATACTGTATTTGTCCTTCTCTTTCTGACTGACTTCACTTTTTATGATATGTTCTAGATCCAGCCACCTCATTAGGGTTGATTCTTCTGCATTTCTCTTGACAGCTGTGTAGTATTCCATTGTATATATGTACCAGAGCTTTTGGATCCATTCGTTCGTCGATGGGCATCTAGGTTCCTTCCATGTTCTAGCTATTGTATAGAGAGCTGCAATGAACATTGGGGTACAGTGCTTCTTTCAGTTTTGATTTCGTCAGGGTTCCTGGCACTTGTAATTGGGTTCCATTTATTCAAATGATCCTGGCCTTTAATGGGTTCCATGCATCAAAGATGTTTGACAATCATTAACCTTTTAGGGCTACAGTAATTTGCGCAATTAACCTGAGGGAAATTATTTTTCTTAGTCACATAATTAATTTCCATGCCGTCTTCAGAAAATCCTTGTACCTGAACTAAAAGTTATTTATGAAAATACTAAGGCTGTACGGTTTAAGATCAGGTGCCCAACATGGAGTACAACTGGTGGACATTTTAAGGGCTTCGATGTGCATGCAACCTAACCGATTATGTGAAGGCAGAGAAGAGGTCAGACACCCCCCACTAGCTTGGTAAAGCACACACTGCCAGAGCGTAACTTTTTATCTGTTTAATTAAGCTTTTAATTTGAAAAAGTTGTCATCTAGTTTCTAAGTTCATAATTTTAAATGGAAATTTTTAGTAAGTATAAGAACACAGTTTAAGAACTACTATATTTATTAGTATGAGAGAGTGGGTGATTTATTTATTTATTTATTTTATTTATTTATTTTTTAAACCTTTATTTTACTTTTAACTTTTACAGAGTTTTGTTGTTTACAGATATGTATGTTCTCAGATTAGTCATATGTATATCCCCCCTTCCCCCCCCTCCCGACCATCACACAGCACCCCTGAAGGATCCCCTTTTCTCACAGAGCAATGACTAGAGCTATTTTCTTCACTTATGATAGTACAGGCCTTCATGCTACTTCCTTTACGCCTCTCACCCACTGTTCCTTCCCCACAATGTCCATATGTCCACTGTCCATGTCTGTCTTTCTGTCGCTTCACTGCATGTGCCATCATCACCATCCTACTAGATTCCATATATATGTGTTAATATACTGTATTTGTCCTTCTCTTTCTGACTGACTTCACTTTTTATGATATGTTCTAGATCCAGCCACCTCATTAGGGTTGATTCTTCTGCATTTCTCTTGACAGCTGTGTAGTATTCCATTGTATATATGTACCAGAGCTTTTGGATCCATTCGTTCGTCGATGGGCATCTAGGTTCCTTCCATGTTCTAGCTATTGTATAGAGAGCTGCAATGAACATTGGGGTACAGGTGCTTCTTTCAGTTTTGATTTCGTCAGGGTATAAGCCTAAGAGTGGGATTGCTGGGTCATATGATGCTTCTATTTTTAGTTTTTTAAGAAATCTCCAGACTGTCTTCCATAGAGGCTGTATCAATTTACACTCCCACCAGCAATGCAGGAGTGTTCCCTTTTCTCCGCAGCCTCTCCAGCATTTATTGTCTGTCGATTTGTGGATGATGGCCATTCTGACGGGTGTGAGGTGATATCTCATTGTAGTTTTGATTTGCATTTCTCTAATTATTAGTGAAGTTGAGCATCGTTTCATGTGTTTTTGGGCCATCTGTATGTCATCATTGGACAGGTGTCTGTTTAGGTCCTTTTCCCATTTTTTGATTGGGTTGTTCGTTTTTCCAGTGCTGAGTTGTCTGAGTTGCTTGTAGATTTTGGAGATTAATTCTTTATCTGTTGTTTCATTTGCTATGATTTTCTCCCACTCTGTGGGCTGTCTGTTCAGCTTTTTTGTAATTTCTTTAGTTGTACAAAAGCTTTTAAGTTTCATTAGGTCCCACATGTTCATTTGTCTTTTTAGTTCCACTATTCTAGTAGGTGGGTCAGAGAAGATCTTGCTTTGATTGATGTCCTTGAGGGTTTTGCCTATATTCTCCTCTAAGAGTTTGATGGTTTCTGGCCTTACATTTAAGTCTTTAATCCATTTTGAGTTGATCTTTGTGTATGGTGTCAGGGTATGTTCCAACTTCATTTTTTTGCATGTAGCTGTTCAATTTTCCTAGCACCATTTGTTGAAGAGGCTGTCTTTATCCCATTTTATAGTTTCGCCTCCTTTGTCAAAAATGAGGTACACATAGGTGCGTGGCTTTATCTCTGGGTTCTCGATCTTGTTCCATTGGTCGATATTTCTGTTTTTGTGCCAGTACCATACTGTCTTGATGACTGTTGCTTTGTAGTAGAGTCTGAAGTTGGGGAGGCTGATCCCCCCAGCTCCATTCTTCTTCCTGAAGATTGCTTTGGCTATTCGAGGTCTTTTGTGTTTCCATATGAACTGTGTTATTCGTTGGTCTAGTTCTGTGAAGAATGTTATTGGAAGTTTGATAGGGATCACATTGAATCTATAGATGACATTTGGTAGTATGGTCATTTTCACAATATTGATTCTCCCGACCCAGGAACATGGAATATTTCTCCATCTGTTTAACTCTTCTTTAATGTCTCTCATGAGTGTCTTGTAATTTTCTGTGTACAGTTCTTTTGTTTCTTTGGGTAGGTTTACTCCTAGATATTTGATTCTTTTGGTTGCGATGGTGAAGGGGATTGCCTCTTTGATTTCATTTTCTGATTTTTCATTGTTTGTGTTTTTGGGCCATCTGTATGTCATTGGGTTATTTCCATTTTTTTTCGTTTTCCAGTGCTGAGTTGTCTGAGTTGCTTGTAGATTTTGGAGATTAATTCTTTATCTGTTGTTTCATTTGCTATGATTTTCTCCCACTCTGTGGGCTGTCTGTTCAGCTTTTTTGTAATTTCTTTAGTTGTACAAAAGCTTTTAAGTTTCATTAGGTCCCACATGTTCATTTGTCTTTTTAGTTCCACTATTCTAGTAGGTGGGTCAGAGAAGATCTTGCTTTGATTGATGTCCTTGAGGGTTTTGCCTATATTCTCCTCTAAGAGTTTGATGGTTTCTGGCCTTACATTTAAGTCTTTAATCCATTTTGAGTTGATCTTTGTGTATGGTGTCAGGGTATGTTCCAACTTCATTTTTTTGCATGTAGCTGTTCAATTTTCCTAGCACCATTTGTTGAAGAGGCTGTCTTTATCCCATTTTATAGTTTCGCCTCCTTTGTCAAAAATGAGGTACACATAGGTGCGTGGCTTTATCTCTGGGTTCTCGATCTTGTTCCATTGGTCGATATTTCTGTTTTTGTGCCAGTACCATACTGTCTTGATGACTGTTGCTTTGTAGTAGAGTCTGAAGTTGGGGAGGCTGATCCCCCCAGCTCCATTCTTCTTCCTGAAGATTGCTTTGGCTATTCGAGGTCTTTTGTGTTTCCATATGAACTGTGTTATTCGTTGGTCTAGTTCTGTGAAGAATGTTATTGGAAGTTTGATAGGGATCACATTGAATCTATAGATGACATTTGGTAGTATGGTCATTTTCACAATATTGATTCTCCCGACCCAGGAACATGGAATATTTCTCCATCTGTTTAACTCTTCTTTAATGTCTCTCATGAGTGTCTTGTAATTTTCTGTGTACAGTTCTTTTGTTTCTTTGGGTAGGTTTACTCCTAGATATTTGATTCTTTTGGTTGCGATGGTGAAGGGGATTGCCTCTTTGATTTCATTTTCTGATTTTTCATTGTTTGTGTATAGGAATGCCAGTGATTTCTGTATATTGATTTTGTATCCTGCGACTTTGCTGAATTCGCTGATTAACTCTAGTAGTTTTGTAATAGTGTCTTTGGGATTTTCTATGTATAATATCATGTCATCTGCAAATAGAGAGAGTTTGACTTCTTCCTTTCCAATCTGGATTCCTTTGATTTCTTTCTCTTCTCTTATTGCTGTTGCTAGAACTTCCAGGACTATGTTGAATAAGAGTGGTGAAAGTGGACACCCTTGTCTTATTCCTGATCTTAGAGGGAATGCTTTGAGTTTTTCACCATTGAGGATAATGTTCGCTGTGGGCTTCTCATATATGGCTTTCACTATGTTAAGATAAGTTCCTTCTATGCCCATTTTTTGAAGAGTTTTTATCATAAATGGATGCTGTACTTTGTCAAAGGCTTTTTCTGCATCTATTGAGATGATCATGTGATTTTTGTCTTTCAATTTGTTGATATGGTGTATCACATTGATTGATTTGTGGATGTTGAAGAATCCTTACATGCCTGGGATGCACCCAACTTGATCGTGATGAATGAGCTTTTTGATGTGTTGCTGAATTCTGTTTGCTAGGATTTTGTTGAGGATTTTGGCATCTAGATTCATCAGTGAAATTGGCCTATAATTTTCTTTTTTTGTGATGTCTTTGCCTGGCTTTGGTATCTGGGTGATGGTGGCCTCGTAGAATGTGTTTGGAAGTGTTCCTTCCTGGGCAATTTTTTGGAAGAGTTTTAGAAGGACAGGCATTAGCTCTTCTTTAAATGTTTGGTAGAATTCACTTGTGAAACCATCTGGCCCTGGGCTTTTATTTTTGGGTAGATTTTTGATCACAAGGTCAATTTCTGAGCTTGTGATTGGCTTGTTCATAGTTTCTATTTCTTCCTGGTTGAGTCTTGGGAGATTAATCTTCTCTAATAAACTGTCCATTTCTTCCAGGTTGTCCAGTTTGTTGCCATAGAGTTGTTCATAATAGTCTCTTATAATCCTTTGGATTTCTGCATTATCTGTTGTAATCTCTCCTTTTTCATTTTTGATTTTGGTGATCTGGTTCTTCTCTCTCTTTTTCTTGATGAGTCTGGCCAGTGGTGTGTCGATTTTATTGACTTTTTCGAAGAACCAGCTTTTTGTTTTATTTATCTTTACTATTGTTTCTTTTGTTTCTTTTTCATTAATTTCTGCTCTGATCTTTATGATTTCCCTTCTTCTGCTGGCTTTGGGGTGATTTTGTTCTTCTTTCTCCAGTTGTTTTAAGCGTACGGTAAGGTCGTCTGTTTGAGATTTTCCTAGTTTCTTGAGGTGGGATTGAATTGCTATAAACTTCCCTCTTAGAACTGCTTTTGCAGTATCCCATAGGTTTTGCACTGTCGTGTGTTCATTGTCATTTTCTTCTAGGAATTTTTTTATTTCTCCTTTGATTTCCTCAATGATCAGTTGGTTTTTTAGGTATGTGTTGTTTAATCTCCATGTGTTTGTGTTTTTAGCGGTTTTTTTCCTGTAGTTGATCTCTAGTCTCACTGCATTGTGGTCCGAGAAGATGGTTGATAGAATTTCAGTTTTCTTGAATTGACTGAGGATTGATTTGTGGCCCAAGATGTGGTCTATCCTGGAGAATGTTCCGTGAGCACTTGAGAAGAAAGTGTATTCTTCTGCTTTTGGATGGAAAGTCCTAAAGATATCAATGAGGTCCATTTCTTCTAGTGTGGCATTTAAGGCTTGTGTTTCTTTATTAATTTTCTGTTTGGATGATCTGTCCATTGGTGTGAGAGGAGTGTTAAAGTCTCCTACTATGATTGTGTTGCTGTCAATGTCTTCTTTTATGTCTGAAAGTGTTTGTCTTATGTATTGGGGTGCTCCTGCATTGGGAGCGTAGATATTTATGATTGTTATGTCTTCTTCTTGGATGGATCCCTTAATCATGATGTAGTGACCTGCCTTGTCTCTTAGAATCTTCTTTACTTTAAAATCTATTTTATCTGATATGAGGATTGCTACTCCAGCTTTCTTTTGATTTCCATTTGCATGGAATATCTTTTTCCAGCCTCTCACTTTCAGTCTATGAGTGTCTCTAGGTCTGAAATGAGTTTCCTGGAGGCAGCATATGTATGGGTCGTTTTTGTGGATCCATTCAGCCAGTCTGTGTCTTTTGGTTGGGGCATTTAGTCCATTGACATTCAAAGTAATTATTGATACAAATGATCCTATTGTCATCTTCTTAGATGTTATGATGGGTTTGTTTCGTGGATCTTCTCCTTTTATACTTGTTTTCTATATAAGTCCCTTTAACACTTGTAAGGCTGGTTTGGTGTGACTAAATTCTTTTAATTTTTGCTTGTCTGTAAAGCTTTTGATTTCTCCATCAATTTTGAATGAGATCCTTGCAGGGTAGAGGATTCTTGGTTGCAGATTATTCTCTTTCAGTCGTTTAAATGTGTCCTGCCATTCTCTTCTGGCCTGCAGAGTTTCTGTTGAAAGATCAGCTGTTAAACGGATGGGCTTTTCCCTTGTATGTCACTAGTTGCTTTTCCCTTGCTGCTTTGAGAATTCTATCTTTGTGTTTAATTTGTGTTAACTTCATTAATATGTGTCTTGGTGTGTTTCTTCTCGAATTGATTCTGTATGGTACTCTTTGTGTTTCTTGGACTTGATTGACTATTTCTTTTCCCATGTTGGGGAAATTTTCAACTATAATCTCTTCAAAAATTTTCTCATAGCCTTTCTTTTTTTCTTCTTCTTCTGGAACCCCTATAATTCAAATATTGGTGCATTTGATATTATCCCAGAGGTCTCTGAGGCTATCCTCTGCTCTTTTCATTCTCTGAGATAGAGCTTTTCAGTTTTACTTTTACTTGTTAAAGTCTCCTACTATGATTGTGTTGCTGTCAATGTCTTCTTTTATGTCTGAAAGTGTTTGTCTTATGTATTGGGGTGCTCCTGCATTGGGAGCGTAGATATTTATGATTGTTATGTCTTCTTCTTGGATGGATCCCTTAATCATGATGTAGTGACCTGCCTTGTCTCTTAGAATCTTCTTTACTTTAAAATCTATTTTATCTGATATGAGGATTGCTACTCCAGCTTTCTTTTGATTTCCATTTGCATGGAATATCTTTTTCCAGCCTCTCACTTTCAGTCTATGAGTGTCTCTAGGTCTGAAATGAGTTTCCTGGAGGCAGCATATGTATGGGTCGTTTTTGTGGATCCATTCAGCCAGTCTGTGTCTTTTGGTTGGGGCATTTAGTCCATTGACATTCAAAGTAATTATTGATACAAATGATCCTATTGTCATCTTCTTAGATGTTATGATGGGTTTGTTTCGTGGATCTTCTCCTTTTATACTTGTTTTCTATATAAGTCCCTTTAACACTTGTAAGGCTGGTTTGGTGTGACTAAATTCTTTTAATTTTTGCTTGTCTGTAAAGCTTTTGATTTCTCCATCAATTTTGAATGAGATCCTTGCAGGGTAGAGGATTCTTGGTTGCAGATTATTCTCTTTCAGTCGTTTAAATGTGTCCTGCCATTCTCTTCTGGCCTGCAGAGTTTCTGTTGAAAGATCAGCTGTTGAACGTATGGGTGTTCCCTTGTATGTCACTAGTTGCTTTTCCCTTGCTGCTTTGAGAATTCTATCTTTGTGTTTAACTTGTGTTAACTTCATTAATATGTGTCTTGGTGTGTTTCTTCTCGAATTGATTCTGTATGGTACTCTTTGTGTTTCTTGGACTTGATTGACTATTTCTTTTCCCATGTTGGGGAAATTTTCAACTATAATCTCTTCAAAAATTTTCTCATAGCCTTTCTTTTTTTCTTCTTCTTCTGGAACCCCTATAATTCAAATATTGGTGCATTTGATATTATCCCAGAGGTCTCTGAGGCTGTCCTCTGCTCTTTTCATTCTTTGAGCTAGAGTCTGTTTTTCAGCAGTTACTTCCACCATTTTATCTTCCAGCTCACTTATCCGGTCTTCTGTCTCAGATACTCTGCTCTTGATTCCTTCTACAGTGTTTCTCAGTTCAGCAATTGAGTTGTTTGTCTCTGTTACTTTTTTGGTAAGTTCTTGTATTTCTTTATTCAGTGTGTTAGTTGTATCTTGCAATTTCTCTGAAATTCTGTTTTCAGTGTGTTTGATCATCTTTACTATCATTCTTCTGAAATCACTTTCAGAAAGTTTGTCCAAATTCTCTTCATTAAGTTGATCTTGTGTGTTTGTGGATTGTTCCTTCACTTGTGTGGTATTTCTCTGCTGTTTCATTGTTATTATTAATTTTTTAAAACTGGCTCTGTTTGGGATTTCCTTTTCCCAGACTTTGAGTTACGTCTGTTGGTGTTTGTTGTTTGGATGGGGCTTCTATTTTGGGTGATGCTGGTGATTGGGTGATGTCAGGACTTGCATACAAGTGATTACCTTTGTTGGCATTCTCACTTGTATACTGCTCTTTAGTGTTAGGCGTTGAGAGTGGGTGATTTAATCATTGTCATTGCTACCTGTGAGTGTTCACAAGTTTAAGTGAGAAGTTAGGAAGAATTCCTTCTCTTTACCTAAAACAAGCTTCATAAATAAAAGGGGGACCCAGGGTGATCATCAGTCAACAAATACGGAATAAGTCAGAAATCTACTGAATTAAAAATGAATCCATGTTTCTTGTCTGACTACCACCCACTGAATCAGATGTTGTGGAGAATACAATTGCATACTTATTTGACTTCTATATAATATTTTACTGTATATAATTTATATACATTTGATTATATGAATTTTATATGTTTGATTTTCAACATTTCTATAAGTATGGATTGCTTTCTAACCAGAAAAATGTCTTAAAAGAAACCGATATTTATCCTGTGGTGTGGCTTATAATGATTTTATACATATTCAAATATAATAGATAAATTATGGATATAGATAATAGACGAATAATAGAAGTGAAAACTAAATAAGCAAGGTTACAGCTACTGCAATTTAGTCTGTTTTTATGTGTGAGAAATTAAACTTGTAATGTTCATTTTCTTCTATGTTTTGCTGATGTTCCCAGCAGATATCCCCACCATCACAAAATACAAGTTATCAGTTTAGTCGGGAAAAGGTAACATCAATCACTATCAAAATATAAGGAAAATAGGACTTCCTTGGTGGTAGAGTGGTTAAGAATCCGGTTGCCAATACAGAAGACATGGGTTCGATCCCTGGTCCAGGAAGATCCCACATGCTGAGAAGCAGGTAAACCTGTGCACCATAACTACTGAGCCCATGAGCTGCAGCTCCTGAAGCCTGTGTGCCTAGCGCCTGTGCTCTGAGACCAGAAGCCACCATGGTGAGAAGCCTGTGCACCAAAACAAAGAGTAGCCCCCTCTCGCCACAGCTAGAGAAAGCCCACACACAGCAGCAAAGACATAGTATGACCAAAAATAAATAAAAAAACAAAACATGAAACAAAACTGGAGAGTGCCCTGGTGGTCTAGCGGTTAGGATTCAGCCCTTTCACTGCCGTGGCCCAGGTTCAATCCCTGATCTGGAAACTGAGATCCCACAGGCTGCAATTGAGGCCAAAAAAGGGGAAAAAGTAAAACAAACTAAGGATGTTATTTTAAAATGAGCACTAACGAATAATTAAGGTTGTATTGAATAGATAGTTCAGAACGTCACAGACTATGGCAATTAAAATATTTAGGACAGTACCTGGCACAAAGCAGTCCACTGACCTTGGCAATTATTTGGGTAAGTACTGTCTACTGGGTTGAGCCATAAAATTGCCAGTCTTCTGTCTTTTTTTTAACCTAGAAGACAGGCAATTTATGTGATTCAATCCACACAGCAGTAGCTAATAAAACACCTCTGGAGTCAGTGAGATGCACGTTAAGTCCTGTTGTTGCTGCTAACCAGCCCTGTGATCTAGAATATTTTAATTATCTGAGCCTAGGTTTTGCCATCTTTTAAATGGCAACAATAATACACCTGCCTACTAGATTTTTCTTGTGAAGTTTGAATCAGTCATGCAGGTAATGGGCATACCTTTTCACCTGGGACAGAGTGGAGCACTCAATAAATCTTAGTTATTAAAAGTTACTGGTTTTAGAGAAAACCTATTAAACATGTTTTCACAGCTTTTTGTACAAATCGATGGTTATGTACCTCTAAAGTGCTTATAGGTATCGGTCAGAAGTGTCAGCTAAATTTTAAAAAATACTTTCCTTCATAAGATAACAGTGCTGCGCTTATGGGTACTGCTGAACTCAATTTAACTCAGCTAGCTTCCCTAGCCGTGACTGAACTGTTAATGCAACCCATCTGCCCACGTTTCACTCTCTCCTATATTCTCTGCAACACTTACCAATGGTCCTGTCCATCCTCCTCAGTCTCCACATCTGCTGTCTCTCTCCTAACATCAGGATGATGTCTCTTTTCATCTCCCAGAGGAGACGGAGGCCATCAGAAGGTTACCTCTCATATC
The DNA here is from genome assembly GCA_022376925.1 of Tragulus kanchil. Lineage (NCBI taxonomy): Eukaryota > Metazoa > Chordata > Mammalia > Artiodactyla > Tragulidae > Tragulus > Tragulus kanchil. The sequence goes on along the minus strand of JAIOJX010000002.1, from coordinate 157,475,553 downwards.
ACGACCAAACTATGGAAAGCCCCTCTGTGTCCATACATCTTCCTTCCCTCAAAGCTCACTTAGTCTCCTGGGCTCTGGATCTCATCACCTTCCATGTCTCTTGAGAAATATAATTCTCCAATAGAAAGTCTGTCTCAAACATCATCGATGTTTAACCATGCTCCAGGGTCACTTTCCGAACGCACAGATCCCTCCAGTCACTCCTCTCCCTTCCCTGCCCTGCTCAGAACCCTGGGAGAGTCACTTACTCCCGCTGTTACCACTTTCTGTCTTCCCTGAAGTAGCCCATGGCCACCACTGAAGATGGTCCAGCTTGTGACTCATCCAAGGCCACCAATGAATGAATCACAAGCTGGAATCAAGATTTCCAAGAGAAATACCAACAACCTCATATATGTAGATGATATTTAATGGCAGAAAGCAAAGAACTGAGCAGCCTCTTGAAGGTGAGAGAGTGAAAAACTTGCTTAAAACATTAAAAAAACCTAATGGCATCCAGTCCCATCACTGCATGACAGATAGATGTGGAAAAAGTGGAAACAATGACAGACTTTATTTTCTTGGGCTCCAAAATCACTGCAGATGGTGACTACAGCCATGAAATTAAGTTCCTTGGAAGAAAAGCTGTAACAGACCTAGACAATGTATTAAAAAGCAGAGACATCACTTTGCTAACAAAGGTCCATGTCGTCGAAGCTGTGGTTTTTCCAGTAGTCATGTACATATGTGAGAGTTGGACCATAAAGAAGACTGAGGGCCAAAGCATTTGATGCTTTAGAATTGTGGTACTGGAGAAGACTTTTCAGAGTCTGTTGGACAGAAAGGAGATCAACCTCCTAAGTCCTAAAGGAAATCAACCCTGAATATTCACTGGAAGGACTGATACTAAAGCTCCAATTCTTTGACCACCTGATGTGAAGAGCCAACTTGTTGGAAGAGACCCTGATGCTGGGAAAGATTGAAGGCAGGAGGAGAAGGGGGCAGTAGTGGATGAGATGCTTGGGTGGCCTCACTGACTCAATGGACATGAATCTGAGCAAACTCCAGGAGGTGGTGAAGGACAGGGAAGCCTGGCCTGCTGCCGTCCGTGGGGTCACAACGAGTTGAATATGACTTAGTGATTGAACAACAAGTTCACACCTCAGCTCTTGGTGTACTTGACTCATCAGCACACATGGCAAAGTAAAAGTCTTCCTTCCTCTATGGAGGCTTAGAAAATAGCATACTCACCACCAGGTGTTCACCTCCTACCTCTCTCACAGCCACTCCTCCTTGTCCTCCCTGGAGAACACACATTCCTCTGTCACTGTAACACTGAAGTTCCTCAGGCTTCTTCACTGATTCTCATTTCTTACTCTGAATACTTCCTCTGAGTCGTCTTAATCACACGCCTGACTTCAATTACCATCTATAAGCAACCATTCCTGTAGCTGACACAGCAGATTGCCTAACCAATATCCATCCATCCTCTTTTATTAATAGAACCCGATTTTGTTTCGAAGAGCAATGTGCTCTGGCTTAAAAACAAAGAATAAAAACTTGCTTTCTCAGGCTTCCTTGGAGTTAACTGCAAAACGGCTCTGTGACACAGTTCTCGCCAGTGACAGGCACACGGGAGTCCAATGGGTGAGGTTTCTGTGACAGTTACGTATTTTCTGATAAAAAGGAACAAACCCAGATGGAATGCCCTGCCTCCTTTTCCTTGCCTGGATACGGATGCAGTTTCTAGAGATGGAGCAGCCACCTGGTTATCGTGAAGTCATCAGTCACGCAAAAAGGACAGTGAGTCAGAGAGAGAGAGCCTGGCTCCTCGATGGCCTATTTTATAGTTTGAACGTACTGTACATGTTCAAACTTTAGAAAGTTATTAAATGTAAAGCTTGTGCTCTCCAAATTACTTAGCAGTTGTTTATTTGGGCTTATAAACCAAACCCTAGGTTAAACATTCGTTTCTTTTAAGAAAAAATCATCTGATTACAAAAGCAAACCACGCTCATAGAAAAGCTAAAAATCAAATAGAAGTATAAAATAGGTCATAAAAATCATGTCATCTCACGTCCCAAGGGTAAAATTTTTGGTATTAATATAGTGCCTTCATATGTATATATGAGGGCAGATATGCATATATGTGTGCATATACATAGCATTCATATATATGTGTGTGTGTATACATATAATATGTAAGTTTTTTATTCTTTATTGTTTGTATCAAAAAAATTTTCACAGGTTGTTATTCTTTAGGCTTCTTGGTTCAATCAAGACAGTGATCTAACTTTTTCTCCCTCGCATACTCCATGAAATGGGAAAATAGATCTATAATGAAAATAAAGTCCAGTCCACGTTTGCCTCCTCTGTAGGTCTCCTCACACCCTCCTTCCTCTGCCAGCAAAACTCCGGGCCTCACCCTTCATCTCCTGGTCCTTCTTCCTCTCCCCATAGCTCACGTCAGCCGTCACGTACTCCAGCTAGAGTTCCACGACTGTCCCTCTCCCACTGAGTAGCCCTTTCACAGGTCCCTGAAGCCCGTCGCAGCTTTCCCCATGGAACACAAGCTTTCTGTGAGTCACTTATCCGTGTAATGCCCATCCTTCCCCCACAACTCTGTATAAACTCCATCATGATGGGCTCTTTCTCTTTTGGTTCGCCTTTATTTGCTAATACCCAACACACAGCCCTTCATGATAAACATTTGTGGGATAGATGAGTGAATTTCTGGAAAAATTATAATTGATGAGAACACAATGGCAAATCCAAGGACACATAAGGAACCCATGACAGCTGACAAACTTCCCCAGCAGGAGCTCAGAGTAATCCCATTATCAGTACAGTGCAGGCAAGGAGAGGGAGCTGGCCACAGAGAACTGGCCAAACGGTAGCTGGAGGGTGGGAGTGCCGAGGCAGTCCCCTGCTTCTACTGCTTAACTCCAAAGTCTGCTTGAGGCAAGGGCTAGGTGGGTGCGAGCACCGCTTGCTAAGGGTGAAGACAGCCCAGCACGCAAAGGGACAGACGGGAAGGAGCAAGCAGCCTCCTGCAGCTGACAGCTCAGGGAGGTGCCCTGCCCCACAGCACGGCCCGACCAGCCCTGAACCGTCATCTGAAGTCTAGCTCTGGTGCTGAGCCTGTATTTGCCACCTGGTGAGAGGTGAGTTCTCACTTGAGCTGAATAAATACACTGTCCTAGGTCCTTGCCTACAGAGGTGAACAGGAATACAAGACACACTGGAGTTTGAGGTAAAGAAATAGCATGAAAAAGAGGCACCCCACTAACACCAGGAAAGACCGTGAAGCAGCCGGGATGGCCCTCAAGGCAGACAGCCTCGTCTGAATCCTAACTGTGACGTCAGTGTCTCCTCAAAGACCACAGGGATGTGTGCACATGCCCTCCCCTCCCTGTTAGTCCGGTAAGGAGAGGACGTGTTTGAATAAGCACTTAGAGAACTTCAAGGAGGTAAGACACCCACAGCAATAAAAACCAAGAAGCAGGGCACTTGTGCCCAAGTATCTACTCCCCTCCCACCAAAGGCCTCATGCCCTGATAGAAAAGACTTTGGGTTTTAAAACTAGAGAATTTGGGACCCCAGAATGGTGCCGTCAGCAGATGAACTATGTTCTAGGGTGCCTGGAAACCAGAAAAACTCCAGAACGGAAGACAGGAAGGCCTCCTGGGAGACCAAGCAATGTTAACTGTGGCCCCCAACCAAAGGCCAGAGCGGTTCTCAGAGTAGCCAAGTGAAGCATCTTGGATGGGCTCTTTCTCTTGGTTCGCCTTTATTTGCTAATACCCAACACACAGCCCTTCATGATAAACATTTGTGGGATAGATGAGTGAATTTCTGGAAAAATTATAATTGATGAGAACACAATGGCAAATCCAAGGACACATAAGGAACCCATGACAGCTGACAAACTTCCCCAGCAGGAGCTCAGAGTAATCCCATTATCAGTACAGTGCAGGCAAGGAGAGGGTGCTGGCCACAGAGTACTGGCCAAACGGTAGCTGGAGGGTGGGAGTGCCGAGGCAGTCCCCTGCTTCTACTGCTTAACTCCAAAGTCTGCTTGAGGCAAGGGCTAGGTGGGTGCGAGCACCGCTTGCTAAGGGTGAAGACAGCCCAGCACGCAAAGGGACAGACGGGAAGGAGCAAGCAGCCTCCTGCAGCTGACAGCTCAGGGAGGTGCCCTGCCCCACAGCACGGCCCGACCAGCCCTGAACCGTCATCTGAAGTCTAGCTCTGGTGCTGAGCCTGTATTTGCCACCTGGTGAGAGGTGAGTTCTCACTTGAGCTGAATAAATACACTGTCCTAGGTCCTTGCCTACAGAGGTGAACAGGAATACAAGACACACTGGAGTTTGAGGTAAAGAAATAGCATGAAAAAGAGGCACCCCACTAACACCAGGAAAGACCGTGAAGCAGCCGGGATGGCCCTCAAGGCAGACAGCCTCGTCTGAATCCTAACTGTGACGTCAGTGTCTCCTCAAAGACCACAGGGATGTGTGCACATGCCCTCCCCTCCCTGTTAGTCCGGTAAGGAGAGGACGTGTTTGAATAAGCACTTAGAGAACTTCAAGGAGGTAAGACACCCACAGCAATAAAAACCAAGAAGCAGGGCACTTGTGCCCAAGTATCTACTCCCCTCCCACCAAAGGCCTCATGCCCTGATAGAAAAGACTTTGGGTTTTAAAACTAGAGAATTTGGGACCCCAGAATGGTGCCGTCAGCAGATGAACTATGTTCTAGGGTGCCTGGAAACCAGAAAAACTCCAGAACGGAAGACAGGAAGGCCTCCTGGGAGACCAAGCAATGTTAACTGTGGCCCCCAACCAAAGGCCAGAGCGGTTCTCAGAGTAGCCAAGTGAAGCTCCCAGCTCAGAGTCAACCAGTCCAGAAAAGCAAGAGGGGCTCGACCATCAACTGATTAAACAAGTAGAACTGAGAAGAGCCGACTCATAAGCTCCCCACTCGTAACCCCCTGCCCTCCGTGCGGCCGTGAAAAAGCAGCTCACGGTAGGCGGTTGACCTGGGAGGGCTCCATGTGTGGGTGTTGGAGCGAAGAGAGCAGAGCAGGGCGAGAGAACGCTGCGAGGCACAGGGCTGGAGCCGAGAGGGGCGGAGGGAGCCAAGGCTCTGCTCGGCGACACAGACACAGACTCGCCCGTGACCCAGCGAAGTCCTTCCTGTGTTAAGCTGGGTCTCTCTGGAGAGATGTAGAGTCAGAATTCAACCGTTTTTTTTTTTTTTTGGCTTCACTGAGTGACTTGTGGGATCTCAGACCCTAGAACAGGACTTGAACCTGGGCCATGGCAGTGAGGGCGCTGAATCCTAGCTGCTACACCACCAGGGAGCCTGGCAAATGCTGCATTTGAAAGTAACTGGAAGCAATTGTTTTCTTTGTGTGGTTATGCCACCAGCTTGTGCAATTGAGTTTATTTTATATCTCAGTGCCTGCCTTTTGTTTGTTTTGGTTTAATTGTGTTTTTAAATTGCATAATAGCATTATATGGTTTCAGTGTCAACATTGTAAAACAGGATATATCCAAAGAAATCAGCCCATGTTCCCTTCTTGCTTATATTCTTAGTTTCTCATCTAAGTTGTTGTGTTTGTTGACATAAAGTTCGTACTATTTCCTCATAGATCTTTTAGTTTCTGAGGGGTCAGAGGTAATCTTTCATTCTTGATTTTTGTGATTTGCATTATCTCTTTTTCTTGCTGAAGGTTTATATACTTAAGGGTTTGTCGATTTTGCTGATTTTTTAAAGGTTTTTTTTGGTTCTTCAAATTTATCATAGAAATTTTTTTCTATTATTTTTTCTGCTTTATGTGTCTTTAATTTCCAGTCTTATCTCTATTATTTCCTTCTTTATGATTGCTTTCAATGTGTTTTCCTTTTATTTCTACATTTTTAAGGCAAGTGCTTAGATTTTTGATTTAAGGTATGTCTTCTTTTATAAGCGTTTAACTCTCTATAAGCTTTCCCTTAAGTCTTACATAGCTGTGTCCCATACATTTTGACCTGATGGGTTTTTATTTTTGTGGAGGTTCAAAATCCTTACTAATTACCCTTATTATTTTTCTTTGACCCATTGTTATTTAGAAATGTGTTGTTTAATTTCCAGTTACTTGTGGATTTTGCTAAATTTTCTTTCACTTTTATCTAATTTGACTCCCTCATGGTTGGTGAATATGCTTTGTATAATTTCAATCCTTTTGAATTTATTCTTGCTTTTTTATGGCCTAGTGGCTTATCTTGGAGAATGTTCTCTGTGTACTTTAGAAGACTATCTCTTTTTGTTGTGGTTGAGTGGAGTGTGCTGTAGATGTTTGTTAAGGTAATTTGGCTGCTAGTGTTTTTCATGTCTTGCATTTCCTTGTTGTTCTTTCTGCTTGTTTTTATCCATCTTTGTGTGGGGAATATATTCAACTATTACTGTTGAATTGTCCCTTTCTCTCTTTAGTCTCATCTTTTTTAGTTTCATGTACTTTAGGGCTCTGTTATTAGGTTTATAAAATCGCTGTTGCATGTCCTTTGGAATTGACCCTTTAATCACAGAATTTCCCTCTTTTTTTCAAGTAACGTCTTTGTCTTAGTTGATTTTGTCTAATATTAGTATATCTCTGCTCTACCGACTGTTCATATGGTTCATCTTCATCCTTTTGTTTTTGACATGCTGGTGTCTTTGAATCTAAATTGAGTGTCTCTTTTAGATAGCATATAGTTGAGTCATTAAAAAAAAATCCATACTGCTAATCTGTTTTTTTATTCCAATGTTTAATCCATTCTCATTTATTGTGATACTTTCTCATTTATTGTGATACTGATAAGGTAAGGTAAACATCTACCATTTGGTTGTTTTCTATGTGGCTCACGCTATTGGTTCATCCATTGCTCTGTCACTGCTGCCTTTTGTGTTAGGTAGATTTCCCCCCAACCCCATATATATATATATATATGTATATGTTATTTTCTTAGCTGTTGTCTTGGGGATTACAATTAACATCTTAATTTAAAACCACCCAGTTCATGTTAATCCTGACATAATTTCAGTAGCACATGTAACCTTGCTCTAGAGCTGTACTGGGTCTAGGCCTCCTCCCCACCTTTATGCTATTTTTGTTTTACAAATCACATCTTTAGAAGCTGTTCACATTGTTATCATTATTGCTTTATACGGTTGCCTTTCAAATCAGATAGAAGAAAGTCATTACACCTTCTGTCCTCCACAAATAGAATTATTGTCTTCTATGTTTACCTAGGTACTTTCCTTTACTGGTGTTCTTTACTTGGATTTAAATTTTCATTTAGTTTAATTTCATATTGAAGAAATCCCTTTTTTATTTCTTGTAGAGCAAGTGCTAGTGATGGATTCTGTAAGTTTTTCTCTTGTGGAATTATTAACTTTATTTTTGAAGGGTAGTTTTGCTGGATACATAATTCTTGGTTGATATTTTTTTTCTTTCAGTGCTTTGACTATTTCACTGATGTCCGGCCTGCCTGGTTTATCTTGAGAGTAGGCTGTTAATCTGATTATTTCTGACAGTCCACCCTGGGGATGGGGTCCTCTCTGCTCCGTGAGTTCTGACTGACAGCATTCTTAATACTTTGTGAAAGGGCCCTTTCCAGGGAGCTGAGATGGGTCAGATGGTGACAGAGCCCTGGAGATGGTGCTTCTGAGGAGGGCTGAGCCGGGTGGCCGCAGGCTGCAGGTCTTTCCAGTTCCTGTGGCTGTGGGCTGCGGGTTGGCAGAGTAGCTGGCTTTTAGGTGAACTTGGGGGTTGATGGGAGGGTATGACATTGTGATGTGCTCTCATCAAGGTTTATCAGCTTTCCTGAGATAGGACTCTTTGGGTTTTTGTTAGCTTTTGGCTAGTGTCCATAATTTTGAAAAAGTTGGTTTTCACAATTGCACTGGCATTTCTGTGGTTCTTTTGGCATCGACACAGGTCCTGGCTCCACTGTCCTGGGTGCTCTGCCGCACCCTGCCCCTCTCCCACATATGGGTGAATTTTAACAGCAAGTGAAAAAATAAGACTGTGAATAGCAGTCATAACATATGCATCATTTACCCACTTTATTTACATAGAAGGAACTAAAAACATAAATGCACATATATAAATTCATAAAATGTGTGTAATATTTGCCCATCCAAAATCCATGGACAGTTCCAGGTAGTGGTCTCCTCAGGTGGAGGCAGACCTAGGGACGGGAGGAGGCGCATAGGACTATGTGTGTTACAATTAAGGGCCGGTTTGACTTTGGACTGGTGGGTTCATGGGGGTTTATTACATTATTAGAAAGTGTGCACACAAGGATTTTATGGTTGTGTTTACTTTCATATTAACACGTGAGATGGGGAGTCGGCTCTGTAATGGAGTTTTAGAAAAGAGCTTTGAACTCAGCTTTCACATCCATTGTTCTGGCCAGAGGAATGACTTAGGGAGCACGTCTCTGCCCAGTCTCACACGCGGCTGCCTGAGCTGGCGCTTCCTCCATCTCAGGGATACCAGCGAAAGGGGTGCTGGGCAAGAGCGCTGCGTTGAGGGGAGGGGGTGTCGCACACGGCCTTTCCTAGGTCCCCACTGCCGCTTCACTCTTACAGCCCTCCGCTCCGCCGTGTGCTCTGAGAGGGTTAGTCGATACACAGGAGCTGTCAGCGAGACCCCAGCAAACCAAACAGTTCTGCTCTTGTTAAATCTGTATTTAAAGCATGACATTTTCTGGTTGTTCAAGCATTTGAGAGATTTTTTAGAACCATCAAGTGGTGATGTGAGTCACCCCAAACAGCTATCACGATGACTTGGGCACAGTATCATGCTAACAGGATTAGAAAGGAAACTAAGAAAATGAAGACTTAGACAGTTACAGCTTTCAGTTTTAAAGAATGACTTTTTAGAATAGAAATGTCTGCACCGAGCATTGATAATGGGAGCCCCGCCCCTGGGTAATTTATATTACTGAAAAGCGTTTTTGAGAGACAGTACTGGTAGAGTAAGATGGTACTCCCATACCTTTTCATGTATGAGATCCACGGAAAATGGTCATCGTATGGCTTGTTAGGGAGAATAGCAAGTCTGTTCATGGCTGCCGTAGCTTGCACCAGCCATGGTCCACTGGCTGTGAAGACCCAGCTTTGACTCTGGATTTACTTCTTATCTACCCACTTTATTTACATAGAAGGAACTAAAAACATAAATGCACATATATAAATTCATAAAATGTGTGTAATCTTTGCCCATCCAAAATCCATGGACAGTTCCAGGGAGCGGTCTCCTCAGGTGGAGGCAGACCTAGGGACGGGAGGAGGCGCATAGGACTATGTGTGTTACAATTAAGGGCGGTTTGACTTTGGACTGGTGGGTTCATGGGGGTTTATTACATTATTAGAAAGTGTGCACACAAGGATTTTATGGTTGTGTTTACTTTCATATTAACACGTGAGATGGGGAGTCGGCTCTGTAATGGAGTTTTAGAAAAGAGCTTTGAACTCAGCTTTCACATCCATTGTTCTGGCCAGAGGAATGACTTAGGGAGCACGTCTCTGCCCAGTCTCACACGCGGCTGCCTGAGCTGGCGCTTCCTCCATCTCAGGGATACCAGCGAAAGGGGTGCTGGGCAAGAGCGCTGCGTTGAGGGGAGGGGGTGTCGCACACGGCCTTTCCTAGGTCCCCACTGCCGCTTCACTCTTACAGCCCTCCGCTCCGCCGTGTGCTCTGAGAGGGTTAGTCGATACACAGGAGCTGTCAGCGAGACCCCAGCAAACCAAACAGTTCTGCTCTTGTTAAATCTGTATTTAAAGCATGACATTTTCTGGTTGTTCAAGCATTTGAGAGATTTTTTAGAATCATCAAGTGGTGATGTGGGGGAGTCACCCCAAACAGCTATCACGATGACTTGGGCACAGTATCATGCTAACAGGATTAGAAAGGAAACTAAGAAAATGAAGACTTAGACAGTTACAGCTTTCAGTTTTAAAGAATGACTTTTTAGAATAGAAATGTCTGCACCGAGCATTGATAATGGGAGCCCCGCCCCTGGGTAATTTATATTACTGAAAAGCGTTTTTGAGAGACAGTACTGGTAGAGTAAGATGGTACTCCCATACCTTTTCATGTATGAGATCCACGGAAAATGGTCATCGTATGGCTTGTTAGGGAGAATAGCAAGTCTGTTCATGGCTGCCGTAGCTTGCACCAGCCATGGTCCACTGGCTGTGAAGACCCAGCTTTGACTCTGGATTTACTTCTTATCTACCAGTCTGAACTATGGGGATCGTTCTGCCAACTTGTCATGATTTTGTATCGACTAGTTTTAAAATATAAAAGTTATCCCTTGGGGTCTCAAATTCTTAAAATGCAAAATTACATTTGAAAATGGGCCAAATCTGAGTAAATGCATTTGTACAAATGTATAGCTATTCAATTTTATCATTATTTAACTCTGTGTGTTTGAAGACCAGTACATGGCATTTGCTAGCAATTGATGCTGATACTCTCATGTGTTTGTGGCTGTCTTTACTACTTTTGTCAATGGGGAGGTATGAACACCTGCTGCCATGTGTACCTTGTACAGGCTATTGTGGGAGAGATAAAAATGCAGAAAGCTGGTCCTACTCGTGGACCTCCGTCTGGCTCATCATATGTTGCTTTTATGTGAAGCATAAATGATAAAGCGGTGTCATGTACAGAAAATAATATCCAGAGAATAAATGTAAAAATACATGAAAGAAGGGGAAGCTCCATGAGGTTTAGTGTCTTGTGCTCAGTAGGATATGCAGGGGAAATGTGTACGGTCTAATTGAGATTCTTAGGAAAGGATTTAATGAAGACTGAAGAATTGAACTGTCAGGCATAAAGGATGGTGAAGTCTGGCTATTCAGAGAGTTTTTATTGTCTTCCTAAGAAATTTACTGGGAAGTGCAATGTTCCCAGTAACAAAGGCAAAGACAAAGTTTTAGAAAAGAAATTTCTCCTGGATACTATTATAAAGTTTGAGTATTTCTATTATGATTTTATTACATCCCATCTGTGGTAGATGTTTTATTGAAATTATTTGGATGTTATCATCAAGCTGTGACAATGATGCTTTAAAGGTCACATGCAAAACACAATTAAATTTCCCAAGTGAAATAAGAATATGCATTGTGAAAGGCAAATAATTTGAAGGAGTTTCTTTTTTCTTATGTGGGCCATTTTATGATGACATTTCGAGGTGTTTAAACAGATCACTGTGTTGTTTCCTTTCTGATTGCAATTTTCCCTTCAGTACTTCTGTAGATTCAGAGTAGAAACCAACGTGTGTAAGTTACAACATTATTGAGTCTTATAGTTTATATACACTTTATTCTAAATTTAACAGTAGATTCTGTTATAACTGGGTGGAAACTTACTAAAATTGTTGTCTTCTTATATAAATGTGATGGCTTCTGATGGATAGATATTTAATTATATACATTTTGGTTTATTATAAATTGGATAAACCAACAGTTTTGTACCTCTGTCATTAGCTTACTGCTTAGATCTCTAAGATTCCCTCTATTTAAAATTTTATGATTTTATTTTACTTTTTTCCCTGTAAAAGTAGTGAATGATTATTTCTTTCAAATGTCTGGAAACTAGTACTGGAAAATTTTTAGTTATGATTGCCCACCACAGGTTATTTTGATGTTATGACTGACAGTGTTTTCTGTGTGATGCTGACTCATAAATACCACTGGGAAAAAAGGCATTTTGGTTCTAATATAAGGAGCATTATCTAGGTAGCAGCATAATGACTTAGGCAAACAAAAATTTCTTTGTACTTCTGAGCAAAATGACAGATGATACCTAACTATCTAAGTGAAGTGAAAAGAACAAATTATATTAAAAAAAGGAAAACACAATATCAGTTTCAATAGAGGCCAGTGGTTCTTATCTCTTAAAAATGGTCTGATCCTGTTGTCTGTTTCCATATGGATTGCTCGGTGGTATGCACTTTCTGAGAGGGAAAGAGTACTGCACATCTGTGTAGGTACTAGAGTATTGTATTTCTGGTTGGATTAAGTGTGTCTACCTATTTATATCAGGTAATAGAGAGTCGATGGTAGCATTATTATTAACAGAGTCTGTTTACTTTTCTTTGTTTATTGAAACAACGGACTAATCTACCCTTAGGCTTGGCATTGTTTTAGGGATATAGTAGCAACCTGTAGGAAAGGAATTGGAAATGATTAAAATTATTAAGTACTTCTGAACTGGTTTCGAAAGCTTCTCTGGGCTGAAAGCCAGTTGATTCTTGTCAGTGTTTTTACAGGACTGAGGTCAGTTACTTCAGAGCTATAACAACTACTGCCCAGGTACATGGTTTAATTCTGATGCCATATTGGATCCTTTGAAATGCTGCCGTGATTGGTGTTTAAATAAATGTACTCTGACTGGACAAGAATAGAAAGGCTATTTTGGAGTATTTTCAAAGGCAGAAGTTTAAAACAATGTAACGTCGTTTCTGAGTTCTGTAGAGAGTCACACTGAGGTTTCAATGTTTGTATTGAATAAATGAAAATATTCAAATGAACCATTGATATAAGAGGAATTGCCAATAGGTGAAAGCTTCTGAGAAAAACCAGTTGGATTTAACAAATGGAACTAGTTGACAGAAGGCTTGGTTTCTGATCGTGGCCTACCTACAAGCAACCTTTATAACTTGGGGAGATTTTAACATTCTGATTGATAAGAGGATCTAGTCCAACCCTTTCATTTGTGAAGTCTTCCTTCGTCCTGGAGCACCTTCTTGAAGGAAGTGAGTTTGGCGCTCGTGGCGGTGTGCATATGCTGCTGTCCTGGGAGCCTGAAGTTCGGGAGAGAGGGCGGAGTGGTTGGGAGTAATTCTTGAGCGTGCATATCCAGAGGACCCAGGGCCTTGTGGCTGGACAAGGCTGCACAGGTTTCACACTGGGAGCGTACAGGTTGGGAGCGCACAGGTCAGGGGCACACAGCCACAGCCTGGCCACTGGTTTTAATGCTTATCCTGAACGTTGTGTATTGGACACCCATAGATGTGTTCCCTCTCCATTCCGCATAGCCTCTACCTTTTTGTAGTCTGTTGTCTCTGCTTTTTGCCTTTGGGATGTTTTGAGTTTACCCATGTTGGGGTACTGTGTAGACATGGAAGGGTTTTGAGAGGAGAGCGATGTCATCAGTTACTTTTGCAAGAAAGCTTACTTTTGCAAAACAGTGCAGGGTTGATAGCAAAGGGTGGTGGCTGGGTAGCTGACCCTATAAGAAAGCTAATAGCGATGTTTTTGATTTGGTTTCATTGCTGTCTTCTTCAGAACAGGTCTGTATGGTAAAATGTTTAAACAAACTATAGAATGACTTAATCCAGATGGTTTTTGCTTTCAGTTGAAAGCTGACTCATTGCAATATGAACTCAGTCAGCTGTCATCCCACCGCACTTGTCTTGGCATAGAGCTTGGAGGTGTGTATCACAGGGGGCTCTTGACTTAAAAAAATCTGTCTTAGATATGCAGCATGCTCAGTTGCTAAGTCATGTCTGACTCTTTGTGGCCCCCTGGACTGTAGCTCACCAGACTCCTCTGTCCAGGCTAGAATTCTGGAGGGGGCTGCCATTTCCTTCTTCAGGGGATCTTCCCATCCCTGGGATCAGACCTGCATCTCCTGCATTGGCAGGTGGATTCTTTACAACTGAACCACCAGGGAAGCTCATATTAGATCTAGATATTATTATATAAATCTTTCCCACAGACATATCTATGTAGATAAATAAATCTGCATATAGATATAGACAGTAGAAATAACTCCAGATTTGTACTTTAAGGAACCAATGTGTTTCTCTCTCTCTGTACCGCTTGTGTCTGAGGGAAACTTGCTGTCTTAGTTTTTCCTTTCTGGCTGCACTGTCTGAGCGTATTGTTGCCAAGTCAAGATCAGATACAGTGGAGTTAGACCTTGGTCAGCTTTTGCCTCTTTAATTTGGGGCCAATTCATTAATCCACCTGAGTTGTGGTTTCATTATAGATCATTGATAGATCATTTTATGGCACTACATTGCACTGAAAACATCCAGACTAGGGTAGTGAACAAGGACAAGCCAGTCTCCTCATGTTTGGAAGGAAGGAATATCGTGTATCAGAAGGAATATCTAAGGGAAGGTCATCAGAGGCTTCGTGCATGATTGAGACGCCACACACAGCATCCGTGTATAAACACACAGGCACACGAGGAGATTTATATGTGTGCATAAATACAAACATTGATAGAAACCCAGAGTAAATTTAGAAGGTTCACTGATGAGTGGAGGAGTTTCCATTTTATAGACTAAGAACAAATGGCATTTGTACTGTCAGCATTCTACTTTTATACTAAAACAGAAAATAGCCTCTTCTACATTTTACATCTTTGTGGACAAGACTGAGTAAACTGCAGCGCTGGTGAGGCACAGACGATTGGTTGCCAACAGGATTAAGAATCCTAGAGGAACAGGCACAGATTATCTGTTCACCTGAAATTGCTCTCTCTCTATCTTGGTAGGGACAACAGAACCACACGCACGGTGAGCAGATGGGAAATACTGCCTGCATTAATGATGCTTGGGGTGAAGGAAGTCCTCACAAGTCTGCTTTTGTTTCTCCCTTAGTTAGCGACCCACTCAGAATTCTCTGTGCTTCCTGGAACTTCATATTAAAAATTTCATAGATCACAGAAGGAATTTTCAAATGGCATTATCTTTGCTGAGGGCCATTACCAAACCTTTGTTCTTCCACTGACTTTTTGAAAACAAAGCTTCTTTGAGCCCTCTGCCCCTGTGCCAGGCTTCACAGATTTTTGCATTTATGTGAAGTGGTATTTTGTGTGTGTGTGAGACCAGGGCCATCGTTGACTGGTCTCAGCAAGCTGCTTAAATATCTGTAATGAAAGGATGTGACTGAAAGAACAGAGAAAGGAAGGAAAAAATAAACCTAGTAACAGTCTGCTTGCATACGGAAATAAGTTTATCCCAGTGTGTGTAACGTTGGTCAGTCTCTTTTAATAAGGGAGATTTATTTTCAGAAAGCCAGCTTTTTGTGAATGATGTATATTATAATATTGTATTTACCTAAATTATGAAATTTCAAGCTGAGAACTCTAAGTTGAAAATGAAGATTCTTCATTTAGCAAACGTTTCTTGGGTGCTTACTTTATGTCGGCCCCTCAAGCTGCTTCTCCGGTGGCTCAGGTGGTAAAGAATCTGCCTGCAGTGCCAGAGACCTGGGTTTGATCCCAGGGTTGAGAAGATCCCCTGGAGAGGGAAACGGCAGCCTACTCCGGTATTCTCGCCCGGAGGATCCAGAGGAGATTTATATGTGTGCATAAATACAAACATTGATAGAAACCCAGAGTAAATTTAGAAGGTTCACTGATGAGTGGAGGAGTTTCCATTTTATAGACTAAGAACAAATGGCATTTGTACTGTCAGCATTCTACTTTTATACTAAAACAGAAAATAGCCTCTTCTACATTTTACATCTTTGTGGACAAGACTGAGTAAACTGCAGCGCTGGTGAGGCACAGACGATTGGTTGCCAACAGGATTAAGAATCCTAGAGGAACAGGCACAGATTATCTGTTCACCTGAAATTGCTCTCTCTCTATCTTGGTAGGGACAACAGAACCACACGCACGGTGAGCAGATGGGAAATACTGCCTGCATTAATGATGCTTGGGGTGAAGGAAGTCCTCACAAGTCTGCTTTTGTTTCTCCCTTAGTTAGCGACCCACTCAGAATTCTCTGTGCTTCCTGGAACTTCATATTAAAAATTTCATAGATCACAGAAGGAATTTTCAAATGGCATTATCTTTGCTGAGGGCCATTACCAAACCTTTGTTCTTCCACTGACTTTTTGAAAACAAAGCTTCTTTGAGCCCTCTGCCCCTGTGCCAGGCTTCACAGATTTTTGCATTTATGTGAAGTGGTATTTTGTGTGTGTGTGAGACCAGGGCCATCGTTGACTGGTCTCAGCAAGCTGCTTAAATATCTGTAATGAAAGGATGTGACTGAAAGAACAGAGAAAGGAAGGAAAAAATAAACCTAGTAACAGTCTGCTTGCATACGGAAATAAGTTTATCCCAGTGTGTGTAACGTTGGTCAGTCTCTTTTAATAAGGGAGATTTATTTTCAGAAAGCCAGCTTTTTGTGAATGATGTATATTATAATATTGTATTTACCTAAATTATGAAATTTCAAGCTGAGAACTCTAAGTTGAAAATGAAGATTCTTCATTTAGCAAACGTTTCTTGGGTGCTTACTTTATGTCGGCCCCTCAAGCTGCTTCTCCGGTGGCTCAGGTGGTAAAGAATCTGCCTGCAGTGCCAGAGACCTGGGTTTGATCCCAGGGTTGAGAAGATCCCCTGGAGAGGGAAACGGCAGCCTACTCCGGTATTCTCGCCCGGAGAATCCAGAGGAGGACAGAGGAGCCTGGTGGGCTCCAGTCCATGGCTCGCAAAGAGCTGGACACGGCTGAGTGAGTAACCTACTCTTCTGTCGCTGGATGGCCAGGGATATGTAAGGATTGGTCCCTACCACCAAAGGGATCCTACTTTTGTGGCAGAATTGTAGCGCGTCCTCAAGCTAGTCCTTAAGGAGTGACTACCATGTGCCAGGCTTGGCTCTAGACTCCGGAGATGGCGGTAGGTGCAGTCCTGCTCCAGCAGATGTGAATTATTAAGAGAAAGACACAGTCGGGGTGGGAAGGACAGACAGACGGTGCAGAGGATCACCTGAAGGTCGGTGTTCTGGGATGACCTGGAGAACGCTGGCTTACTCTTCTGGCTCAGAGAAATTCACCTTATGACTGAAATGTTACTTTCCCTCTGTTCCATGCTACTACTGATCCATCCTCAGTCTTTAATTAGAAGCATTTGCTTTATTGAGTTTAAAAAAAGTACACTGATTATTTCTGAAGGAAGTTATGAATAAATTCCATACAGCATACCATTTGACAAATTACTGAAAAAATAATATTTAAATGATACATTTGAGCATCTCATTTATCTTGTTATTGAAGGAGGTTTTAGCCAATTACTTTCTGCTTCCTATATGTTGAATCGATCATCCTTTTTCAGTACCTGTCTGTAGAAGCTTATTGATTTGATCTGTACTTGAATTAACTGTTCACATTTAATATGTTGGAGAGACAGTATGATGGGTTACTCTATGAACTGTAAGTTGTTTTATTTTAATATATATTTCTAAATTCTGCCTTTAGAACTTTATTTGCTTTTGCATACTCAACTTTATTCACTCACATTTGATAACCATGCATTATAAACTGGCAAGGCCATTTATTTACCAAGGCTTACAATATCTGTTTTGTAGTTTCCAGTTTTGAAATAGTTAATCAATGCTGAATGTACAGTTCCCAGGGCATTTTCAGAACCTCGTCAGGTAATTAGCCTAAGTGGTCCTGTCAGCCCTCGCGTCAGTTGGAGGCACACAGCACACTTGTCAGCCTGCTAAGAGGAAGCATGTAAGAATGCTATTAGTATGGTTAGCTCCATTCCCTCCTCATCCTTGAGAGAGGAGTGGGCTTGCTCTTTCCCAACGTAAAAACAGAACCAGATAATGTAAACGAATACTTTTGCTGGTGATTAGCATGGGTCTTTTCGTTCAACATGGGTTGGTGGATTTCCCTGTCCTTCGCCTTGCTGAGGTCTCAGTGATTTTTTCCATTCGTCTATGAGTGTCCTACCAAAGGGTCTAGTCCTTAAAGGAGTGACTACCATGTGCCAGGCTTGGCTCTAGACTCGGAGATGGCGGTAGGTGCAGTCCTGCTCCAGCAGATGTGAATTATTAAGAGAAAGACACAGTCGGGGTGGGAAGGACAGACAGACGGTGCAGAGGATCACCTGAAGGTCGGTGTTCTGGGATGACCTGGAGAACGCTGGCTTACTCTTCTGGCTCAGAGAAATTCACCTTATGACTGAAATGTTACTTTCCCTCTGTTCCATGCTACTACTGATCCATCCTCAGTCTTTAATTAGAAGCATTTGCTTTATTGAGTTTAAAAAAAGTACACTGATTATTTCTGAAGGAAGTTATGAATAAATTCCATACAGCATACCATTTGACAAATTACTGAAAAAATAATATTTAAATGATACATTTGAGCATCTCATTTATCTTGTTATTGAAGGAGGTTTTAGCCAATTACTTTCTGCTTCCTATATGTTGAATCGATCATCCTTTTTCAGTACCTGTCTGTAGAAGCTTATTGATTTGATCTGTACTTGAATTAACTGTTCACATTTAATATGTTGGAGAGACAGTATGATGGGTTACTCTATGAACTGTAAGTTGTTTTATTTTAATATATATTTCTAAATTCTGCCTTTAGAACTTTATTTGCTTTTGCATACTCAACTTTATTCACTCACATTTGATAACCATGCATTATAAACTGGCAAGGCCATTTATTTACCAAGGCTTACAATATCTGTTTTGTAGTTTCCAGTTTTGAAATAGTTAATCAATGCTGAATGTACAGTTCCCAGGGCATTTTCAGAACCTCGTCAGGTAATTAGCCTAAGTGGTCCTGTCAGCCCTCGCGTCAGTTGGAGGCACACAGCACACTTGTCAGCCTGCTAAGAGGAAGCATGTAAGAATGCTATTAGTATGGTTAGCTCCATTCCCTCCTCATCCTTGAGAGAGGAGTGGGCTTGCTCTTTCCCAACGTAAAAACAGAACCAGATAATGTAAACGAATACTTTTGCTGGTGATTAGCATGGGTCTTTTCGTTCAACATGGGTTGGTGGATTTCCCTGTCCTTCGCCTTGCTGAGGTCTCAGTGATCTTCATTCCTGTGCTCTGCTTCTCCCGTACGATGGTCTCTGGAGATGTTACCACATGCTTCTCTTGGATGTCTTCAAGGCCGTTTGAATCATCCTTGTGGTGACTCTGAGTTACTGTTGTTATTATAGTCACTAAGTCATGTCCTATTCTTTTGAGACCCAGTGGATTGTAACCTGCCAGGCTCCTTTGTCCATGGATTTCCCAGGTAGGGATACTGGAGTGGGTTGCCATTTCCTTCTCCAGGGGATCTCCCTGACCCAGGGATCAAACCCATGTCTCCTGCACTGGCAGGCAGATTCTTTACCACTGAGCTACCTGGGAAGCCCGATGACTCTGAGACCACGTACAGTCTGATTGCTGTTTGCCCTGCATCTGCCGTCTGGTTGGCTGTGCATCTGGTGGGGGGAGCTTATTCTGCTTCTTGTCTCTCCGGTGCCTTTCCGACGTCCTTTGTGGTTGGGGTTTGAGGTGTTGCTGCTTCTTATTGACATCAAACTTTATATAAATTGTGGAATTACTTCACAGCATACATTTAGTGTAGTTTTCCTGGCTTCAGACTCTACGCTTTGGCAGGTCAGTGGTGAGTGAAGTGGTAACGGAGAGCACAGGGAGAGAACAGGAGAAAGAAGCCCGGACGGGAGGTGGGCTGAGACAGGGCAGGCGAGCAGTGCGACAGGGTGACTGTGAGCTAAACCCTGAGCAGCTGCTGACCCGGAGGCGCGTGGAGAAGCCGGCTGTGTGTTGGGGGTGGGGCAGGAGGAAGGGTGTGAAATGTGGAGTGTCTCGGTTTGTGTTGGTGAGACACCATGTGGACATACTCTGCGTGCACGCTATGTCACGTCAGCAGCCCACCAGGCTCCTCTGTCCATGGGATCCTCTAGGCACGAATACTGGAGTGGATTGCCTTGCTCACTTCCAAGGGGTCTTCCTGACCCAGGGATCGAACCTGCATCTCTTATGTCTCCTGCATTGGCAGGCGGGTTCTTTGCCACCAGCAGAGTTTAAGTGAACGAAGCTATGTACTTGCTGGAGTGTATGTTTGAGTGTTCCAGCCTGACTGTAGTCAGAATTGCAGCCCCTGTATTGAATGCTGGTTAGTTCTGTCAGTAAGACCTATGTGAATGTGTTCTCCGAGCCTGAATTTTCTCATCTGTAAAAGGGGCGAAATAGGATCCTTGTGAGAATTAAATGGTCAATATGTGTAAAGTGTTTAGCAGTAACTAGCACATCACAACTTATTTAATCCTACATTTGTTTGGAAAGCGGTATTATTATACAATTGGCCCTTGAACAGTGTGGGGGTTATGGAAGCTGAACCCCTACACAGTCAAACTTCTGCAGATAATTTTTTTCATACCCTCCTCCCCAAATTAACTACTAGTAACCTGCTACTGATTGGAGGGCTTTGTGGCTCAGGTGGTATAGAATCTGCCTGCAGTGTGGGAGACCTGGGTTTGATCCCTGGCTCAGGAAGGTCCTCTGGAGAAGGGAATGGCTACCCACTCTAGTATTCTTTTTTTTTTTTTGGACACTTCTATTGGTCTTTCATTCATTTCCATCTTTATTCTTTGACCTGTGTGGGCCTCCAGTTGCAGCGGCCTCTGTCGCTGCAGAACACCGGCTCTGGGCGCATGTGCTTTAGAGCTCTGGCTTGGTAGTTGGACGTATCAGTTGAGCCACTGAGCGGCATGTGGGATCTTCCCAGGCCAGGGATTGAACCGGCGCCCCTTGCACTGCAAGGCGGAGTCCTCACCCACTGGACCACCAGGGAGGCCCCCTCCAGTATTCTTGCCTGGAGGAATCCATGGACAGGGGAGCCCGGCAGGTTACAGTCCATGAGATCACAGAGAGCCAGACACGACTGAGCCACTAGCATGCATACAGCCCACTGTGGACTGGAAGGCTTCCCAGCAATGCAAAAGCTGAGTGACATATTCTGCATATGTATTGAATACTGTCTTCTCCCAATAATGTAAACTAGAGGAAAGAAAACCGCTTAAGAAAATCATGTTGTTGTTCAGTCACTAAGTCGTGTCCAAGTCTTTGTTACGCCAAAGAATACATGCCAGGCTTCACTGTCTCCCTGAGTTTGCTACAACTCATGTCCTTTGAGTCAGGGATGCCGTTGAACCATCTCATCCCCTGTCGCCCCCTTTTCCGTTGCCCTCAATCTTCCCCAGCGTCAGGTCTTTTTCAGTGAGTTGGGTATTTGCATCAAGTGGCCAAAGAATTGGAGTTTCAGCTTCAGCATCTGTTCTTCCAATGAATATTCAGGGTTGATCTCAGGAAGAGGAAATAGATTTACAGTATATAAAAAAAGCCTGTGTGTAAGTGGACCTGTGTGGTTCAGACCCATGTTGTTGACAGGTCAGCTGTTCATACTGTAGAGAGAAGGGGCAGCTGACTCAGCACCTTAACTGCTCTGTCAGAGGTCATATAATTAGTAAGTGTCAGAAGAATTTGGACTGGGCCAAACTGTATTCCTAACTACGTTTGTCTTTCTCTTTCTCTTGTGAAAAAATATTTTCTGCAGAGGCTGCATGGTGTAGAGAAGAGACAGCGGACAAAATACCTAACCTACAGAAAGTTGTTCTGAGTATTAAATGGACAATGCCCCTTTAAAATGCTAAGAAGACCTTTTTAGTACGTTTAGTTATCAGCATAAGAAAGAAAAATCTTACAGAGAGATGCTGATGAAGCTTGGGTTTTGAGAACTGCTGGGGAAGAATGAACGGGGAGAAAGGAGAAGGTCCAAGTGGGACAGAGCAAAGCCAGAGAGAACAAGAGGTAGAGGTAGAGGTACGGTAGAGGTAGGGGTAGAGGATGGCCATGTAGTTTCTGCATTTTGGGACAAGAAAGCTTCAAAAAGCACCTGTTGGTTGACATTGTCAAATGCTGCCTGAGAAAAGGCAGTCTGAGTCCCTCTTTGATATTAACTGATTAAATTTATTTCCCTTTGGAACTAAAAACAATCGACTAAAAATGCAAAAAGAAACAAATATATGATCTAGTGATTTAGCATGCATACAGCCCACTGTGGACTGGAAGGCTTCCCAGCAATGCAAAAGCTGAGTGACATATTCTGCATATGTATTGAATACTGTCTTCTCCCAATAATGTAAACTAGAGGAAAGAAAACCGCTTAAGAAAATCATGTTGTTGTTCAGTCACTAAGTCGTGTCCAAGTCTTTGTTACGCCAAAGAATACATGCCAGGCTTCACTGTCTCCCTGAGTTTGCTACAACTCATGTCCTTTGAGTCAGGGATGCCGTTGAACCATCTCATCCCCTGTCGCCCCCTTTTCCGTTGCCCTCAATCTTCCCCAGCGTCAGGTCTTTTTCAGTGAGTTGGGTATTTGCATCAAGTGGCCAAAGAATTGGAGTTTCAGCTTCAGCATCTGTTCTTCCAATGAATATTCAGGGTTGATCTCAGGAAGAGGAAATAGATTTACAGTATATAAAAAAAGCCTGTGTGTAAGTGGACCTGTGTGGTTCAGACCCATGTTGTTGACAGGTCAGCTGTTCATACTGTAGAGAGAAGGGGCAGCTGACTCAGCACCTTAACTGCTCTGTCAGAGGTCATATAATTAGTAAGTGTCAGAAGAATTTGGACTGGGCCAAACTGTATTCCTAACTACGTTTGTCTTTCTCTTTCTCTTGTGAAAAAATATTTTCTGCAGAGGCTGCATGGTGTAGAGAAGAGACAGCGGACAAAATACCTAACCTACAGAAAGTTGTTCTGAGTATTAAATGGACAATGCCCCTTTAAAATGCTAAGAAGACCTTTTTAGTACGTTTAGTTATCAGCATAAGAAAGAAAAATCTTACAGAGAGATGCTGATGAAGCTTGGGTTTTGAGAACTGCTGGGGAAGAATGAACGGGGAGAAAGGAGAAGGTCCAAGTGGGACAGAGCAAAGCCAGAGAGAACAAGAGGTAGAGGTAGAGGTACGGTAGAGGTAGGGGTAGAGGATGGCCATGTAGTTTCTGCATTTTGGGACAAGAAAGCTTCAAAAAGCACCTGTTGGTTGACATTGTCAAATGCTGCCTGAGAAAAGGCAGTCTGAGTCCCTCTTTGATATTAACTGATTAAATTTATTTCCCTTTGGAACTAAAAACAATCGACTAAAAATGCAAAAAGAAACAAATATATGATCTAGTGATTTAGATGAATCAGCTAAAATTTGGAGGTCAATTTATTCTTTTGACGCCCCTTTCTAGTTCATAAGTTTTATCAATAGAATATTCTAGTAGCACACAGTGACTGACATTTATCAGCTTAGTTAGAAATTTAGTTGGAAAGCTCCACTATCTTAGGCCTCTGTGCTGCTTCTCTGCAAATCTGAAATGCAGCAGATACACTGCCGTGAAATGATGAGCAGCGTGCCAATGGTAACCTGGAAAAGCTTCCTTTTAATCCCAATGATTACTCTTACTCATACTCACTCTTCATATTTTTTCCTTAATTCTTGTGTGTGCATTCGCCACAATCAACAAATTGTGAGCTGACTTGAGCATATTCTAAGAGCAACAGGCTATGAGCTCTGCAGTTTAATTTGTCTAACATCTATGAGGGCTTGAAAGGGTTGGAGCTTTGTTCACCATGGACGAGCCCATTGCCTAGATTAGTGCCCGGCAGACAGTAGGTTCTTCACCCTGTAATTTTTTTTTTTTTTAAGATTTATTTATTTATTTATTTTGGGCGGGGGTCGGGTTGGGGATGGAGGGGAGTGGGCGGGCCACTTCTGTTGGTCTTTCATTTCTCTATTTTCATCCGTCTTTGTTCTTTGGTTCCTGTGGGCCTCCCATCGCGGTGGCGTCTGTCGCTGCAGAACACCGGCTCTGGGCGCATGTGCTCCAGAGCTCTGGCTCGGTAATTGGACACATCGGCCCAGCTGCTCCGCGGCACATGGGATCTTCCCAGGCCAGGGATCGAACCGGCGCCCCTTGCACTGCAAGGCGGTGTCCTTACCCACTGGACCACCAGGGGAAGCCCCACCCTGTAATTTAAGTAAGGAAAGAATGAACTTTCCACGGAGCTTCATAGTCACAAAATTTACAAAAACTTTATCTGACACAATATAATGATATGCGTAACTGGTGTGTTTCAACATTAACCATAAATAGAAAACAGACTGTGTTACTGCCAATAAGTATAATTTCTTGTAATATAAAATCCAGCTTTTCTACAGGTGACATGGTGTATTGTGTGGCTGGGGGGTGGTAGGACTAGAGAGCTAAGCTCAGAACCCAGGGCGAGGTTCTGGCAGGGGTTGTAGACCCCAGGCCTGGGGCCCAACCTGACTGAGCTTCCTGGGGTTCCTCCTTTGCAGAGTTTCGACGCTCTTCCTCAAGTATTATACTTTGGCGTATGGTGACTGTTCATCTCACTTAGGATAGAATGACCTCAACCCTGTTTTAATAAGAGCTGCACTGCATCTTGCTGAAAAGCCACAGTTAGATAAGAATTGGGGTTGTGTCGGCTTGACGTTTCTTGGAGCTGGATGAGTGCCCCTAGTATTTCTGGGGCCCACGGTATTGAGGTAGAAAATATAATTTGAGAACCTACTATGTGCAGAATATTTTAGAGAATAAAAGATGCTTCACACACATTTCATATCCTGGGAAAGTTTATAGATTTGAACTTTTTTTGAGATATAATTCAGATACCTTAACACTCACCATTTTAAAGTGCAAGTTCAGTGCTTTCTCGCATATTCATAGGTTTATGCCAACATCACATCACTATCTGATTCCTTAAAATTTTCATCACCTTGGACAGAAATCCCATACCAATTAGAAATTGCTCTCTGGGTGGCTGGATCTAGAACCTATCATAAAAAGTGAAGTAAGTCAAAAAGAGAAGGACAAGTGCAATATACTAGCACATATATATGGAATCTAGTAGGATGGTAATGATAACACATGCAGTGAAGCGATGGAAAAACAGACATGGACAGTAGACATATGGACATTGTGGGGAATGAACAGTGGGTCGGACGTGTAAAGGAAGTAGCATGAAAACCTGTACTATCGTATGTGAAGAAAATAGCTATAGTCATTGCTCTGTGAGAAAAGGGAATCCTGCAGGGGTGCTGTGTGATGGTCTGGAGGGGTGAGATGGAGAGGATATACATACGACTAATCTGGGAACATACATATCTGTAAACAACAAAATTCTGTAAAAGTTAAAAGTAAAATAAAAGTTTAAAAAAAGAAGAAATTGCTCTCCGTTAACCATAAAACGTGTGGCATGTTTTGAATATAAAATCCAGCTTTTCTACAGGTGACATGGTGTATTGTGTGGCTGGGGGGTGGTAGGACTAGAGAGCTAAGCTCAGAACCCAGGGCGAGGTTCTGGCAGGGGTTGTAGACCCCAGGCCTGGGGCCCAACCTGACTGAGCTTCCTGGGGTTCCTCCTTTGCAGAGTTTCGACGCTCTTCCTCAAGTATTATACTTTGGCGTATGGTGACTGTTCATCTCACTTAGGATAGAATGACCTCAACCCTGTTTTAATAAGAGCTGCACTGCATCTTGCTGAAAAGCCACAGTTAGATAAGAATTGGGGTTGTGTCGGCTTGACGTTTCTTGGAGCTGGATGAGTGCCCCTAGTATTTCTGGGGCCCACGGTATTGAGGTAGAAAATATAATTTGAGAACCTACTATGTGCAGAATATTTTAGAGAATAAAAGATGCTTCACACACATTTCATATCCTGGGAAAGTTTATAGATTTGAACTTTTTTTGAGATATAATTCAGATACCTTAACACTCACCATTTTAAAGTGCAAGTTCAGTGCTTTCTCGCATATTCATAGGTTTATGCCAACATCACATCACTATCTGATTCCTTAAAATTTTCATCACCTTGGACAGAAATCCCATACCAATTAGAAATTGCTCTCTGGGTGGCTGGATCTAGAACCTATCATAAAAAGTGAAGTAAGTCAAAAAGAGAAGGACAAGTGCAATATACTAGCACATATATATGGAATCTAGTAGGATGGTAATGATAACACATGCAGTGAAGCGATGGAAAAACAGACATGGACAGTAGACATATGGACATTGTGGGGAATGAACAGTGGGTCGGACGTGTAAAGGAAGTAGCATGAAAACCTGTACTATCGTATGTGAAGAAAATAGCTATAGTCATTGCTCTGTGAGAAAAGGGAATCCTGCAGGGGTGCTGTGTGATGGTCTGGAGGGGTGAGATGGAGAGGATATACATACGACTAATCTGGGAACATACATATCTGTAAACAACAAAATTCTGTAAAAGTTAAAAGTAAAATAAAAGTTTAAAAAAAGAAGAAATTGCTCTCCGTTCCCTCCTCCTCCCCACTCTCCATCCCTGGAAACTACCAGTATACTTTAAAAAAAAAAAAACATTTATTTATTTATTTATTTTGGGGGTAGTGGGGTGGGGAGGAAGCGGGGATGGGTGGGCCGCTTCTATTGGTCTTTCATTTGTCTATTTTTCATCCATCTTTGTTCTTTGGCCGTGTGGGCCTCCCATCGCAGTGGCCTCTGTTGTCGCAGAGCACCGGCTCTGGGCGCATGCGCTCCAGAGCTCCGGCTCGGTAATTGGACACATCGGTCCAGCCGCTCCGCGGCACGTGGGATCTTCCCAGGCCAGGGATCGAACCGGCTCCCCTTGCTCTGCAAGGTGGTGTCCTTACCCACTGGACCACCAGGGAAGCCCCAGTATACTTTTTATCTTGATGGATTTGCCTGTTCTAGGTCCATATAAATGGAATCATACAGTGTATGACATCTTGTGGCTGGCTTTTTTCACTTCCTGTTTTCAGATTTCTTCAGTTGTTGTAGCCCATCTTTCAGTACCTTCATTTTCACTGCTGAGTTATATTCCACTCTGTGGATATACCATTCCACATTTGTTGGTTGATGGACATCTGGGTTGTTCCCACTTTTTGGACATTATGCATACTACTGCTTTGAGCACTCATGGACATGTTTTTATGTGAATGTGTGTTTTCACTTCTCTTGGTTGTATGTCTAGGAGTGGAATTGATGGGTTATCTGGTAACCTGTGTTGAACTTTTGAAGGTTATGTAGAACTTTAATATTATGAGCTTTATCTTTATCACAGTGACAGAGAAAGGAAACTGAAACTCTGAAAGATTAGGTGGGCCAGATAAAAGCTTGCGTGTGTCACAAATATACATCTAAAATGAGATTCATTGATGTCTCGGTTAAGTTAGGGAAGACCTGAAACCTAAATATTGTTCAGGAAGGGTAAATAAAATGTGTGATAGTCACATGATGGAAGGCTGCTTCAGGTCTGTGTACAGAGCAGTTATCTACATAGAAGAAAATCTGCATGCCCACATGCACACCGCTCAACAGGAAGGGATCTGAAAGTCATACAGCATAGCGCCCAGTGCAAAAAGGAGTCGCAGGATGATGGATTTGGTATAGCATCATTTATATAAATTAAACCATAAAGAGATGCTGTACATTGTTACTGACATCCGAAAGTATAAAAATGGATGTGGAAAATGTTCACCAGTCTATGTAGTGGTTGCTTTGCATTCCTACTTCTGAGCTTTAGAACTCCTGCCGTTACCCCTTCATATATGTTTTAACAAATTATATCTATTCCAAGACTGTTGTTTCTTTATAGAGGGGCCATATTTTCTTTGCTGTTTTGTTTCCATTGTCTAGCACGATGTAACTAGCACATGAATGTGAAAATGCATTTTTGAACGGCTAAGCAAATGCCTATGAGGCCACTTAAATTATCTGGGGGAGAAGGTAGGGTGGGACAGATTAAATTAGCCATTCTTCCTTTCTGCTTGTCATCTCTTTGTACCTTCATATTCCCCTGGTGTTATCCTAATGTGAGGCCTGCAATTACAGGAGCAGCTCTGTGTGACATGACATGCTAATAAAGCAGATGGTGTGTGCAGATAACCAGGAGCGAAGTCGTCTTTGCTGCAGAAGTCATTGCTGTCTCCCTTAAAGTATGGAGTAGTTTATGATGCCTCAGGAGGTTTTATCTCCATTGTCAAGGTGACGATTATGTATCCTATGAATCTTGATGGCTTCGTTGTATTGAGTGTCAAATTACACAGCTTAGCCAGGTAGTTGTGGAAAGAAAGATGTCTGGTTTTTTATCAGTTTGAAGTTATTGTAGAACTTTAATATTATGAGCTTTATCTTTATCACAGTGACAGAGAAAGGAAACTGAAACTCTGAAAGATTAGGTGGGCCAGATAAAAGCTTGCGTGTCACAAATATACATCTAAAATGAGATTCATTGATGTCTCGGTTAAGTTAGGGAAGACCTGAAACCTAAATATTGTTCAGGAAGGGTAAATAAAATGTGTGATAGTCACATGATGGAAGGCTGCTTCAGGTCTGTGTACAGAGCAGTTATCTACATAGAAGAAAATCTGCATGCCCACATGCACACCGCTCAACAGGAAGGGATCTGAAAGTCATACAGCATAGCGCCCAGTGCAAAAAGGAGTCGCAGGATGATGGATTTGGTATAGCATCATTTATATAAATTAAACCATAAAGAGATGCTGTACATTGTTACTGACATCCGAAAGTATAAAAATGGATGTGGAAAATGTTCACCAGTCTATGTAGTGGTTGCTTTGCATTCCTACTTCTGAGCTTTAGAACTCCTGCCGTTACCCCTTCATATATGTTTTAACAAATTATATCTATTCCAAGACTGTTGTTTCTTTATAGAGGGGCCATATTTTCTTTGCTGTTTTGTTTCCATTGTCTAGCACGATGTAACTAGCACATGAATGTGAAAATGCATTTTTGAACGGCTAAGCAAATGCCTATGAGGCCACTTAAATTATCTGGGGGAGAAGGTAGGGTGGGACAGATTAAATTAGCCATTCTTCCTTTCTGCTTGTCATCTCTTTGTACCTTCATATTCCCCTGGTGTTATCCTAATGTGAGGCCTGCAATTACAGGAGCAGCTCTGTGTGACATGACATGCTAATAAAGCAGATGGTGTGTGCAGATAACCAGGAGCGAAGTCGTCTTTGCTGCAGAAGTCATTGCTGTCTCCCTTAAAGTATGGAGTAGTTTATGATGCCTCAGGAGGTTTTATCTCCATTGTCAAGGTGACGATTATGTATCCTATGAATCTTGATGGCTTCGTTGTATTGAGTGTCAAATTACACAGCTTAGCCAGGTAGTTGTGGAAAGAAAGATGTCTGTCATCAGATTTGGAAGGCATATTACTAATATTTTTGCCATCAGGACCATGTTGGTTTCCCTTCCTTGTGTTTATATGGAGTAAGAGAACTGTGTCTCTGCTTAGGGTCTGTCCCTCATTTCTCTTTATTGTTTTCTCCCCACGGGAAAAAGAAGGGCCACCAGTGATATTTGGAGCTCGCCAACAAGATGGGTGAAGTTTCTGGTCTTGTGTATCTGTTCTGACTCTCTTCCCCGGCGTACTTCACGTAGTCAAGATGCTCCTCCTCTTGGCTTTACGGTGAGGGTGAGCGGAGCAAGGGGGGTCGGCCCAGGAAGAAGGTGTCCGTCTGGTCCTGTCTCGGCCTTCCCTAGCGGGTAAACCAATGGAGGCGCTCTGTAAATCGGGTCGGGAGGAAGGTCACAGGGAACCTTATTTTTGACCCTTGGCCCCAGGCTCCATTCTTTAACACAGTCCACCCAAAGCTACAAGGGACGTAGGTAGGTAACGCTTGTGCTTTGATCCCCGTTTGTCTTGTCTGTGGTTGTGTTCCGTTGATTAGAACCAGGAGCGGTGGTGGAGTGAGTCATAGGTTTCCTGTGTACACCTCACCCCTGTAATAATGGGAGTCTTGATTTTCTCCATCCTTTACAGTGTTGAAACTTTTTTCTTTATAATTATGTCTCAGAGCCTTCAGCCATCATCTTGGCATTATAGGAATTTACTCAGCTGTTTAGAAAGACATTTGACCTATCTGAACCCATAAAAGCAGTTTAAAATCCTGAGGGATCCTGACAGAGCACATTGTTAATAGTTGCTTTTATAGGTGGTGAGACCTTTTATTTTTATTTGTGAAAACACCAAAACAGTCTGTCTTCCTTCAAATAAATACCTACTCAGCGCAAGAATATTTTACTTTAAAAGTGTAGCTGTTTAATTAATATAAGATGTCCCTGATTTAAACGATGCACTGTCTTAGGTGTCACTAAAAAAGATGCTGCCAATTAACTGTAAGATGCCATTGATTGTAAGATGCAGTCCCAGCCCACATTTATTACTGTATGAAAGAAAGAATAAATATGGAACAGATAAATTTAAAATGAGTGACTCTTCATTTGCAGAATAGCTCAGGAAGGGCAGGTTGGTATGTTAGAGGAGCCGCGGACGAGAGAGGGACGGAATGTCTGGAGACTGAGGTTCTGGTTTGGGGTACAGGAGAAAACATGTATAATTTTATTTTGAAAAGGATAGAACTGCTACAGTTTGGAGCAAGTCTGGTCTCTGCCTGCCTCTCCAGCACCTTCTCATGACACTTAGTTTGACCTTATTTTAGTTTCTCAGCGTCACCAACCTTCTTTCAGCTCACGTCCTTTGCATATGCTGTTTTCTCTGCCTAAATCCTTTCTTGCTCCTTCCTGTGGTCAAGTCCTGCTAACTCTTCAAGCTTACCCTTAAATATTTCCTTCTCAGAGCCTCCAGGCTAGGTTTGCTTGGTACAATATACTAAGGTGAGCATAACTGAGTCAGTGTACTAACTTGCCCTTGTATTTCTTGTTAGTAACATTGGTCCCAATTGTAAGAAAATATTTATGCAGTTATTTTCTTGTTGCCTTCCTGCCTTTCAGGGTAATCATGTTCAGGCTGTGTTCCCCAGGTGCTGCCACCACGTGGCACGTGTTCTGTGCCTGCCTGAGGTCTCCTGAGTCAGTAGAATGGCAGTGTCCCCACAGTGGCATGCACTGCTGACGCTGGCAGGTCAACGTCTGAAAGGTGTGCATTGGGTTTGGCAAGTGGAGGTCAGTGGACATTCTAGAAGGCATAGTTTTAGGAGATGAGTGGGGACAGAAGCGAGAATGCAGAACATGTTACAGAGAAAAGCGAGACTACTCACTGTAAAACTCTGGAACACTTGCAGAGAATTTCTCTACTGATAGCACCTTCCCTTGCATTTTACTAACTTGGGGAACACTGTCAGAATCTTCCAGATTACAATAAGATGAAAAAATAAATCCCTGAGACCTGCTGCTGTGATTTCTCTTCTCAGTGGATAATGAATGGAATGGAATATTCACTTGAGTGAGCACAGCAGCAGGAGTGCCGAGCATTCTGCTCCAGGAGAGCAAAGAGTAGCCCAGATGTTCTCACCCCTCTGCTTATCCCTCAGCCCCAAGTACAGTCGTCTCTCTCTCTCTCTTTTTTTTTTTAGTACCAGTGGCATCCAAAAATATGTGCTCTTTCATCTCTGTGCTCAGTAGAACTTGAAACAGAACCTTAGAAGACCAGCTTTTCATATAACCATGAAGTAATTTGAAAAGCCTTGTGTGATGGAAGTGGCCTTGTGAAGACTCTTATCACCGAAGGTCTTCCAGCCTGTTGTGGAAGGTGCTGTGGGCAGACCCACAGGCGATGCTGGGCGGGCTTACTGACCACAGGAGTGAGAGTGACAGATAGTTGCCACCCTTGGGGCGAGTCACCTGTACTGGCCACTTTACATACCTCTACTGGTTTAATCTTCACAACAAAAGCTGCCCGCCCCCTTTTAATCTTTCAGGAAATAGAACCTCAGAGAGTAGCTTGCCCAGCAGGTCAGAGCTGGTGTTTGACCTGAGGCATCTAGCTTCAGATGCCTCGTTTCCACCTGCCGTCCTGTCCCTCTGAGGGCACTGATTATAGACAGTCAGGACCTAGAGGCGACTGCCCTTCCCTTTTCTGCCTCCCTCCTCCTCCCCTCGTGCCGAACACCTGTTCTCTCTCCCCTTCCGTGGTGTGTGTCTAGAGAAACCTCAGCACAGAGGCCCCCACGCTCTGCCACTCAGGGGAGTTGCTGTTTTGGGATGTATAAGATGGTCCAGACACCATCCCTGTCTCTGTATGATTCTTTTGCAGTTGCAGCTTTATTGTGGATTCAGTTGGTTTCTGAATGCCAGTCACAAATCCTAGTCAACCTTCACCCTGCTGATCATTTGGGAAAATATGTTCCTCCTGTTTGTCCTGGTCACTGTTGTACATGTACACTCTTGGAACCGAATCTGTTTTTTAAGTTGATAACTACCTGTGTATCCGTTCAGTACTGAAGTTCCCAGTGTTCAAGAAATGCACTACGCTATTAAAAAAAGAATTAGCAGCTTTCTCTAAAGAACAGAAGCGAGCTCAGTGTGGTCTGGAATTAATCCCTGGCTAGAAGTTCCACCATCAAAAGGGCAAAATGTGGAAACGCAAAGATAAATAAGTAAAATTGGAAACTATGCAAAGCCATTAGAGATGTGCCAGTGACTCAGAAGTAGATAATACTAAGAAATGCACCCAACCCCCGGACTGTGAACGTGCCACCACAGCACTGGCTGTCTGAAGTATTTCTCTGACACTCAAACCTCCTTGGCAGTGGTGCACTGGAGAGCCTGCCCCAGGGACTGCAAAGAAAAAGAATGCCCTAGGGTAAACACAGAACAAAATGCTATTTAATAGTCAGTTTGGTATTCTTTAAATTTAAAAGTGTCAGTAATCATATCATAGCTGCATCAACAGTATTGTCGTATCAGCATTAAGATTTTCCCATTAGTTTTTTTGGCGTGGTGAATTTGAAAGTATTGTTTAACCTAAAAGATTTTTAAAGAGTAGATGAAACAGCATTTATTTTGCACAGTTTGATGGATTTCCAGCAGCAGGGAAGACTTTACAGCTCAGATGTTTTCAACACCCTTGTGATCCTCTGTTTCCGTTTTTCCTTCCTCGTTAATTTTTCTTTCAGAGCAGCAGACCTTTCTACTTTATGTAGAAGAGATGTTTAAGTAGTCAGGTGTTAATGAACCTCTCTGCATTTTGTATGTCTGTGTGTCTGCTTTATCATAGCTCTTAATAGCCTTGCTAATGTTTGGGGAGAGGTAGGGGGAGGTTGTGCTTCATTTTGTGATACACTTTGTCTTTTACAATAAGTAGGATTATAATAAATCGCTTTTTGAGAGAATCTGAGTGTTATCTCATTGTATTCATTTTAATATAAAGAGAACCTTTGTGGAAGAGTTTACCACATCTCAGGAACAATTATTTTAAGCACAAACTTGGATTACTTTATTGCATTGTTGCCTAAGTGATAATCCAGTGGTCTGCTTCCGAGCAGACCCCTTTGCTAATGATTTTTTTCAACAAATCTCCTTCTCTGCATTCCCACTTTTAGTTATTTCCATATTAAAATTACTGTTTGTCACGAAATAATTGTGATGTTCACAATTACTAAGCTTTTAAAGTTGCATTTTCATTTTTGCTGCTTTATGATAGAAAACCTTTTTATCTATTTTATGAATACTTAAAATTCCATATTATTGATTTTAGTTTAGGTGTGTAGTTTAGCTTTTAGTCCTGAGCTACTGTATGTAAACTGATTATTTTATAAGATGAAATCAATGGAGCATGGACACGTTCTACTTTGCATGAATGTCCAAAACTGAAGTACACCTCTAGGCCATGAGATGACTTTCCTGTTAGTTCTTGGTTGGAACTGTTTTATTGAGGACTTGACAGTTGATGTACCGAAAGACAACTCCCCTCGCCTAATTTAAAGTTGATATTTAGAGTACTGTGAGTTCATGAGAACCTGCTCCCAACCTCAAACAACAGAGCTGCTCCAGGAGCTCCATCTTTTTACTTTTGATTTGACATTTAGGGAAAAAAACCAAACAGAACAAAATGCTATTTAATAGTCATTTTATTCTTTAAATTTAAAAGTGTCAGTAATCATATCATAGCTGCATCAACAGTATTGTCGTATCAGCATTAAGATTTTCCCATTAGTTTTTGGCGTGGTGAATTTGAAAGTATTGTTTAACCTAAAAGATTTTTAAAGAGTAGATGAAACAGCATTTATTTTGCACAGTTTGATGGATTTCCAGCAGCAGGGAAGACTTTACAGCTCAGATGTTTTCAACACCCTTGTGATCCTCTGTTTCCGTTTTTCCTTCCTCGTTAATTTTTCTTTCAGAGCAGCAGACCTTTCTACTTTATGTAGAAGAGATGTTTAAGTAGTCAGGTGTTAATGAACCTCTCTGCATTTTGTATGTCTGTGTGTCTGCTTTATCATAGCTCTTAATAGCCTTGCTAATGTTTGGGGAGAGGTAGGGGGAGGTTGTGCTTCATTTTGTGATACACTTTGTCTTTTACAATAAGTAGGATTATAATAAATCGCTTTTTGAGAGAATCTGAGTGTTATCTCATTGTATTCATTTTAATATAAAGAGAACCTTTGTGGAAGAGTTTACCACATCTCAGGAACAATTATTTTTAAGCACAAACTTGGATTACTTTATTGCATTGTTGCCTAAGTGATAATCCAGTGGTCTGCTTCCGAGCAGACCCCTTTGCTAATGATTTTTTTCAACAAATCTCCTTCTCTGCATTCCCACTTTTAGTTATTTCCATATTAAAATTACTGTTTGTCACGAAATAATTGTGATGTTCACAATTACTAAGCTTTTAAAGTTGCATTTTCATTTTTGCTGCTTTATGATAGAAAACCTTTTTATCTATTTTATGAATACTTAAAAATTCCATATTATTGATTTTAGTTTAGGTGTGTAGTTTAGCTTTTAGTCCTGAGCTACTGTATGTAAACTGATTATTTTATAAGATGAAATCAATGGAGCATGGACACGTTCTACTTTGCATGAATGTCCAAAACTGAAGTACACCTCTAGGCCATGAGATGACTTTCCTGTTAGTTCTTGGTTGGAACTGTTTTATTGAGGACTTGACAGTTGATGTACCGAAAGACAACTCCCCTCGCCTAATTTAAAGTTGATATTTAGAGTACTGTGAGTTCATGAGAACCTGCTCCCAACCTCAAACAACAGAGCTGCTCCAGGAGCTCCATCTTTTTACTTTTGATTTTTGGACATTTGAGACTGTTTTCAAAAGTAGGCACAGTTCTTCTGAGAAGTTGACTGAGTTGACAAGATCCCTAGGGAAGTGGAACTTCTCCTTGAGAATCTCAGTACGACTTCCCTGCCTCCATAGAACATCGCTAGTTTGTTATGACGAAGCTGAATAGAAACTAGATTGCGTACGTTTTAGTTTAGATCTCCATCAGCAACTACAGGAAAAGCATTTAAGCTGAAAACTGATAATTAAGCCTTTTGGGTTTTTTTGGCCACTTCTATTGGTCTTTCATTTATCTATTTTCATCCATCTTTGTTCTTTGGTCCGTGTGGGCCTCCCATCGCAGTGGCCTCTGTTGCTGCAGAGCACTGGCTCTGGGCGCATGCGCTCCAGAGCTCCGGCTTGGTAGTTGGACACATCGGTCCAGCTGCTCCGTGGCACGTGGGATCTTCCCAGGCCAGGGATCGAACCAGCCCCCCTTGCACTGCAAGATGGTGTACTTACCCACTGGATCACCAGGGAAGCCTGATAATTAAGTTTTTACTGAAATTTTTGATATGCTAAATCTACTGAATAAGAAGAGATGGATATAAAAAATAGTCTGAGCATGGAAGTGAATTCTTAGAGATGTGAAGCATGATTGCTAATGAGAGGAAATAGAATCAAATAGCAAATCAGAAGATGTAATGCCTGATTAGCAGTTGTGATAGGGGTATATTGAGATAGTGTATGTATCTGTGTTGGGATTTCTGAATTTCAAAATAAAGAGAAAATTCAAGAATCTAATCAGAAGATAACATGTCAACCTGAAGTGGGGGAAAAAAAAAAACGGTAGACCCAAGGGTTCTATGCTCAGTCAGTCCTCTCACTTAAATGGTTCAAGAGTCTATGTTGGCAGACATGCTCTTGGTCTAACCACGAGTCCTTTCAGAAAAAAATGAAGAAAATATTGAAAGCAATGGAAGAGTCAAGGATGAAAGCCCACAGACTAGTATAGGAAAGAAACAATGGCTTCTATGCAACCAGTGGAACTTGAGTCTAAATAATTGTCAGTTAATAGGTTGTGAAGCTAAGTGCGTTCATTGCACAGAAAATCCCGTGGAACACCATCCGGTTTAATTTTTGTAATAACACTGAGCTCTTTTCAAAACTCACATTATTCTTTTCTGTAGCTCCGAGTTCACATGCATTTCTAATTCATTGATTGAAAAATCTGCTCTGACAAAACCTGGGACCTGCGGGAAGAAGGGTCGTGATCAAGTTCGGGGTATTGAGAAGGGGGCAAGGAAAGGGTGTGAATACACTAGACCATCAGTTCTGGGGAAGAGCACCAAACATGGTCTGGTTTTCAGAACTAACGTAAAAGGAGCATTTATTGAGGATTGCAGGTCTGGTTTTAAGTCCTTTGTTATCTCACTTTACCCGGCATGTTATCAGGGATATTAATGGACAGGCCAGTATTATATTTCTGCAAAAATGTAAAGAGTGGTCCTTAATATTATAGATATCTTCATTGTAAAATCTTTTTTTTAATTTTTATTTTTTTACTATTTTCTCTTTGCTCTTAAATTGAAAAGTCTAGGGAGTAATCATGATCAATAAGGAATTGAAGATGCAGTATAGATGCAGACATAAAGACAAAGGAATACATTGGCTGGTGAGATCTGTCATCCTTCCCATAGAAGAATTTCAGCACAAACGATGCCAATAATTTACATTTTTTATTGTAGCAATAGAGTCGGCTTGGTTTATATCAGACGACAGAGAAGAGTAAAGTTTTTATGGAGGAGCCAGGACCTGTGTTTTCTGCCTTAGGAAAGAGAATATGTAGTTAATTTTCATGGTCCCTATCAAAAGAAGAATGAACTTTTGAACAGATTAGTGAGCAAAAAGAGTACAGAGCAAGGCTAATTGAATCTTCAGCAGGAGAATTTCTGGTGGAGATAAGTAGGTTTCTATAGTTTCATAAGATGGGTTTTTGGGGGGCAATGAGGACATTAAAGTAGTAAATTCAGGCACAAAAGTCAATCGATAAAGACCCTGAATTGTGTTTTAATCATGGAGTCAATTGCTTTTTATACTTTTTTGCTTTTGTTTTCCATACAAAGAATTCTGAATACAAAAGAGATGTATTTCTAGGTGGTTCTGTATTATAGAACTCAGTAACTTAAATTGAATTTGCTTTTACTTTGGCTCTCTGAATGGATTAGGAAAATTCCTTTTGCGCAACCAGGTACCAGATGATCAGACAAACTTCACATCATTTTCTTTGCTCTGAAAATTATAATTCAACGTTGTGAAAATTTTCTAATGCTATATTTTCTGTAAATAATATAAAGACTAAAAGTAAGTAAACTCATTACTCTATTTCCCCCCCTTCACATTCTGAATAATAAACAGCTGGTTTTTAGCAAATACATATTAATTTTATTTTAGGGATGTTATTTTGTAGTTCATTTTGATCAAAGGTGTAAAGAGATCCATTAGTTTATGCTCAAAAGTATGCTAACCAACATAGCTTGCTGTAGATATCTGGTATCTTTTCATAAATAACTATGTTTAGATAAGTCTTTTCTCTGGAATCACGTCCTTAAACACTTAAATGTAGCTAGACCATCCTCAAGTATAAGGGATTTATGAACCATGTGGGACATTTCAGGAAATCTTTTCATGCTTTTGCCAACAGGAGGTTTTAGTATTATTGTGGAAAGGAAAAAAAAAAGGGAGATTTTTGGATATATATTCCATTTATGCATTAAACTTTAATTTTTATTTTCACTGATAGTCTAACTGATAAGCAATTTGGTTTTCCTGTCTAAGAATTTCCCTTCAAAATTAATCAAACCCAAAGTATTTCGGATAAACAGCAAAATATTTTTCATTGTTTGAAATGGCCATGGCTTATTAAAACAATTTCTGGCTAAATCAACGATATAGTAATTGTTTAATGAAGTTATTACATCCTCTGTATGGAAAGTGTATCAAAACCTCGAGGTCTTTGATTTTCCACTCTTGTCAGATGTAAAGTTGTCAGCTTTCTTACACGAGGTAGAAGAGCTGCAGGAACTCCTGAGCTGAAAGTACCCTTTCTTCCTCTCTGTCTGCTGCGGCTTCCAGCTGAGTGGTCTTGGGGAGGCAGGCCTGGGTTATCTTCCTGTTCCGGTGATTTACACGTTTACAGAGAGCAAATTTATGGCCCCTATCTGGTGAAGACTTTATGAATGACTCGTATAAATCAAGAACTGAATGACTGTTTTTCCCTTTGAGCATAAATCTATGACTTGGAGACTGATTCTTAGTACCTTTTTTTGTAACCCATTTAAATGATCGTTTTCAACCACTTTTCTATATTTTGGCATAAAACGAGTAACTAAAATATAACAATACCAATGTTAGATTTTCATTTCTTCTGTTAGGTAGCTTCTAGAATGCACCTGGAACTCTCATATAACTCAGTAAATGTCCTCAGTTGGTAGGGAGGTGGGAATCCCATGTGTCGGTTTGACCAAAGCAACTATATATGCCCACCTTTTAGGTGGGAGAGGGAAAATGGAGTATATGCTTAGTATTAAAGGTACTTAGGATAAAATGTGCCATAAATTGGGGAAAACCAGTAGATAGAAACTGTCAGTCATTTCTAGGACATTTGCAGAGTACTGCTATCAAAAGTCCTAGGCGAGTATAAAAATTGTTAGCACATGATCTTCAGAACACCCTTCCTGAGAGGCTTTCCCTCAGGAGGACATCTCTGAAAACAAGACGGGAGACGTGAAGCTCGCATTGGAAGGGAAAACTGGACATCAGGTGGGCTTAAAAGTAGTTTTATCATCCCTGTCCTCCTTCTTAGAAATGTTTGATCTGTAGACGGCCGCCAATAGATGGAGGGCTTACATGAAAGGGTATTTTATTCTCAAACGCCCTGTATCTTCCTCTCATTTCCTGCAGTTGTATGACTTAAAGAATTCACCAAGTGGAAAAAAAAAGAGTTGGTCAGGAGATAAGCAGCGGACATTGGCTGTGTTACAGGGACAGCCAGAGTGGGCTCTGCATGAAGTGACGCTGCCCTGGGTGAAAAGAGGAAGACCCCCTGGCCGAGCGGGTGGAGGATGTGTTTGTTGGGACTGACTGAGTCGTTCTATAGACGGAAAGCCCTTAGGACAGTTCCTGGCACATGGCATTGAACCAATGGGAACAACTATTACCATGCCAAGCAAGGGCTGCCTATACGTTTTCATCATTTTGCAAGCAAAGAAACTGAGTTTTGGAAAGATTAGGTAGCTGTCTAAGGCCACATTGGTAGGAAGTGTCAGAAACCCACGGACAAAATTTTTTAACATCTCTGGACTTGAATGCTAAAAGAACGCACAACCTGTCTGTCGATGCTTCTGTCGGAATACCGATGGAGCTCGAGCTCCTAACGGAGTGTCTTCCGAACCTCATCTGCCTATCTAACCAGCCCTCCAGGGGACTCTGTCTCCACTTGGCTGGGCTTACCTGGTAGTACTGCCAGGACTCATCTGCAGAATGAATTATTGTACAACAGTTGCGCAAAGCTTCTGGAAGCTAGTGGCATACTTGGCCTTCCAAGATTGTTTCTTGGAATGAATCGAGCCCTCACTTAGTCTTAGAACGAAGAAGAGGCCAGCTGGAATAAATTAAAAAATTCCCAGGAAAAAAAGGAACATCCCTGTGAAGAAACATGGGCTAACTAAGCAGTTAGCTGTGGAGATACCTGGTAACGCTGGAAGATGAGAAGGGTGGGTATGGAGGTTAAGGGACCCCGCCTTTAGTTTCTAGGATTCAGTGTAGTCTGTGCTCCATTCATTGGCCAGCTGGTAGGTGGAGTCCACACTGAGTCGTTAAATCTGAGCAGGTCAGATGCTAAGATGCAGTCCAGCTTTCCAAACTGAGGAG
This sequence comes from Tragulus kanchil, assembly GCA_022376925.1. Classification (NCBI taxonomy): domain Eukaryota; kingdom Metazoa; phylum Chordata; class Mammalia; order Artiodactyla; family Tragulidae; genus Tragulus; species Tragulus kanchil. The sequence goes on along the minus strand of JAIOJX010000002.1, from coordinate 157,435,767 downwards.
AACCCATTCGGAGTGTCTTAAATTATTCAGGGTAGAGGAGGACCGTGAGACAGAGGTGGACTGGAAAGATTAATACGAGGCCTGCAAAGATGAACACTGAGAAAAAATGTGATTAAAGAAAAAAGGGACATTATTTAGTGCCTCTAAAATGCCAGGCCTTGTGCATGGTTTTTACTTATTAAGTATGTAATTCTCATAAAAATCTTGTTAGCAGCATTGCGGAGCCAAGGAGTCTGAGACTCAAAAAAGTTAAGTAACATAACTACTAGGGCTGCTAAGTGGTGAAGTAACTTAACTACCAGGGCTGGTAACTGCTAATGTAACTTAATTACCAGGGCTGGTAACTGGTAAAGTTGGTATTTTCTTTTGAAACCCAGACCCATTTTAATATATCGCATAACTCTTAAATGAAAGAAGTCAGAGTAAAGTATTGTTCAAAGTAAGACACGCAGGGAGTGCATCGCATCTTTGATCTTGAACTCAGCCTGTTGCAGGAACCCTAGAATTCATGTTTCTGTAGAAATAAATGTTTGGACTTGTGGTTTGTTTCCTGGGCCATACTGCAGAAACCTGTTTTATGTATTTATTTATTTTTTAGGTAAGAAAGAGATTTATTCAGATTCAGAGAAAGCACAGAGTGCAGGCCATGGCAGAGCAAATCCAGTGGCCCCGAAAGCATGGCGTTCTTAGCTTTTATAGGCTGGGTAATTCCATATGCTAATGAGTGGGAGGATTATTCCAGCTCTTTTAGGGAGGGGTGAAACTGTCATGGTGCCTCTGGGTGTGTCAGCTTGCTGACTGAGGATCAAGGTCTGGTCTGCCATCTTGGACCCATTTGATTCTAATGGGTTTATGCTGTGTCCTTGGGCTGTCATTCTTTTCAAAAATTGTGCCCTGCCCCTTTCCCTCCTAACCCTTACATTCTCCCCTCAAGAGATTTTACTCCTGTATTCTTATGGGAGGCAGAAGGGCGAAGGTCCATCTTCTGTGATTGCTTCAAGGCTGAACATGGGCGTTGACCCTGCCTATCAGGGAGTAAAAATCTCTTGCATACCTGATCTAGGGGCCCCGGGGCAGGGCAGCTCCTAGTTTTAGTCCATATGGGCTCAAATCCCTACATAGCCATCATCTTGATGTAGAACTGTAGTAACTGGGTTCCTTCGTCTTCCTATGGATCCCCTTGATGACTGAGCATGTTTTGTTCCAGCACCAGGGCATGAATATATCTATAAATGACAAAAGACTTAAAAGGCATGGTCAAACATGTACAGTACAAACATGTACAGTGTACAATAAAGGTGGGTTACAATAACCAGAGTTACAAGTTTACATTAACTTAACATATTAAATAATCTTAGTTAACTACTTTTCTTTGTCATACCATAGGTACCCTGTAAAACAGCTCAAAATTAGTTTTTAGCTAGATAAGATCATAAGTCACTGTGAGACAATACTAATTCTCTAATTGAAACTATATAAAGATCTCCAAAGTAAGTACAAATCACTTAAAGGCAAAGAAATTTACCACAATTTGTCAAACCATAACCTGTTTGTCAGAAGCAGCAATTTAATACTTTGGAGGAAGAGACCAAATCTAGTCTGGTCTTAACCCATCTCTATTAAAATCCACTACCCAACTCAACTAAATCATGATCATGAATGACTGTTTATATTCATCACACAGTGAGGGTGGTTCCCTTTCTCCTCCAGAGACAGAGTGACCCCTAACTTAGTTCATACGTCTCTCCGCATTAAAGGGAAAGGACAATCAGGCACAAACAGAAATGAGTGCAAAAACAGCTGTTCATTAACATTGCACAAAACAGGCTCCAGGAAAGTGTGCCCCTGTTTCTTTCCTGACAACCACATTACGTACTCCTTGTGACTGCTAAGATTTCCAGTCCTTTGGGTTAAGACTGAGAAGGTTGCATCCGTGTCTACAAGAACTTCTATCAAATGGCCAGCCACACCAGTGACCATCTGAGGTTGAAGCAGAGCCATTTTTGGCCTTGGGCCCCGTTGGTCTTCTGATTGCAAAGCCATTAATGGCTGAAGGGCCCCCGTCACTCTCTGGCATCTGGGGCATTCCCAATGCCCTGGCTGTTTGCAAAAGACACATCAACAGTAGTCCTTCTTCCAGTGCCCCTTTTGTCCACACAGGGTGCACCAGCCTTGCATGGGCACCCATGGGCCTTTTGGTCTGCCGGGACCAGATTGGCCCAGAAAGGGCAGCCTCCTAGTTGGTGGGTTTTGAGCAGACAAAGCCATTGTAATCATTTGGGTCTTTTGCATATTTTTCTGGGTGTACTCAGCCTTTTCAGCCATATCCCTATTATTAGAGACTGAATAAGCCAACTGGAGCACATCCATTCATTGGGGTCTGAGGACCAGCACTTACTTTCTGAATTTTGCACCGGATGTCTGGGGCAGATTGGACTATGAAATGTACAGCCAAAAGGGCCTGTCCCTCTGGGGAGCAGATGGCTAGGTTTCTGCCTTGCTGTCTATATTTCTTTATATATAGGTTTCTGTACTACAGATCAGTAAAATACATATAGTTATTTTACAGGGGCTTTCCCCATGACTCAGTGGTATAGAATCTACCTACCAATACAGGAGATGAGGGTTCAATCCCTGGGTCAGGAAGACCCTCTGGAGAAGGAAATGGCAACCCGCTCCAGTATTCTTCCCTGAGAAATCCCATGGACTGAGGAGCCTGGTGGGCTACAGTGCATGGGGCCACAAAAGAGCCAGACATGGCTTCGTGATTAACCAACAGCAACTATTATATAAAATAATACGTTTTTGAGGTACAGCTTGGGAGCCCTGGGGACTCTGCTCCTCACCTTAAATTGTCCTAGTTAGCAGTTCTTTTCCTAGCAAAATCAAAACCAGACTCTAGCCTACTAACCACGACACTGACTCTAAGGCTGCGGTGGTGTTTCCACGTTTGGAATGGCAGAGTCCGGACCAAGAATGGGACCCCGTTAGGCAGTGAGGAGCTTCTCTCTTGGTCTGGCTCTTCTCTGCCTCGTCTCTGTTGTTCCTGTGGCTTCAGAGTCGCTTGAAGCAGCGCTCTCCTTGCTCGTTGACTGCCCTCTTGCTGGGCGTTGGCTTGCCCTCCACCTCCGAGCCCGTGGTCTGGCGTGGCTGCCTCCCTGCTCGAGGTTTTGTGCCTCTTCGGTTTCAGGGAGGCGCAGGTTCTAACCGGAGTCCCTGAGACCTGATTCCAGAATCCTAAAGACAGAATGACTTTGATTGGCCCACCCTATGTGAGGTACCCCCACCCAGTGAGGTGTGCCTGTGATGTCCTTGATCTGGGGCGAGTCCTGCCCTCCCGGAGTGCTGCTGGGACTCAGTCTCCTGCTGGAACGGGAGCCCAGGGAGGCTGGGAGGTCCCTGGTAATGGGGTTTTCTCACTGTATTCAGCTTTTTTGCCTCTGGCTGTCTGTGTTCTACTAGTTTGAAACTAAGGAAACAGTTACCACCACACTGTCTTTTCAATTTAAAATTCACATCCAGAGTGTTCCAGGAATAAAGGGCCCCCAAGAGCTGTGATTATAAGGAGGACCAGGAGCAGACTTACTCTGAAAACTAGAGAAGATACTTACAAGCAGACTTACCTGTTTTACTAACCAGAACCCGGATAGCCCACCAGGTACTGAGATGAGGAATCTGAAGATACATGCATTGTTTGATCTGTAAGACTGCCTTTTAGTTGCATTCTTTGCTGCTTCATTACAATACCAAAGATGTAATATTTTGGTATTTTTAAAAGACCAAAGGTGAATGCCAAGTAAGTTTTTCAGTATTGTACTTGTAAAGCAGCCTGTGAAATGGTGAATGGGAGAATCAAACTTTTATGGAAATCTTTTATTGTAAAATAATACGTTTTGAGGTACAGCTTGGGAGCCCTGGGGACTCTGCTCCTCACCTTAAATTGTCCTAGTTAGCAGTTCTTTTCCTAGCAAAATCAAAACCAGACTCTAGCCTACTAACCACGACACTGACTCTAAGGCTGCGGTGGTGTTTCCACGTTTGGAATGGCAGAGTCCGGACCAAGAATGGGACCGCGTTAGGCAGTGAGGAGCTTCTCTCTTGGTCTGGCTCTTCTCTGCCTCGTCTCTGTTGTTCCTGTGGCTTCAGAGTCGCTTGAAGCAGCGCTCTCCTTGCTCGTTGACTGCCCTCTTGCTGGGCGTTGGCTTGCCCTCCACCTCCGAGCCCGTGGTCTGGCGTGGCTGCCTCCCTGCTCGAGGTTTTGTGCCTCTTCGGTTTCAGGGAGGCGCAGGTTCAAACCCGGGAGTCCCTCAGACCTGATTCCAGAATCCTAAAGACAGAATGACTTTGATTGGCCCACCCTATGTGAGGTACCCCCACCCAGTGAGGTGTGCCTGTGATGTCCTTGATCTGGGGCGAGTCCTGCCCTCCCGGAGTGCTGCTGGGACTCAGTCTCCTGCTGGAACGGGAGCCCAGGGAGGCTGGGAGGTCCCTGGTAATGGGGTTTTCTCACTGTATTCAGCTTTTTTGCCTCTGGCTGTCTGTGTTCTACTAGTTTGAAACTAAGGAAACAGTTACCACCACACTGTCTTTTCAATTTAAAATTCACATCCAGAGTGTTCCAGGAATAAAGGGCCCCCAAGAGCTGTGATTATAAGGAGGACCAGGAGCAGACTTACTCTGAAAACTAGAGAAGATACTTACAAGCAGACTTACCTGTTTTACTAACCAGAACCCGGATAGCCCACCAGGTACTGAGATGAGGAATCTGAAGATACATGCATTGTTTGATCTGTAAGACTGCCTTTTAGTTGCATTCTTTGCTGCTTCATTACAATACCAAAGATGTAATATTTTGGTATTTTTAAAAGACCAAAGGTGAATGCCAAGTAAGTTTTTCAGTATTGTACTTGTAAAGCAGCCTGTGAAATGGTGAATGGGAGAATCAAACTTTTTATGGAAATCTTTTATTGTAATCTGTGTTCAGTTCAACCAGAGAAGCAATGGACCAAGGGAAGACGGGGGAATTTGGAGCTCTGAGAGAGAATCTGTTTCTCAACTGACTAGCTTCGTGACCTTGAGAAAGCACACTAACCTTCGTCTGCTTCCTCATATGTAAAATGGGATCTACCTGATAGAACCACGCGATTTATATACATTATGCCTTGAGCAAACTGAGTAATAAGAGACATTTTATACAAATCGGGAGTGACTTTTTTTTTCATATCTGAAGATGGTGGTTTATAAAAAGGTTCTCCCTAGACTTCATTTAGATCCAACCTCTTCTCAATCTTTTAAACTGCGGTTAATTCACGAAAGTTAAATTTATACATATGAATTTAAAAAATACACTCATTGGATACAATGAAAACAAAATTCTGGTGTAATTACGATTTGATAAGAACTCAGTAAATCTATGTGAAATGCTGAAGGAAAAATGTTTTGTAGGCAGCAGTAAACAAAGAACATTCTGAGACCTTAGATTTCAGGGTGAATTTTTTTCGACCTGAGAACGACAGTCGTTTCTGCCCTGTTTCTGCTCACTTGTTGACGTGGGCATCGTGGTGTTGGTCTTGGCGTCATGAGCTGGTGCTGGGTCGACCTTCACCCTGGCAGCATGTCATTGTGATCCATCAGGAATGGCTGTAGGCAGTTATCTGCTGCTACTGGAATTTTGATGTAGCAGTGTTGAAGATTTGACTTGAACTATGGCAGTCGTATGCCTACTTGTGAATTTATTCTCCAGAGGGCAGAGGATCCTAAAAGCTAACATGTAAACAAGCTCAAAGGATTATAGTAGTAGGAAGAAATACGTACTAGGTTGCTATGTATTTATATTGAATTTGCATAACAGTCTTCATTATTTCAAAATAAATTTTGTAAAAAATTTAGTTCGTAATTTCACAGAAGTTTGCACATACTTACTTCACAGTGTACTTTGCCGAGTTTCACATAGAGAAACTCCTAACATTCAGAGATTAGGTGGCTAGAGACACAGTATCCAGATGTTCTTAAAAACCCAGATTTCTTAACCTCCCAGCCCAGGCTGCTCCCTGAGTGGTCTAGGAGGGTGTTGGTGGTCAGGGTTCTGAAACCGATCGATGAGTGTCTGAGTGGCTTTTGAAGGAGTTATTCCACTCCTCTCCAGCAACAAATTTTGCTTCTACCCGTCCCCCCGCCCCCTGCCCTGCCAAAACTTTCCTCCATCTGAAAGAGATTCTTCTCCCAGACCAGCTTGAGGATGGGTGTTGCTCTGCCACCAGAAAGGGTTTCATGGCCAAGCCTCCTTGTTGCGTGGATTCACAACATGCTATTGCTGACTTGTAAACATGCATTTACGGGAACCAGTGACTAGACTCTTGGCGTTCTTTTGTGTTGCTGAGATTTCTGAGCTAAAGCTAGTTTTTGATTTCTTTTAGAGGAAGATTTTCTCAGAGTTTCATCTTGATTGCAAAACATACCCCCAGAGATTCCAGTCGATGTGGCTCATACTGACCAGCTGACTGTGTGACAACAGTGTTCTGCAAGTCCAAGCGAAATCAGGTGGAGGCCAGAGAATACGCCTGCTTTTGCCTAAATGATCTGGTTAAGCGCTTTGATTCTTGATTTCAGCTGGGCTTTAGTAGCCTTTTGTGATACTACGAATATTTTGCCCTTGCAGTTGGTAGTTTATAGTCACAACTGAGAAAGAACTGCAGGTGGGGTGCCGTGCTTGATGCAGTGCCGTGCTTGGTTTAGTCATCTTAATACTGTGTGGGAGGAAGGGTTAGTTGGATTAGATTTCTGTAATTTCTTTTGAGAAAGATAGGGCAGGCTCTCACATTACTGTGTTCAGTTAATAAGCTCTCCTCTTCTAGGTGTCCCTTCACAACCTCCATCTGAGTTTCTAATCTCTATCTTCATTTTTATCTCTGTCTCTTCTTTTTCTCTCTTTCCGTATTTCTTCTCCCTTTTCTTTAGGTGTATATTAAAAAAGTTCCAGCACAATGACTGAGCAAATTGCGACATTAAAGACTGCTTGGCCAAGAACCTATTAATCTTTGTATGAAAGCCTTGAGGGACCAACATCAAATACAAACATGTTAGAAATCTTTTTGCCATTCCAACTCAACTGACCCAGAAAAATTTTAAAAGCAATAGTCACTGCTTAACAGAAAAAAGGATACAACCATAAATTTGAAAAACTTTCATCTTTAACATGGCTCTTATGTATCACAAGCTTGACAACCTTATAGATTCCATGCATTCTGCCATTGACTTCAAAAATCTATTTCAAACACAATTTTACATTAAAGTTTGTATTTAGTGATTTATTTAAAAATTTTAACTTTTGTTAAATGGGTTACTTTGCATGTAAATACTGCAGCGAATGAAGGACGTGTTAAGACTTGTTACCCCACATAACTGATAGTTTAAAGCAGTGGTCTTTTTAAGCAGTCAGTAGAAGAAAGTTCAATAGAAGAATAATGGAAAAAGGCAGAAACCACAGATGTGGGTCCAGTTTATAATCTGGGTTTTTTATGGTGATTTCGGCCCATTTTATGTGGATTTGTTTTCTTTTCTTTGAAGACCTAGAGTGAGGAAGTCTGCACACTGTGCTGCTCACCTTACCTGGAGAGAGCCAGCAAGGTGGAGAGAAGACTAGGAAATCGTGTTCTCAAAGACATTTAATGAAGAGGAATGTGTTAATTTGATTTTTCTTTCATCAGGATCTGTAGAGAATTTGCATTTTGTTCCCTTAGATTTTGGCGTGTGAAGGGAGTTTTACTCCCCTGCTGTCTCTGTGTTTTGCTGCGGGTGGGCGTTCTGGGTCGCCACCCTGTGCTGCCCACCCTGCGCTGGCCGCCCTGCGCTCTCTGCCCAGAGTAGCCACTAGTGCCACCTAGATCTCCTGGAGAGGCTCCCACGTACGGAAGATCCCAGGTTTCCCCATTTTAATCCTCACAGCAATTAAAGTACTTCCATTCATAGACGTGGAGTAGCTCATCCAAGGTCAGTTTTCCAGTTAAGGGGCCATCTGGGATTCCATCTCGAGTCAGCTGACCAAACACAAATGGTCCTAACTGCTTCCCTCCACTGCTTCCCTGTAAACTGTGACCTACTGACCCCACCAGCCCAGGCTTTCTGCTTTGGGGGTTCTGTGTCGCGACCCCTGCCGGGCAGTAGTGCTGGCAGCTGAGTAGGCTGGCATCAAGCACGTGCTGATGGAGCCTCCCCTTACTCCAGGTTGACCCCCAGCAAACTCAGACACAGGTTACAGTGGACCCACTTCATAGCACTGTGTATGTTTTCTTGTTTCATCAGTGATTTTCCTGGAGGAAAGATGGGCTAACATGCTAGGGCAATTTTGGAAAACTTTTTATAATTGTTAAGTCTTCATCTGAATCCCATAAGAAGTTATGAAGTTGTGTCCCAAAGAATAAAATACCAAATTATATCATTCTGATTCTGATTAGTTCTGATCTATTTCGCGTCATGTGAATTAAAGGTTTCTGACTTATAGTCAGTTTAGTTTTGTGATCCTTAGTAATACAAAGAGGGTTTTGTTAAAATATTACTGACATAAACATTTTCTTTTTCTCACTATTTTATGGAAGACTGGAAGAAAAGAAAACTATAATATTATTAAGCATAAAAGAAACTACATTAGAAGTCTTTTCCAGGGTGATTTTCAAACCCACGTGTTTCGACTTGTGACTCACTAAGGGGCTACTTCTCAGGGAGGAACTAAAGGGCAGCTGGTCTCTGCCCCCCGAACTCCGGTCTGTCCTCTCCGGGGGTCTTCTGACTGGTCCTCTGTCTCTCTGTTGCCTCCCCTCCCTTAACCTCCTCCCTGTCTGTGGCCACCCTCTGGGACCTCATCCTTTCTCCTGGATTTATGGTGGTTACTCCTGCATTAGAGTTCTAGGCTCTCTCCCCTAATATTTACTTGTTAGCCACAAAATTGTATAGTGAAACCAACAGTTTTCTATCCATTAGAAATATTTAAAAAGGCAGCGCTGCTGCTGTTGACTAACTGCTAGCTTTGGAAATTAGGCCTAAATTATCTTTTAGGTTGTAAATGGGTGTAACATGATGTGGCTTGCATGCTAAGTTATTTTAAAGAGTTCCATAATGGTTCCAAACAATTACATCTTTTTATTTTCTATATAATATGGATTTTAATTATAGCACTAAGCACAAGGACACTTGGCCTTCACTCACGTAAAGCGATTTAATGAATTGAAGTGAGGTGACATTTGATGGATTCAGTGGTAGTTTGGATCAATTTGCATATCAGTGGTATTTTATGGCTGACTTCTGAAAAGTTTTTTAGATAGGATTTCTTGGTAAATTAAAGGACTTAGGGGGATGATTATGAAATAATTGATTAAAAAGTGTGCAGTATTAGTTTTCATTGAATTTAAGCTTGTATGAGTTCAATTTAAAACCTAATTCAATACTTTTTGGGTTTTACATTTTCCTGAACCTCTTTGGAAGTATTAATTTTGTCATACTTGTCATTCAGTCTAATGATGATTTAATGTTTGCAAACTGAACAAATTTGTATGCAAGGAGTTCTGCTGTGTTTTTAATCAATGAAGATTAAACTTTGGCAACTGAGATGATAAAAAATGAAAAATTCTAAATAGAAAATAATGATTATATTTTAGCAAGTACTTTTATTAATGTTCTCGTCTATGAATCACGTAATATCTTTCTCATCTTTCTGTTGTGTAACATTTAGAAGGTGATTGAACCTTAAAAGAAGTAATTACTACTAAGTTGTGAAGAATATGTAAATGAGAACAGAGCATTTAAATTAGAATCTTTGTCCTCACATTCTCCCCTCTTTCCCTGAAGCGTAGGATCTAGAGTTGCAACAGAAAACCAGATAGATGCTAGACTACTTTAACAACACATCTTCCCTCCCCAGGAACCTGCCTAGACAATAGAATGTTCTCTAGTGAAAGTTTGTGTTTATTTCTTCATTACTTATTGATAAAAAATGTAGAGCTTAGAATGCCGCATAGATCAGCCACATGAAAAATAAAATTCCTGAGCTAGCTCTCTAAGGGGCAACAGTTCCTCTTCCATCAGCCCGGGAGGGCCTGGTCTGATTTAGCATTGCTTTTCTTTCCCAAAGATCTCATGACGCTGAAAGACAATTAATACAGTCCTTAAAAAATGCATGCAGGGCATTTTATTGTAGCTCTTCACCTTTATTGCTCAGTTCAGTGCCTTTCTGGTGTGAAAGGAGTTCTTCCAGCGCAAAAAACAGATTTAAAAACTTAACTGAATGGTAAGTAATAAATGATTCTTAAAAAAAAACTTCTAACATTATTATGTCCCAGTTTTGAGAGGTTCACCTCTCAATAAGAGATGAATGTGATTATTTTCAAGACTGAAATTTGACTTTTTAAAAAGGATGATTCAGCATGATAACACAAATGTTTAATAGAAGTATATGAAAGGCAAAACTTAAAAAAATAATATGGAAATTTATAAAACCTGTAATCCTCTATCAGATCTCAGCAGTTAAAATTTAGGTATGATTAGGCAGAAGAAAAAGGGTATTGATAGCTCTGTAGCAGCTTTGGCTAAAACAGGTTTTCCCAAATTGACACTCCTTGAGACAAGGTACTTGTTCTTGGGCAAACTGAACAAATTTGTATGCAAGGAGTTCTGCTGTGTTTAATCAATGAAGATTAAACTTTGGCAACTGAGATGATAAAAAATGAAAAATTCTAAATAGAAAATAATGATTATATTTTAGCAAGTACTTTTATTAATGTTCTCGTCTATGAATCACGTAATATCTTTCTCATCTTTCTGTTGTGTAACATTTAGAAGGTGATTGAACCTTAAAAGAAGTAATTACTACTAAGTTGTGAAGAATATGTAAATGAGAACAGAGCATTTAAATTAGAATCTTTGTCCTCACATTCTCCCCTCTTTCCCTGAAGCGTAGGATCTAGAGTTGCAACAGAAAACCAGATAGATGCTAGACTACTTTAACAACACATCTTCCCTCCCCAGGAACCTGCCTAGACAATAGAATGTTCTCTAGTGAAAGTTTGTGTTTATTTCTTCATTACTTATTGATAAAAAATGTAGAGCTTAGAATGCCGCATAGATCAGCCACATGAAAAATAAAATTCCTGAGCTAGCTCTCTAAGGGGCAACAGTTCCTCTTCCATCAGCCCGGGAGGGCCTGGTCTGATTTAGCATTGCTTTTCTTTCCCAAAGATCTCATGACGCTGAAAGACAATTAATACAGTCCTTAAAAAATGCATGCAGGGCATTTTATTGTAGCTCTTCACCTTTATTGCTCAGTTCAGTGCCTTTCTGGTGTGAAAGGAGTTCTTCCAGCGCAAAAAACAGATTTAAAAACTTAACTGAATGGTAAGTAATAAATGATTCTTAAAAAAAAACTTCTAACATTATTATGTCCCAGTTTTGAGAGGTTCACCTCTCAATAAGAGATGAATGTGATTATTTTCAAGACTGAAATTTGACTTTTTAAAAAGGATGATTCAGCATGATAACACAAATGTTTAATAGAAGTATATGAAAGGCAAAACTTAAAAAAATAATATGGAAATTTATAAAACCTGTAATCCTCTATCAGATCTCAGCAGTTAAAATTTAGGTATGATTAGGCAGAAGAAAAATGGTATTCGCATAGCTCTGTAGCAGCTTTGGCTGAATAGAAGCTTCATCTTTTGTAGTACTGGAACTTCCTAGTGGAGAAACCACATAGTTGACACTCCTGAAAGAGAGAACGTGCCGCTAATTGAGAATCCGCCTTATGTGTGTGTGAGAGACTTGGCAGTGTCTTCACTGTCTCATCTGATCCTTCCAATCCTGAGACATTATTAGGGCAAGTGGAATTACTCCACATTTTACAGATAAAGGAATAGGATAATTGTTATCCAGGGCTGCATGGTTAACAACTACTGTTAAGCTCCCCTATACGTCTTTTTCAAAACTCTCCTTGACCCCACAGTAAAAAGGTGCTGCATTCTATAGTCCTTTGATTCCTTTGATTTTATGTGTTGTATTTAGCACTAAGCCCACTATTTGCTACTAAGATCTACATGGCATTGCTATTTTGTATTCTTGATATGGCTTCTGCTTATAACATGATAACGAAGACTGAAAGGTTATCATTTTATAGTTATGTTGTCCTCCAGCTAAATTTGGTGCCTTCATTGACAGACCGAAGACAGAATGTGCCCCAGGTTCTGAATCGTTTCTTTAGCCTATTCTAGACCCGCAGGCCTCGATACTAGAGAAACCTCGTGAGTGTGTGTTTGCTGTTGTGGCTGAGTGTGTCCACGCAGCCTGTGCCGTCAGGACAGTGTCATCAGCTCCAGAGACAGCGCCAGCCTCGTGGAATGCCTGTCGGGAGGCCCCTGGCCCGTGTGTCCCTGCCCCTGGCGGCCCCTGGCCCGTGTGTCCCTGCCCCTGGCGGCCTGAGGCAGAGCTGGGTTAGTGCTGGTCGGGAGTGTGGCTCTGGAGCAGGCTGGGCCTCTCATCTTCATTGCTAGCGCTCTTACTGGTTCTTTGCATTCCCATTCCCATTCTTATTCTTTCCTGCTGTGGAATCCTCCCTCACATCAGACAGCTCCAGTTGTAAAACGTTTATTCTTCACTGATTTCCTTACTGGCAGTGATTCTGTTGTTGATCCTTTTGAATGTATAGTTCTCAGTTGTCTTCAGCGGAGCCTCAGCTGGTTATATACAACAGAGCAAGCTCATTTTTTCTAAAGATAAATAATGTTAAATTTCCCCTCCACCCATGTGCTTATTTGTCACTTTCTTGCTTGAAACTGATTGACTGTTTCTCAAGACATGACCATACACGAGGAGCACGCAAGCTCTGAGTCCAACTGTTTCAGTTTCACTGGAGACCATCATTACACTCCTTATGAAACTGTGGAGAAAGAGTCATGAATAATGTTAGCTTGTGTGGGGGTGTGGTCAGCCTTTCCCAGGACTGACTCAGTGGACAGCAGGCAGCTCTGTGCCATGATCCGGACGTGAAATCCAAAATTCTGCATGTGAACACACATCCTGAATCTGTCCAGAAATGCTGTGGGGAGCCTGTGTTGCCAGGAATGTCCTGTATCGACTTAGCTCATACTTTTTTCTCCTGCTTTTTAATTTGCTTCTTAATCTGATAGACTTTTGGCTGAGTTATTATCAGAGTTTGCTCTATAGGGCAGAAAACTTTCATTTTATAGTTATTTTCCTCCAGCTAAATTTGGTGCCTTCATTGACAGACCAAGACAGAATGTGCCCCAGGTTCTGAATCGCTTTAGCCTATTCTAGACCCGCAGGCCTCGATACTAGAGAAACCTCGTGAGTGTGTGTTTGCTGTTGTGGCTGAGTGTGTCCACGCAGCCTGTGCCGTCAGGACAGTGTCATCAGCTCCAGAGACAGCGCCAGCCTCGTGGAATGCCTGTCGGGAGGCCCCTGGCCCGTGTGTCCCTGCCCCTGGCGGCCCCTGGCCCGTGTGTCCCTGCCCCTGGCGGCCTGAGGCAGAGCTGGGTTAGTGCTGGTCGGGAGTGTGGCTCTGGAGCAGGCTGGGCCTCTCATCTTCATTGCTAGCGCTCTTACTGGTTCTTTGCATTCCCATTCCCATTCTTATTCTTTCCTGCTGTGGAATCCTCCCTCACATCAGACAGCTCCAGTTGTAAAACGTTTATTCTTCACTGATTTCCTTACTGGCAGTGATTCTGTTGTTGATCCTTTTGAATGTATAGTTCTCAGTTGTCTTCAGCGGAGCCTCAGCTGGTTATATACAACAGAGCAAGCTCATTTTTTCTAAAGATAAATAATGTTAAATTTCCCCTCCACCCATGTGCTTATTTGTCACTTTCTTGCTTGAAACTGATTGACTGTTTCTCAAGACATGACCATACACGAGGAGCACGCAAGCTCTGAGTCCAACTGTTTCAGTTTCACTGGAGACCATCATTACACTCCTTATGAAACTGTGGAGAAAGAGTCATGAATAATGTTAGCTTGTGTGGGGGTGTGGTCAGCCTTTCCCAGGACTGACTCAGTGGACAGCAGGCAGCTCTGTGCCATGATCCGGACGTGAAATCCAAAATTCTGCATGTGAACACACATCCTGAATCTGTCCAGAAATGCTGTGGGGAGCCTGTGTTGCCAGGAATGTCCTGTATCGACTTAGCTCATACTTTTTTCTCCTGCTTTTTAATTTGCTTCTTAATCTGATAGACTTTTGGCTGAGTTATTATCAGAGTTTGCTCTATAGGGCAGAAAACTTTCATTTATGCATTACTTGATTTTATTATCATGACTTAACCTTACCAGTTTTTTGAGGAGAAGAAGACTATCAGAGTGGCCAGCCCAGCCCTGATCCCACACCTAAGGCCTGTCCTCCAGCAGAGGACCCTTTCCTTGGCCAGAAGCATCTGAGGCGAGTCAGAATGGGACATGAATTAAGCTAACTCCTAAACCTGTCCTGTCCATTTTTAAGAGTTACGGCTCTTTGGAGGTGGAACTGACATGCCCAAGCTGGAGCTCTTTACAGTGTACAGTTTGGTGAGCTTCGAGGTGCATCCACTGTGAGGTCCTGGCTGGAGTCAGGGCGGTGGGCAGCTGTGTCCCTCCCTTCAAGTTCCCTGGAGCCGGTGGCGATTCCACCTGCAGGCTCTTCACACACACGCCCATCATCAGTCACTAGTTTTCTTTAATGTAGTGTAGATTAGTTTGCATTTTGTAAGTCTAATTTAAAACGAAAGCATGTGGAGTGTCTTCTTTTTGTCTGGCCTGGTGATTTTGAGATGAAGGACGCTGTTTTCAAAGTAGTTATTCCATGTCTGGTTTCTTCACATCCTTGCCAGCACTTGGCGTGGTCTTCTTAATTTCAGCAACTCCAACAAGATGTAGAAGTATCTTATTATGGTCTTAATTTGAATTTCCTAATGACTAGTGATTTTGATCAGCCTTTCATGTGCTTTTTTGCCATCTCTGTATTTTCTTTGGTGAAATACCTCTTCCCATCCTTTGTCCAGTTGAAACTGTGGAGAAAGAGTCATGAATAATGTTAGCTTGTGGGGGTGTGGTCAGCCTTTCCCAGGACTGACTCAGTGGACAGCAGGCAGCTCTGTGCCATGATCCGGACGTGAAATCCAAAATTCTGCATGTGAACACACATCCTGAATCTGTCCAGAAATGCTGTGGGGAGCCTGTGTTGCCAGGAATGTCCTGTATCGACTTAGCTCATACTTTTTTCTCCTGCTTTTTAATTTGCTTCTTAATCTGATAGACTTTTGGCTGAGTTATTATCAGAGTTTGCTCTATAGGGCAGAAAACTTTCATTTATGCATTACTTGATTTTATTATCATGACTTAACCTTACCAGTTTTTTGAGGAGAAGAAGACTATCAGAGTGGCCAGCCCAGCCCTGATCCCACACCTAAGGCCTGTCCTCCAGCAGAGGACCCTTTCCTTGGCCAGAAGCATCTGAGGCGAGTCAGAATGGGACATGAATTAAGCTAACTCCTAAACCTGTCCTGTCCATTTTTAAGAGTTACGGCTCTTTGGAGGTGGAACTGACATGCCCAAGCTGGAGCTCTTTACAGTGTACAGTTTGGTGAGCTTCGAGGTGCATCCACTGTGAGGTCCTGGCTGGAGTCAGGGCGGTGGGCAGCTGTGTCCCTCCCTTCAAGTTCCCTGGAGCCGGTGGCGATTCCACCTGCAGGCTCTTCACACACACGCCCATCATCAGTCACTAGTTTTCTTTAATGTAGTGTAGATTAGTTTGCATTTTGTAAGTCTAATTTAAAACGAAAGCATGTGGAGTGTCTTCTTTTTGTCTGGCCTGGTGATTTTGAGATGAAGGACGCTGTTTTCAAAGTAGTTATTCCATGTCTGGTTTCTTCACATCCTTGCCAGCACTTGGCGTGGTCTTCTTAATTTCAGCAACTCCAACAAGATGTAGAAGTATCTTATTATGGTCTTAATTTGAATTTCCTAATGACTAGTGATTTTGATCAGCCTTTCATGTGCTTTTTTGCCATCTCTGTATTTTCTTTGGTGAAATACCTCTTCCCATCCTTTGTCCAGTTGAAACTGGATTGTTTGTTGAATTTTCAAAGTTCTTTATTTATTTTGAAAGCAAGAATATCAGGTATGTGCTTTGCAGAAGTTTTCTTCCAGTCTGTGACTTGCCTTTCCTTGTTCTTAACCCTTTCTTTTGAAGAGTAGTTTTAAGTTGAATGTGGTCATGTTTTCCAGTTTGTCTTTTATAGATTCTGCTTTTGGAAACATATCTAAGAAATCTTTGTCTAGGGCTTCCCTGGTGGTCCAGTGGGTAAAGAGTCTGCCTTGCATTGCAAGGGGCACCGGTTTAATCCCTGGCCGGGGAAGATCCCACATGCTGAGGAACGGCTGGACTGGTGTATCCAATCATGAGCCAGTGCTCTGGAGTGCATGCACCCAGAGCCAGTGCTCTGCAACAAGAGAGGCCACTGCAATGGGAGGCCCACACAGACTAAAGAATAAAGATGGATGAAAAATAAATGATGACTTAGAGGCAAAAAATAAATAATTAATTTTTTAAAAAAGAAATCTTTGTCTAACCCAAGATCACAAATGTTTTCTCCTAAACTTTATTTTAGAATTTTTTCAGTTTTTGACTTATGCTTAATTTTGAGCTAATTTTTATATATGGTGTGAGGGATGGATCTTAGTTCTTTCTTTCTCTTTTGGTATATGAATATCTTATTATTCTAGTACCATTTGTTGAAAAGGCTTTTTTTCCTCCACCGAATTGTCTTTGTACTTTCTGGAAATCCTTTGTCCCTGTGTGTATAGGTTAATTTTAGGATTCTGTTTTGTTCCATTGATCTATTTTTCTCTCTTTAAACCAGTAAGACAGAATTTTGATGCAGTAGTTTTATAATAATTCTTGAAGTTAGGTAGCATTAGTCTTCTGGCTTTATTCTTTTGTTCTCATTTTTCAGTTGTTTTGGCTTTTCTATATGAATTCTAGAACCAGCTTGTCAGAGAATCCCTCGGGTGCCTCAGAGATTCAACAGGACCCTGATTTTTTTTTCCCCTCAAATTTTATTGTGATTTAATTGACATATGGCATTGTGTAAGTTTGGGGCTTCCCAGGTGGCTCAGTTGTAAAGAGCCACCTGCCGATGCAGGAAGCTCGTATTTGATCCCCGAAGTGGGAAGATCCCCTGGTGGGCTGCAGTCCTTGTCCTCCCAGAGTCAGACGTGACTCAGCGACTGAGCACGCACACACCATGTGTAAGTGTAAGGTTACAGTGTAATGACTTGGTTTACCGACATCATGAAATGATCATCACAGTAAGTTTCACGAGTATCATCACATAAAGATACAAAACTTAAAAAATAGAAAAATATCTTTTTGTGATAAGAACTCAGAATTTTCTTTTATATGTAACACATAGCAGTGTTAATTATATTTATCATATCGTACATTATATCCTTAGTACTTACTTATCTTATGACTGGAAGTTCATTCCTTTTGACTGCCTTCCTCTAATTACCCCCCCTGGCAGCTTCCCACCCTCAGCCTTTGATAACCGCAAACTCTGATCTCCTTTTCTATGAGTTTGTTTGTTTTCAAAGTATAATTGGCCTATATCCCTGTGTTAGTTCCTGGTACATAACGTAGTGATTTGATATTTCTATACATTTCAACATGATTACCATGATTAGTGTAGTTACCATCTGTCACCCTACAAAGATATTACATAATTAACTGTCTTCCGCATGCTGTACACTTCATACACATGACTCATTTACTTTATAACTGGAAGCTTTTACTTTTTATTTTGAAGTTTGTACTTTTTAATCTCTTTTGCCTCTGGCAACCACCTGTTTGTTCTCTATACCTGTGAATCTTTCTGTCTTACTATGTTTGTTCATTGATTTTACTTTTTTTAGATTTCACATATATAGTGTTAGTCTTTGGTTTATTTCACTTAGCCTGATACTCTGTTGGTCCGTCTCTGTTGTCCCAAATGGCAAGATTAGTTCTTTTTCATGTTGGAGTGATAGTCCATGTCTCATCTGCTCGTCAGTTGATGGACATACAGGTTGCTTCTGTGTCTTAGGTATTGTAAATAATGCCATGAACAAGCGGATGCAGATAGTTTTTCAAATTAGTGGTTTCATTTCCTTTGATAAATGCCAGGAATGGCATTGTGTAAGTTTGGGGCTTCCCAGGTGGCTCAGTTGTAAAGAGCCACCTGCCGATGCAGGAAGCTCGTATTTGATCCCAGTGGGAAGATCCCCTGGTGGGCTGCAGTCCTTGTCCTCCCAGAGTCAGACGTGACTCAGCGACTGAGCACGCACACACCATGTGTAAGTGTAAGGTTACAGTGTAATGACTTGGTTTACCGACATCATGAAATGATCATCACAGTAAGTTTCACGAGTATCATCACATAAAGATACAAAACTTAAAAAATAGAAAAATATCTTTTTGTGATAAGAACTCAGAATTTTCTTTTATATGTAACACATAGCAGTGTTAATTATATTTATCATATCGTACATTATATCCTTAGTACTTACTTATCTTATGACTGGAAGTTCATTCCTTTTGACTGCCTTCCTCTAATTACCCCCCCTGGCAGCTTCCCACCCTCAGCCTTTGATAACCGCAAACTCTGATCTCCTTTTCTATGAGTTTGTTTGTTTTCAAAGTATAATTGGCCTATATCCCTGTGTTAGTTCCTGGTACATAACGTAGTGATTTGATATTTCTATACATTTCAACATGATTACCATGATTAGTGTAGTTACCATCTGTCACCCTACAAAGATATTACATAATTAACTGTCTTCCGCATGCTGTACACTTCATACACATGACTCATTTACTTTATAACTGGAAGCTTTTACTTTTTATTTTGAAGTTTGTACTTTTTAATCTCTTTTGCCTCTGGCAACCACCTGTTTGTTCTCTATACCTGTGAATCTTTCTGTCTTACTATGTTTGTTCATTGATTTTACTTTTTTTAGATTTCACATATATAGTGTTAGTCTTTGGTTTATTTCACTTAGCCTGATACTCTGTTGGTCCGTCTCTGTTGTCCCAAATGGCAAGATTAGTTCTTTTTCATGTTGGAGTGATAGTCCATGTCTCATCTGCTCGTCAGTTGATGGACATACAGGTTGCTTCTGTGTCTTAGGTATTGTAAATAATGCCATGAACAAGCGGATGCAGATAGTTTTTCAAATTAGTGGTTTCATTTCCTTTGATAAATGCCAGGAATGGAATTGTTGGGTCACATGGTAGTTCTGTTTTTAATTTTTTGAGAAATCTACATATTCTTTTCCATAGTGGTTGTACCAATTTACATTCATTTATGTTTGCATTCTCATCAACAGTGCATGGGGGGTTCTCCTTTCCCACATCCTCAGCAATCCTTATTATTTGTTGTCTACTTTGACAGGTGTGAAGTGGTATCTCCTTGTTGTTTTGACTTGCCTATTAATTGACTGTTCTGTTTTGTTTGACCAATTCTTCACCAAGTTTTCATTGAACATGCCATGTTTAAATGTTAGATGTCTTAATCAATAGAAACCTCAAGCTCTCCACAGGCATCTTTGTCCCAAGATACCAGCCAGCCATACATAGGTGTGCTTGCCTCGTCTGCTGATAGCACACCAAATGGTGAGCACTTTGGGTGAAAATAAGAGGGGTCTAAGCCAGAGATCCAAGAATATTCAGATCCTACCTTGATCACTGAGCTCCTGTTGGTTATTTCCTCTAGGAAAGGCAAAGGAATACATGCAACAAGGAGTAGACTATTGTTAGTAAGAGCAGCATCATTCTGGTTGTGAAAGAAGGCAGGTACCACAGGTATCTAGATACCATGCCTTTTATAGAATTACAGCCTTTCATGTCGTGGCTTCACATTTTCCTGAAGGCATGTGGATCATCTTATGAGGCCAAGCTCTGACTCCGAAAGCGGGATTGTTGGTCACCACCGTAGCAGGTACCCACCGGTCCTGCGTACTCCGTTATGTGAAGACGACAGATGGAATGGTGAGGGACATTGCAGATCAGCCACCAGTCCATCAAGGACAGGTCAGAACCATTTGCCACTGAAGACGTGCCTATGATGTCCTAGTGGAAAATGCAGCTGTTTGTGGTAGGGGAGTGTTGTGGTTGAAGACATGCAGTTAGCTTGCCTGGATTCAAGTTGCCATTCTGCCTTTGCACATCTGGGGAGTCAGTTTTTCTGTCCCTCTTTTCTTTAAAGAGTACAGAAAATTGTCATCCCAGCATGGCAATATTAAAGGTGCATATTTGGGCTTAGTATGCTTGATGCATTTTGGGGTTTTAGCACAATGCATTGTTTCCATTTTTTTGTCTTTCATTTTGTATGCTCTTGTTGCCACTGACTACCTGTGAGAACATGAACTGTGCTCAGTGAGCAACGTTTGGTTTACTTTGTGTAAATTATTTGTTCTGCTCACCCTTTCTCACCTCTTGCCTTCCCTCTTCCTCTTTTGATCTTTTCTTTTCACCTCAGTCAGCCTTCTCTTTCACTTCAAAACTAATTTCTTCCAGGAAGCCGGCCCTCACACACCACAGATGACTTATAGATTAGAGGACGGATGGGAAGGATGTTTGCCTCCACAGTCATAGGACAGGCCTCTCCATATCCAGCCTGCAAAAAGGAAAAGCCAAATGCTTTTTCTGCCCGAAAGCAATGGGAAGTTTCAGGGTTCTACCCTTAGCATGAGTCCGAAGTATTTTATGTGCTATATAGTAAGGCTGAGCGTATTTAGTAAGCATTGACAAAAAGCTTAACCATTTTCTGACCATGAGCGGTTTACTTAGCTGTGAAATAAACTGTTCGTATAAGGGCTAACAGTACTTACTTATGACAATTTTAGAATAGGAATAAGACAAAAATACTAAACAGAGATAATAGTAGCTTGAAAACCCTTTATGTCAAATGCATGAAATAGTGAAAGGCTAGAATCCAAATTCAGAAGTAATTAACCAAAATAGTTGACAGATGTCAGCCATGCTAATAAAATTTGTATACCCTGAATATTTTCCAGCTTGTAATTAACTGCACAGATGATGTGATCTGATTTTGTCACTAACTGCTTATTAATGAAGGAGATAATGACTGGTTACAAAATCCATAGTGCTGGATGATCCCACATTTAAATATTCGCATACAGCTGGCGCCAGAAGGAGTCCCACAAGCCTTGATCCTAGCTTGACGTGTGCTGACTTTCTTCGTCTGTGATTGCCAAGGGGAAACAGAATTTGCTGAATTCAGCTTTGAGTGACCTTGAAGATAGTAAATCTATTTTTATTTTTTGGTCAGCAAGCATAATAGCTTTTATTTTTAGATTTTTTTGTTAAAATTTAGTGTCATCAGGCTAAGTGAGATTGCCATTAGAAGTTTAAAAAGTGCCAACAGATCATGTCAAGTTCAATGAAAGCTAAGCAGAACATAATCTGCCCATATGACTTGAAGCTCTGAATGCAGGAGACTACCATGTAAACAGTTCGGTAACAAAAGAGCATTATTCCTTATCTCCATATCCTGTGGCGTTTGCTTTCATATAGAAGAGACACACTGTTCCAAAGGTGTGTGGACGTCCAAGCATAAATGAAAGGCGGCGTTAGGTGGTTGACTTCGGAGCACGCACTCACTAGTGATCACGAGCCTCCCCGCTGGGTGTCTTTCATGTCTCCTGTCACCCGGCGCCTGTTGAGACCTCACGTGTGCAGGGGATGTGGCACGAGCACTGCACAGGCGCTGGTGGTGAGCCCGGGGATGCGGTCACCTCTGAGCAGCTTCTGCTCTAGAGGGAGGCAGACAGATGCCACTCCAGAGAGTCTCGCTCTGGCGGGTGTTGGGACATTTTGTCGTCACTGCTGCCGGTGGTCAAGAAGGCTGTCTTGAAGATGGATTGCTTAAACTGCAGTCTGAAGCTGAGCAGGTGGAAAGGGAAGGCAGTGTGTGCAGGAGAGGGACCGGCTTCCCCGGGGCCCCCGGGGTGACAGAAAACAACCAATGCATTTACTGTGCAGGGCCCAGGAAGCTAGGTTCAGGAGATGTGTCTTGTGCTGGAAGAGGAAAGGGAATCCAGCTTTGGAGGACTTAAGAAAAAGAAGGACCATGATTAAGCTTCAGTTTTGATTAAAAATAAATAAATGTCTCTGGCTACAACTGGAAAATGGAGTGCAGTGAGCTAAAGTAGGTGTGGAATAGATCAGTTAGGAGCACTGACAACTTTTTTGCCAACAAGTATGGAGCCTGACAAGAATCAGAACAGTTCAGGAGACAGCATGCTTCAGCCTTCCTGTCCGTGTCCCGTCTCTAATAGGCCTCCCGAGCACCCTGTAGACCACTATGGGCTTTCCTTGTAGCTCAGCTGGTAAAGAGTCCACCTGCAGTGAGGGAGACCCTGGGTTTGGAAGATCTGCTGGAGGAGGGATAGGCTACCCACTCCACTATTCTTGGACTCCCCTGGTGGCTCAGTAAAGAATCTGTGGGAGACCTGGATTTGATCCCTGGGTGGGGACGATCCCCTGGAGAAGGGAAAGGCTATCCACTCCAGTATTCTCGCCTGGAGAATTCCACGGCTCATCTATGGGTCACAAAGAGTTTGATATGACTGAGTGGCTTTCACAGTGACCATCAGTAGCGTCCCTGCCTGTGCAGAGGCCTTCCCCCAGCTCTGCTGCTCTCCTGTGGGCTTTCTCCCCTGGAAAGGACACGTGAGTCTACTTCTGCCCTTATTTGTGTTGTGAGACAGACGGTTGATACCTCCTGGGCCCAGGTCCCAGCTCGTTGCTTTCTTCCCTGGGTCGTCTGTCTCTCTGACCAGTAGAGTGGTCTTCAGTATTTATGCTCGTCTGCAGCTAGCTTTGCCTGTTGGACATTTCCACTTGAGAATCTTCTAGACACCTCCAGTTTCACATGTGTTCCTTCGATTTCGCTTTTTCCATACTGGTTTTCCTGTTGCCTCCTTACCTTTTCTCCTACTCACTTTTGTATCCCTGAGTTTGGGATAACATATTTGTTGCATGAGTTGGGAAATTCAGCATCTAATTTCAATGGTAGATAATTCTTTTAATAAGAAGAGGAGAAACTCTTTCCTTATTCCATCCAGGAATTACAAAACTCTATTCATTTTACAAGGAAGCTAGAGTTTTTCAAAGTTCTTTTAAAAGAACCACCCCAGAGGGTTGGGAGGAATGATACTTTGATACAGGGCAAGAGTGGCTGTCCAGGCAGCCCCCTTGGCTTCAGCTTGTAAAAGTGTGGTTTGTGTCTTTTTCTGAGGTGTTTTGCTGGAGTAGAGTGGTTATTGTCTAAACATTTTCTCTCTTGTTAGGTTGTGTCCTTCACTGTGCTTTGGTTACTAGAGATTTTTTTTGGAGATTTTTTTTGTCTGCTCTCATTGGTTTTTCTAGGTTGCCATCTTCAGCATTTGATCTGGAACAAGGAGGAAAGAAAGTCAAGAGAATGTACTGCTGTGTCCTTCTTTGGGTCCCAAGATCCCTAGCCAGTCTTAACTTCTTCTTTCCATCTTTCAGAGGCTTTCTTTTATGATTGTTTTGTAGATTAGGTTCAGAGTTTTTGTCTTCAGTTAGCAGGAGAAATAGGGAAAAGTACATGTACTCCATCTTGGTTTGGAATCGGAAGTCAGGAAGCTTTCCTTAATGATTATTTATCTTTATATATATATATATATATATATATATTTATTTATTTATTTACATATTTATTTATTTGGCTGCACCAGGTCTTAGTTGTGGTATGTGGAATCTAGTTCCCTGACCAGGGATCGAACCCAGGTCCCCTGAGTTGAGTGTGTGGTGTCTTACCCACTGGACCACCAGCGAAGTCCTGATTATTTATCTTTTAAATACAGTTTGCACATTAAGTCAGAATGCTCTCTTCTTAGGGTAAAGGAATATTCAGCCAGTTTAATGTATACGTGTTTTATGCATATTTGTCAGCATTTTTTTTTTGTCCACTTCTATTGGTTTTTCATTTATTTTATTTTCATCCATCTTTGTTCTTTGGCTTGTGAGGACCTCCCATCGCAGTGGCCTCTCTTGCTGCAGAGCACCGGCTCTGGGTGCATGCGCTCCAGAGCTCCGGCTTGGTAGTTGGACACATCGGTCCAGCCGTTCCGCAGCACATGGGATCTTCCCAGGCCAGGGATCGAACCGGTGTCCCTTGCACTGCAAGGCGATGTCCCTACCCACTGGACCACCAGGGAAGCCCTGAAGTTTTTGATAGCTTGTATAATCTGAAGTTTTGCTGACAATCCCAGTATCGGTTGCTGTAAATCACGGCACACCTGCTATGCTCTCGACATGCTGCATGCCGTCTCTATAATCTTCTCTCAACCCTCAGGCATAAGGTGGTATTATCTCTGTTCTGTGCATGAGGAATCTGAGGTGCATGGAAGGAAATTAAGTTAGCCGAGGTCACAAATGAAGAAATGGTTGCATTAGGGAATGAACCAAAGTTTGTCTAATTCTAAAGTATTTGCCCTTTGCCTTGATCATACAGTTGCAGAAAATTGGAAAAGTCTTAGAGTTGGCAGCATTTCTACCAGCCCTTCCCACTCCGAATGCTTTGTTGGACTTGCATTTAAAGTAAGATTTTAAAAAGAGTATGGGTAAGAACAACCAACTTTCAGAAACTTTATCAAGTTAAATACTTTGGATCCTTTCAACTTTATCCCGTCTCTGTTTTTAATTTTCTCTAGCACATCCATGACAATGGATTGTAAAACAACATTTGTAGAACAAGTTAATGATGACTTTGAGCAATACCTGTTTTCAAACAAGATTAAACTGTATTTGAATTCAATTCCTCAGAAATAATATTAATTCACTGGCACTCGTAGAATTAGGTTAATATCCCAGGGTGTTGTTTTAGCTACAAGTATTTTTGGATGTTAAACTCTAGTGTCAAGTGTGTTTGCTTATGAGATTATTGCTTTACCATGAATTTATTCTCTTCCAATTCCGTTTCAGAGTTTCAGAAATGCCTTTATGTAGCTCATCTTTTTAGAGACCATGTAATCAGTAGAACAGCTTGCAAGAAAGATGTTGAGAAAAAGATGGATGAGTTTCATGAAGGGGAAAGTTAATGAAGTGATGTGAAATATGAATGAATCAGGTGTGCTGGGTTTTAGACCCCTTTTTTTGTGCAAGTGACAGGTTACAGAGCTCTGAACCTGAAATCTTATTAAAATGTTGGAGGATGGAGACAGAATAAATCTCATCTTAAAAGTGTTCTCTACTCAGCAGGTTATAATTCAGCATTATTTATATCCTTTTTAATATATTAAATATTATACATTCAGCGACATTTGAGGAAACAGTTTTATGTTTAATAGTTTATTTGATTGCAAAAGTAAAGTAACCTAATTGAAGAACGTTTGAAGCGATTAACATTCTATGAAGGGAAAGTTAATTATCTTTCCGCCAGCAGCCTCCTCTTCATCCTCGTTGCCTCTTGCCAACTAAGGTTAATATCAGAAGGTGGTATTATCTCTGTTCTGTGCATGAGGAATCTGAGGTCATAAAAACAGTTGAAGAAATGGTTGCATTAGGGAATGAACCAAAGTTTGTCTAATTCTAAAGTATTTGCCCTTTGCCTTGATCATACAGTTGCAGAAAATTGGAAAAGTCTTAGAGTTGGCAGCATTTCTACCAGCCCTTCCCACTCCGAATGCTTTGTTGGACTTGCATTTAAAGTAAGATTTTAAAAAGAGTATGGGTAAGAACAACCAACTTTCAGAAACTTTATCAAGTTAAATACTTTGGATCCTTTCAACTTTATCCCGTCTCTGTTTTTAATTTTCTCTAGCACATCCATGACAATGGATTGTAAAACAACATTTGTAGAACAAGTTAATGATGACTTTGAGCAATACCTGTTTTCAAACAAGATTAAACTGTATTTGAATTCAATTCCTCAGAAATAATATTAATTCACTGGCACTGCGTAGAATTAGGTTAATATCCCAGGGTGTTGTTTTAGCTACAAGTATTTTTGGATGTTAAACTCTAGTGTCAAGTGTGTTTGCTTATGAGATTATTGCTTTACCATGAATTTATTCTCTTCCAATTCCGTTTCAGAGTTTCAGAAATGCCTTTATGTAGCTCATCTTTTTAGAGACCATGTAATCAGTAGAACAGCTTGCAAGAAAGATGTTGAGAAAAAGATGGATGAGTTTCATGAAGGGGAAAGTTAATGAAGTGATGTGAAATATGAATGAATCAGGTGTGCTGGGTTTTAGACCCCTTTTTTTGTGCAAGTGACAGGTTACAGAGCTCTGAACCTGAAATCTTATTAAAATGTTGGAGGATGGAGACAGAATAAATCTCATCTTAAAAGTGTTCTCTACTCAGCAGGTTATAATTCAGCATTATTTATATCCTTTTTAATATATTAAATATTATACATTCAGCGACATTTGAGGAAACAGTTTTATGTTTAATAGTTTATTTGATTGCAAAAGTAAAGTAACCTAATTGAAGAACGTTTGAAGC
This sequence comes from Tragulus kanchil, assembly GCA_022376925.1. Taxonomy (NCBI): domain Eukaryota; kingdom Metazoa; phylum Chordata; class Mammalia; order Artiodactyla; family Tragulidae; genus Tragulus; species Tragulus kanchil. The sequence goes on along the minus strand of JAIOJX010000002.1, from coordinate 157,409,204 downwards.
GATTAACATTCTATGAAGGGAAAGTTAATTATCTTTCCGCCAGCAGCCTCCTCTTCATCCTCGTTGCCTCTTGCCAACTAAGGTTAATATCAGAAGGTTTCTCTTTCCATATTTTTCTCCATGTTCAAGTACAAATACACATATACTTTCACCCATATACCCTTCCCTAACAGTAATTCTGTGTTCTGTAAATGGGACCATTCTCTATACGTGTGTGTGTGTGTGCTAAGTCTGTCTGACTCTCTGCGGCCCCATGCGCTGTAGCCTGCCAGGCTCCTCTGTCCGTGGGATTTTCCTGGCAGGAGTCCTGGAGTGGGTTGCCATGCCCTCCCCCAGGGGATCTCTCTAACCCAGGGATTGAATCCGTGTCTCTTATACCTCCGGCATTGGCGGGTGGGTTCTTTACCACTCGTGCCACCATATGAGTCTTCAAGTTGCCTTTTTCCTCTCCTTCCTTCAGAGTGATAGACACACATCAGGACTATTTAAAACTGACCACAGTGCTTAGTGTCTGCTGTATGGGCAGTCAGTTTTGAAGTCATTGCCTGTAGTTGGACATTTCAGTAGTTTCTGGTGAGAGTCTCAGTTTTCTTTTTTTTTTTTTTTAATTTTTAATCCATCTTTATTCTTTGGCCTGTGTGGGCCTCCGATCACAGTGGCCTCTCTCGTTGCAGAGCACTGGCTCTGGGCGCATACGCTCCAGAGCGCTGACTCGTAATTGGACACACCAGCCCACCTGCTTCTTGGCATGTGGGATCTTTCTGGGCCAGGGATCGAAGTGGTGCCCCTTGCAATGTAAGGTGGACTCTTTACCCACTGGACCACCAGGGAAGCCCAGCAGTCTTGTTTTTGCTTTAAGTGACATTTGCTGACTGTTGGAGATGTTGAATGTCTTTTCATTTTTTATTAGACCCTTCAGTTTGGTCTTCTTGAATTTACTCTTTGTGTTACTTGCTCATGTTTCCATTGAGTTCTGTTTTTCTCTTCAGTTTGTAGGAGTGTTTTCTGTATCGGGCATTAACTGTATGATCATTTATTTTGGAAGTATATTTTTTACCAGTCTATAAATTTTTGAAGTGACTTATGGTACTTACCACTATAGAATAAATACAGAATTATGTTCTCACAGTTATCTGTCTATATTTTGTCCTGAGTTTCCCCATTTGAGGAAACAGTTTTATGTTTAATAGTTTATTTGATTGCAAAAGTAAAGTAACCTAATTGAAGAACGTTTGAAGCGATTAACATTCTATGAAGGGAAAGTTAATTATCTTTCCGCCAGCAGCCTCCTCTTCATCCTCGTTGCCTCTTGCCAACTAAGGTTAATATCAGAAGGTTTCTCTTTCCATATTTTTCTCCATGTTCAAGTACAAATACATATACTTTCACCCATATACCCTTCCCTAACAGTAATTCTGTGTTCTGTAAATGGGACCATTCTCTATACGTGTGTGTGTGTGTGCTAAGTCTGTCTGACTCTCTGCGGCCCCATGCGCTGTAGCCTGCCAGGCTCCTCTGTCCGTGGGATTTTCCTGGCAGGAGTCCTGGAGTGGGTTGCCATGCCCTCCCCCAGGGGATCTCTCTAACCCAGGGATTGAATCCGTGTCTCTTATACCTCCGGCATTGGCGGGTGGGTTCTTTACCACTCGTGCCACCATATGAGTCTTCAAGTTGCCTTTTTCCTCTCCTTCCTTCAGAGTGATAGACACACATCAGGACTATTTAAAACTGACCACAGTGCTTAGTGTCTGCTGTATGGGCAGTCAGTTTTGAAGTCATTGCCTGTAGTTGGACATTTCAGTAGTTTCTGGTGAGAGTCTCAGTTTTCTTTTTTTTTTTTTTTAATTTTTAATCCATCTTTATTCTTTGGCCTGTGTGGGCCTCCGATCACAGTGGCCTCTCTCGTTGCAGAGCACTGGCTCTGGGCGCATACGCTCCAGAGCGCTGACTCGTAATTGGACACACCAGCCCACCTGCTTCTTGGCATGTGGGATCTTTCTGGGCCAGGGATCGAAGTGGTGCCCCTTGCAATGTAAGGTGGACTCTTTACCCACTGGACCACCAGGGAAGCCCAGCAGTCTTGTTTTTGCTTTAAGTGACATTTGCTGACTGTTGGAGATGTTGAATGTCTTTTCATTTTTTATTAGACCCTTCAGTTTGGTCTTCTTGAATTTACTCTTTGTGTTACTTGCTCATGTTTCCATTGAGTTCTGTTTTTCTCTTCAGTTTGTAGGAGTGTTTTCTGTATCGGGCATTAACTGTATGATCATTTATTTTGGAAGTATATTTTTTACCAGTCTATAAATTTTTGAAGTGACTTATGGTACTTACCACTATAGAATAAATACAGAATTATGTTCTCACAGTTATCTGTCTATATTTTGTCCTGAGTTTCCTATCTTCCCCAGTTCTACACATATGCTCTTCAATACTCTTAGCCTGAATGTTTCTATTTTACCTTATTTTGGTATGGAAATCTTTGATCTGGAATTTACTTTTGCGTATGGTGAGAGGCAAGAGCCAAGCTTTGCCTTTTTCTTGAGTTTTAGCCATTTATTATGCTCATGGCTTTTAGTAAATAAACCTTCCTCCCCCCTCTGAATTGAAATGCCATCAGTATTCTTTTAAAATATTTAAATGATTACAATTCTTCTCCAGCTTAACCCATATTCAGGAAGGTAATGACTTTTTAAAAGCAGGATTTAGTAAATTGGAAAGGTTATTTCTCTGTGCTCAAATGTCAAATGCTACCTGATACTCTTCATTGTTGCTGACTGAAATTGCAAGCACAAGAAGGATTATTGCTATGAACAAATCCACTAATCAGAATGTAACTTAACAATTTTAAGACACTGGGTAAAAAGGGAAATTTTGAAATATTCATTCAGTGCCTCTACAAAAGCAGTAATATGTAACTACTGTGAAGAAAGTAATTTATTAAATATAAGAAGGAAATCTCTTTTTTTCTTTGCAAACATAAATGCAGAGAACTTAGCTTCCCAGAGGACTTTTCTCTTGTCTATGGCATAAGCTACATAGGGATGGCTCTCCCGGCTGGAGGCACCTCAAAGCTGTGTCTCCAGGGGCATCTGAAAGCAGACTCTCCACTTCCCAGGGCTGTTCAGAGTCGGATACTACTTAGCAACTGAACAACAACAAAACCTAATTCCTTTCATCTTTCATTGCATAAGATATTTGATACTGAGAATTTATGTGTAATGTGGAATTGAGTGATTTACTGAAATCTAAGTTAAATATTTAATGAGCAGCATTCACGTTAAGATTCAATAGTTACATCAGCCTTCACGAACCCTGCTCTACCTGATTACTTTCCTCTTTGCTCTCTTTCACAGTTTTAACACTTTTTCCTTCAACTTTGATCCAGCTGTGTATGGCCAATCACACCAGGGCAGTCAGGAAGAGCCTTAGGGCAGTACATGAAGGTGTCACATTGAGCAGTTGCCAAGAAAATGGACCCCAAGTGGGAGTGTTAACATAGTGTATATTGTGAGCTCTGTCTATAATATTGATTTTTTGTATATAGAAAAAGTAATTCGTTCAAAGCTCTTTAACATGAACAAACTTATATCTTAGAATAGAAACAGAGGACTAAACTTTTTATTGAGTTAAATTTTATACATTTGTCAAAGGTTATTGACAAAGATAGTGAAAGACAGGGAAGCCTAGCATGTTGCAGCCCAAGGAATTGCAGAGAGTCAGACATGACTGAGTGACTGAACAACAACATGTAATTAAAAATAAGTTATGGACATTTTTATGTCTTACTTGCTTAACATATTTGGGGCCTTTGTCATGTCAGCTTTCTTTAGAACAGGTAGAATGTCATCTAAGCTCTTCAGAATAAGTAGTTACTTTTCTCAGGATTCTAGGGTGATGTGGCTTTCTCAGATTCATAGATGCTGGCTGTGCGTTGCTCTTGCTGAGCATCTGGTTTGTTTCTGCCACTCTCTAGAAACAGGCGATCGATACTAGAAAGTGGCTGGTTGGGAGTTATATACCTACATTCGTTCATTCTTAATCATAAGGGAAACTCTTACAGTAAACATCCCTGGAATGAAGTGAACCATGTGATTGTTGTATCAAAGAGTAAGAAGCAAGGGAGCCATTTGGAAAATGCATTAATAACAAATGGAAACCTTTTCTCCTAAAAGGTCACTCTCAATTTCCTGTGTATTTGCTTCAATACTAAGAGTTCATGGTGTCATCATGCAAATATGAAAATTCAAAGGGGCACCTGTCATTATATGACTTCTTGGGATTTCCCTTCCTTCATCCACCAGCCTGTTAGAAATTCCTATCATTTACTTTTCCAAAAGTCTTGTCAAGTTTTTTGATGAATCAGATTTCTCTTCCTAGTCCTGCTGAGATACCCTTTCTTCTCCCCCCTCCTTTTGTTTTCAGGCTCTTTCTGTTTCTGCTTTTTCCCAGCACAGAGCACATTCCATTCTGAAGCCTCTGTTGATGTCAGCTGCTCTGTTCCACCTTATTCACGAGAAAACTACATGTGACCATTGTTATTTTTAATGCCACACTCGCTTTGTCCCAGCTTTGCTTCCTCAGCTCCATCCTGCCACCGTGACGAGACCTGACCCTTGGCTGGTTTAGAGACTGGGACATACGGGGCCGGGTTTGTGTCCGTCTGTTCGGGGGTGTTCAGAAGACCCTCTGCCGCCTTGTCGTCCCTGCAGTCTTGGCATCCCTGACCACTTCGTTTCTTCTTCCCGTCTTCTCCTGTTCTTGTAGGGTGAATGCTTAACTCTTTGAGCTGCTTCTCGTGCCTTTCCCACACGTATTTCCTACATCGCCCTATCCTCTCCTCTCACCCTCCCAGTTCACAGCTTTTGGTTTTGCTTACAGTTTTACGATTATTTACTGTTCCCAGCTGGCCCAGAGGGTGTACAATGGAGGATATTTTGTTTTTTCACAAGCTTTCTGTGTATCTATTGCTGGCCTGTCCCTGGACTCTATGAAACTCAGTTTAGTATGGCCAGACAGACGAGGTGGCCGCTCACTTTCTTCTCCTGGAGGCGTTGCTGCAGGAGCCAGGCTCAAGGCTGGGTGCCTGTGTTCTGGGCCTTTGCGCAGCTCCCCTGCAGACTCCCACCTCACACGCCGTACCCGGCTCCTCCCTCTTCTCCTCGGTGGGCTCTGCAGCTCCCTGGCTCCCGTGTCTTCTTTCTAATTTTGCTGCCTGTTTCTTGAAGCATACCCTCTAGGAGTTACCTGAGAATGCACATGTGAGATGTACATTTTTAGACACTTAGGATCTTTGAAAATATCTGTTTTACTCTCACACTTGTCCAGGTATGAATTTCTTAATTAGTTTCCTTCAGAATGTTTGAAGGGTTGCCCATTGCCTTCCAGCCTCCACCGATTCTCTTGGTAGATCCAGTGGCATCTCGATGCTTATATCTGACATATAAGAAGATTTTGCTCTGCTTTCCTACCTTAAATTAAAACGATTTCTCTTCCTAGTCCTGCTGAGATACCCTTTCTTCTCCCCCCTCCTTTTGTTTTCAGGCTCTTTCTGTTTCTGCTTTTTCCCAGCACAGAGCACATTCCATTCTGAAGCCTCTGTTGATGTCAGCTGCTCTGTTCCACCTTATTCACGAGAAAACTACATGTGACCATTGTTATTTTTAATGCCACACTCGCTTTGTCCCAGCTTTGCTTCCTCAGCTCCATCCTGCCACCGTGACGAGACCTGACCCTTGGCTGGTTTAGAGACTGGGACATACGGGGCCGGGTTTGTGTCCGTCTGTTCGGGGGTGTTCAGAAGACCCTCTGCCGCCTTGTCGTCCCTGCAGTCTTGGCATCCCTGACCACTTCGTTTCTTCTTCCCGTCTTCTCCTGTTCTTGTAGGGTGAATGCTTAACTCTTTGAGCTGCTTCTCGTGCCTTTCCCACACGTATTTCCTACATCGCCCTATCCTCTCCTCTCACCCTCCCAGTTCACAGCTTTTGGTTTTGCTTACAGTTTTACGATTATTTACTGTTCCCAGCTGGCCCAGAGGGTGTACAATGGAGGATATTTTGTTTTTTCACAAGCTTTCTGTGTATCTATTGCTGGCCTGTCCCTGGACTCTATGAAACTCAGTTTAGTATGGCCAGACAGACGAGGTGGCCGCTCACTTTCTTCTCCTGGAGGCGTTGCTGCAGGAGCCAGGCTCAAGGCTGGGTGCCTGTGTTCTGGGCCTTTGCGCAGCTCCCCTGCAGACTCCCACCTCACACGCCGTACCCGGCTCCTCCCTCTTCTCCTCGGTGGGCTCTGCAGCTCCCTGGCTCCCGTGTCTTCTTTCTAATTTTGCTGCCTGTTTCTTGAAGCATACCCTCTAGGAGTTACCTGAGAATGCACATGTGAGATGTACATTTTTAGACACTTAGGATCTTTGAAAATATCTGTTTTACTCTCACACTTGTCCAGGTATGAATTTCTTAATTAGTTTCCTTCAGAATGTTTGAAGGGTTGCCCATTGCCTTCCAGCCTCCAGGGATTCTCTTGGTAGATCAAGTGGCATCTCGATGCTTATATCTGACATATAAGAAGATGAATACTTGAAGATCTCTCTCTGTCTTTTGATGTTTGGAAATTTTGCATCAGTAGACCCTTATGTGGCTGTGGCTTTCAGCTGGGTCTTGGTGTGCTACTTTAATGTGGAAACTTGTTCTTTTGGGGGAAAATGTCTAACAATATCTCTTTGATGATATCTTTTGTGTCTCTCTCCTTACTTTATGGAACTCTGCTAGAGAGATTTTTCTCTTTTTCTTATTGTTTTATTCCAAGTGCCTAGAACACTCTATTATACAGAAGTGCTCTGTATAATAAATATTGAATGAATGAATAAATGAACTTCTATTTGGCATTTAAACCTGGATTTTATCTTCTAGCTGTTTTTCCTCTTCTTTGCATGAGTCTTTTTCTTTTCATTCTGTCCACAGGGAGATTTCCTGAATTGACTGTCCCCCTTTCCTGCCTTTGTGTCTACTAATCCATTATTATTTTTCAGAGCCCTCCTTTTTTCAGTTTTTTCTTTTTTTGGTAAATCACCTTTATGGTCAGAGATCTGATGGGAAATAGAATAATCTACAAGTATACAGTTTATCTGGAATTTGTTTTTAAATGTGGTATGAGATAGAGTATAAGATTCATTTTTCCATATGTGTGTATTTGACACAATATCATTATTAATAAGATCACCCAGCCTCTAGTGTATTGCATTGTGATGTTTGTCATAAATCAAATGACTGTATAGGGCTCTTCCTTTTGTTAAGCAAATAGGAATTATGTTGCATGGTTCTCTTTAATCTATTGTTGTGCTATTACCACACTATTTCAATCATTATAGTTTAATAAATAGGATTTATATTTGATAATGAAAGTCTCTAAATTTGTTCCTCTTTGATATTGTTTTGATCATTATCGACCTTTCTGCATTTTCATATAAGTTTGTGTAATTGGTGTGTCAGATCACAGACACACGCACGCACACACACACACAAATACTCCCCAAAGACTTCGAATGGGATTATAAGACGTGTGCTTCTTGGAAGAAAAGCTATGACCAACCCAGACACTTAGGATCTTTGAAAATATCTGTTTTACTCTCACACTTGTCCAGGTATGAATTTCTTAATTAGTTTCCTTCAGAATGTTTGAAGGGTTGCCCATTGCCTTCCAGCCTCCAGGGATTCTCTTGGTAGATCAAGTGGCATCTCGATGCTTATATCTGACATATAAGAAGATGAATACTTGAAGATCTCTCTCTGTCTTTTGATGTTTGGAAATTTTGCATCAGTAGACCCTTATGTGGCTGTGGCTTTCAGCTGGGTCTTGGTGTGCTACTTTAATGTGGAAACTTGTTCTTTTGGGGGAAAATGTCTAACAATATCTCTTTGATGATATCTTTTGTGTCTCTCTCCTTACTTTATGGAACTCTGCTAGAGAGCTTTTTCTCTTTTTCTTATTGTTTTATTCCAAGTGCCTAGAACACTCTATTATACAGAAGTGCTCTGTATAATAAATATTGAATGAATGAATAAATGAACTTCTATTTGGCATTTAAACCTGGATTTTATCTTCTAGCTGTTTTTCCTCTTCTTTGCATGAGTCTTTTTCTTTTCATTCTGTCCACAGGGAGATTTCCTGAATTGACTGTCCCCCTTTCCTGCCTTTGTGTCTACTAATCCATTATTATTTTTCAGAGCCCTCCTTTTTTCAGTTTTTTCTTTTTTTGGTAAATCACCTTTATGGTCAGAGATCTGATGGGAAATAGAATAATCTACAAGTATACAGTTTATCTGGAATTTGTTTTTAAATGTGGTATGAGATAGAGTATAAGATTCATTTTTCCATATGTGTGTATTTGACACAATATCATTATTAATAAGATCACCCAGCCTCTAGTGTATTGCATTGTGATGTTTGTCATAAATCAAATGACTGTATAGGGCTCTTCCTTTTGTTAAGCAAATAGGAATTATGTTGCATGGTTCTCTTTAATCTATTGTTGTGCTATTACCACACTATTTCAATCATTATAGTTTAATAAATAGGATTTATATTTGATAATGAAAGTCTCTAAATTTGTTCCTCTTTGATATTGTTTTGATCATTATCGACCTTTCTGCATTTTCATATAAGTTTGTGTAATTGGTGTGTCAGATCACAGACACACGCACGCACACACACACACAAATACTCCCCAAAGACTTCGAATGGGATTATAAGACGTGTGCTTCTTGGAAGAAAAGCTATGACCAACCCAGACAGAGACATCACTTTGCCAACAAAGGTCCACATAGTCAAAACTATGATTTTCCCAGTAGACATGTAGTGATGGAAAAGTTGGACCATAAATAAGGCTGAGCACTGAAAAATGGATGCTTTCGAATTGTTGTGCTGGAGAAGACTCTTGAGAGTCCCTTGGACAGCAAAGAGATAAACCCAGTCAATTCTAAAGGAAATCAACCCTGAATATTCATTGGAAGGACTGATGCTGAAGCTCCAATTCTTTGGCCACCTGATACGAAGAACTGATTCACTGGAAAAGACCCTGATGCTGGGAAAGATTGAGGACAGGAGGAGAAGGGGGCGACAGAGAATGAGCTGGTTGGGTGGCATCACTGAATCAGTGGACATGAATTGAGAAAGCTCCAGGAGATGGTGAAGGACAGGGAAGTCTTGTGGGCTGCAGTCCAGTCTGTAGACGAACAATGAGCAGGGGGACCGCTGATGTCTCTCCAGCAGTGTGTCTAGTCATCCCTGACTTCTGTATGTTCTTCTTTCTGTTGTAATTTTTGCAGTTAAGAGTGACTTAGGAACCTAAATTCGACACATTCCAGGTATGTAGGCCCTCTAGCTCGTCTTTTATCTCATTCCAAGCGTCAGTGAGCTCAGAGTCATTTCCCCATCTTTGGAACTTCTGAACTCAAAGGACCATTCAGGTTTAAAAACATTCCTCTCTTTCTGATAGCTTTAATCTAAAAACAAACAAGTGACTTTTAGTATGTTTTAACTGTCACTATTTTATCAATTGCAAAAATTATTTTACGTGCTTATTTTTGAGTATTGTTACCCTAATAAATTTTTTGCTGAGTGAAACATATAAACGCGCATTTCAAGTCTATAAAGTACTGTTTTGGGGACAGAAACTTGCTTTTCTCTGTAAAACAAGATATAAAAGTTATAACTTGAAGTGTCTTTTCATTCTATCAGTTACTATTTTTTTAAAAGAAAGGATATATTTTTTATTTATTTATTTTTTGGGAGGGGGGCCAGGTTGGGGAGGGAAAGGGGTGGGTGGGCCACTTCTATTGGTCTTTCATTTTATCTATTTTCATCCATCTTTGTTCTTTTTGGCCCATATGGGCCTCCCATTGCAGTGGCCTCTGGTGTCACAGAGCACCGGCTCTGGGTGCATGTGCTCCAGAACTCCGGCTTGGTAGTTGGAAGCATTGGTCTAGCTGCTCCGCAGCACGTGGGATCTTCCCAGGCCAGGGATCGAACCAGCCCCCCTTGCACTGCAAGGCGGTGTCCTTACCCAATGAGCCACCAGGGAAGCCCAAGAAAGGTTATATTTTTTAAAGCATCATTTATAAGTATTTGGTTAATACTTATTTCATAGTATATTTTTAATTTTATTGTGTATGTGTATATGTGTATATTTATACACATAAAGTATTTTGGGTGAAATATATTTCAGTTTTATCAGTTCTCAGTTCAAGTTTTTAATAGTAGATTTTTACAAGTTAAGTCTTGACCTTATATTGTGTTTTAAATTAGTCCTTGACTGGAGAAAATGTACATTTATACGATGTTTTCCCTTTAGATTTGACATTGAATTGTATTCATAGTATAAGTTGATTATTTTGAAAATAATGTACTTTGTGCCACCAAAGCTAGCATTATTACTAACTGAAGGTGCAGTTAGAGGAAGACTTCTGGAAAGAAGGGCACAGACTTCTACAGAGGTTGTGTCAGAAAATTTGAGAGTAGGGAAAGCAACTTTATAAGCGAGGCTACCACTTGGGAGCTCTCCATAGCAAGTTGGAATTGGGTATCCCTTTCAGGGGGACCTGTGGAGGTATACTCTGAGTGGGCTTTTTGATTGGCTATACAAGAGGGCTTCTGGGACAGAGCAGAGGGCCTCATGTCTGGTTGGTCACTTGTGGCAGTAGGTGGCATTCTCTAGAGATTATCCTGATTCTTATTCCAACATTTTATAGCACATGTAAATTCAACTATGAATACAGCTGTTTACACCAACAAATGAAAATGCAGAAAAATAGATACATAAAACCTAATGAATAACCTCAGTGTAATTCGAGATCTCAGCAATTGAAGACTAACTTTGAGAAGAGTTATTTCTAGTAAGAGACTCTGATGTCCCTGATCCTTGTTTTTTTCTGTCATCTGTTACCTATGGATGCTTTCCTTTCTTCTTTGACTGGCTTTCCATCTCTCTAATTGCTGGGGTTTGTATGATGTTAGGTTTTTGGTGGAATCACGCCCACCGTATACTGGAAACATATTCTTCCTGATTAACCATGTAATGGTGGATTACATGGCTCCGTTTTTCCATATCGTTTGCTTGTCTGACCATTCAGACACAGGCCTTGAAAGGGCTGGAAGGAGTGCCTGGAGAGCTGGCTTAGAGCACTGGGTTGGTGGTTACCTAACCATTTTACAGCCTAGTACGGAGCATTTTGGGGAGTAGCACTGAGCTAGCCAGAGGTCTAAACACACAACCACCATAGGGGCATGGTAAGGAGAATTTTGTATTAACCACACCTGCAACGTGTTCACAGGGACCAAGTCCTCCCTGAATAAAAGCTGTAGTAATGTCCCATCACTCCTCTTTTCCTGGGCTGATAATAAAGCATTTACATGGATCCCTCTGAATGCTACTTCAGGACATGGTGGCTTCTTTTCTCTCCTCACAGGGGCAGCTGCGTTAGGGGAGGTTTTGTTACTGGCTATGCCTTGACTTCTGCTTCATCGAATGGGACTGTTGGACTGTGGCAGTCATGATTTAACACGTGAGCATTCACGGGAAGCTAACTTTGGTATGTGGAGAGAGCCTGGGGTCCTCGGGCAGATGCGTAGCTTTTGGTGCTAGTTCTGGGAGCTGTGTTCCGCAGGCTCTCAAACAGTGAGGTGTTCCACGACGAGCTGCTGCCCCAAACAGGGAGCGGTAGGGAGCACGGCAGCATTGGACGGCACGTGCTCTCGGATGCCGGGTGCATTCTGAGCACTCACCTGGAGATCTAAGCACCCGGTGTTCTGTCACAAAGAGACTTCCTTACCTAGTTGCATCCAAGCCTCAAGAATTCAGCTCAGTTGTGTCTTGTCAGATTCCTTCACTTGGGCTGTGACGTGCTTTTCGGACCCCCCCTGAGAAAAATAGATACATAAAACCTAATGAATAACCTCAGTGTAATTCGAGATCTCAGCAATTGAAGACTAACTTTGAGAAGAGTTATTTCTAGTAAGAGACTCTGATGTCCCTGATCCTTGTTTTTTTCTGTCATCTGTTACCTATGGATGCTTTCCTTTCTTCTTTGACTGGCTTTCCATCTCTCTAATTGCTGGGGTTTGTATGATGTTAGGTTTTTGGTGGAATCACGCCCACCGTATACTGGAAACATATTCTTCCTGATTAACCATGTAATGGTGGATTACATGGCTCCGTTTTTCCATATCGTTTGCTTGTCTGACCATTCAGACACAGGCCTTGAAAGGGCTGGAAGGAGTGCCTGGAGAGCTGGCTTAGAGCACTGGGTTGGTGGTTACCTAACCATTTTACAGCCTAGTACGGAGCATTTTGGGGAGTAGCACTGAGCTAGCCAGAGGTCTAAACACACAACCACCATAGGGGCATGGTAAGGAGAATTTTGTATTAACCACACCTGCAACGTGTTCACAGGGACCAAGTCCTCCCTGAATAAAAGCTGTAGTAATGTCCCATCACTCCTCTTTTCCTGGGCTGATAATAAAGCATTTACATGGATCCCTCTGAATGCTACTTCAGGACATGGTGGCTTCTTTTCTCTCCTCACAGGGGCAGCTGCGTTAGGGGAGGTTTTGTTACTGGCTATGCCTTGACTTCTGCTTCATCGAATGGGACTGTTGGACTGTGGCAGTCATGATTTAACACGTGAGCATTCACGGGAAGCTAACTTTGGTATGTGGAGAGAGCCTGGGGTCCTCGGGCAGATGCGTAGCTTTTGGTGCTAGTTCTGGGAGCTGTGTTCCGCAGGCTCTCAAACAGTGAGGTGTTCCACCACGAGCGCTGCTGCCCCAAACAGGGAGCGGTAGGGAGCACGGCAGCATTGGACGGCACGTGCTCTCGGATGCCGGGTGCATTCTGAGCACTCACCTGGAGATCTAAGCACCCGGTGTTCTGTCACAAAGAGACTTCCTTACCTAGTTGCATCCAAGCCTCAAGAATTCAGCTGGGTTGTGTCTTGTCAGATTCCTTCACTTGGGCTGTGAGCGCGCCCTTGCTCTGTGTCTGGCAGGTTTACCCATCTTGAACCTCTCTTATCTCAGAATGAGGAAATCTGGGTTTTTTTGAGCCATGTCCTGTATCCACAGTTCACATGACATTGCTTGTCATTCTTGCTTATCACGTAAAATAACAACTGTCTCCTTTCTATTGTAGCATTTGCTAGTAATGGCAGAATTATCCAAATGATTATGATAATCTGTCAAGAGGATTACACCGAGTGTCCCCCAGCCCTTTTCCGTAGCAGAGTTGAATTGAACAACACAAAGGGAATTTGCCTAGCTTAGGATTTTGACGAATGATTTACTGTGTGTTTAAGTTGATGTGAAATGACTGGAGGCACTGAATTTTTAGAGTCAGAAGTATTTACAAATCATCCCTGGTAAACATTACGTACCATCCATTTCTTCTTCGTTAGTGTCTTGAGTTCCTTTGATATGCTGATAAATAATAATATGCTGATAAAAACCTGTTTCTCTCTGTCCCTCTCTCCATGTATATATAATATATGTGAAAACATACATGTAGTTTGTAAATAAGATTGTAAGTAAAATGCTCAAAATGTTGATAAATGTGGTTATACCTGAGTGGTAGAATTTGGGATACTTATTTCTTTATACTTTGCTCTATGCTTCATGGAGAGCCTGTATTTTTAGTGAAATCGGTTAAAAAAAAATTGTTTTTCCTGTAATCACATGTTATGTTCATGGTGAAAAAAATGCTTTTAAAAATTGCTGACAATTCTGAAAACCCAGTGAAATTTGTAAATTGAACTGTGTTTAGTTAAAACTTAGTCTCCAAATGAAAACTTAGTTTTCCTTAGTGTTAAACTTTGTTAGCTTATGTAATGGAACAGCACTTGGAAAACTCTGAAAACGCATCACAGGTTTATCAGAGATCTTGCTTTTCATAATTTTTAGACTTTCTGGCTTTTTGATTGTTATACAAAGGTGACATTCTTATTGCTATGACTGTACTTTTTATTCACAAAGCAGGACTTCCTTACCTAGTTGCATCCAAGCCTCAAGAATTCAGCTGGGTTGTGTCTTGTCAGATTCCTTCACTTGGGCTGTGAGCGCGCCCTTGCTCTGTGTCTGGCAGGTTTACCCATCTTGAACCTCTCTTATCTCAGAATGAGGAAATCTGGGTTTTTTTGAGCCATGTCCTGTATCCACAGTTCACATGACATTGCTTGTCATTCTTGCTTATCACGTAAAATAACAACTGTCTCCTTTCTATTGTAGCATTTGCTAGTAATGGCAGAATTATCCAAATGATTATGATAATCTGTCAAGAGGATTACACCGAGTGTCCCCCAGCCCTTTTCCGTAGCAGAGTTGAATTGAACAACAAAAAGGGGAATTTGCCTAGCTTAGGATTTTGACGAATGATTTACTGTGTGTTTAAGTTGATGTGAAATGACTGGAGGCACTGAATTTTTAGAGTCAGAAGTATTTACAAATCATCCCTGGTAAACATTACGTACCATCCATTTCTTCTTCGTTAGTGTCTTGAGTTCCTTTGATATGCTGATAAATAATAATATGCTGATAAAAACCTGTTTCTCTCTGTCCCTCTCTCCATGTATATATAATATATGTGAAAACATACATGTAGTTTGTAAATAAGATTGTAAGTAAAATGCTCAAAATGTTGATAAATGTGGTTATACCTGAGTGGTAGAATTTGGGATACTTATTTCTTTATACTTTGCTCTATGCTTCATGGAGAGCCTGTATTTTTAGTGAAATCGGTTAAAAAAAAATTGTTTTTCCTGTAATCACATGTTATGTTCATGGTGAAAAAAATGCTTTTAAAAATTGCTGACAATTCTGAAAACCCAGTGAAATTTGTAAATTGAACTGTGTTTAGTTAAAACTTAGTCTCCAAATGAAAACTTAGTTTTCCTTAGTGTTAAACTTTGTTAGCTTATGTAATGGAACAGCACTTGGAAAACTCTGAAAACGCATCACAGGTTTATCAGAGATCTTGCTTTTCATAATTTTTAGACTTTCTGGCTTTTTGATTGTTATACAAAGGTGACATTCTTATTGCTATGACTGTACTTTTTTATTGAGGATTTTATGATATATAATATGTCCAAAAAATGAAAAATAATCTTAATATTCTTCAATGGAAAAAAAAAATCAAGGCACAGAGAAGCATTTGTTCAAGTGTGTTAGTTGCTCAGTTGTGTCTGACTCTTTGTGACCTCTGGACTCAAGGCCACCAGGCTCCTGTCCATGGGGCTCTCCAGGCAGGCACCCTGGATGGGCTGCCATGCCCTCCTCACGGGCCATTGCCTCCTCCAGGGGATCTTCCTGACCCAGGATCTGACCCAGGTCTCCTGCATTGCAGGCAGATTCTCTACTGTCTGAGCCACCAGGGAAGCCCCGTTTGTTCAAATGGTGAAACAATTTCAGGTAAATGTTCAACATTTCTTCTTACCTCATGTGATGTTCGTGTTGTCCAAGAGAAGAATATTTTAGTACTAGTGAAATGTGATTTTCCGATGTCTAATGATATGTATTCCGGAAGGATAAAAACGGAAATTAGTTTATTGAATTTTGGGAGCTGTTTATACAATTTGGGCTTTTCACTCTTTACATGAAGTTATGAAATACTTGGTAACAATATGTTGTTACGTTTAAGGACTGATTTTTCTGATTAGGTGATACGTACAGGCTGATTTTAAATTTGAATTTTGTATCAGTTAAATGATTCCATCAGAAATTCTTTAGAAATTAAGACTTGCAGTAAACAGCATCAGGTTATGTACACTTCTGCAGTATTTAAAAATATTTGTGAAGAGCTTATCTACTTAGTTTTTGATTTAGTTTACCAGGCAGGGTGTATTTCTAGGTTGTTTTTTGAAAGAAAGATTTTGGTGTGAATGCTATGCTTTTCCTTATCCATTGACATTTCTGAAAACTTGGGAAAACAATTGATTCTTGATTGCTTAAGTCTCCAAATGAAAACTTAGTTTTCCTTAGTGTTAAACTTTGTTAGCTTATGTAATGGAACAGCACTTGGAAAACTCTGAAAACGCATCACAGGTTTATCAGAGATCTTGCTTTTCATAATTTTTAGACTTTCTGGCTTTTTGATTGTTATACAAAGGTGACATTCTTATTGCTATGACTGTACTTTTTTATTGAGGATTTTATGATATATAATATGTCCAAAAAATGAAAAATAATCTTAATATTCTTCAATGGAAAAAAATCAAGGCACAGAGAAGCATTTGTTCAAGTGTGTTAGTTGCTCAGTTGTGTCTGACTCTTTGTGACCTCTGGACTCAAGGCCACCAGGCTCCTGTCCATGGGGCTCTCCAGGCAGGCACCCTGGATGGGCTGCCATGCCCTCCTCACGGGCCATTGCCTCCTCCAGGGGATCTTCCTGACCCAGGATCTGACCCAGGTCTCCTGCATTGCAGGCAGATTCTCTACTGTCTGAGCCACCAGGGAAGCCCCGTTTGTTCAAATGGTGAAACAATTTCAGGTAAATGTTCAACATTTCTTCTTACCTCATGTGATGTTCGTGTTGTCCAAGAGAAGAATATTTTAGTACTAGTGAAATGTGATTTTCCGATGTCTAATGATATGTATTCCGGAAGGATAAAAACGGAAATTAGTTTATTGAATTTTGGGAGCTGTTTATACAATTTGGGCTTTTCACTCTTTACATGAAGTTATGAAATACTTGGTAACAATATGTTGTTACGTTTAAGGACTGATTTTTCTGATTAGGTGATACGTACAGGCTGATTTTAAATTTGAATTTTGTATCAGTTAAATGATTCCATCAGAAATTCTTTAGAAATTAAGACTTGCAGTAAACAGCATCAGGTTATGTACACTTCTGCAGTATTTAAAAATATTTGTGAAGAGCTTATCTACTTAGTTTTTGATTTAGTTTACCAGGCAGGGTGTATTTCTAGGTTGTTTTTTGAAAGAAAGATTTTGGTGTGTGAATGCTATGCTTTTCCTTATCCATTGACATTTCTGAAAACTTGGTATTCTCCATTTAATGCCTAATTATTTAAGGATTCTCTGAGCAGTTTGCTTGAAGTCTGTTTTTCCCTCTTAGTCACTGACAGCAAAACACATCTGCCTGAGAGAGGCCCCTTTGATCTTCAGAGAGCTTTATCTAAAGGGAGATTAAAAAGAAGTCTGTCAGGCATTTTCCCAAGGAAATTGAAAGTGCTTCCTAAGATTTCAGATCAGGTGAAGCTTCTCTGAGTTAAGACATGGGAAAGTGTGCTGATCAATGGCTTAATCATTGGTTAGAGATGTCAGAGAATTGCTTGACTTGATATGAGAGAATATTTTTAATTTCACCTAAGGCACAAAATTCATGCAGTAATATTGATGGCCAGAAGCAACTTCTTTTCATTCATTTTACTGTATTTAACATTCTTCACATCCATGAGGATGAGACTGCAAGGTTCCACTGGCTTTCAGCCTTGTTGGGGTGTGGTGTCATTGGAAGAATTTGGTAACTGGGCTTTTCTGCAGTGAGTTGAAAATTTTCAAAAACATATATGCCAACTCCCTTTCCTTGTTTTAAAGAAATATATGGAGAG